>JAJHZJ010000413.1:15023940-15623940 GCA_023548195.1 Bettongia penicillata ogilbyi | reverse complement strand
ATGCCTCTTCTATACCCAATAATAATCCATATTCCAGGAGATAGCTGGGTAGTTGAGTTGATAAAGCATCACTTGAGCTATACCCCCCCAAAAATGACATGACTTGCACTTGACTTTGTTTTGACTGAGGGAAGCCTGTGCAGGTCACCATCCTCACTTCTCCTCCAGAGCCATCTGAATCCAGTGACCAGATATTCATCAGGATGACTGGAGATGACCCAGGATGAGGCAGTTGGGATTAAGTGACTTGCCCAAGGTCACACAGCTAGTGAGTGTCAAGTGTCTGAGGTGAGATTTGAACTCAGGTCCTCCTCACTCCTGCACTGGTGCTCTATCCACTGCACCACCTAGAGTCAGGAAGACTTAAGCTTAAATCTAGCCTCAAACACTTACTAGCTATGTGGCCCTGGTTAAGCCAAATAATCACTCTCTCTACCTCCGTCCACTGGAGAAGGAAATAGTAAACTATTTCAAAATCTTTGCCAAGAAAACCCCCTGGACATTATGGCCCATGGGGTCATGAAGTGTCAGACACAACTGACTTGATTAATCAACAACAAGGACAAAATACCCTATTTATCAACATCACCTAGAAAGCTAGAATACTGTTCCATATTACCTAGGTTTACCAATTTTTATGTATAAGGGGATTTATAGGTCATTAATTTAAACTTCTTTTTCATAGGCATTGAAATTACACCTATAAATACGGAACTAAATAAAATCTGACCAAGCTAAAAAAAGTGTTTCCTTGATCTTTATTTTGTATCCTATAATGCAATTTGGAAGGAAGGAAGGAAGGAGGGAGGCAGGGAGGGAGGGAAAGGAGTGATGAAATGAGGAATAAAAGGGAATTAGGGAAATAAGGAAGAAAAAAGGAAGAGGAAGGAGAAGAAAAGAGAAGGAATGGAAAGAGAGAGCAAGAGGAAAGAAAGAAAAGAAGGAAGGAAGAATGAAAGGAAGAAATGAAAGGGGAAGAGAAAGAAGAATGGAGAAGGAAGAAAACAGAAGAAAGGAAAGAATGACAAAAATGGGAAGGAAGGAAGGAAAATAGGAAGGAAGGAGGGAAAGAATACATTACTTACTCTGTTGCATAAAGTCTTGGTCAAAAAATGATCTAGGCCATTAAAAAAATCCAACCTATTTTTTTTTTCTCCCAATAAGGGATAATATTTTACAGACTTTTTCTGGCCACCCTTCCTATAGTGTCAGGTAGGTGGCTCAATGGATAAATCACTGGACAAAGGAAGACTTGAGATCCATTTCAGCCTCAGACTCTTACTAGCTTTCACCTTGGGCTATTCATTTAACCTCCATTTGTCTCAGTTCCCTTCATCTCTAAAATGGGGATAATAACACAACCTACCTCCCAAAGGTGGTAGAGAATAAAATGATATAATATTTGTAACGCACTTTGAAAACCTTTAAGCAACATGTAAATGCTGACATTTCATTATTGTTACTATTGTTAATGGGAGTCTAGAGACAATGGCATCAGAATTTTTATGGCATCTAATATTAGAGAAGAAAGCAACAGATGTAGGCAGAACTAGCAGAGCCTGAAGTAGTGACTATTTAATAGAGGAGCACTGAAATGATTTTATCTACCACTGAATATGTTGTTCTCTTTCCCAAACTAATTGGTGACATGGTAAATTAGATCAATCAGTGACAGAATATTTCATTTGCTTTAACACTTTATGACTATAGGAATAGTCTATGGTTTTTAAAGGAAATATTTCACAAAAGAATAATGACCCTGGGAAAGTACTTAGAGCTTTGCTAAACCTGAGGGTCTTTTCTTCTGTAAATTAATTTATTTAATTTTAATTTTTAACATTCACTTCCTTAAGTTTTTGTCTTAAATTTTCTCCACCTTTCTCCCCCAAGATGAACTGCAATCTGATACATACTCTACATATGCATTTTTATTAAGCATATTTTCACATTAGCTGTGTGGTAAAGGAGAATTAAAATGAATGGGAAAAACCATGATAAAAACAAAACAAAACAAAAAAGTGTAAAAATTGTATGCTTCTATCTACATTCAGATTCTTAGTTCTTTTTCTGGATGTGGAGAGCATTATCCATCATGAGTTTTTTGGAGTTGTCTCATACCTAAACCTAGGCTTTCATCTCTGTAAACAGAGAGTAAGACCAGGTGATTTCTGTGATGCCTTATAGATCCAAATCCTAAACCAAAATCCCCAAATTTTCTGCCAATCTGAATTGTTATAAAGTTTAAATATAACATAATTCAATTCAAAGAATGAAAAGGCAGTGAAAGTCACACAATAATCATCACTTAAATGAATACAATGCTGCTCTTTTAATGTAAAAATAAGTGTCAATGCATTTTCTGAGAATCTCACGCAATATTTTAAAATAATTCATATACAAATAGGTACATTTTTAAAAATATATTGTTCTTATTTTGGATGGGCTACCAATAGTGGGGACTGTATATTTCAGAATCAAATATGGTAGTGCTTTGTTGTTTTGATGGTGGTTTGAAATGAAATTATCCTGGTGCATAAAGATTTATCATATTTATGATCTACTGCATCATAATGAGGTGGAAAATGCTCAGATTTATAAGTAAAATAAAATGTTGTATCTGGATCCTCAGATCCATGTGATATTGGTTAAGTCATACAATCTTCTGAATCTTATTTTCTTCTATAAATTGTGATGAATATATTTGGTATGTCTAAGTGATAGGATTGCAACAAAGGCTAAAGGAAATATGAATGATAACCGCATATTTTCACTATTATTTGTATATATTTAGTCCATAATTAAATTTTTCTAGATTTTTATTTGGTTTTGTTTTGACTTGGACCTGTGGTTTTATGGGTGTGCGACACCTTTTGGTTTGTTGGTGGTGGTGGAAATTTAGAGATTGAATTTCCTAGAACATTGGGAGACCACATAAAGTGCTCATGGTCTCAAGGCTATTTATCATGTGTCATGATTTGAACTCAAGTCTCTTTGATTTCAAGATTGGTCCTCCACCTCTTATGTTCCAGTTTATAACATCAGTCATTGTAATTTGGAATTAGAATTTATTCACATGAAAGATGATTGAGGGGGAAAATAAGTAGGGAAGGGGTTCTCACATGTAATTGTTTTCAATGAAACCTTGCAGGTGGCTCATTTACAGATAAGAATAATCTGACCTATTCCCCTTGTTATCTACTACAATGCTGAAGAGAATATTTGGTTTAATATGTGCCCATCAAAAACTTTCCAAGATCAGAAAATTTCTATTTGTACTTAAGTTTTCCTTCAACTTAAAGTCTCTGTGTTAGAGAACACAATAACAGAACAAACTTAGAGCCAAAAATTCTATCAACCATAATATAAAAACAATCATGGCCATGAATGTTAAGATGCAAGCTTTCAAATTTAAGGTAATTTGCACACCACTGAAGCCTGTGCTTTACTCAAGGGTTTTTTGTTGTAGGTTATTATTTTTCTTTTGTTGTGACCTTGATGCCTGACTACTTTTTTTAACAAATTGTTTTATTCAGAAATTGTTATTTCTGAGTCTATTTCTAAACCAGCATCTCTCATACTTCATTATTTGTATCTTTGGTGAAAGGAAATACATATGTTGAATTTTCTGCCTAAAAGCAACAAATATATGAGATATTTCTAAATTCTTTAATAGTGTAAAACATAATTAGTGTGGTCTGATTTTCTCTTATAATACATTCTCTAACAGAGCTGTAACTAGGACAAAGTGACCAGGGCTTTGACCAGGGCACCAGCAGTGAGAGGATGCTGGCAACACTTTTTTTTTCACCTAGTTAGAAATTAGTGAAGAAAAATAATTAATTATGCTTCCCGCATTCTGCTTGTATTCTAGGTTTTTAGCTGAATTTTCCTCTGCCTAAGATCTTTAATGATTTTAGGCTTCTTTACTTATATTTCCCCTATCACTTTCTGACTGCTAAATTTTACAGCAAGTTTACCCCCTGAGACTTCAAAGCAGACTCAGTCTTCATTTGAACTTGGAAATGCACTTTTTACTAGCAACCATTCTTAGCCCAAATAACTTCTGTGCTGACAGGAATGGCCCTAAGTAGATGTCAATCCGTTTTGTTTCAGAGCAGGTTTGACCCCACCTTCTGGCTTCACTTTTAGTGCCCTCATTCCTTTAAATCATGGCCAAGTTAAGTCAGTGTCTGGGAATTTTTGGTAACCTTGGAGAAAGAACAGTATGGGTATTGTGGAAAGATTTTCAGTCATCTTGGGTTCCCTGACAAAAGGAAACTCCTGGCAAAGTACTTTCTATTCCCTCTTCAGTGCAATCCTTTCTAAGGTGCATTGAGATCCACTCATTTTTACAAGAGGGCCTCTGTCAAAAACTAGAGGGAGTGCATTCCAGGAATTTGTGGCAAGAGGGCAATTATTGAGTGGAGCACAAACTGCTGGGTCATAATATGCATCTTGATGGAATGTAGGACGTTGGTGGTATGGAGGAGATATTAATAATTAATGTTAATACACTAACATTTATATAGCACTTTAAGGTTTGTAAAGCACTTTACAAATACTATCTCAATTTATCCTTATACCCACACTAGGAGAAGGTACTATTATTATCTTGATTTTACAGATAAGAAAACTGAGACAGGTAGAAATCAAATGACTTTCCCATGGTCACACAGTTACCATATGTCTAAGGCTAGATTTGAACTTGAGTTTTTCTGATGCCAGATTCAGTGCTCTATCAACTGCTCTGCCTAGCTGACTCTAGACTGAATAGCATATTAATGACTAATATTCTCCAAAGTTAATTCCTAAAGTTGTTACCTTGCTGGGCTTTTTGCTTTCATATTTTAAGAAAGGAATAGCAATTGTTTTATTAAAAATTGTTTTATTAAAAATAAATCCTCTTTTTTCTAATAGTGAGCAGTAGACAATAGGTTTAATCCACCATCCTATGGTCACATGAGTTGGAAAGTTTTCCTTCATTCTCTCCTGTGAGAGACACCAAAATGAGTTCTTCCCTACACTAACTAACAGCACTCTATTCTCTCCTCTACCTAAGTGATAGCCTATTGAGTAGATGCCTCATCCTCTTGATGCCCTGGTATTTCTGCTGGTAGGGCTTATGTCCTTTGACCTCTCTACAAAGTCTGTCTTATTCACTCAACTGGAATAAGTAGCCTGAATAAGATAATCTATGAGTGACCATAAAGTGATGATTCCAGTGGATTAGAAAGTTACAGAGCTATGTTAGGGAATAACTCTCATCTTTAACTGCACTTCCTAATTCCTCCCTCCTCTGTGTCACTGGAGACTAACTGTATTTTGCTAGTACAAGAAAAGAAACAAACATGAGGGGAATAATGGAATTGCTGTGGGAAAGTAAGAGCATGAAAATATATACTAGACAGGAGGAAAAACAAAAAAGAATTGAAAGGGAAGAGGAAAAGGAGTGAAGGTAATTATATTTCTGACTTAATGTATAGATGTGTTTGACCAAACACCTCAGGAAAAGTGATCAAGTATAGAAGAGTTGCCTTCTCAACTATTATTTTAAGCGGTTACAAGTAACAATATTACTTATAAGTGGTACTCTGAGGGGAAGATGCCAGAGGTGACTTGATGAGTCACTGTTAATTAGATTATGACCAATGTTGATACTTTATGTTAGGAAAAAAGAGGGAGGTACCCAATTTGAGGCATATTAAAGGTAAAATTGGGGTTAAAGCTTTATATATTTCAGAATTCAAATTTAAGTGTTTCTGAAACATGGATTCAGGAAGTTATTGTTGGTTATCAACAGCCTAGTAATTATTTTAATAGATTGTTATACAATGGAGCAGCTAACATAGTGGAAATCTCTAGGTTTTGAAATAGAAAGAGGATAGATTAATTTTAAGACATGGTCTTTATTAGGGGTTGCACTGCAAAGACTTCCTACTAAGAGCCAGATTATCCAAATGTAAGAAAATTAAACTTTATTCTTTGTACATCATAAGATCTTTCCAAATGTGAAGTTATCATTACTATTGCACTTGAATTATAAAAAGTTTTGATATTTTGATAGATTTGTGATATCATGATTTCTTTCACTCATGCTCTACTTCATTACCTTCTTATTTGGTGTATTTCTTCTCCATGTTTACTAACAAATCCTAGATAAGTGGTAATATTAACTAATAGTAACTGGAATCTATTTAGCACTTCAGGATTTGTGAAGTGTTTTACATCTGTGATCTTATATCTTCACAACAATGTAGATGTTCATTTCACTTACATCCTCACAACAATGTAAATGTTCATTTCACTTACATCCTCACAACAATGTAGATGTTCATTTCACTTACATCCTCACAACAATGTAGATGTTCATTTCACTTACATCCTCACAACAATGTAGATGTTCATTTCACTTACATCCTCACAACAATGTAGATGTTCATTTCACTTACATCCTCACAACAATGTAGATGTTCATTTCACTTACATCCTCACAACAATGTAGATGTTCATTTCACTTACATCCTCACAACAATGTAGATGTTCATTTCACTTACATCCTCACAACAATGTAGATGTTCATTTCACTTACATCCTCACAACAATGTAGATGTTCATTTCACTTACATCCTCACAACAATGTAGATGTTCATTTCACTTACATCCTCACAACAATGTAGATGTTCATTTCACTTACATCCTCACAACAATGTAGATGTTCATTTCACTTACATCCTCACAACAATGTAGATGTTCATTTCACTTACATCCTCACAACAATGTAGATGTTCATTTCACTTACATCCTCACAACAATGTAGATGTTCATTTCACTTACATCCTCACAACAATGTAGATGTTCATTTCACTTACAACCTCACAACAATGTAGATGTTCATTTCACTTACAACCTCACAACAATGTAGATGTTCATTTCACTTACATCCTCACAACAATGTAGATGTTCATTTCACTTATATTCTCACAACAATGTAGATGTTCATTTCACTGATGAGTAAACTGAGACTGAGAGATCAAGTGACTTGCTCATGACCAAATGTCTGAGACAATATTTGATTACAGATCTTTCTACATCCAATGCAATATTCACTGTGCCACCTAACTGTGAATAAAAGCAATGTTATATATTGTTGTTTTATTGCTGAAGTGGGATGGGAAGAGTGATGGGGCGGGGGGGTTAATTATCATTGTGTAATATATGGGGCCTTAGCCTTCTCTTCGTGTCAAAATGAACACTCAGACTAATGGAGAATTAATTATACTTTTAGTGAGAATCATCAAAGTAAAGAGAAAACAGTAATACATTTTGAAAAAAAATGACCCACTAGCTCTTGCAGCCAGATAGGCTTACCTTCTCTCTCATTGTCTTTCACATAGACTCTTCCTGGCTCCCAATAGTGTCTGCCACAGCAAATGAGAAGGATCTTTCTGGGTCAGAGTGTAGATTATGAATCCTCTATAGGTTATCTATTTCCACATGGGTTATCTAAATGCAAGTCATGGTGAGACTTTGATAGATTTCTTCATAATTTTACCCATCCCTCTCCAAGGGAGACTTTGATTACAACTGGAAAAGGGGAGATGAAGTTGGTGTTCTGCTCCCTTAATAAAGAAGTTGCTGGATTAGAATTAATCTGTCTGTTTCCTTGTTGCTCATCTTTATCTATCATCATTTTAATATAGAATGGGAGAAATCATGAAATTCTTTAGACCTTAATGATCATTTATATGTATATACACCTGCATAGAAGGCTTCTGTTTATACTGAAAAATAACTTTTTAAAATGTCTCACTAAAATGATAACAATTCAGGCCTCGTTCATTTCTTCTATTATTAGGCATATTATGCCCTCTGTCCCCACATCCATTACTGATATGAGTGGGAAATATATTGCTGTTAAAAGAATATGCATCAAATAACAAGTGCACATTAAAAATGAAACTCCAGAAGCATCTTCCCTGTATCTAAAAATTTTAAAAGGGAAATTTATCAGTCTGTGACAGGCATCAAAATAAGAGGGAAAATGAAAGAACTATTATTAGTGAAATGCTATGCTACTGTAAAAACAACTTGTCTATCAAGATTCTATATGACATTTATTTTTGTGGGACCAGCAAAAAGTTTAAATTATGAAGAAATTAATTTATGGGAAGAATGGTCCTAGATAGGATCTATTGAATTTAATATTTTATTCCTTCACCTAGATCAGGGATTATTGAAAATTGTTGTCATTTTTTTGTTTTTGTTTTTGTTTTTGTTCAATTGAATTGAATTATTTCCATATCCTATTTACTTTTAATAGAATCACATTATTGCAAAGTGGGACTGAAACTTAGAGGATCATCTGCCACATTTCTCTCTATATTTAACAAGCTGAAAAACTGAGGTCTAGAGAGAGTAAATAATTTGACTTCATAAACACATCTGGTTCACTGTGACACTAAGGATATAAAATATGTGACCTTGGTCAAGTGTTTTCTTCACAATAGCAAAGCTTAATCAGGGTTTATTAGGTGTCTTCTATATGCAAAGCAATGTTTTAAGTTTTAGAAATAGAAAAATAAAATAAATACATTTTTTGCCATAAAATTTTTGGGAATGAATGACAACATATACACAGATAAGAAAAGACCAAATACATAGAAAGTGAAGATCAAAAGTATAGAGTAATTGTGATGAAGTGTGAGAAAAGACTGCCAGTCTAATAGTTTTCATGAATCTATTCCAAAATAACTCACTGCAATAGTAGATAAGGAGGAAATATAATTCTATGTCATAAAATAATGAGATGACTCAATTCTTAAAGTCTTTTCAGTCAGATTCTGGATGCCTGTAGGATCATAGATCTAGAGCTGAAAGAATGCACAGAAGTCATCTAGCAGAGCAACTTCATTTTGCAGATACAGAAATTGACACTTGTAGAGGTTAAATGACTTGCCCAAGGACACAAAAGACATGAAGGGAAGAGGTTAGAAGTAAATCCATGAATTCCACATTCATTTCTCCAATACTTCTTTGGGAGACTCCCATGGATTACTGACATCTGCTATACCTATTAAAAGAAAACTTCACCAGAACTAATAGGAAAATAATGATGCTTTTTGTCATAAAACAAATTAAATATGTATTTTAATGTGAGAAAATAACTAATTCTTGCCAGAAGAAAATATTCCCAGTGTCCACACTGAACAAAGGTAGTATGGTATAGTTCCTAAAGTACTGTATTTAAGAGTCAAGAAATCTTTGTTCAGATTCCATCTTCTCTCTGACATTTAGGACTTGTGTGATCATGAGTAAATTTCCTAGGCAGCTTTGTGAGGGGTTGAGGGTGTGTGGAGGCAACAGGTTATAGTCTAGTAAGAGAGACAGTATAATTCAGGAGAAAGGGCCTTGAATCTAGACTCAGAGAATTCAAGTTCCAGTCCCGATTTTGTTGCTACTTATCTGAGTTTGTATAAGTTATTTAAATGATCTGGCCTCAATTTCCTCATCTGTAACATAAACAAATTGGAGTAGATGGTGTCTATGGTTCGTTCCAGCTCAAAATCTATTACTCTCTGAATAGATGTGTTCAAGTCTATATTGTTGGACTTGGCTCCTGTACAGGAAGTTCCCTATACTGAAGAAATATAGATCCTTGATTTGTAATATATTAATATGTTTTCAGAGAATACATTACTGATCATTTTGTAGGCCATTTTGAGAAATACTGCATTGAGAAAGCTTCAAGGTATGGGCATCTAATGTAACAAACTGACCTAGACTCATTGGCCTGGCCTCCCACCAGCTCACAGCTTGTCCATTGCAATTCAGTGCTTTCATATGCTAATGCAATGGCCTCCTCCACACCAGAATCATAGCCCCAAGTTAATTGGACATAAACTTTGTAGCAGTCATGGCCTTTGAGTGAATGACAAAGCTGCAGGAGTTCTTGGCCACACTCGGCAGGATCCAGAATTGTAGATAACCTAGATTGCTTTTTTGTGTAATTGAAAATAAAAGCATTACTCAGAGAATTACAGAATTTTAGCATCAGAAAACATCTCAGTAGACACCTCATTCAAACTATGTCCATAGAAGAATCCCCTCTATAATTTTCCTGATGAGTCTTCATCCTTTGTTTGAAGCCCTCCAGTCAGGGGAAAATGGCCACATCTTGAAATAACCTTCCACTTTGTGAAAACACTACTTTTTAGAAAGTTTCTCCTGACATCAAGCTTAAGTCAGACTCTTTGCAACTTGTACACATTGCTCCTGCTCCTTATTCCCAGGGTCCAACAGAACAAGTCTCTTTCATATGACAGCCAGCTAATGAATCTCCAGATATACTAGAGCTAAAGTGTCTTTAGAGTTCTTTCTGTCCCATGTTAAATAGTCTTGGTGTCTTCAACTGATCTCCCAGGAATTAACTAAAACGACCCTCTATCTGTCTAGTTTCTTTCCTCTAAATACACTTTATTGTTTCAGCGTCTTTGCTAACTAGAAAGTATTTAGAAATAAAACAATTTTATATATGTGCATAAATATGTATGTATACATATGACTGATGTACTGCAATGAAAAATATGCATGTTGTATTGTTATTTTTCTTCGACAAAGGCAATGAGATAACTGGTGATGACTGTATATTTTTACAAGAGTTTTATTTTTGTTTTGTTTTCCTAATGAGATTTGGGTGAAACAGATAGAAAATAGATTTTTGCTTATTAAAAAAATCAATGAAAAATAAAAACAGAAAATATGTAGATTTTGTTTAATATACAAATCATTTGCACCATGAAGTTTGATTCTTAGTTTTCCTGTTCTTTACTCTCTTGTAGGTTTAGAGGTTGAAGTATTACCTAGGGTCCTGGGTATTAAATAAGTGACTATTGAATTGAAATTAATCAAATGTATTATAAAAGCATTGTAGCTGTCATTACCACACACATCACTCATACTTCCTCTTCACATATTAATGCAAAATCTTGTGACTTGAAGACATGTTACATTATGGAGGGGGAAAAATCACTTTGTTAGAACAAGAACTTATTGTAAAGGAGTTAATAAATAACCATGAGCAAATTGCCTCACTTCTCTGGGCCTCTGTTTCCTCATTTATAAAAATGAAGGCATTGAACTAGGTAATTTGTTTTTCTTCTCACTACAGATCTAAGATCCTACAATCTTAGAGTTAAGACACCTGGGTTGTGATTCTGGATTTTTTATTTACTGTTTCTATGGCCTTCAGTCAATCCCTTCCCTGCCTTGGATCTCATTTTGCTTATATCTAATGAGATATTTCATATTATCTTCCATTTTTTCATTCTTTTGGTTTTGTTTTGTGATTACTTGGTTTCTCACCTGTGGGTGGAGGGACCTTTGCAGCCGCTGGAGATTCTGTCCCTGAAGACTGCTCCGATCTGCTCCTCTCGGGGGCCATGTGGCCAGGGCAGGGCTGGGCTCTGCTCTGGGTCTGGAGTGCAATGGACCTTTGGTGTTGGTTTTTCAGGGCTCTCTAGAACAGAAATCTCCTCCACTGCATTGTTCTGTGGCTTCCACCACTCCACAATTTGTTAGGAGTTCTTCTTTACCATTTTGCTCATACCTAAAGTAAAGGAATTGAGATGGATGATCTCTAAGATCTCTTTTATCTAGTTCTTTTAAAAAATAAATTTTAAAAAGACTCTGTGATACTATAAGAGAATCCAATAAATATTGAGATTTTTCAAAGTCTTCAAAATAATTTATTTCCTTTCCCTTTTCCTGACCACTATTTGGAGAATGTTTTGGAATATTTTGACTTGTAGGTGTTATATAAGTTAAATTGGCCATACTTAGATTACTTCCTTATTTATAAGTTTTGTTAATAAAGCCTGCCTTCATTTGCTTTCTCAAAATGTATTAGTTGTCTTCCAGTGCTTTAGTCATTCAACCACACCATATCTTGTCTAATTACTTAACAAGAAGAAAAAAGAAAGCTCTCTCAATGCTTCCAAGCACATTGCTTAATAAGTATACCATACGTTAGTTTAAAACACCTGGGCAAAGTTGATAGAAGACAAATCATTATTGTCCGTATTTCTTGTCACAGACAAGTTCTGAAGCAGGTTGAGATCTTGTCATTGGATGACAGATTCTAGGCCTGCAGATTGGCAAAAAAGCTATTCTGGGAAGGAATAAATAGGTACATGAAAAGGTTATTGTTCTTACTGAGGAAAACAGATTTTCTTCACTTCATCTCCTATTATTCCATTTATTACTAAAGATGAACTCAGTGGAAGTGAGAACAGACATCTCCTCAAACTAAAGCATTTTCAGGCAACCGAACTTTGCCATCTGTGTTTCTATTGTATGGTTAAATCCCATCTATCATCTTAAAGTTGTTTTTTTTCCAGACAATATAATCAAGAGCTTAATGAGTAAACATTTATTAAACAACTACTATGTGTCAAGCAGTAAGCTAAGTGACTGTGATCCAGAAAGAGGCAAAAGATAGTTTCTGTCCTCAGGGAACTTACATCTACATATATACAGAGCAAAATGTGTTCAGGATAAGTAGGAAATAATTAAGAAAGGAAGAAAAGAGAATTAAATGGGGTTGGAGGAGGTATCTTGTAGAAGGTGAGAAGCACCCTAGGCTTGGGAAACAGACAGAGAAAATGCCTGGAGTCTAGAGATGGAGTATCTTGTTGGTGGAACAGCCAAGAGGCCAGTATCACTGGATCAAGGAGTACATATGTTGGAGGAAACTGTAAGAAGACTGGAGGGGATGAGGTTATGAAGGGTTCCGAATGCCAAAGAGAGTATTTTGTATTTGATCCAGAATGCAAAATGAAGTCATTGGAGTTTATTGAGTGGAGCGGGGGGGTGGATATAATTGGACCTGCACTTTAGGAAAATCATTTTAGTGACTGAATGAAACAGAGAATGGAGTGGCGAGATTCAAGGCAAGTGGACCCACTAGCAGGATATTGCAATGATCAAGGTGTGAGTTGATGTTGTGTACATCTTTTGCTGCCAAAGAAGATCATGCCATCAGTAGAATGATGACATAACTTGCACCTGACCTCGTTTTGAGTGATGGAGGGTTGTCTGTGAAGGTCACCAGCCTCACTTCTCCTCCAAAGCCATCTGAAACTGATTACCAGATATTCATCAGGATGATTGAAGATGACCCAGGATGCACTGGGAGACCTTGGACCCTTTAAGCCAATGTCTATGCAGGTACTCACTTAGGGTGAGGTAATGCCCATTCATTGAATAGATCTGTTTAAAAAGACTGGCTAGATTCTTTTCCTTCCCTTCCTTTCCTTTCCCTTCCCTTCTCTTCCCCTTCCTTTCCCTTCCCTTTCTATTTCTTCCATTTCACTTCCCTTCCCTTCTCTTCCCCTTCCCTTCCCTTCCTTTTCCATTCCTTCCATTTCCATCCCTTCCCTTTTCTTCCTCTCCTTTCCCTTCCTTTCTTTTCCTTTCCTTTCCCTTCTCTTCCCTTCCCTTCCCTTCCCTTCCCTTCCCTTTCCTTCTCTTGCCTTCCCTTTCCTGTCCCCTTAAACCTACTACACTCTCAAGCTGGGACACCACTGGGCCCCTGCTTAAGGTCTCTTCCGGACCCTCCTAGCTTTACAGTGATTATCAATAGTAACTGTTGCTGTTTCCCTCCCAGCCTGATGTCTTTCTTTTCTTTGCCTCATTAAAGTGAAGTGATGAGAGCCTGCACTAATGTGGTCAAAGTGTCAGAAGACAGAAAGAAGCATGTTGCAAAAGTAAAATTACAGGCATTGGCAGAAGAATGAATATGGGAAGTAGGTTGAAAGATAGTGATGAATCCAGAATAGCCCCTAAGAGGTGAGAATAAAGGACTGAGAGGATGGTGCTGTCCTGTACAATAAAGGGGAAAAGTAGGAGGAAATGGCTTAAGGGGAAAGATTATGAGTTCTATTTTTGATCTGTTCAGCTTATGATCTTGACCAGACATCCAATTCAAGGTGACTAAAAGGCAATTGGACATACAAGCTCAGAGATCAGGAGAAACTTTGGGGTAGGATAGGTAGATTTGAAATCATTAGCAAAGACATGGAAATTAAAAAGGGGAAAATGCATGAGATCTCCAAGTATTATATTAGGAGAAGAGAAGAGAATCCATGACCTGACCCTAAAGGATACATGTTTAAAGGGTATGATTTTGGGGAAGATAGAGCAAAGGAGAAAAGAGTGGCCAACTTAGCAAGGGAACCAAGGGAGAGTGGTGTCCTAAAAAAACCTAGAAATTATGTAGGAGGAGAGAGTACTAATAGTATGAAAGACTGCAAAGAGATCAAAGGGAGTAGGGATTGAGAAAAAATCCACTAGATTTATCAACTAAGTGATCATCAAGAATTTTTAAGAGAATAGATTTTTTTGGAATGATAAAATTGGAAGCCAGAATGTTACTTCTTAAGAAGGCAATGACATGAGAAAAAGTCAAAACACCTATTGTATGTTGTCTTTTTGAGGAACTTGCCTACAAAAGGCAAAAGACATATAAGACAATAATTAATGAGAATGGAAGAAATAATAAACAATGAATCAGATCTCATAATCAAGCAGCAAAGACAAAAATAGATATGATATACCCTAATGGAGCTAAGGAGAAGGGAGTAACATATATAGATATTACAGTGATGCTAGGAAAATAAGTTAAATAAGGAGAGATCCAAGAAAAATCCTATGACATTGTAACGTGTGAGAAATTAGTTCCTTAAGAAGTAGGGAAGAATCTAAACTGGCTCTATGGAGGATTTTGTATAAAAACCTCCCCAACAACAGTCCTTGACTGGCCAAAGATCAAATCAATGGCAGGAGCACAACAAAGTTCTAGTTTAATAGAATACTCAAGGAAATGTGAGCATCTCAATGAATTGGAAAAATCATATCCATCTCTCAGAAAAAATTCAAAATTTAAGATCATGAATAGATCACATGAAGATGTATGACTTCTACAAAAATGTTGATGAAATATTAAGTTCCTCCATAAAACATATGATCAGGGTGTTCAATAGTCCACAAATCAATAAACGTTTATTAAGCACTTGCTATGTGACAAGCATTTTAATAAGCCCTATTCAAAAAAAATTAAGATGGAATGAAACAATGAAAACTATTGAGATTTATATGATGCTTTAAGGTTAAGAAAAAGAGTTTAAAATCTCTATATGGCACATTTTTTCACAATTTAAAGCATAGACTTGGAAGAACTTCAGTCTTAATATTAAAAAAAATTAAAATTGATCTGAACTAAAGAAATCTTATACAAATACCCCTATGCATAAGTCATTTCAGAAGTGTTTATTAAAAATGTCTACTGTGGTGACACAAAGAAAATATAAAGATATCTCTACTCTCAAGAAACAGTCTGATGGAGGAAATAACATGTAAATATTCACATGCACACAATATATATTCAGACTAAATTGGGTATAATTAATAGGAGAAAGAGACCATTATTGAGGGACATCAGGAAAAGTATCTAGAAGCTGAAAGGATTTTATCTGGAAAGTCAGGAGGTGGATATAATGGGAGGCATGGGAAACAGCCAGTAAAGATGCTAGGAGTCAGGAGATGAAGTGGAGGAACAATGACCCGGTGTCAGTGAATCACAGAGTTCCTGGAAAAGAACCTGTAAAATTATGTTATTCTACTGATGGGCTCTGTTCTATCATTTCCACTTCTCTAAGTATTTCATAGTGATAGAAAAATTTCCAAAAGATATGACAATTTACATCTGGTAGGGATTGAAAATGGGGTGGAGGTAAACAGGAAAAACTCATTGCCACAGTGTGTTCACATGTGAAGGGGGGAAAGGGTTGTTTTTTTGTTTTTTTTTTGCTTTTATATTTTTAGATCTACCAGCTAAGCAACTCTGAAGCTTTTTGCATATTTTAAAACTTAGCATTGGAAGTTTTAGGCTCTCAATTTTCTGAAGAAAGCTAAGGGTTAAGAAGTGAAACAGAGACCCGGGAACTACCAAACCCCATTACTCTGTGGCTAATGCATGAGGACTCTATGACCTAGAATAGTAAAGAAGAAAAATTTAGCCCCAGATTGCTGGAGTTCTAAACCCAGCCCTTCCATGTATATGAATTCTAACTGCTCAAATGACCCTGAGGAAGTCTAGTCTCTGTCTATTGTCTCATTGAAAGTAAAAGACAAACATACATCTCTGCTGATACATTTTGTCTTAGCTTTGTATTTTCAGTTTGCATACAAATAGTAATTTTGCCATGATGTATTGCAGACAGAAGGACGGTGACTTCAGATTTTGGACAGTAGTGGGCTTTTGAAGGTGAAAGAAGAAAAATATTAGCACCTTGCTAATTGAAACTGCTATACTGCCTCTCTATCAACATACAGAAGATATGAAGATGCCCAGACTGTCTCTACTTTATGAGTGACAAGAACCCCCCTAAACATTTTCCCTGAGTAAAGAGAAAAATAGTTACAGCACACTGCAGTTGTGTACCTGAGATAGATACAGTCTTGCCAGTGGAACTGACTTATGACCAAGAAGTTCATTCTTCTCACCTCAATCAAATGGACAAGGATGTACTGAAGGTTGACGGTGAGAAGGAAAGTAAAAACCAATAAAGCTGTAAGGAAATATCTTGTCAGTTTCCTGCTTGGGGCTACTGCAAGGAAATTGACCTCCTTGTCCTTGAGGGTTTGATGACTATGACCTAAGAAAGATCACAGAGGGAGAGAATTTGGTCTGAGTTCACTCTTGTCCTTTTGTTGTGAATTATTTTTTTTTAACATTCTGATAGATCTTTGATACAATATGTTTTATAAGTGAACAAGGAAACACAGGGGTTTCTTAGCATGGTGGAGATGGTAAGTCATGTTCTGACTGGGTTATGTACACCAGCTTCTAGACAAATAGAAGAATCTCAGACATTGCTTATGGAAAGGTAGGGACACAGCAGTCATAAGCGGGGGTACTAAAACTGAGATTCCAGACATTGTTATTTATACCCTTGAGAAACTCCTCATATTGAGCAGTGTACATGACAGATAGGATGAATACCTGATTATTGTAACACACGTGGTCTTTATTACTGAATAGGACCAGGCACTGATCACAAATCATTGTTATCATATCTTAAATGGTGGGGTATAATTAGATTATCTTTAAAGTCCCTTATAATTCTAAGCCTGTGATTCTAAGTATCAATTCTTGGAGTCAAACCTTACAAAATTCTCAAGCATTATTTTCTATCTTTTACACATAAAGAAGTGTGAGGTGAGAAGTAAAGTGATTTGTCCCAGGTCACATGACTAACAAGTTTCATAATTGAACACAATTTATCTGACTTGCTCATTATTAATTCAGTTGAGTTGAGACACAATGGGAAACAATTTTAAAAAACAAACTTTTAAATCATGAATAGATTTCAATTTAGTGCTAAGCACTAAGAAAACTCAGTATGCACCCATATTCTCATAGATTGAAGTATTCCTTTCCATTATCTACATCATTACCCATTTGTGACCTTTCTATCCTGTTGGACTCTTGTCCATATTTTCCCAAAGGTGTGTTAATGTATTGGAGGCTTTTCTATATCCTCATATCATCAGAATAGTATTGGAGCCCTCTGGTGCTATGTGAGAAGTATTCAAAGACAAAAGTTAAATAGTCCTCCTTGATAGAGTTTCTAATCTAACCAATATAGCACACGGCTAGGTGACTAGAAAACTGAGAGTCTTTGAATAGGTAGCCTGGTAGGAGATATGGTTACTATAGTGTTTGTTTTTTGTTTGCTTGCTTTTTATTCAGGAAAGGTGTAAGTCTTATGGTGAGTCTCAAAGGCAGTTTCAAGAAAAAATAACTCCTCATTGGTATTTTAAGTCCATCTGTAGAATTTTCTTATCCAGTGTACTTGCCAAGTCTTGTCATTTTTGTCTCTACATTATCTCCCCTCCTCTCCACTCATAGGACTACCATGTCCAATATCAGTATCTTTGTACTAGCTGTTCTTCATCAATTGATTAATACTCATAAATGATAAAACGGAGAGTACTGATTATGAGAAAGGTTTTATACAAAGTAATTTTAAACAAACAAAGTAACTATAGTTACAATTATTGGGGAAATGTTTACCTGGTAAAATTCTTGGCAGCCAAGTTTTCTAATACAGTAGATCTACTTTCTGAAAGACAGCATTTTTTCATGGCTAAACAGCCTGTTTTAGAGCCAACAAGAACTGATTTCTTCCTTCCAATCTGTCGTCCTCTTAACCAATGTTGGAGTAATAAATGCTTCAGAATAAATGGTACAAAGTTGTGGCTTTATCAGTCACAGAATTCCATAAACTTAGCTGCAAATTTAAGAATTCAAAAAGATGAAATGACATAGACAGCCCATTCAGAGTTTCATTCATAAAAATAAGGTAACATTTTCCACCTCGTAATATCAAAAGTGCTGTTTTAAATATTCAGATCCAAACTATAAAGCAGTAATAGGCGATGCAATGACGACCTTAGCTGTTCTTTCACATTAAATAGAATGAATAAGGAGTTGAGTTGGGTGGAAGATTAGGCTAGATTTAATAGGGGTCATAAAGCTCATTATTTGGTGACTACAGTGTCTGCAGAAGTCAAGTAGTTGAGTGAGGATTGCTACAACCATCCCAGCACTAACTTGCAATTCCAGAAACAATAGAAATGCTTTTTTCTTCCACATCACTTACCTCAATGATCATTTAAGCATAAAATTATAGAAAAGAGGAGAAAATCAAAGACACTGTCAACTGCTAAACACATGCTAATGAAATCACTACCTTCTGCATGCACTTTTTGCATAAAATTGTCTCTAGTTCTTAAAATAGCTTTCCCGCCACAGTTCTTCTGACATTATTCTTTCATTAAATCATCACCTAGTTAATTGTATCCTATTGATGGTAGCAATCTCCTGATGCTCTATTTTCTTTTTTATCAAGTAAAAGGTCATATCAACTGAAACCTGCTATTAAGTAAATAGCAAAGAAATTGAAAGCAGTAATAAGAGTCTTCAACTATATGCAAAAGGTTGATGATGGAGTGAAGTTACAAATATAATTTTAAAAGAAGCTTTAGGGAAATATAAGAATATTTCATTAGTTTGAGAAAATGTGACTCAAGTGAAGTCCTATTGCATCACAGATAAAAGTTATTCAGTTTTATTCCCCCTCCCAGAAAACATTTTCATTTTGATTCCACTATGGAAATTACCATTTTTTTCTGATAAAAATTTAATTTATTGCTTAGAACTAAAATCATAGTTATAACTAGGAATTATTCTGTCCAGGAAATATTTATTTTGGGAAGGCTCCATAGCAGCAGTACAGAGGACAGCTGAATAGGATTCATAGAATAAGACAGTTCTCAAGACAGTGGGTAGTATATCAAAGTGACCCTGGAGATTGGCTTAAGGATGACTGTCCTTCATTTCATTGGGGTTAGTAGAAAAGCAAGAAAAGGGGGTATGTGAAAAACTGTTGCTGCAAAATGAAAATTTTTCCTCTATCTCATAACTATAGATACTTTGGGACAAAGTTCACCTATTCCAGTCTTCTTAAATGCCATCTCAAATAATTGGGCTATATCTATATACCAACTAAGCATCTGGAAATAACAAAACTCCTAGTTATATCGAGGCAGAACTGTTTTGTTTTTTTTTTTTTTTTTACAAAGTGCAACATTCATTTGTGTTCAAAAAATCCTCCCCCCCACCAAAAAGCATTGGTGCACAAGAGTTGTTTCAGTATAAAATATATGTGTGTGTACATTCAAAATTTAATGAGGGAAAATGCTGGAAATTAAGATTAATTCATATACATACACATACATATACACATATACATATACATACACATACACATATACATATACATACACATATATACATATATAGAGATAGATAGATAGATAGAATGATAGATAGATAGATAGAAGCTAGATAAATGGAATGGAAAAGCTTCTAGTGTTTCCCAATGAAAAGCAATGCTAATGCTTGATTTACATATTATATATTATCATATAATGTTACATATAATTATAAATAATATTACATATATTATATATTATTACCTAATTATACATATTACATGTACAACTAAGCATTGTCATTGCTTACCATTGGGAAATCCTAGAAATATTTCCATTAAACTCAGAAATAAAGGAAGAAAGCTTCTTCTGTCCACTGTTATTTGAAACAAAGAAGTTAAATGACAACTCTGTGCTAAGAAAGGAATCAATGGCCTAAATATCGACAAAGAGGAGACCTCATTATCCCTACATACTGATGACAGGGTGATTTTTTTTATCCCAACTTAGACAACCAGGAAATAAATTAAGAAAATTTATAGCTTTAGTAAAGTGGTACTTTATACAAAATTGATCTACAAAATCAACAGCATTTCTGTGTAGCAATAACAAGATTCATGAGGAAATGCTAGATGGAGTTGTCAAATTCAAAATAACTATTAAATGTATAAAATGTGGCTTAGGGAAGATGAGGTCTAGAGAAGTTTTGTTTTTTTTATTTTCTCACAGTCATGCAGCTCATAAATATAAAAAATAAAATTCAAACCGAAGTCTTTCTGCGAAATGTTTAAAGAGGGAATCTGATGTATCTTAGCAGTCATGACATTATTCCCACTCAAAATGAAGATGATAATATTACCAACCTCACAGAGTTGTTGTGATAAAATGAGATAATATATGTAAAACACTTTAAAGCCTTAAAAACATTACATAAATATTAGCTCATCATTGTTTTTCAGTATTCACACTGTCATCTATTTAGAACAGAGGTGAAAAATAAAAGCCAGCATAGAGAAAAAAGAAGAATGAAAGAGGTGACTAAAAACTGTAACAATTCACATCTGATCTATGAAAATATTCAAGACTATTGAAACAAAAAATAGGACATTCTTTGCGTATATATGATATATATTATATATAATATGTATTATATATTATATGTCATATATATAATATACATATATCTATATGATCAGCATGGAGAAAAGTTCCTTTAGATGCAAAGCAATCATCACAAAATACCACAAACTACTTCAAAAGAAACATCTAATTTCCTTAAAAAGTCATTTTTCCAGGTATAAAAGTCAGTATCATTTGACTATGATTTAAAGATGTTAGATTCTTCTTATAAGTGAAAACCAGGACCCTTCCTTTTGGGTGATTGCTTGACCTGTGTACCTAGAGATTTCACGTAGAATCTCACACACCAAACAGAATTACTGACTGGGGGGTCAAATAATTTGAATAGTCAAGCTGTAGACCTTTACATGTTTATGGAAGCCCCAACTGCTATGTTCATGAACTCTGAAATCTTATCTGATCACAGTGTTTTGTCATACCACATCTTCTGCCAACCCCAAATCAGTTCTTTATCCCAATCATGATGTTCAATCCCCCTATAGGTCTGCCAAGCCTATGGTTGGTTTACTATTACTATTAGTAAACCTAATGGTTTACTCCCGCAATTTGCTGCCTTGCTCCTACTCAAACAAGGTGAGGAAATTCATGAAACCATGCTGACTGGGTACACTACTCCTCCCTTTTCTGACTAAGATCCTTAAGATGGCCACTTGTACTTGGTTGTCACCTCTTTTCCTCTCCCCAGTTTAATTCTTTACAGTCTGGTTTCTGAATTCATCATTCAACTGTAACTGTTTTCTCCAAAATTATCAATGTCAATTCTACCTTTTCAAGATCTTTTGTATATACTCCCTTCTCTTCTCTGACATTGCCACTGCCTTACTACAGGCCCTAATTACCTCACCCCTGGACAACTGCAGTAGCCTGTAGGTGGGGTTTAGTCATCCAAATTCAGGTGCCAAATTCAGATTTTCCTAAAGTGCAAGTATGAAGATATCACCTCCTTTCCCTCCTCCTGCGTTCAGAAGACTTCAGTAGCTCCCTATTGCTTAGCAACCATTATCATACTCAAAAAAACACATCCCTGTGGGTCACATATAGATTTGGAAAAATCAAGAAATTAGCATCATTTATATTGATTTGTTTTTATGTTCATTTTTGTTTAATACCTTCCAATTATATTTAATCAGGTTCTATCTAAACTGGGAATTTTTTGTCAGCTTTCTGGGGCAATTGTGATGTTTCTAACCTACAAGATCCACAACAGAGTCTTCAGTTTTAATTTTTAAAGTCCTTTGAGACCTATTCTTCTTGCCTTTCCAATTCTCTTATACCTTACTCACATGCACACCAGTACTCTGCCATCCGGTGACAGACACTGTCCTCATTTTCCTCAAATGAGACCCTTCATCTCACCATGGTAGTGTTTTCACCAGCTCTCCCTCATGCATGAATCTCTCCCATTCTTTAACATTTTTCAGAGTTTATCAGTACCAGGTCAACAAACAAAGGGTAGTTTCTTTTAATACTTAGGTCTGTCATTCAGTCAGAAAGAAAACTGACTTCAATTCATTGTAGGAACTCTCCAAACAATCTTCTCCTTTTCTGTGGGCTCCAGTTCCTAGCTAACCATATTTAATCTGTCTTTGCCAGTCTCCTTTGTAGAGAAAATAGAAGCAAGATAAGAGTTTAGGAATTCTGCTTCGTGACCTTGTTCGTTATAATTGCCCCAGATTCTGGGCTGTAGTCCTATCTCTTCCTTGATCTGTCTTTGGCTCACAATATAGTTTTAAAAAGCTGTTTTTGTAACCTTTAATATTTATCACAAAAAGCTCATACTCAGCGTCAGTATATCTGACATTCTTTTTTTTTTTATTCTATTTATTTATTTTATTTTTTTTTTACATTCATGTTCACAAATTTTTGGGTTCCCAGTTTTCTCCCCTTTTATCCCCTCCCCCCACCCCAATACCCCAAGCAATCTAATTTTGCCTATCTCCAATCTGCCCTCTCTTCTGTCATCCCTCCCTTCTCTTGTCTCCATCTTCTCTTTTCTCCTGTAGGGCCAGATGACTTTCTATTCCTCATTAACTGTATGTCTTCTTTCCTGGTTACAACAACAATATTAAACAGTTGTTCCTAAAACTTTGAGTTCCAAATTCTCCCCATCCCTCCCTCCCCACCCATTCCCTTTTGGATGGCAGGCAATTCAATTTAGGCCCTATCTATGTAGTTTTGCAAATGACTTCCCTGATAGTCGTGTTGTGTAAGACTAACTGGTTTACCATCCCTCCTAACCTGCCCCTCATTGTTTCTCTTCTGTCTCTTGATCCTGTCCCTCCCCAAGTGTTGACTTCAAATTGCTCCCTCCTCCCTTTGGCCTCCCCCCCATCATCCCCTCCTTTGCAATATCTCCTTCTCCCCCACTTTCTTATACTGTAAGATAGGTTTTCATACCAAAATGAGTGTGCATTTCACTCCTTCGTTTAGTCAAATGTGATGAGGGTAAACTTCTTGTTTTTTTTTTTTTTTTTCTCAGCTCTCCTCCTTTTCCCTCCACTAAGAAAACTCCTACCTGCCTCTTAAATGACATATAGTTACCCCCTTCCCTTTCCCTCTCTTTCCTCCCCCTACATTTCTCTCTCACCATTTACCTTAGTTTCTTTTAAGGTATGGTCTCATCCTATTCAGTTCACTCTGTGCTCTCTATCTCTGTATGTGTGTGCATGTGTGTATGTGTGTGCATGCGTGTACATGTGTATGTGTGGTCCCACCAACTACCCAGATACTGAAAAGTTTTAAGAGTTACAAATATTGTCTTTCCCTGTATGAATATAAACAGTTCACTTCTGGTAAGTCCCTTAAGACTTCTCTTTGCTGTTTCCTTTTTCATGCTTCTTCTCATTCTTGTGTTTGAAAGTCAAATTTTCTTTTCAGCTCTGGTTTTTTCATTAAGAATGATTGAAAGTCCTCTGTTTCATTGAAAGACCATATTTTCCCTTGAAGTATTATACTCAGTTTAGCTGGGTAGGTGATTCTTGGTTTGAGTCCTAGTTCCTTTGCCTTCTGGAATATCCTATTCCATGCCCTTCGATCCCTTAATGTAGAAGCTGCTAGATCTTGGGTTATCCTGATTGTATTTCCACAGTACTGGAATTGTTTCTTTCTAGCTGCTTGCAAGATTTTTTCCTTGAGGTGGGAGTTCTGGAATTTGGCCACAATGTTCCTAGGAGTTTCTCTTTTTGGATCTCTTTCAGGTGGTGATCGATGGATTCTTTCAATACTTATTTTGTCCTCTGGTTCTAGAATGTCAGGGCACTTTTCCTTGATAATTTCATGGAAGATGATGTCTAGGCTCTTTTTTTGATCATGACTTTCAGGTAGTCCCATAATTTTTAAATTGTCTCTCCTGGATCTATTTTCCAGGTCAGTTGTTTTTCCCATGAGATATTTCACATTCTCTTCCATTTTTTCATTCTTTTGGTTTTGTTTGGTGATTTCTTGGTTTCTCGTAAAGTCATTAGACTCCATCTGTTCCATTCTAATTTTGAGAGAACTATTAAATTCAGTGAACTTTTGAGCCTCTTTTTCCATTTGGCTCATTCTGCTTTTGAAAGCATTCTTCTCCTCATTGGCTTTTTGAACCTCCTTTGCCAATTGAGTGAGCCTATTTTTCAAGGTGTTAATTTCCTCAGCATTTTTTTGGGTCTCCTTTACCAAGGTATTGACCCGATTTTCATACTTTTCTTGTATCTCTCTCATTTCTCTTCCCATCTTTTTCCTCCACCTGTCTAACTTGCTTTTCAAAATCCTTTTTGAGCTATTCCAGGGCCTGAGCCCACCCGCCACCCCCCTGGGGTGTCTGGGGTGCTGAGACCCCGCCCACCACGTCTTTCCCTGATGGCAAGGATACGTCCTCGTCATCAGATCCGAAGGTCGGGATCATTTGCATTTGTTGGAAAAAACTCTCTATAGTCTTATTTTTCTTCCCTTTTCTAGGCATTTTCCCAGCCAGTTACTTGACTTCTGAGATTCCTGTCCACCCCCGCCTAGATCCGCCCAGCTGGTGCTTGGCCTCTGAGATTTAAATGGGCTTTCCTCCTGCTGGCTGTCAATCAGTGAGCTTTAGTTCAGGTGCTGGGGTGGGGGCAGGGCCGCCTCCCAGACTCTGATCCCTCGGGGGCTTTATGCAGAGACTTTCAGGAATGGAGCAGGTGGGGGCGGGGTGGGGGGCCCCACCTCCCAATCTCAGTTCCCTTGGGGGCTTTGAGCAGAAGCCTTCAGTAATAGAGCGGGGTGGGGACAGGGCCGTCTCCCAGGCTCAGCTCAGTCAGGTTTTATGCGGGAATCTTCCGTAATGAAGATCCTGCCTGCTGCTGGGGGATTCCTGAGTCCTGGGCCACTGCCGCCTCAGCCGCCACCCACACCTCTGCCTCCGCCGCTTCCTGCCCCCGTCTCTGCCGCCGCGGCTTCCTCCCGAGGGGGCCCGAGTCACGGAGATGCCCTGCTTCCCGTTTCCTCCAGCCCGGCCTTCTTTCTCACTGACCTGTAGCTTCTGTGGGCGGAGGGAATTTCCTGGCTGCCGGAGCTTCCGTCTCTGAAGCCTGCTCGGATCAGCTTCTCTGGGGCCACAGCCAGGGCAGCGCTGGGGGTGGGGTCCACTTTCCGGGGCGCTCCGGACCCTGGGGACGGGTCTCCAGGGCTCCCCGGAACGG
This sequence comes from Bettongia penicillata ogilbyi, assembly GCA_023548195.1. Classification (NCBI taxonomy): domain Eukaryota; kingdom Metazoa; phylum Chordata; class Mammalia; order Diprotodontia; family Potoroidae; genus Bettongia; species Bettongia penicillata. The sequence goes on along the minus strand of JAJHZJ010000413.1, from coordinate 15,598,309 downwards.
AAATCTCTTCCACTCTGCTTCTGCACACCTTGTATTGACCCAGAAGTTATGGGGGACTCTTTTTACATTAATTCTATGGGCTTTTGGTTTCGGAGCTCGTAAACGTGCGTCCTTCTACTCTGCCATCTTGGCTCCGCCCCCTATATCTGACATTCTTACAGGACCTAACGACTCTTATGTATTTGTCCTCAAATATTATGCCTTTGCTCCTAGCTTCTTTCTAAGTTGTTTACAGAAATCTAACTTGGTCAGTAAATTCCCTGTTCTTCCATTATGGTAATGTTCATTTCTTTGTTTCATTTTTCTTCATCAGCTAACAGACCTGCACTGGCCTGGTAGCATGTCTGAAGGACATATTTCCTTTATGTAACTTAAAGAGAGTGTCTTTGGGTATAAGGTAATTAGAGTAGAGGAAAGGTTTTTCATGCTGAAAGAATGCTGAGAAAATAGAATGCTTCTAGCTAGGCCTAGAATGTGCCCTCTCCAACTTTCAGGACAGTATTGTGAGAATCAGGTTTAGCAAATGAAAAATTTAAACCCAATTAAAATTTGTCTGGTATGAAAGGGAAAGAGCCCCAGACTAAACAGTTAGGCATATGAAAAGTGTCAAGCATCAAAGCATGGAAATATCAAACCTCTGCTTGTGAATTTTCCTTAGATGCATTCTTCTAGAATAGCCCATACTGCCATGGGTGGGACTAGCAGAAGGGATCTGAGTGAACAGTAGCATAACCAATTATGACTGTAGATATAGGTTCTTAACCTGTGGTTTTTTGCATACCTTGATTCTGATTACTCCCCTGATAGTCTAGGTTATATATTTGAATAAAATGAGATATTCATTGGTCTGTTCACAGTTGACAAAGAAGCACTATTGATCTAGGATAAGCAGTGGGGCTATCTGAGAGATCCAGTCAGTTATATGACATAGTAGATAGAGTGCTGAGCCTATACTTAATACCTGGGCAAGACACTTAACCTCTATTTGCCAAAGTTTCCTCAAATGTATAATGGGGATAAAAACTATTTTTCCCCCAGAACTTTTGTGAGGATCACATGATATAATATGCATAAAGCACTTAGCAGAGTATCTGGCACATAGTAAGTACTCTACAAATGTCGATTATTTATTTATTATCTGAAGCTTCAGGTACAATAATTTCTCCTTTTTTCTGTTCAGAAAAAAAGGAATATGGATCTCTCTGTCTCTCTCTGCTTCTCTCTCTGTGTCTGTCTCTGTATCTCTGTCCCTCCATATATATATATATATATATATATACATACAGAGATACACATATAAATACACATATGTGTATGTGTGTGTGCAGACATATATTTGTGCTCTTTTAATTTATTTGATGTGTGTTTAAGTTCAGAATAAAAATGAAATAATTTGAATCAGTTACTACATGAAACTGGAAACAACTTCCAGGGGTTTTTGTTCATTTGTTGGATACTTTCTTTTGTTTCTGTAGCAGTTACAATAACCTTTTTACTAGTGTTCTATGGAAAGAGTTGGATATGCAGTCAGTGCCCATGTTAGGTCTACTTCCTATTGGAGCTACTACTTACTTGGGGGAAGATTACTCAAAGTGGAAATATGACTGTTCAGCTTTCATAGATGTTATTTACTTGATTAATTTTGAATAATTTGATTAAAGTTTTATACCATGTTTTACATAATTGATTTAGTGCTACACACCCAGCGATGTAATAATAAATGGAGCAGTAGGATGGAAAAGAGAGTCAAGATCCGATTGGTCAATCTACACACAAAACTTAAACCAATAAAAAAGGGCAATAATACACACAAAGAGGAAGGGGACATAAAGGAACTGTGGGATTTGGCCATTTTAGAGCACCATTTCCTCCTGATGCTGAACAGTTCTTTCAAAAGAGGACAATGAGTACTTATTTGACAGCACTTGGTTCTGACTATCGAATGGCTCTATCAGGCAAAGGATACTGTGTCCCCTAGAGACTATTATCTTCTGAATTGCCTTCTTAAACCAATTTGTTTTGTAGAATCTGAGGCCCCTGGTTCTTACCAACCTTTTTTTCTGAAATCTTTGCAATCTATTCTCCCCGAATCGATAGTATACAACAGACTATGTCCAGATTTTCTCTCCTCACAATTCAATAATCCCTTCCTTCCAAGGATCCTATCAGTTATTCCTCAACAACCTATTACTCCTTATTTCCCCAGCAAAGACTTTACTTGGAGCCATAGAAAATCCCATTCTCTGAATTTGTACTGCAAGCAAATTTACTAATCTGCCCTTAGTTCTAAAGTAAACAGTTTCACATATTTTATTTCTGTCTCCTCAGCAAGATTAAAAGATTCTTTAGGAAAAGTCCTATTACTTGCATCTTTTTATTATTCCTAGAATATTAGAACACCATTCCCAGAATAACTCAATAAACTCAATACACAATTCTTAATCAAATACATAAAATAGTATGATTTATAATGATAAATAAGGTTGACTGATATCATCATATAGCTCAAACAACTATTAAATAGGTGGAAGATCTTTTTTTCCTCCTCTTTTTATAATATAAGTGGGTGAACTTCTCTGCTTATTTGAAGGTTTGTTTTGTTTTATTTCTTAAAGCCCCTGAATAACTTGCTTGAAAGCAAATATTATCTGTCAGTGTTTTCATCCTGAAATTGACATCAGATATTTTTCTTGATGTTATTAAATATGTTTGGTGCCTTTGATGAACAGAAATTTAAATGGTAATGGAGGATATAAATGTTCTCATCTCTTTTGGTATTTGCAAATTAATTCCAGGTCAATAATAATTGATGCTTCTAATTGAGATGAGAGGAGGAAAGAGGGATGAATTGGGCAGGAGGGTAGACTGGATTACCTTCCATTTCTAAAATAAGACACTAGAAAGAGAAAAGAGGCAATACTCTTATAAACAAAATAAAACAAGGATCAAAGAAAATAGTCAGGGGCAGAGGCAAGATGGCAGAGTAGAAAGACACACATACTCTGGTTCTTCCCACAGAGCCCATAAAATACATGGAAAGAAAGACTCTCAACAAATTCTAGAGCAGCAGAAGTCAAAGAAAGATGGAGTGGAGGAGATTTCCAGCTCAGAGTGACCTGGAAGGCCAATGGAAAAGGTCTGTCACACTGACATAGAGTGGACAGCAGCCCAACCTTGGTTGCGACTCAAGCAGGCCTTCAGATTAGAATCACCAGCAGCACCTGAGGTTCACAGATACATCAACCTAAAAGTGACAAATGAACTTCAAAGGTCAGTAAGAGGACTTTTTCACTTCTGTGATAAGGGAGCAGGACCCTCCCATAGCCCCAGCCCCAGGCAGTGGTGGCAGTGGCAGCAGCAGTGGGTTACTACAGCTGCAGTAGAAGTGGTTGCAGAAGATAGCAGCAAGCCTCAATTATTGAAGCCCTCAGCTTAAAGTGCCCGGGAAAATTGAACAGCTGATCTGAACCTCAGCCCTGAGTGGCAGCCCTGTTCCTGTCTAAGGCCTTTGGGGGAATTGAGCAGCTGCTATTAATCTCAGCCAGGAGCCAGGTCAGGGAATAAAGTCCTCTCCCTTGATTGTGCCACCTTAGAGGAACTGAGATCTTTCAGGTCCGCAGAGTACACCCTTCTCTTGACAAAGGACTCAAAAGTCAAGTAACTGGTTGAGAAAATGCCCCAAAAGGGGGAAAAAACAAGACTATAGTAGGTTACTTTCTTGGTGAACATGTATTCTCTCCCACCTTTTCAGATGAGGAAGAACAATGTTTACCATCAGAAGAAGGCATAAAAGTCAAGGCTTCTGCATCCAAAACCACCAAAATAAATATGCAATGGTCCCAGGCCATGGAAGAGGTGGAAAAGGATTTTGAAAATCAATTAAGAGAGGTGGAGGAAAAATTGGGAATAAAAATGAGAGCAATGCAAGAAAATCATGAAAAGCAAGTCAACAGCTTGCTAAAGGAGATCCAGTCACTTAACCCCAGTTGCTTCAATCTGGGTCATCTCCAGTCCTGAGGAAGATCTGGTCACTGGATTCAGATGGCTCTGGAGGAGAAGTGAGACTGCCAATGTGCACAGCCCTCCCTTACTCAAAACAAAGTCAAGTGCAAGTCATGCCATTATTTCTCAGATGGCATGGTGTTCTTCAGCAATGAAGGATGAACACACACAAAAGAAGATCCAAAAAAATTCTGAAAAAAATAACATCTTTCAAAATAGGCTAATTCAATTATCAAAAGAGGTCCAAAAAGTCAATGAGGGGAAGAATGCTTTAAAAAAAGCAAAATTAGTCAAACGAAAAAGGAGGTTCAAAAGCTCACTGAAGAAAATAGTTTTTTAAAAATTAGAATGGAACAGATGGAAGCTAATGACTTTATGGGAAAACAAGAAATTAAAAAACAAAACCAAAATAATGAGAACATGGAAGATAATGTGAAATACCTCTCTGGAAAAACAACTGACCTAGAAAATAGATTCGGGAGAGATAATTTAAAAATTATGGGACTACCTGAAAGCCATGATCAACAAAAGAGCCTAGACATCATCTTTCATGAAATTATCAAGGAAAATGTCACTGATATTATAGAACCAGAGGGTGAAATAAATATTGAATCCACCAATCACCTCCTGAAAGAGATCCAAAAAGAGAAACTCCTAGTAATATTGTAGTCAAATTCCAGAGTTCCCAAGTCAAGGAGAAAATATTGCAAGTAACTAGGAAGAAATGATTTAAGTATTGTGAAAATACCATCAGGATAACACAAGATGTGGCAGCTTCTACATTAAGGGATCAAAGGGCTTGGAATATGATATTCCAGAAGTCAAAAGAAGTATGATTAAAACCAAGAATCACCTACCCAGCAAGGCTTAGCATAATACTTCAGGGGAAAAAAATAGTCTTTCAATGAACTAGAGGACTTTCAAGCATTCTTGATGAAAAGACCAGAGTTGAAAAGAAAATTTGATATTCAAACACAAGAATCAAGAGAAGCATGAAAAGGTAAACAGGAAAGGTAAATCACAAGGGACTTACTAAAGTTGAACTGTTTATTTCCTGCATGGAAAGATAATATTTGTAACTCTTGAAACTTTTCTCAGTATCTAGGTAGTTGAAGGGATTACACACACACACACACACACACACACACACACACTATATATATATATATATATATATATATATATATATATATATATATATATATATATATATATGTACACACACACACACGCACGCACGCACACACACAGAGGGAGACGGGAGACAAAGACCGAGAGATAGAGACAGAGAGCACAGGATAACTTGTATAGGGAGGAATCATATCTAAAAAAAATAAAATTAAGGGGTGAGAGAGGAATAAATTGGGAGGAGAAAGGGAGAAATGGAATGGAGCAAATTGTCTCTCTTAGAAGAGGCAAGAGAAAGCTTTCCCAATGGAGGGGAAAAGGGGGGAGATGAGAGGGAAAAAATGATGCTTACTCTCATCACATTTGGCTCAAAGAAGGAATAACATGCACACTCAATTTGTTATGAAAATCTATCTTACACTACAGGAAAGTAAGGATGAAGGGGATAAGCAGGGTGGGGGGCATGATGAAAAGGAGGACAAATGGGAGGAGGGAACATTTTTAGAAGTAACCATTCTAGGGGAGGGACAGGGTCAAAAGAGAGAATAGAAGAAATGGTGGGCAGGATAGGATGGAGGGAAATATATTTAGTCATTCACAACACAATTATTACAGAAGTCATTTGCAAAATTACACATAGATAGCCTGTATTGAATTGTTCGCCTTCTCAATGGGGATGGTTGTGGAGGGAGGAAGGAAGAGAAGTTGGAACTCAAAGTTTTAAGAATAATGTTGAGAAATGTTTTTGAGTACAACTGGGAAATATGAAATACAGATAATGGGGTATAGAAATTTATGTTGCCCCGCAGGACAAGAGAGAAGATGGGGATAAGAGAAAGGAGGGGTGCTAGAAGGGAGGGCACGTTGCTGGATGGGCAATCAGAATGCACAGGGTTTTGGGAGAGGAGGGGAGAGATAGGGAGAAAATTTTGAACTCAAAATTTTGTGGAAATGAACGTGGAAAACTTAAAATAAATAAATAAAGACAGAAAGACAGAAAGAAATACATAAATTAATTATTTTTTTTGAGGAAGGAAATGGTTAACAAACATTTTAAATTACCATCTTACATACCAGGTACTAAGCTTAGTGCTAAAGATAGAAAAGTAGGAAACCATCTTTTTAGGAGAATGGACTGGCTTTAGCCTTATTTTACCTCTCTAAACATTCTCCATTGTGGTCAAATTGGACTACCAGTTTTTCATCATTCTGTCTACATCCTCTCTGCATTTGCAAAAACCTAAAGCATGTCCTCTTTCTTCTGTGATGCAGTTAGATCATACAATAGATAGAATGCAAGGCATAGAATCAGGAATATCTGAGTTCAAAGTCAACCTCAGATTCTTACTGGCCATGTCACTCTATACAAGTCAATTAACTTTTCTCACCATCAGTTTGCTCTGTTGTAAAGTATGAACTATAACAGCAGCTACCTCACAGGATCAATGTGAGGATCAAATGGGATATTTAAGTGCTTAACACAATGTTTAGCACATAGCAGGCATTACATTTATGTACAGTTATTCCCTTTCCTTTCCCATATATACCTCTAATAATCATTGTTTTCCTTAAAGTCCTAGCCTCACTTTTACCTCTTCATTAAGACTTTACTTGAAACTGCACTCCATTCTCTACATTTCCTAGGATTCTTGCCACAAACTATTCTTTATCATAGCTATTTGTGACCATGTTTTACCATTCCTGAGGTATTATCATTGAAGGCAGAGAAGATTTTGCTTTTGTTGTTATCTCCAAGTAGCACAGTGTTGCCTACTTAATATCAGGTACTTAGCAAATCTTTGTTGACTAGAATATTAGCTCACAGCCATAATGGGACTTTGGTTTCATCTAACCATCTATATCTCTGCTATTTTGCCTTATGCGGCAGCTGGGTGGTGCAGTGGATAGAGCACCAGTGCAGGAGTCAGGAGAACTTGAGTTCAAATCTCACCTCAGACACTTGACACTCACTAGCTGTGTGGCTTTGGGCAAGTCACTTAACCCCAATTGCCTCAACCTGGGTCATCTCCACTCATTCTGCTGAATATCTGTTCATTGGATTCAGATGGCTCTGGAGGAGAAATGAGGCTGGTGACCTGCACAGCCCTCCCTCACTCAAAACAAAGTCAAATGTAAGTCATATCATTATTTCTCTGATGGCATGGTCTTCTTTGGCAATGAAGGAGGAACATACATTTTACCTTATGACCTTATCCTTTGCCTTAAGTCCTTTTATATATCTATATTTGTGCCTTTGTCCCTAACCATGTCCATATCCATGTCCAATATTCATGTCCATGTAAAATGTCCATGATTACATCTAAGTATATGTCTATGTCCATATGCATATCTTTTCTATATCCATATCTATGCTTATAGTTATGTCTCTCCAAGTCAGCAGCAAACTGTTCACACTCAGAGAAGAGATCTAATTTGTTGACATTTTGGTAGTAATTTTGCCTTGGGGTTGGCACTTTTGATGAATACAAATATTTAGCTTGGAAAGGATAAGTCTATGATCAGTCCAGCACTCTGCACCACACATTGCCTTTGTCACTCTCACAGTTGGGAACAGCAGTGCAGAAAAGGAGAGGGCAGCTCTTAGGAATTTGATGTACAGCACTGCATTTGCCCCTCTGAGTCAGACACTCACAAACACTAAGACTGGTTTGATGAAAATGATGGGGAAATTCAGAAGCTGCAAAATGAAAAACAAGAACTCCACAAAATTTACCAGCAGGAGAGTTCATCCACCTCTAAGAAGGCAGTGTTTAATTCCATCAAAAGCAAAGTATAAGCAAAGCTTAGAGAGTTGCAGTATTCCTGACTCAGCAAGAAGGCAGATGAAATTCAGTTTTATGCTGATAGTAAGAATCCAGATCACTTTTACGATTCCCTGAAAACTATTTATAGACCAAAAACCTATGGTGCATCACAACTACTCAGTGCTGATGGAGTCACATTGATAAGGACATGATCTTCAAGAGATGGGCTGAACACTTCCATAGTGTTCTCAACAGACCATCATCAATCAATGCTGAGGCCACTGATCGTTTACCTTAGGTTGAAGTCAGTCCCTTCTTAGCTGAACTTCCAACTGAAGAAGAGGTTTTGAGGGCCATTAGGCTCCTTTCATGTGGCAAAGCACGTGGTGCTGATTCTATTTCAGCTGAGATTTACAAGGTAGGGGGACCATTGCTCATACAAAATCTGACTGAAATTTTCCAGATTTTATGACAAGGGGAGGTTATCCCCCAGGAGTTCAAGGATGCCTCCATTCTCCATCTCTATTAGGATAAAGGGAATAGATTGTACTGCAACAATCACAGAGGTATCTCTCTCTCTTAGTCACTGCTGGTAAAATTATTGCTAGAATCCTTCTTAATAGACTGATCCTTCATCTGGAAGATGGTCATATACCTGAGAGCCAGTGTGACTTCAGAAAGGGCCAAGGAACAGTCAATATAGTGTTTGCTGCTTGACAACTCCAGGAGAAATGCAAGGAGCAGAACAGAGGTCTGTAAACAATGTTTGTAAATCTGATCAAGGTCTTTGACACTGTTAATCATGAGGGCTTATGGAAAATTATGTCAAAATTTGGTTGCCCAGAGAAGTTAATCAATATAGTACGTCAATTTCATGATGGCATGTTTGCCCAGGTTCTGGACAATGGACAAAGCATTGCATGGTATGCCCACATAAGAAAAGGTTCTGTGCTCTTTGAAAAAAGCAGAATTGAGACAGCACAAAGTAAATGCAGGATGCGCAAATTTGGTATATTCACTCCAAATATTCACATTGACTATCTGTGCCCAACCTGTGGTAGAGCATTCCAAGCTCATATTGATCTGATCAACCACAGTCGGACACGCTGAAATTTCACTTTACAATGGCAATTTCATTTTGGTCCTCTTTGAAGACGAAGGACAACAACCAACCAACCAACTATAGTTATGTCTATATTTTTATCTACATGTCTAAATCTCTATCATATCTATATAGATATGGATATTTATATACATAGATCTATGTATTTATGTACTTATATGGTTTCTATGTAGATTTAAGGACCATTTATAAATTAATAGAGCTAATGTATAATGTGTGTATACTTATATATGTATGTATATACACATATACTTACATGTTGATAATGTATAATGTATATACAAATGCATATATATCTACGTACATATGTGTACACAGAGACATATAGTTTTTGAGTGTCTCCCATAGTGTCCAACTCTTCATGACCCCATTTGGGGTTCTCTTGGCAAAGACACTAGAGGATTTTGTCATTTCTTTCTCCAGCTCATTTTACAGATGAGGAACTAAGGCAGACAGGGTTAAGTTACTTGTCCAAGGTCATACAACTATTAAGTGTCAGAGACAAGATCTGAACTCATGAAGATGAATCTTCCTGACTTCACACTTGGTACTTTATCCACTGTTCCACTTAGCCCATACACAGACACATACACAAACACACACACATGTGCATGTATATTCTAGATATATAATATATAGACATATATTCTAAATATAGATCTATCTTTCTATCTAGCCAGCTATACATACATGAATATACATGGAGATGGTAAGGGAAACAGTATCATCCCTGTCTCTAATGGCCCTATATAAATTATTGGAAGGATAAAACATAGTCACACCTTAAGTATGATGCACAGTAATTTGAGGAGAGAGACCTAGGAAATGGGGTATGTACGTGTGATGGGGTGGAGTTAAAGTCATGTTTCAACAAGAAGATGATAGTGAAGTTAATAAAGAAAACACTAAATATTAGAGATAGAGAGAAGAGAAAACCTTTTAGCCCTGCTAATGAATATATGTGTATGTGAACACACACAAATGATTTTGGTCTAAATGTCCATACTGTTAACATAAATACTTTTGATTATGCATTAACTATCCTCTTTATTGTCAGTGCTCATGTGTTACTATGTGATATTATAATGTGATTGTGCAATAAAGTTGAAATAATTATCTGCAATTAAATTTATACTAATTACTAATGTTTACCAGATTATTAATGAGCCATGTTAAAAAAAAAGATTATTGTAATCTTTTATGTAATCTATGTAATTTTCTGGTATTATAATTGGTTCTTGGAAAAATATGCACAAAGAGCAGTCAGATTTTTTTGGAGGGATGAGGGGAGGCAAGAATGGAACATATGTAATTAGTCTTCTCAAACCAATCCCATACTTAGAATTTCCATAGAAAACAAGACTGTGATGTTGAGGCTTAAGTTTCTTTACCACAGATTTGGTCAACTATTTTTCCATTTCTAGAAATGTTGTCCCGGGTATAATTTGTTTCATCCAGGGGAATATGACTAAGACTTAAAATGAGTTTCTTATTATAGTCCTACTGATAGAAGAACTAAGAGATCTAGAGGAAAAGATGCATCCTTAGCCTGACTGACATCTGTGAGAAGACTAACACAGGGAAAGAGAGCTTCATAGACACTGACTGAAATCAATACCTGAAAGGGCTTTGTAGCTATGGATTAGGAAAATTGACTTGAGAAGAAGAGGTGCAGCTCTCCCCACATTTATATATCAGCTGAAGACCTTAACTGAGGTTTAGCAAGAAGATGAACACTAGAAGAAACAACTATAATCCTTTAGGCCGTTCCTTCCTCTCCCTAGTACATAGTGATCATTGAAAGAGCTAGGTAACCAAGTCATATCCCTTCTCTTTGGGAGAGAAGCTGATTAGTTACAACAACCTTAGTAAATAACACACCAAATATTAGGTGATCTTCAAGATATTTCAAAATCACCTATGGTGGAGACATGATAAGATTACTAGAAAATATTAGGAGCTCTGCAGCATCAGAGACATGAATTAGCCTTCCTCATGTGTTTTCTAGCACATGGGTTACTCATGTATGTATGCCTTATGTAGGATATGTAAGTAGACCTACTTCCTACTGAGGGGAAATGTGTTTTTCAGGAAGTGAGTTCTAGGTTCATGAGAAAAAAATTGTGTTGTTGCATTTTTTTTCTTACCATCTGATTATATTAAATGTCTTTGTGCTGAACTGTGAATCTTTTGACTGGAGAGGAAATGTAACCCATCCATGATCAATTTATTTATATACAAGCTTGGGAAATGGGGTACAGTAAGATTATATCAGTGAGGACTGTGTAGACGATGTACCTACACAATAGAAAATAGCATTTCTGTCCATTTCCTATAACTCAAGTATTCAGGAAACAGAAGGACTCCCTAACAGAACCCTTTTTATTTTAGCCAACTATGACTGGTATCCATCATTGATCTGTACTGTACATCACTCATGGAGCTGTGACTAAAATGGTATTTACCTTTAACTTGTTATTCCTAAACATGTATTCTCTCTTGCATAAACCATCACTTCTAACTCCTTCTATTATTGTTACTTTGAATCTTGTTCTTTCCTTTGTTCCATCTCTGGGAAGGAATCCAAAAGTCTTTTCCACTTTTAAAATCCATTGTCCTTTCATTATACTCAGAAAATAGAAATTTGAAATTCACAGTTATAGGAATCACTACATTTCTGGCAGCTAGATTCTAAGTTCCCTTCTCATTCAGGGTGTGACTTCTATGAAATTTCAAGGTGTTCTAAAGTATTTCTCTAAGAGCCAGATGGATTGCGTCCAAGTTACTTTTCCATTATCATTCCTTTTTGTTTTTTTCCTTACAGCCTATATAAGAATGTAAAAGTATAAAAATAAGAATTTCAGGAGTATCATTTTGTAGGGAAACAGCACTAAACTTGGATTCAAAAGATCTGGCTATGATCTTGGGCAAGTCACTTTCTCTCCTTGAGAAATAATGCTCTGCTACTTAAGGTAAAAGGAATAAAACTACGAAGGTAAAGATAATGAATCATACCTCCCTTCTCAAATTAAAGAAGAAGGAGACTCATAAGGTAGAGTCATAAATGCATCATAATCTATAGTTACTCTATCAGATGTTTCTGAATAATTTTTTTTCTTTCTCAGGAAGCATATCTGAGGAGGAAGGAATGGGAGGGGAACTGGAGAGGTTCTATCTACAACTATTGAAAAGGAAAGAGTGGACAAAAAGCTGGTAAAATGGGAGCTCTGGAGTCTGAGAGCATAAGAACTGAGGAGAAGGCTCATTGCTCAACTGGAAGGGGAAAAGGAAAAAGGAAAAAAAGAGAGATAGGCACAGGAAGATGAGGGAAGGGATCCCTATGATTCCTGCCTTGCTGCATCCTCCAGTGTCCAGTGGGTCTTCATGGTAAACAAGTTAGGGTGGTAGGAGGAAGCCTCAGGGTTCAGAATAAGGATCAAACCTATAGTATGATTTAAGAGTTATTGGGTGTAGTAAGAGCCAGGTCATCTTCCGCAATGAATCAAAAAGCAATTAATAAGCACTTGCTAGGTGATAGGTATCATACTAGGTCTAGGTATACAAACAATGAAGTAATCCCTTCTCTCAAGGATTTTCCTTTATATTGGGGAGACAAAAAAGGAAAAAAAGTGTGTGTATAATAGATATGGATATATGGATATCTGTATGTATATATGTACATGTGTGTATATGTACATACACAATATAACATATGCACATGTTTATGCATATACACACATATATATGCATGCGTGCACACATGTGTGTGTATGTCTATGTAATGGATAAATCTAAGGTAGTAAGAAAAGACGGGGACCAGCAATTAGAGGAAGGAAATCAAGAAAGTGTTCATGTACAGGAAAATCTTTGAGTTGTACCTTAAAGGAAGGGTGCAATTATTTGTAGGAGAGGTAAGGAGAAATCACTACAGTTACAGGAAGTGGCTCAATACAAAGACAGGAAAATGAGGACTAGAGAGATCAGGTGAGCTGGATTTCAGAGTGTGGGAAGAGAAGTAACATATAAAAAGGTTTCTATACAATTTAATTCTAATTCTAGAGTAAACAGGTAAGACAAAGTTTACATATTTGGCCCACTGCAATTCACATGGGAAGAATATGACTTAATGAAATACTGATGCAGCATCAAATGAGTCCTCATGGCCTATATGTTTTAAATTAAGCTATTTGTTTAAATATCATTTGTTGATGTAGTCTCACTTATCTAGTAGAAGTCTCTGCTTAGTTAGATCTTTAACCAGGCAAAGTTTTCTAGTCCATAGGCTATTTATACATTTTCTCCAGCCATGCCCTTAGATGTATCACAAAGTTTAGCTGAAATATAATACCTACACATGGTATTTATAGTCTACTAGAGAGATATCAAGGAAACAAATATTAATTAAGTTCTTACTATATGCTAGTGATTGCACTCAGCTCTAGAAAAGAGACAAATTCAATATAAATTATATCCATGCTTTCACCTGAGCTCTGCAAACCCTGCCCTCCTATCTACTTGAATTACTAATTCAATAAATGTTGATTGAAAAAACAAAACAGAGAGCAAGTAGACATTGATTTATTTTCATTCCGTGTCTCTACCTCCATTTTTATTTTCTTTTGGAAAGAATATACAGTCTCCGAGAATTTGATGCCATGAAATACGATAGAGAATGATAAGATTTGTGAGCTCTTGGAGAAGTCTGAGTTCCCTTTAACCCTGAAAGAGACATCCTGTTGTCTCTGAATAGCATCTGGAGCAGAAAGCTAAAATTGGTCTAAGGCTTTTGAGAATAGTTATTCTGGCTGTGGTAGTGTGCAATTCTTGTATTGATGGTTCTCCTAAACTCTAAGATTAAGTGTTCTGTTACCTCTGGAGCAAAAGCAGAGCACACACTACAACTTTCCAAATTCACCCTATCCAGACACTTTGATGGCAGAGGACAGGACATGAGAGGCAAATCTGGAGTGGCAGAGAATATCAAGGTTTGAAAATTTTATCTTGACTTTCTTGCCCTTATATTTTCTTTTTATCTGTTTCTGGCATTGGAGATTCAAGCATTCATTTCTCTCATTTTATTTATCTCTTTTTTATAGAAGGAGTTTGAGGAGATAGTTGGAGAACAAAGGCCCTATTTAAGTTTTCTTTCATTTTTATAATATCTAATAAAACACACACACAGTATATTAAATGCCTGTGTTTTGTGAATGTAGGGGTCATTGACTAAAAATGAAGATTCCTACTGTATTTGGAAGGGAAGATCAAAAGATTTCCTATTTTAAATATTTTGGGGGATTTTCAGTTCTGGGAGCCAAGAGGGTAGAGTGATTAATAACTGTATCTCCCTCTCACTCTTGACCTTGAAGAGCCCAGAGAAAATCTCCCTGGGAAAAATCCTGGAACAGTGGGAGCAGCAGAAGGGGTAAACAGTCTCTTAACCTGTGAGGCTAGGAAAATTGCTAAGGAGGGTCCCTCTTGACTGATGGAGGCCAATGCAGGACTGCAACTGTCCCAGACAGCCCTACCTCAGCAAACCAGGAGAAGATCCTGAGCCCGAGGGGGTTGAAGTTCACAACCATCAACATCAGGATCCCAGGACTGGAATCTGGAAGACGCTAGCACAGACGGGATCAGCAACCACTGAGCTTGCCTATATTCTAGCTCAGCAGAGGAGACTTCCTGTGGCCAGACCATCCCTCCCCAACACTTTAATGCAGTGAGCTCCAGGGTAACTCCCAGGGAAGCCCAAAAAGACTTCACCTAGCTTCTGCTTTCAAACACCAGCTTTTCAAAACCAGCCAGCTCAGCACCAGGTAAGCTGCGGTATTTTAGCTCCTAGCTGAAATAATCTGAGGTCACAAAACACAAAACCTCAAGTTTTAGGCACAAGAACAGTGAGGCAGAGCCACTGGGCCCCAGATGCAGGTATCTACTTTAAAAGCCAGGAAAAGGGTGATCATCATGAGTAAGAAGCAAAGGAGAAAAGAAAAGACTATAGAATTTTTCTATAGGGACAATGACCAAAACAGGAATACCAAAGAGACTAGAATTGAAACTGCATGACCATTGAAACTTCAGAAGGAAATATAAACTGGTCTGAAGCACAAAGAGCATTCTTGAAAGAGCCCGGGATGGATTTGAAAAGCTAAATTAGAGAAATAGAAGAAAAACTGATCAATGATTTTAAAAATATGAATAAATAAATCATAGAAGAATTTAAAAGAAAAATTGGAAAAGTGGAAAAGGAAGTACAAAACGTAACTGGAGAAAATAATTCCTTAAAAGGAACAATTGAACAGATGGAAAAGGAGATGCAAAAATTAACTGAAGAAAACAATTTGATAAAAATTAGAATCAGGCAACTAGAAGCTAATGAATTTATGAGTATCAAGCCAAACAGTCAAACAGAATCTAAAGAATGAAAAGATAGAAGAAAATGTAAAATATCTAATTGGAAAAACAACTGATCTGGAAAACAGATGCAGGAGAAAAAAAAATAAGGATTATTGGTCTACCAGAAAGCCATGATAAAAAAAGAGCCTGGACAATATTATTCAAGAAATCATCAAGGAAAACTCCCTGGAAGTTCTAGATTCAGAGGGAAAAAATAATTTTTGAAAAAATCCACTGTAACCTCCTGAAAGGGATCCCAAATTAAAAACACCAAGAAATATGGTTGCCAAATTTCATAACTATCAAGTGAAGGAGAAAATGTAGCAGGCAGCCAGAAAGAAACAATTCAACTACTGAGGAGCTACAGTCAGTATTACACATGACTTTTCAGGTTATACATTAAAAAATAGAAGGAATTGGAATATGATATTCTGTAAGGCAAAGGAGCTGGAACTAAAACCAAGGATCAATTACCCTGCAAAGTTGAGTATACCACTTCAGGAAAGGAAATGGATATTCAACGAAATAAGGATTTTCCAGACCTTCCTGAAGAAAAGGCCAGAACTCAATAGAAAATACCATCTTCAAAGGCATAAAAAGGTAAACAGAGAACAAAAAAAAACTTGTTCAATATTGGCAAACTGTTTATATCTATATAAGGGAAGATGATACTTGTTAATCATGACAATTTTATATTTATCACGATATATAAAAGGGATACACATATAGGGAATATATGTCATGATAAAAATGTGATTTATGAGGGGGAAGGGATTATAATGGGAGATGTGAAAAGGAGGAGTCAGAAAAAGTTAAATTACATGAGCAGAAGAGGCATAAAAATACAATACAATAGAGGGAAAGAGGGGAGGGAGATGGCATTGTTTGAGAGTTACTCTCATCTGATTGGGTTCAAAGAGGGAAAAACAAACTCAGCTAAGTACAGAAATACAACTACCTCTACAGGCAGTAGGAGAGGAAGGGGGAAAGAAAGGGGAGGGGAGGCTAAGAGGGAGGAAAGAAGTAATAAGGGAAAAGGGGATTAAAAGGGAGCATGGCTGGAAGAAGGGAGGGAAGGCTGAAGGAGGCAGTGGTCAAAAATTAAAACTATTATGGAGGGGAAGGGAGAAGGGAGAAGTAAAAGCATAAAAGGGGGAAAGAGGATGGAGGGAAAGACACACATAGTAAAAATAACTGTAAATGTGAATGGGATGAATTCTCCCATAAAATGGAGACAGATAGTGGAATGCATTAAAAGCCACAATCAAACAATATTTGCAAGAAATACATTTGAAATGAGGAGATACACATAGGGTAAAGGTAAAAGGTTGGAGCAGAATAGATTGTCTTTCAGGTGATGTAAAAAAGCAGGGGTAGCACTCCTAATCTCAGATAAAGCAAAAGCAGAAATAGATTTAATCAAATGAGAAAAGAAAGGAAATTATATCTTGCTAAAAGGCACTATAGACAATGAAGCAATTTTGTTACTAAACCTATATGCTCCAATTTGCATACTATCTAAAATATTACAGGAGAAGTTAAGGGAGGGGAAGAAATAGACAGCAAAACTATACTAGTAGGGAACCTCAAAATCCCCCTCTCTGAACTTGATAAATCTAACCATAAAATAAACAAGAAAGAAGTTAAGGAGGTGAATAAAACTCTAGATAAGGTAGATATGATAGATCTCTGGAGAAAATTGAAAAGGGATAGAAAGGAATATACTTTTTTCTCAGTGGTGCATGGCACATATACAAAAATTGACCATATACTAGGTCATAAAAGCCTCACAATCCAGTGCAGAATGGCAGAGATTGTCAATGCATCCTTCTCAGATCTTAATACAATAAAAACTATGTGTAATAAAAGGCCACGGAAAGATAGACCAAAAATTAATTGGAAACTAAATAGTCTAATACTAAAGAAGGAATGGGTTAAACAACATATTATAGAAACAGTCAACAACTTCATTCAAGAGAATGGAAATGATGAAATAACCTACCAAATCTTATGGGATACTGCAAAAGCAGTTCTTAGGGAAAGTTTCATATCTTTGAATACCTACATGAATAAAATAGAGAAAGAGGAGATCAATGAATTGAGCATGCAGCTGAAAAAGTTAGGAAAAGAACAAATTGAAAATCCCCAAGTAAATACCAAATTAAAAATACTGCAAGCCAAAGGCAGATTGATAAAATTGAAATTAAGAAAAATATTGAAGTAATAAATAAAACTACAATTTGTATTTATGAAAAAAACTAAAAAAAATGATAAAGAAAGAAGAAAATCAAATTACCAATATCAAAAATGAAAAGGGTGAATCAACTAACCTCCAATGAGGAGGAAATTAAAACAATAATTAGAAATTGTTTTGCCCAACTGTATGCCCACAAATCCTACAGACTAAATGAGAAGGATGATGATTTTTATATAAATTACCCAGATTAACAGAAGAGGAAGCTGAATACTTAAGTAACACCATCACAGGAAAAGAAATTGAACAAGCCATCAATGAATTCCCTAGAAAAGAGTCTGCATGACCAGATGGATTTAAAAGTGAATTCTATGAAAGCTTTAAAGAAGGGTTAATTCTAATAGTAGACTATTTCAGAAAATTGCTGAAGGAGTCCAACCAAATTCTTTTTTATAATATAAATATGGTTCTGATACCTAAACCAAGAAGAACAAAACCAGAGAAAAAAAATTAGAAACCACTTTCTCCCATGAATATAGATGCAAAACATTTAAATAAGATATTAGAAAAAAGAATACAGCAACCTTTCATGAGAATAATACCTTACAGTCAGGTAGGATTTATACCAGGAATGCAGGTTTTGTTCAATATTAGGAAAACTATTAGCATTACTGATCATATCAACAACAAAGCTAACAGAAACTACATGATTATCTCAATAGATGCAGAAAAAGCTTTTGACAAAACACAACGCCTAATCCTATTGAAAACACTGGAAAGCATAGGAATATATGGAACTTTCCCTAAAATAGTAAGTAATATCTACCTAAAATCATCAACAAGCATTACATGCAATGGGGGTAAGGTAGATGGATTTCCAATAAGATCAAGGAAAAAACAAGAATATCCTTTATCACCAACATTATTCAATATGGTTTTAGAAATACTAGCAGTAGCCATAATAGAACGAAATGAAATTTAAGGAATTAGAATAGGTAAAGAAGAAACTAATGATCACTCTTTGAAGATGATATGATGAGATATTTAGAGAATCTCAGAGAACAAAGTAAAAAACTGCTTTAAATAATAAACAACTTTGGCAAATTTACAGGTTACAAAATAAACCCACATAAATCATCTGCATTTTATTTTATTACTAACAAAGCCCAAGAGCAAGAGACAGAAAGTGAAATTCCATTTAAAGCTAGGGTAGACATTACAAAATATCTGGGAGTCTGCCTGCCAAAACAAATCCACAGAATATATAAACACAGTTACAAAACACTTTTCATACAAGTAGGTCAGATCTAAATAAATGGAAAAACATCAGTTGCTCAAGGGTAGGCCAAGTTAACATAATAAAAAGGACAATTTTACCTAAATTAATTTAGTTATTCAGTGCCATACCAATCAAACTACCAGATAATTATTTCTAGAGATAGATCAAATAATATCAACATTCATCTGGAAGAACAAAATGTCCAGAATATCAAGGGAACTAATGAAAACCAATTCTAGTGAAAGTATCATAGCCCTACCAGATATCAATCTGTATTATAAAGCAACAATTATCAAAACCACTTGGAACTGGCTAAGAAACAGAGGGGTAGGCCAGTGGAAAATGTTAGGTACTCAAGACATAGTTGTCAATGAATACAGCAAAGTACTCTTCGATAAACACAAGGATCTCAGCCTCTAGTATAAGATCACACTGTTTAACAGAAATTACTGGGAAACTTGGATTACAATGTGGCAGAAACAGGGCATAGACCAAAGCCTGAAAATGTACACAATAATGAAGTCTATATGGGTACATAATCTAAGTATAAAGGTTGATACTATAAACTAATTAGGCAAGCAAGGACTAATGCATTGGTCAAATTTATGGTGAATGGAGAAATTTGTGACAAAAGATAGAGAACCTTATGAAGTTGAAAATGGATAATTTTGGTTACATTAAACTGAAAAGAGTTTGCACAAGCAAACTCGATACAAACAAGATTAGAAAGGAAGCAGAAAATTGGGAAAGAATTTTTGCAACTAGTGTCTGTGATAAAGGCCTCATCTCTAAAATGTATAGAGAACTGAGTTAAATGTACAAGAATACAAGCCATTCCCCAGTTGATAAATGATCAAAGGATATGAACAGGGAGTTCTCAGAGAAAGAAATTAAAATTATCTGTAATTACATGAAAAAAATGCTCTAAATCACTATTGATTAGAGAGATGCAAATCAAAACACCTCTGATGTACCACATCACAGATATCACATTGGCTAACATGACAAAACAGGAAGATGATAAATGTTGGAGATGTGAGAGAGTTGGAACACTAATTCATTGTTGGTGGAGCTGTGAGCTGATTCAATCATTTTGGAGAACAATTTGGAACTATACCCAAAGGGCTACAAAATTGTTCGTACCCTTTGACCCAGCCATATCGTTTCTGAGACTGTATCCCCAAGAGATCATAGAAATGGGAAAGGGTCACACAGGTTCAAAAATATTTGTAGCAGCTCTCTTTGTGTGGCTGAAAACTGGAAATCAAGAGGATAGCCATCAATTGGGGAATGGCTGAACAAGTTGTGGTATATGAATGTAATGGAATACTGTTGTGCTATGAGAAACAATGAACAGGAAGACTTCAGAGAAGCCTGGAAAGGCTCATATGAACTGATGCTGAGTGAAAGGAGCAGACCCAGGAGAACTTTTTACTCAGCAACAACCACAGTGTGGGAGGAATTTTTCTGGTAGACTTAGTACTTCACTGCCATGCATGGACTTAAAAAATTTCCAGAGGACTATTTAGGCAAAATGCCTTCTACATCCAGAGAAAAACTATGGAATTGGATCACAGATAGAAACAGACAATTTTCTTTTGTGTAATGTTTGTTTTGTTTTATGGTTTCTCCCATTCATTTTAACTCTTCTATGCAACATGTATTTAATAGGAATGTATAAATAAATGTATATCTATATAAGATAGTGTACTATCTCAGGGAGGGAGTGGGAAGGGAGGGGGAGTAACAGGAAAGAAGGGGGAAAATCTACGATATATGGAAGTGATTGTCGAACACCGAAAATAAATAAAATAATTTAATTTAAAAAATATGTTTGGGTCAACCTAACACACGGTCACCTTGTTTAAATTCTTTAAATTATACAATCCCTTAGAGTTACAGCTACATGGGATACTTCCTTTAATATGTATGCTATAGATTCAGAAAGGAGCGCTTAGTTGATAGTTAACAGCTCAGATAATATATTCCGTCACTGGATTTTCCAAAGCATTACCTAATGAATTAGGGATATATTCCTAGGCAAATAACAAAATAATAATTAAAGGGATAATTTCTAAGTATTTTTCAAATTGAATGTGAGGGATGATGAGACATTTTATTAAATGACAATGAAATCCAGATATAACATTCTATAACATTTTCTCTTTAACATTCTCTTAATCTATCAAGCTAGGTTTGTCAAAAATAGAGATGAGATTAGTTATACATAAATGATGTCTTACAAAATCTATAGATCATAAAGATCATCATTTCCATTTAAATATATTTGGAAAACATTCCACTAATTATGTCTTATGGTATTTTACTAAAAATTAATCTCAAGATAATTATCAAATAGTTTGAAGAAAGTACTTTTTTAAGTGCAACAAAAATAATTCAACCATGAGAGTTAAAGAAAATAGTTTTTTAGGACAAGTGGCAAATTTGAGGTGTAAATACAGATCTGACAAGCCTACTTACAAATACTATCTGTATGATTACCTGGTCTGTTTCATTGTGCTCATCCTTAAAGTAAAAAAAAAATGTGAAAAAATACACATTCAAAACATATCTATTAGAAAGACACGACTTAAAATTTTAATGAGAGAGAAGTGTATAGCAATGGCAACCCTCACCCACCCAAGGCTTTTCAGCTATGACAATACTTAATATACTTGTACAGAATATTGCTCTATTGCTACAAGGATATAAGGTAGTTACTGCTTGGCATCCATGGAAAAAATTTATGCCATCATTGTATTAAAGAAACATAATTCATCTTGTCAGAGGGAAAAAGGCAGTGTTATCAGTCTAAGGTAACATTGTCTGTACCAAGTAGAACTTGTGAGCTATAATCAACCTTAAAAACATTTATTCATTGTACGCAAAAAACCAAAATGATTAATAGGTGTTCCTTAGAAATAGATGTCTCCTGATTCTCCCAAAGAAGTGCCTTTTATTATTGAAACTAAGATCATATATTTTCCTTCCCCTGTAATCAGGCATGAAAATGATTCCAAAAAAGCACAAGAAAGCAATATTGATTCCCCTCCCCTCATTTTCTCTTCCTACCCTAACCACCCCAGCATAATTATTATCTGGCATTTGAAGTGTTCTGATATTAGTATTTATTTTTCATTTTATTACATTGATGAGAGAGACCATCTGTTCTCTCTGTGTCTCTATCTCTGTCTTGGTCTCTTTCTCTGTCTGTCTCTGTCTCTCTCTCTCTCCCATTATCTCTCTCAATCTCTATGTTTTGTATGTCTATACTTTTCCATATTCTGAGAGAAAGAGATAAGCCTCCTCTCCTCTGAAAATGATCCCTCCATCTGAGCTCTGAATTTCACCCCCTCTGTTCTTCAAATGGAACTTGTTCTCACGCTCATCTTCTCCATTTGGAAATTACCCCAACATTTGATAGTCACTGATTCAGCACAAGGCACTGCACTAAATTCAAGTACGCACAAATAAAATGAGACATATTCAGTCCCAGAACTTACAATCTATTTTGAAAATGTCTTTATTTTTATTCCACTGTCCCTTTCATCTATTGTCCCATTGATGTCACTATCATATGGTTCTTAAAAGTGAACCACAGGCACGCCTCCATTTCTTCATCTATTATTTGTGTGAAGATCTGCTTTTGTCTCACTGGAACTGCAGCCTGTGTTTACATCAATAACCTGCTACAAGTAAAACCAAATCATTTTTTTGTAGTATTTAAACAAACTAGTTTTTGGTAGCATGTGACACTGTTGATCATGACATTTGAGACTCTTACATCCTTTGTTTTCTGCATCATTTATCGTACTTACCAATCCTTCCCCCCTTCCCTCTGATTGCTCCCATTTTTGGCTTATCCTTCCCCACTTCTGTGGTAGTAAATTTGAACCTCAAAAGATTTGGCCACTGTTACACTTTCTTCTCTATTCTACACACACACACACACACACACACACACACACACACACACACACACTAAAATAATGCATTCATTTACGTAGCTTCATTTATACATTCTGTGACAAAAACATCATCATCATCATCATCATCATCATCATCATCATCATCTATGACATCAACAATAGCAATAACCACAAAAGCATTTTAATTTCTAGTCTATACCTTTGTTATATGCATCTCAGAGTGAATATTCCACTGTTTTTCTTATTCAAAATTCCTAAAGTAAAACCCCCAACAATCCTCTTGTTATGGTAGGAATTGTATGTGAAATAAAAAGGTCCAGAATTAGTTGAGGCAGGCAATTAATGCTAAAGATCACCCCAAAAAGTGCCTTTTTAAAATGTTATCAATTCTTACAGTAAGAGGAAGATCAAAGAAGAAATAGTATCACTATCTAGGGTTAAGATGATAACTTACAATGGATGGAAAGGTGATATACTCAGATTTTATTTTGCTTTTCTCTCTATCAAGAAGAAATGTTGGACAGTAAAGGATAAAGCAGAAATGGAAACTAAGTAGCTGCCATGTAAAGGATATAAGGAGAAATTACAAGAGTATCTAGTTGCTCTTATCAAATTTAAGTACAGCATCCAGAAGAATTACAATGGAAAGTATTGAAATAAGTGGCAGATGAAATGGAGGAGCTCTTGCCAAAAATCTCTAAAGGATTCTAGAAAACGAGGGAAATATCAGAGAACTGGAGTACAGCAACCATTGTCCCAATTTTCACACGCAAAAAAGCCAACTTTATGAATCAATTGGTGTGATTTCCCTTCTTCATGAAATTCTAGAAAATATTATTAGATAGTTTCTGCTCATCTAGAGAAGGAAGTAGTGATCCATTGTTAAGACTTCTTTGTTTCATGGTATAATGATGATTTAAATGAGATCTTTCTCATTCATTAATAGGCCTATATGATCTGCCTGAATCACATAGAAGTCTGAGACATATGAGTCAAGTCACATGGAAGAGGAAGGAGTGGAGCTGGAAGGGTGGAAAAAGAAGAGGCAGAGCTGGAGCAGAACTGAGAGGAAATTGATCAGAAAGCAGTCAGAACTGAAGGATACAGGAAAGCAGGTAGCTGGCTGTAAGTGCCAGCGTTTTGTGTAAGGGAACCTTTTTGTGATTTCTTTAAGGGAGCTGGTTTGTGGGAAGCCTAAAAGAGGGAAGGCATAGGACTGGTGCTGCCCTTTGCATTGTTGTTGTTGTTTTTTTTTAATATTTATTTATTTATTTAACTTTTTATATTCATTTTCACAAAATTTTGGGTTCCAAATTTTCTCCCCTTTTATCTCCTTCCCCACCCCAATACACCAAGCATTCTAATTTTCCCTATCTCCAAACTGCCCTCTCATCTGTCATTCCTCCCGTCTCTTGTCCCCATCTTCTCTTTTGTCCTGTAGGGCCAGATGACTTTCTATTCCTTATTAACTGTATGATTTCTTTCCTAGTAGCAACAACAATACTAAACAGTTGTTCCTAAAACTTTGAGTCCCAAATTCTCCCCATCCCTCCCTCCCCACCTATTCCCTTTGGGAAGGCAGGCATTTCAATATAGGCCACATCTGTGTAGTTTTGCAAATGACTTCCATGATAGTTGTGATGTGTAAGACTAACTGAATTACCCTCCCTCCTAACCTGCCCCTCATTGTTTCTCTTCTGTCTTTTGATCCTGTCCCTCCCCGAGTGTTGACTTCAAATTGCTCCCTCCTCCCACTGCCCTCCCCTCCATCATCCCCCCCCATGCTTATCTCCTTCTCCCCCACTTTCCTATACTGTAAGGTGGGTTTTCATACCAAAATGAGTGTGCATTTTATTCCTTCCTTTAGTCAAATGTGATGAGGGTAAACTTCTTGTTTTGTTTTTTTTTTTTTTTCTCAGCTCTCCTCTTTTTCCCTCCACTAAAAAGTCTCCTACTTGCCTCTTAAATGACATATAATTTACCCAATTCCATTTCACCCTCTTTCCTCCCCCTACCATTCTCTCTCACCATTTACCTTAAATTCTTTTAAGATATGGTCCCATCCTAATCAATTCATTCTGTGCTCTCTGTCTCTGTATGTGTGTGCATGTGTGTATGTGTGTGTGCGTGCATGCATGTACATGTGTGTGTGTGGTCCCACCAACTACCCAGATACTGAAAAGTTTTAAGAGTTACAAATATTGTCTTTCCATGTAGGAATGTAAACAGTTCACTTCTGGTAAGTCCCTTAATACTTCTCTTTGCTGTTTACTTTTTCATGCTTCTTCTCATTCTTGTATTTGAAAGTCAAATTTTCTTTTCAGCTCTGGTCTTTTCATCAAGAATGTTTGAAAGTCCTCTGTTTCATTGAAAGACCATATTTTCCCTTGAAGTATTATACTCAGTTTTGCTGGGTAGGTGATTCTTGGTTTGAGTCCTAGTTCCTTTGACTTCTGGAATATCCTATTCCATGGCCTTTGATCCCTTAATGTAGAAGCTGCTAGATCTTGAGTTATCCTGATTGTATTTCCATAATACTGGAATTGTTTCTTTCTAACTGCTTGCAAGATTTTCTCCTTGACCTGGGAGTTCTGGAATTTGGCCACAATGTTCCTAGGAGTTTCTCTTTTTGGATCTCTTTCAGGTGGTAATCGATGGATTTTTCAATACTTATTTTGCCCTCTGGTTGTAGAATGTCAGGCCAGTTTTCCTCGATAATTTCATGGAAGATGATATCTAGGCTCTTTTTTTGATCATGACTTTCAGGTAGTCCCATAATTTTTAAATTGTCTCTCCTAGATCTATTTTCCATGTCAGTTGTTTTTCCCATGAGATATTTCACATTCTCTTCCATTTTTTTCATTCTTTTGGTTTTGTTTTATGATTTCTTGATTTCTCAGAAAATCATTAGACTCCATCTATTCCATTCTAATCTTGAGAGAACTATTTTCTTCAGTGAGCTTTTGAACCTCTTTTTCCATTTGGCTAATTCTGCTTTTGAAAGCATTCTTCTCCTCATTGGATTTTTGAACCTCTTTTGCCAATTGAGTGAGCCTATTTTTCAAGGTGTTATTTTCTTCAGCATTTTTTTGGGTCTCCGTTACCAAGGTATTGACCCATTTTTCATACATTTCTTGCATCTCTCTCATTTCTCTTCCCAGTTTTTCCTCCACCTGTCTAACTTGCTTTTCAAAATTCTTTTTGAGCTCTTCCAAGGCCTGAGCCCACCTGACAACCCCCTGGGATGTCTGGGGTACCGAGGCCCCGCCCTCCACATCTTTCCCTGATGGCAAGAATATCTGCTCCTCATCAGATCCTAAAGGCGGGATCATTTGCATCTGCTCAAAAAAGCTCTCTATAGTCTTATTTTTCTTCCCTTTTCTAGGCATTTTCCCAGCCCGTTACTTGAATTCTGAGATTTCTGTCCACCCCCACCTAGATCCGTCCAGCTTGTGCTTGGGGTCTGAGATTCAAATGGGCTTTCCGCGGCAGGCACGGCTGCTATTCAATGTGAGCTTTAGTTCTGGTGCTGGGGTGAGGGCAGGGCCACCTCCCAGGCTCAGTTCCCTCAGGGGCTTTATGCAGAGACCTTCAGTAATGGAGCGGGTGGGGCAGGGCCCTCTCCCAGGCTCAGCTCCTTCAGGTGGTTTATGCAGAGACTTTCAGTAATGAAGATCCTGCCTGCTAGGGGAGTCCCGGGAGCCACCACTGCTGCCTCTGCCTCCGCCACTTCCTGCCCCTGCCTTTGCCTCCACTGCTTCCTCCCAAGGGGGCCCGAGCTGCGGAGACACCCCACTTCCCTCTTGGCCAGCCCAGACGTGTCTCTCACTGACCTGTAGAGTCTGTGGGTAGAGGGACCTTCCAGGCAGCCGGAGGTTCCGTCCCTGAAGCCTGCTCCGATCTGCTCCTCTCGGCCACGTGGCCAGGGCAGCGCTGGGGTGGACTCCGCTTTCCAGGGCGCAACGGACCCTGGGGACGGCTCTCCAGGGCTCTCTGGAATGGAAATCTCTTCCACTGTGTTTCTGCACACCCTGCAGTGATCCAGAACTTGTGTGGAGCTCTTCTTACGTTAAATCTATGGTCTGTGGGCTCGGAGCTCATATACGTGAGTCTTTCTACTCCGCCATCTTAACTCCACCCCCCTGCCCTTTGCATTGTTACTGTGTATAGATTTCTTTGTTGCTATGATGAATTTGACTTTCTAGTGCTGGGATTTGGCTTATACAAAAGTAATCACTCCCACATACACAGGGGGACCTGTTATCACAAGTCCATTGATGTGCTTTTCTAAAAAGAAATGAAACTTTTGAGGAGTCAACAATTACTTTAATCAAGAACATGTATCATTCACTTAATTCAGGGGGAAAGATCAGCACCTTGAACTTCAGAGAAAATACAGAGAAATAAAAATCAACAGACAGGGCTTCTAGCTGTCTGACCCATCAACAGATAGATCCAACCGTCTGACCATACATATAGTTACCAGGGAGAGAAGTACCAACATCTGATTTTTTGAAGCCAGGGCTGCTTAGCTTCTGGGCAGAGTCTTGTCTGGTCAAACAAACACTTCTAATGAGTAAGCCCCAAAGTAAAATCTCACTTTAGAGTATGTATACACTTTTCAGAGCCAAAGAGCATCACAACCCTTGAGAACTAGTGCCTCCATTAGAAAATTAACAAAAGATAATGTGGCATATTAATGAGTGGATAAGATCTTTAACTCTTCCCAGCCACCAACACAATTAACCTGAAATTATCATTCCAATTTACTGGCATCTGAATAAATGCTTTGGTTCTGTCTTCCATGGGAACAGTCTGTTGTATTTCAGGATTCAGAATTGCACCAGTACATTCATGGTTGCCTTAGACACTATAAATATTGTGTTGGTACTACACATGGGTTGCCATAATTAAAAAGTTTTCACTTAGTAGTCAGCCTAACAATGATGAAAGTCTCTGTATACACAAAAGCCAGCTGATAGAAAGCAGACATATTCTTTTGCTGGGGCCAAATTTGAAACTTTTCTTGCATAGTAGAACCTGACAAAATTAAGTCTTGCATCCTTTAGGAATGCAGAATCACTTGTTTACTGTAATGGGGTATCATATGAGAAATATATGTGAATGTATACATATATACATATTTATACACATATACATGCATGTACGCATATGTGTATATATGTATAAATATGTGTGTATGTATATATGTGTATGTATGTATGCAAGTATGTACATATACTTCTTTGCCTGTCCATCTCCTTTTGTTTTACCTTTGACAGAAAGGAATAATCATTTCTTACCTTATGATAGTCTGAATGCTAAACTTAGCCTATTGTAGTACCATAAACATAATAAAAAATGAAAAGTTAATTTCTCAATAGACTATATCCAGCCAAAAAAAACTGTTCTTACATAAACAAATGCATGCAAACACATATAGGTATAAACACGTATATTTTAACATAAATATTATATATACATATGTAATACTATCTATCCTGGCTCCACTTTGTGAAGGCAATTACATTTGCACACTATTACTTTAATAAAATTTATTACAAATTATATATTGAATAGTATATTTGGGGTTAATGGGGGCTTTCGATCTCAAATCACGTCTCTGTTGCTTCTTCCTCTCCTTAAGTATAACACTGGCCTTATACATTATAACATGTGTTTAGCATGAGTGATAAATCTTCAGTTTACATAGAAGTGGAAATTTAACCTCCCATAACATCCCCCCCACACATACACACACACACACACACACACACAGAGAAATGAGTGTGTGTATATATGTTTGTGTATGGGAACACATCTGCCTTATTTGTGTTCACATGTGTATACATACAATATAAACACATATGTATATACTTATGTGTAGAGATTTGGGTGGTTGTCATGGAGTTTATACCTAAAAAGACAAGGAAGCCATCCACACGTTTTGAGTTGAATAAGACTGAAAATTCCCACTACCTGTAATACCCCCCTTAAAAAACTTCCCTATTTTGGATCTATTCGTGCCAAAATTTCTGCCAAGTAGTAAGTTGCAAAGCTAGGATTCTGACCTAGATTTTCTAACCTTTTCAACTACAAAATAACAACCACAATGAAAAAGACATCTTTGTACATCATGAAGTGTACCTAGTATGGTGGCTAAGTACTTACAACACTGAAGCAGTAACTTAATGTGACTATTCTGACTGTAAATTGGCAAGTGTGAGTTAGCAGCTATAATAGTCCACAAGAACTGAAGTACTTCCTGTGTGCTAAGCACTACAATTTACACTGTTTAAACTATGTCTGTACATAGGTGTTTATATGTTGTTTTGCCTATTACAATATAAGCCTCTTGAGGTCTATTTATTTTCTGCTTTCAGTGTAGTGCTTAGCACATAAGACATGATTAACAAATGCATGGGGACTGTACCTGCTATCTTACTCATGTCAATTTATAGCCAGCTGGCTCTTTCCAAAATCCCCTGTCCAGGATCCTCCCTTACTCTATATACTTAGAGTATCTAGTCAGTCATCAAATTAACACCAAATGGTAATATACTTGGTGATACAAGTGTAAGGAGAACAGAAAATTGCCCTGATATTCTAAAACCAGAGGGCAAAATAAATATTGAAAGAATCAGAACACCTCCTGAAAGAGATACAAAAAGAGAAACTCCTAGGAATACTGTAGCCAAATTCCAGAGTTCCCAGGTCAAGGAGAAAGTATTCCAAGCAACTAGAAAGAAAAAATTTGAGAATTATGAAATACAATCAGGATAACACAAGATCTAGCAACTTCTACATTAAGGGATCAAAGGGCCTGGAATACAATATTCCAGAAGTCAACTCCTCCAAAAGTAATAGTCCTCAATGTTTATATTTTTATTTAAAACAAAACTAGGTTTTAATAAAATTATATCAATGACAATTTATTTATACTGTATATCTTATCTCCTTTCTGCATAATTATGAAATATTATCTTTTATATTCTAAATTTTAAAATGACTACAGTCATTGTGCTACACCCATTCTGCTTAAATTGCTTTGCATCATTTTGCTCCTTTCCATATTTCTTTATACTTTTAATATTTGTCATTTTTAAAGTAGAATGGTATTCCATTGCATTGGTATACTATTATTTATTCACCAATACTGATGGCTAAACATAGTTTCATTTTTCCACTATTATGAGTAAAGTAGCTATGAAAATTTTTGAACAGATGTGTCTCATTTTTCTTTTACTGGCTGCTTATTTTTCCATTAGCACTCCTGGGGCCACAGTATTTAACTCTGACAGCATAGCATTCAATGTGCTATAGAAGGGGAGAAGAAATGATGCTAAGCAAACAAAAGATAAGAATGAAGCTGGATTAGAGCAAGATCTATGTTCAAAAGAACACATTTTTTTAAAGGGGCTGAATGATAGATTATCATAACCTCAGAAGTAGAGAAGGATATCAAATGCTTAGGAGAAAGAACAAAAAAAATTACTACCAAAAAAAAGACATGAGAAAATATCAATAACGCCTGACAATAAGTGTAGACAGAGTAGTAGGCTGGGTGTATCAACACTCAGGTGAGCATTACCATTGGCTCTTCTTCCCCTTCCTCTACAGACAATTTTTTTGGATTGAGAGAAGGTCTGTCCTTCTCTTTAAAGGGAAACAACAATGGTAATGTTCATTTTTATTCCTGGCACTCCTGGACTCACTCAGTCCATATGTTTATACTCTTGGCATATTTGATGATTTCCCACAGATCCTTTGGTGAAGGAATAAAAGAGATAAGGGAGTTTTTGCTCATGAAATTCTACAGGACAATACATTTTTCCAATAGCACAATGGATTAAAAGACAAATATAAGATTCCCTACTATCCTTACTAGTGGCTACAATACCATGGCAAGCTAAGTGGTGCAGTGGATAGAGCCCCAGTGCAGGAGTCAGGAGGACCTGAGTTCAAATCTCACCTCAGACACTTGACACTCACTAGCTGTGTGACCTTGGGCAAGTCACTTAACCCCAAATGCCTCATCCTGGGTTATCTCCAGTCATCCTGATGAACACCTGGTCACTGGATTCAGATGGCTCTGGAGGAGAAGTGAGGCTGGTGACTTGCACAGTCCTCACTCAAAACAAAGTCAAGTGAAAGTCATGTCATCATTTCTTTCAGATGGTATGGTCTTCTTCAGCAATGAAGGACAAACACACACACACACACACACACACACACAATGATCTGTTTAGACAGAACACATCGACCTGCATTGGTATAGGAGGATTCCTCATTCAAGAGTTTCTTATAGCAAGGAAATTATATATTTATTCCCTATCCCTTTCTAATTCAGTGGATCATAGATTTTTCTATACCTCTTATCATATTATAGGAAAATATTTGAAAATATCCCAGATGATTATTAAATAATGGTTAAATGTGGACTAGATGATAGTTTAATTATATTGATGCATTCTCACTTGGTTGTATGATCAGACTCAAGGACTAATCATTATTGGTTTCATATCAAATTTAATGAAAAGTCACCAGTGTAGTAGCTCTCAGTTTCATTCTACTCTGTTGAAAAAATTTAGTCACTTACATAAAGGAATAGATGGACGACTAATAAAGTCTGGTAGTGCTTAAAAACAGGAAGAGACAGCTAACTTTTGGGATAATAGAATTGTAATTTTGACAGTTACACTGAGCTAATTCTCTGATGTTAAATGTAAAAGTGCTATCAGCTCAAAAAATAAGTCTCACAAATATGACAGGTATGATTTGTCTAGGAAGCATGATTTTTGTTTCTATGGTCTGTTTTTTCTATAATAACTGTTTATTTTTCTTATCTGTTATTTATTTAGTTTGGTGGCATTTAGTGGACTTAAAGATCAATATGAGTCAGTAGTTTGATAAGAAAATATAAGAAACATGTTTCCTAAATAAGAAAGAAATAATCCCCATATGATACCGTAGGTTCAGATTACATAACACTATCTGGACCACTGTGTTCTGTTCTTGGTGACACAGTTTAGAACAGCCATTGAACCACGGTAATAGAGGGCCTTGGATACATGGCATAAAAGGGTCAGATGGAGCAATTAGAGATAGATAGCCTGGAAAAGAGAACACTTGATTAAGGCTGGGGGTGCCATTTAAATTCTTTCAAGTACTTACTGGACTATATTGAGGGAGAAAAAAAGACCAAGCTTGTTCTGTTTGTTCCCTGAGAACAGAAACAAAAAAAAAAAACTGGAAGAAACTGAAAAATAGAAGATACATTGGGTTTTCTCTGGGGAAAAGACGTAAAAATTCTTTGTAGAATCAGTTGTCTCAGGAGATAAAGGGTTCTTCCCTCGCTGAAGGTCATTAATCAGAAGTTTGATGACTTCTTGTTGGAAATGTTGTCGTGGAGATTCTTTATTGGCTATGGGTCAGAATGGATGACTCTAAGATTTTATGACTCTCTGATATTATATTCAGTACATCCGTATGTATACTTTGAACAAATACATCAGATGGAAGGTAAATTAGGCAGTATTGAAACAGAAGAGAGCAGGATGAAATTAACTTGAGAAATTGTGCAATGACTAGAAATCACTTCCTGGGCTTCACTGACAAAATTGAGGCCACTTTCCAGGAACTCCTAACCACCTCCTCATCTCACATGACTTAGACATTCTATCCCTCCCCTCCTATATTCTCTTCTTCCTGAGTCTTAAATGAAAACATAGCCCTGCTCCTTGCCAAGCCCAAATGCTCTATATGTAACTTTTATTTCTTCCCTTATCTTCTGTAGATGATTGTTTCCAAAATCATGCTCACCTTCTTACTTATCCATAATCTCTACTCTTTACTTCCCTGCAACCTGTTATTTGTCTTTCATTTTTGAACAGGACAAAGGCCATCACAAGGTGATATCTTTACGTGTACTTGAATTGTGTTTAAATGAGGCAGAGTTGCACAAATTCATCAGCCTCACTCTCTCTCCCAGAGTCATCAAAGTCCAGTCTCAAGACAAAAGTCAGAACTGAAAATGGCCTAAGATGCGGTAGATGATCTTTGCATCTTTGATGTAAGACCATCCACCTTCATGGCTGATAGAACAAATTGTTTTCATCTGCCATTCCACTGGGGGAAAACTTCACATGCTTGGGGTACATACACCCCTGACTTATCCATAGTTTCATGGCCTATTGATTACCCTCAACCTGTCTGACAAGATAGTTTTACTAGAACATGATTGCCGTGTGTGCTTCTTAGAGCCATAGATGAGAGTTGAGTGCCAGACGGACTCTAAAGGTGAATGAACAACCTTGAACCTACATACACACTGACTATTCTGTATATCCCCCTCATTGATCTTACAATTTCCACTGGCTATTGTTCTCTATATCTCCTTCCCTGCATGGCTAAATTTGAGAAAACAATCTACACATGCTGTGTTCTCCATTTCTTCTCTCTCTTCTAAATCCTCTGAAATCTGGTTTCCAATCCCATTGTTCAACTAAAATGTCTGTCTCCAAAGTTATAGTTTCAATGGCTTTTGTTATCCTTGAACTCTGTATTAATTAATTTATTATTACACAACTATTAATACACAATTAATCAGTATCATTCAATGGAACATTTAGTGGGCACCTTAAACTCAATATATCTAAAACAGAACTCGAAATCCTCCCTTCTTTTAAACTTTACTTGTATGGTCATGAAAACCATTTCTCCTAATCACCAGGCCTCAACTCCTCACTCTCACTCACCCCACAAATCTAATCGGTTGTCCAACCTTGCCATTTCTGTGTTACAACATCTCTTGTATATATTGTTTTCTTCAGTTTGTTTCCACACCAATTCAGGCTTACATTGCTCCTTACCTGTTTATAACAGGGTCATGGATTGAGAGAGAGAAAATCCCCTTGACATAATCATGGTTTACCTCCTCATTTTTTAGGTGAATAGCTAAGGTCCAAAGAAGTTGATGATTAAGGCATGAAAATCCTTAGGATGCAGCCCCAGCAGTGAAATCACCTGGTCGAAGGGTGTGATCAGACTGATTGCTCTCCTCAAAGTCACACCTGTAAATTCCATTTGAAAACATACTCTCATATAAATAGGTAATTAATAAATGTGGATTGAATGAATTTGAATTTGAGAACTTGAAAGCTGTGAACACTCAATATATTGATTTAGAATTAGAGGTGATTCAGCCTCAGCTTTAAGAGCAGTATGGGACACTAGCTAGCTGAACTGTAGTGCACAGAATTTCTTAACCTACATTCTTGATATCATGAAATATTTCAATGCATTCAAATATTATCTTCTTATTTGTATTTCTTTGTTCTTAAAAAGAGCAAAAAATTTGCTAGTGCTGTATGATTGCTTTTTTGTAATTTATGAGCCTATTATTTTAGCAGTCTACACATTTCTCTTTATTATTGATTTTTATCATTTTGTCTTAATATCTTTATGCTTTCTCCTTTTTCTCTCTCTCATGATATTAGCATTTTACTGATTCATACTCACAGCAATCTCTTAGTTATATTGCTGGCTATAAAATTTTGCTTGTGGTGTTTTTTTGTTGGTCTTAATTATCTGTTAATATTTTAAATCCTTAGTAATTGAGTTTTAATCTATTTTTAGAATTACATTACTTTTTGAAAATCTAACCTGTGGAAATTTATACATATGCATGCATATGTTATATGTAAATAAAGATATATAGATGTGAGTCTATATATCTATATACATATAAATACACACATACAATATTTATGCATGCACACGTTATGGTATATATGTGCATGTGTATAAATGTTTGTGCATGTATGTATTTGTGTACATGTGTGTAGGAATAAAGAAAGAGAAAGGGAGGAAGGGAGGGAAAGAGAAACAGAAAAAAGAGAAAGTGAGAAAGGAGGAAAACAGAAGAAAGCCTGGAGTGAGGAAAAAGGGAGGGAGGAAGAAAAACACACATTATCTGGCTTACAAAGTCACAAAATGAGATGTAAAAAATTCACCAAACTATTGATAGCCCTGTAACCAGAAACCACATGAAACTGACATATACTTTACCTCTCAGTGAGACTTCTAAAATGAACAAGATGAACACAAAACCCAATACAAGATCTGTCTGGATGATCAACTTTAAAGCATCCCAAACTCTAGAATGGGTAGACAAGAAATTCCATTCAATGGGACTCCTCAAAACAATGTACAAATGATATGGGCAATTGTGTGTGTTTGTGTGTGTGTGTGTGTGTGAGTGTGAAAGAGAAAGAGAGATTTTCTCAGATGCTTGTGATTTGATCTTTATCATTCTATCACCATTATATACTTGCCCATTCCTCACATAGAATGCTTGTTGATTACTGGATTGATAGATGAAAAACTCAAGAGCCATATGTAATTCCTCATGAGCAATATATTGAAATCCTGTGCTTTTTATTATTTTCTTTCCTTCACATCTGACCATCTGAAATTGGTACAGGGAAGTATTTCTTGTCTAGTGCTCATCGTAGAGTAAAATCCCCTGTGTAGATCTCCAGCTACTCCATACTTGTTTGTTAATAACTAGAAGAAACTAAAGACATGGGCTAAGCTAGGCAGTTTACCAGGGCTGATATGAGAACCAGAATTAGATGTAAGCTAATGAAGTTCGATTCTCAGAGAATGTGTCTGGGCATATTGTGTCTCTACCCCCAGAGAAAACATTCAGGGAAAAGGGAAATAGTGAAATAGAACCATAATGATGCCTTTACTAATGCATGATGACATTCAAACCCTACCACAGTTTGACCGTTTTGTTATAACAAAGAACCTGGAGAGTCCCACTGGGTGGAGATATCATGAGATGACATCATCTGCTACGTTACAAGCCAGCTCACTTTAATAAAATAACTGACTTTCAAATATAGCATTTCACCATGATTGGCATTGGGAAAGTCATTTTATTTCACCAAAGATTTGCAAGGCTGATCAATGGAAAATGATTGATGGTCAGTTAAACTGACCACCATTCATTTGTAGTTGATCATGACCCTGAATTGAAATAACAAGTTGGCTAAGTCCAAGTAATTTTGGATGATTTTCCAAAAGCTATTTTTCATGGATGTCCTTGAGACTTGTTTTGAGGTAGTATCCATTTTTCACTCCTTTAATATAGGGAAAACCACGTGAATTGCAAAGAAAAAATTCCACAACTGAGAGCTAGCAAAATCATATAAAAGTCAAGTGCATTAGGTTAATGATGTTAAATGGTATGTAAAACAGGAATATTTTCATTTTCCCCCCAGAAATGCAATCATTTATTTTAATAACATATATGTGAGATTTGTATGACTTTGCAACAAGCGTGAAGGTCTGGTGGAATTTTCAGGACTAGGATTAGTTTATTCTGTGAAGTGCTACTTAGTGGTAGGAGACCCAGGCAAAATTACAGAATTACTGAATCTGAGTGGTAATAGATATTTCAGCTGCTTTTGAAACAATATATGGAAGTATTCTCCAAAATAACATAATGACAAGTGGAGTCCTTCTTCTGCTTGAAGACATCCAAAAAAAGGAAAGCCACCACCTTTAAATCCACCTTTAAAAGGCTCAAATTGTTAGGAAGATTAGCTTAACACCAAGCTTCATTTTGTTTTGTGCAACTTTATAATCCATAGTTCCTACTGTTGCTCTCTGAAACTAAAGAGAACTGGTCTAATCGTCCTTTGACAAGACAGCAATACTTCAAATATTTGAAATCAGCTGCTAGTCCTTCCAGAGCCTTCTCTACTCTTTTCTAAACTTATGCAATTCCTTCAAATGATCCTATTCTAATGGTGACTCAAAGCCCTTCACCATCTTGATTGTCTGCCTTTAGACAATGTCTACCTTATTGACGTCTTTTTTAAACCATAGCATCCAGAGCCAAGTGAATCGTGGTAAATGTTTAACAACTGACTGGGGGGCTGAAGGGATGGAAGGGAATGTGCACAGGAAACATGTTTTTAATGTGCATTATTGATATTTTCCATTCTTTTCTTAAGTCAACAATCAACAAAACAATCATGTGCTGATTTTTAACATTTTCAATTTCTGAGACATTTAACCCTTACGGTGAAAGTTCAGTGATTGACATTTTTGAGCCAGTACACAATGCCTTCAGCACACTCCTGTCCCAAACTGAATGCAATGGTTCAGGTGATTAATGACAAAGAAAGGACACAGTGACACTATGACTTCTTTATTCCTGTAAGTTATATCTTTCTTAATGTAA
The DNA here is from genome assembly GCA_023548195.1 of Bettongia penicillata ogilbyi. NCBI lineage: Eukaryota > Metazoa > Chordata > Mammalia > Diprotodontia > Potoroidae > Bettongia > Bettongia penicillata. Next base: position 15,561,239 of record JAJHZJ010000413.1, on the reverse strand, counting down.
CCTAAGATTGCATTAGTTTTTGTTTCTGACTACCATAGTAGATTTATAAGACCCTCAGGTCTTTTTGCAGAACAACTGCTTCATTTTATATTATAATTTTGAACTTAATTTTTCTTTTACATATAAGTGTAGATATTTACCTTTATCCCTACTGAATTTCTTCTGAACAGATTCAGCTCAGTGGTCTCACTTGTCAAAATTCTTTTGGATCTTATCTTTGACAACTGACGTTAGCAATCCCTCTTATTTTTGGACCATCCTAATGCCATTTTATCCAAAGGGCTATTAGATTTATGAGCTTTTTATGTACTTAGCATCCTAAAAGCTTATACACTATCCTTTCCTGCCCAAATTATAGCTGCTGTCTTCAAAACTTACTTTGTCCTCCCTGAACTCACCTATACAAAGAAAATCTAATCACTGAAAGATCATGGCATCTGTATTGTCACCTAAAGCATCATAGCAATCATAAGAGCCAGATCTAGAAGGAAAGTTGTGAAAACATGCAAACAGGAGTTTCATTTCCTTTTGTGCAATATAATTGGTATCTTGTGAATCTAAAATTTTAAATGAAAATGATAAAATATCTTATAAACAAAATCTTGGTACAAAGCTCTTATCAATTTTAAGCTTATCTGGGAATAATGTTTTCTGTTATGATACCATTCTCTTTTTCATTTTGAGCTGGGTGGAAATTATAAATCAGAGAAAAGCCTGAAGGTCTTGGTGCCTATGGGTCTTTGGTGTCCTTCATTTGCAGCTGGTTAAGGCCAGGCAGCATAGATTTCATCTTTGTGTCAATAGTTTGGGCAAAGATCCAGGATTATCAGTGCTTTAACTGTGCTGCCGCATTTATAGACCATATCTAATCAAGTTTTCCTGAAGGCTGTAGGTGGGATGATTGCGGAACAATTCTGCCACTTTTCAGGAATATGTGAGTGGATAAAAATAAGTGAGTCAGCAATGGTAAAAATGATAAAGCACAAAGCATCTGAAATGTTTCCAGAGGTCAGTTCCTTCTGGTTGAGAATATATTTGAGTACTCAACAAATACTTGAGAAATGGATTTGTTGAATGAATTTACTGAAACAGGAATCACTCACTAAGTAAAAAAGTCTTTTTAAAACAGAGCTGGCCCTTGGTTGGCAAATGTGACTGCCTCCAGGGAATCACCTGGAATAAGTACCCCTGAGATAACTCTAGGAAAGGTGATTGCTAGGGAAACAAAGATAAAAAATGAAACATGTAGCCTACATAATGCTAAATATTCAAATGTTTGGAAATAATACATGTCTAGGGACTCATCTTCTTTGCTATACTGATAAGGCATTGATAGAGAAGCCCAGAGATTTGTATTATCAGGTAAGTGACAGATCAACCTAGTTCAGAGTCAGTCCTCATCAGCACTCAATTCTTTTCCTAATCATACCAAAGGAAGCCAATCATTCTTTTTTGTCTACTGATCAAAAGATTCACATTTTCGATATTCTTGGCAAAGATAAAGAGAAATGAACCTGGGAGACATAAATGAATGGAAATGTTTACATGAATGACACAAAGTCAGATGAATAGATAAGAATGGGGATTTCACAAAATTGAGGGGACAGATGTCTCTGGCTATCATGATTCTAGAAATACTTGACTCAATCAGCCTACTACATTTCTCTTAAACAGAAGTTCTTAAACTTTTTGTGTATTAGAGATCCCTTTAGTGTAACATTTTAAATGAATAAAAATACATGGGATTAGAAGGCAAATCAAGTTTTATTGAAATCTAGTTAAAATACATTTTTTTTTCAAAATTAATTGACCCAAGGTTAAGAAGTCTTGGTCTAAAACAACATGCCAAGTGAGTTAGATATGTAAGTGGACCAGATTTCCAGACCTAAGCCTTTGCACATTATAATGTTCTGTCTCAAATCAGGAGAGTCTGATGATAGATTTTCCAGCTGTCTGACTTGTGCTATTTCCCTTGCCCTTGACTGTGTCTCCATGTGTGTGCATGAACAAGTGTTTCACATTTAACTCTAATATATTTCTTGTACAAAAGAATTTGAATTGACTTAGTTTTATCTTGATAGACCTCTGTATCATTTATTATTTCCTCAGAGATATGGCTTTACACACTGCTCTAGAGGGAAAAAAATATTGCCAGGACTTCATCACAAACAATGGCATTTATGTCTATATTATATTCTGAACTCTCAATTCTCTGCCCTGCAAAGTTAATGGGACAGAGTTGTCAAGCAATAGCACATTAGACATGCATGATTAAAAAATATATCAAAAAGGCTTTAGAATTTCTGACTCTGTCTAATGTCAGAATATTTTCAACTGCCAATGAGATGGTACTAATCATAGCCACGGTATCCAAGATACCTAAAGTGGAGGGTGGAAAGGAAACCCCATTAAATATATTTTGTTTCCCATGCCGAATTCCTAACACATGGTATCCTGGAGAAGGAACAAAAACACAATGCCACAGAAGCTCTATAATCTAACCATTGCCTTCCCCAATCCTTGGAGATTCAAAAAGTACTCAGCTGTATTTCCAAGGATAACTGAAAAGGTATATAGAGCAAGATTCAGCTTCACATGGTCAAATAATTGCCATGGGAAGAAACTGTGGGTGTGAAGGAAGATTGGGGATGGGGATGGTTTTGGGAAGTGGATGAAACCTGAGTTCAAATATTTAAAGTCCTCTGTGACAAAAGGATTAAACTTGTCATGGTTGGCACTGGTCAGTTGAATCAGAAGTGATGGGTGGAACTTTAAAGAGTAATATTTCAGTTAAATACTTGGAAAACAAACTTCTTAACATTAGAATTGTCTAAAAGTAACACAAGTTTCCTGGGAGGTTATGTGTTTACCTTCATTGTAAGACTAAAAGCAGTTATTAATGACCTGTTAAAGTACATGTTACAGTCAGGATTGTTTTCTTGTATGAAGTAGAACAGAAGGTCACTAAGTTCCCTGTGAAGTCTAAAATCCAGTGATTCTGTGACAAAGAAAATACAAAACTACTCAATTTTTATTTTATTCTCATCTTCTCTATCAAGAAATATAATGTCTGGTGGCACTAAGATGGCAGACAGAAGGCAGGGAGTTGCTTGAGGTTTCTCCAGTTTCCCTCTGAAACAATGTTAAATAAAGCCTCTAAAAGAATACTGGACTGACAAAATTAAAAAGAAGAGTGTGAAACAGTTTTTCCAACTCAAGATAACTAAGAAGGACTTTAGGAAATGTCTGTCTCAGTTGGGTAAAGATTGAGTGTAGCCTAGTGCAGGTGGTGTTCAGGCAATCCACTATGAGGCTCTTAGCCATAGCTGACATTAGCAAATGAGGCCCTTTGTTTCAGCAGGCCAGTGGCACAGGGTGCCAAATGTGAGTACTCCAGCCCCAGAAAAATAGGTAAAAAGGCAGCCCTAGAACTCAGGGCACAACTGGTGTGACTAGGTTGGTTCACCCAAGCACAGTGAGCAAACTGCCAGGAACTGAGGTCCCAGCAAAGAAAGTCAGTGACCAGGCCCCTGACCTCCAGCACAATATATTTGGGGCTATGCCCCCTATACCCTATGAGCAAAGTTCAACTTCAAAAGTCACAAAATAGACTAGAGAAGGAGAAAAAAATATAGGAAAGAACCCTAACCATAGAAAGATACTATAGTGACAGAGGAAATCAAAACACAAACTCAGAAGAGGACAACAGGGGTAAAATGTCTATATATGAAGACTCAAAGAGGAATAGAAACTGTATACAAGCATGAAAAGTCCTCTTGGAAGAGCTCAAAAGAATTTCAAAAATCAAATAAGAGGGATAGAAGAAAAATTTGGGAGAGGAATGTCACATAGGCAGAGCAGAGTCAATATCTTGGAAAAGGTAAAAGAAAAATTGATTGAAGAAAACAATTCCTTAAAAAAATAGAACTGGTCAAGTGGGGGAAAATCCACTGGAGAAAATAACTCCTTTAAAAGTAGAATTGGCCAAATGGAAAAGGAGGCACAAAAGTTAACTGAAGAAAACAATTCCTTAAAAATTATAATTGAGGAAGGGGAGACTAAAGACTTTATGAGACATCAAAAACCATTCCAACAAAATAAAAAGAATAAAATCATATAAGAAAATGTAAAATGCCTCTTTGGAAAAACAACTAAGCAGGAAAATAGATTCAAGAGTGATAATTCAAAAATTATTGAACTACTGGAAAGCCATGATCAACTAAAGTAAGAACTAAACAAGTGGAAAAAATCAACTGCTCATGACTAGTTTGAGCTAATACAATAAAAATAACAGTTTAACCTAAATTAACTACTTATTCATTGCCATAGCAATCAAAGTGCCAAAATTTTTATTTTATAGAGTGAGAAAAATAATAACAAAACTGATCTGGAAGAACATCAATGGAACTAACGGGAAAAATGCAAAGGAATGTGGCCCTAGCCATGACAACTCTAAAACTATATTACAAAATGGTAATCATCAAAACTATTTGGTACTGGATAAGAAATAGAGCTGTGAATCAGTTGAGTGAGTTATGTACGTGAGACAGTACCAAATTACTAGAGTAATCAGATTATTGACCATTCAAAAGTTGTTTTCCTTTTAGAAAAGCTGATCCAAGAACCTATGGAGCTGGCCCTCCTGTGTATGCTAGGGTGCTTGCTGCTACAATATGGCAGAAAAGCAAAATGAGTTGGTAGAGTTGTGAACTGATCTAACCATTCTGGAGGGCAATTTGGATCTATGACCAGAGAGCAATCAAACTGTTTGGACCCTTTGATCTAGCAATACTACTGCTAAGTCTGTATCCCAAAGAGATCATAAAAAAGGGAAAAGGACCCATATGTACAAAAATAATTATGGCAGCTCTTTATGTGGTGGCAAAGAATTGGAAACTGAGGGGATGCCCATCAGTTAGGGAATTGTTGAACAAGTTGTGGTATAACAATATTATGTAATGTTATTTTACTGAAGGAAATGATGAGCAGAAGGATTTCAGGAAAAAAAAATTTGCATGAACTAGTGCTTAGCGAAGTGAGAACAATGTACATAGTAAGAGCAACATTTTGTGATAATCAACTATAATAGACTTAGCACTTCCAGCAATGCAATGATCCAAAACAATTCCAAAAGTCTCATGACGGCAAATGCTATCAGCATCCTGAGAAAGAACCATGGAGTCTGAATGCAGGTGGAAGCACACTATTGTCACTTTTGTTGTTGTTATTGTTGGAGATTTTCCCTTCTGTTCTTTTTCTTCTTTCACCACATGACTAACATGGAAATATATTTAGATAATTACACATGTGTAACCTATATCAGATTGATTGCAAACTTGGGGAGAGGAAAGGGGAGTGAAATGGTAGAGGGGTGAGAAGGAGGGAGGGAGAAAAAATTATTAAGAAATGAATATTGTTAACCATCTTTATGTGCAATTAGAGAAATGATAAATACTATTTCAAAAACAAAAAAGAAGATTCTGAGACTGGCAAGATGTCCATGTCACCTTACAACCCAAAGGACGTGTACCATACTTTGGAGGTATGACTGCAAAACAAAACTTGAGCTTTAAACACAAACAATGAAAATATCATTGAATGCACAGGGAGCTCTTTACAGTGGTAGGTGGAGCAAGATTACTGAAGCCACTCCACAAACTTGAACAAATGTCTTGATCTCATTTTTTTTCTGTGAATGTGTGTGACTGCCAATTAGAAAGTGAAAATGAGGTCACTAACAAAATCATGGGAAAATTTGAAGTCATGAAAGTTAAGCAGAAACATGTTGAGGATTGACTAAATACTAATTATTTTCATACTCAGAAGCCCACTCTAATGTTACAACTTATTCAGAAGATCCCACCACTCCTGTTTTTAGCTTGAAGTGTTTTCTTTTTTGTTTTTTCTAATAAAAATTTATTTATTTAACTTTTTACATTCATTTTCACAAAATTTTGGGTTTCAAATTTTCTCCCGTTTTATAACCTCCCACACCCCAATACACCAAGCATTCTAATTTTCCCTATCACCAATCTGCCCTCTCTTCTATCATCCCTCCCTTCTCTTCTCCGCATCTTCTCTTTTGTCCTGTAGAGCCAGATGACTTTCTATTCCTCATTAACTGTATGTCTTCTTTCCTAGTTGCAACAACAATACTAAACAGTTGTTCCTAAAACTTTGAGTTCCAAATTCTCCCCATCCCTACCTCCCCACCTATTCCCTTTGGGAAGGCAGGCAATTCAATATAGGCCATTTCTGTGTAGTTTTGCAAATGACTTCCATAATAGTCATGTTGTGTAAGACTAACTCTATTTCCCTCCATCCTATCCTGCCCCCCATTGTTTCCATTCTGTCTTTTGACCCTGTCCCTCCTCAAGTGTTGACTTCAAATTGCTCCCTCCTCCCATTGCCCTGTCTTCCATCATCCCCCCACCCTGCTTATCTCCTTCTCCCCCACTTTCCTGTACTGTAAGATAGGTTTTCATACCAAAATGAGTGTACATTTTATTCCTTCCTGTAGTCAAATGTGAGGAGGGTAAACTTCTTGTTTTTTTCTCAGCTCTCCTCTTTTTCCCTCCACTAAAAAGTCTCCTGCTTGCCTCTACAATGAAATATAATTTACCCCATTCCATTTCACCCTCTTTCCTCCCCATACATTTCTCTTTCACCATTTACCTTAATTTCTTTTAAGATATGGTCCCATCCTATTCAATTCACTCTGTGCTCTCTGTCTCTGTATGTGTGTGCATGTGTGTATGTGTGTGTGCATGCATGCATGTACGTGTGTGTGCATGTATGTGTGTGTACATCTGTGTGTGGTCCCACCAACTACCCAGATAATGAAAAGTTTTAAGAGTTACAAATATTGTCTTTCCATGTAGGAATGTAAACAGTTCACCTTTGGTAAGTCCCTTATGACTTCTCTTTGCTGTTTTTCATGCTACTTCTCATTCTTGTGTTTGAAAGTCAAATTTTCTTTTCAGCTCTGGTCTTTTCATCAAGAATGCTTGAAAATCCTCTGTTTCATTGAAAGACCATATTTTCCCCTGAAGTATTATACTCAGTTTTGCTGGGTAGGTGATTCTTGGTTTGAGTCCGAGTTCTTTTGACTTCTGAAATATCCTATTCCACGCCCTTTGATCCCTTAATGTAGAAGCTGCTAGATCTTGAGTTATCCTGATTGTATTTCCACAATATTTGAATAGTTTCTTTCTAGCTGCTTGCAGTATTTTCTCCTTGACCTGGGAACTCTGGAATTTGGCCACAATGTTCCTAGGAGTTTCTCTTTTTGGATCTCTTTCAGGTGGTGATCAATGGATTCTTTCAATGTTTATTTTGCCCTCTGGTTCTAGAATGTCAGGGCAGTTTTCCTCGATAATTTCATGGAAGATTATGTCTAGGCTCTTTTTTTGATCATGATTTTCAGGTAGTCCCATAATTTTTAAATTGTCTCTCTTGGATCTGTTTTCCAGGTCAGTTGGATTTTCAATGAGATATTTCACATTCTCTTCCATTTTTTCATTCTTTTGGTTTTGTTTGGTGATTTCTTGGTTTCTCAGAAGGTCATTAGACTCCATCTGTTCCATTCTAATTTTGAGAGAACTATTTTCTTCAGTGAGCTTTTGAACCTCTTTTTCCATTTGGCTAATTCGGCTTTTGAAAGCATTCTTCTCCTTATTGGCTTTCTGAACCTCTTTTGCCAATTGAGTGAGCCTATTTTTCAAGGTGTTATTTTCTTCAGCATTTTTGTTGGTCTCCTTTACCAAGGTATTGACCCGTTTTTCATGCTTTTCTTGCATCTCTCTCATTTCTCTTCCCAGTTTTTCCTCCACCTGTCTAACTTGATTTTCAAAATCCTTTTTGAGTTCTTCCATGACCTGAGCCCACCAGACATCCCCCTGGGATGTCTGGGATACAGAGTCCCCGACCTCCACGTTTTTCCCTGATGGTAAGAATAGTTCCTTGTCATCAGAACTGAAAGGCAGGAACATCTGTACCCCATCAAAGTAGCTCTCTATGGTCTTACTCTGGTTCCTTTTTCTGGGCATTTTCCCAGTCAGTTATCTGACTTCTGAAGTTCCTCTCCACCCTGCCTAGATCCGCCCAGCTAGTGCTTGGGGTCCGATATTCAAATGGGCTTTCCTGTGGCAGGTGTGGCTGCTATTCAATGTGAGCTTAAGTTCTGGTGCTTGGGTGGGGGCAGGGCTGCCTCCCAGGCTCAGTTCCCTCAGGAGCTTTATGAAAAGACCTTCAGTAATGGGGCGGGTGGGGCAGGGCCGCCTCCCAGGCTCAGTTCCCTCAGGGGCTTTATGCAAAGACCTTCAGTAATGGGGTGGGTGGGGAGAGGGTTGTCTCCCAGGCTCAGTTCCCTCAGGGGGGTTATGCAGAAACCTTCCGTAATGGAGCTCCTGCCTGCTTGGGGAGTCTTGGCCGCCACTGCCTCTGCGGCTGCCTCTGCCACTGCCTCCCGAGGGGGCCCGAGTCACAGATACAACCTGCTCCCCTCTCGGCCAGCCCAGACATCTCTCTCACTGACCTGTAGTGTCTGTGGGCGGAGGGACCTTCCCGGCTGCTGGAGATTCCGTCCCTGAAGCCTGCTCAAATCCGCTCCTCTGGGGCCGCACAGCCACAGCAGCTCAGGGGTGGGCTCCGCTGTCCGGAGTGCGACGGACCACTGTGGACTGCTTTCCAGGGCTCTCTGGAATGGAAATCTCTTCCACTGCATTGGTTTGTGGTTTGCATTACTCCAGAATTTGTGGGGAGTTCTTCTTGCAGGAAATATATTGTCTGTGGGTTCGGAGCTAGCATACGGGTGTCTTTCTACTCCGCCATCTTGGCTCCACCCCCTGGAAGAGTTTTCAATAAACTCAATTCAATATACTTTTACTGAGAAATTGCTATGATCAATCCTCTGTATTTTGGGAAAAAAAGGAAAAAAAAACACTCTTTGGTATATATTTTTACTCTCATTCATAATATAGATAGATACAACATGAAGCACCATCAAAAAAAGAAAAGAAAAGAAAAAGAAAAGAAACATAATGTTCAGATTGGAATTGTTAGAGCAAATATGAGGAATTGAAGGTCAGTATAGTGATCTGATTTAAATGAGTTTGGCTGTCCTGGCCCAGATGCATTACATAGTTTGATACTGACTATTAAACTGATAAATTGTAATTTCATTGAAAGGGAGTGGTCTACCTCACTTCACTTCAAGATTATCCAAAGACATGGGTTACAATCACTCCTGAAGGACTCTTTGTGGGACTAGAAGCCCATTCTAAGATGGCTGCACCCTAGAGTGAGAACCGTTTTTGCAGTGTAACACTCTGTCTTTACCATTTATCCTCTGTACAATTTGGGTCAAGTGAAACTGTGATGCCTCGAGGTAGTGTCTATATAAGGCTGAAGATAGAAATCTGAACATGTTTTCAAAAAGAAATGAACACCAGTCCTAATTAACTCTGTTTTGGTATAAAGAAAATTAAAATGTCATAAGATCAGGAAAAGAGTAACCTCATACTTAAAATATATATATTGCATATATGCATGTGAATATACATATATGTATATGTGTAGATGAATATATGGCATGTGTATATAAGTATATGAACATATGCATTATATATTCAGAAAACCCTCAGTTATTATTCAAATAATTTTACAGGCTAAAACAGAAAAAAATCCAAACCAAAGATTTTGAAGGGTTTTTTTTCTTTTAACCTTCCAGTCATACATGGTGAGAAAGGTCTAGCTCTGACTCTTTCCTGTGTTTCGTTTTAAGATCTCAAATGTAAGCCTTAGTGCCTAGTACAGACAAGAAACTTCTGAATCCTAGTCAGAAGCTAATAATTGCTAATACAATCTTAGAGACACACACAAAAAAATGATGTAGCTAGATTTATGCTTGAATGAATATTGGATTCACAGTCAAAGAATCTCCTGATTTCACGTCCTGCTCCTGATATTTATTCTCTCTGTGACCTTGGAAAAGTCACTTGACTTCTTTGCTCTCAATTTACTCAACTGTAAAATAAGGGATTCAGACTGGGTAAGGTCCCTTGCGTATTTTAAGAAATCATTCTTTGACCTTAATCATGATGAGTTTCAAATAATATTTCAAAGAGCACTCATGGAGCTTTAGTAAACTAATTCATTTCTATGTTTGCATACTCAGAACCTCACGTAATAATCAAAGCAAATGATTGCTGATTGATTTAGAGCAAAAATGGGTAACAAAGAGCCACAGTGTTCCTATTGAGAAGTTCCTGTTCTACCGACTTATGTCATCTCAGTGAGATATCAAAATATTGCTTCCAATTAAATAATAAAAATAAAATGCCACATATTTTGTCAAACTTTCTGAGTAGATATTGCTTAGGATATATGGTAGCTTTTTCAGGATGACCATTTTAATTATTTTTATAAGGAGTTTATTTAAAAAGCATAAAGGGTTTCAATGAGACCAATATCAATATTAATATGTACTTGCCTTAGTATTAATGCATCATTTTTGATATCAGAAAATATATTTTTTACTTTCATATCAACATAACAACTCATTTGAAATCAAATTCATTTTCTATCTTAGTAATTTTTTTGTATTTTGGTGTGTATATAATTTCATCAGTTTCAGTGACTCCTTAATAGTATGCCCATACCTTCTTATTCTGATAATATTTGTTATTTTTTTCAAAAGAACTTTCCTAAAGGATCTTTCCCAAATTATAACAATGACTCTCTGAAAGTGCCTCTCTGAATATTGTTGAGAAAGACAGAAAAAAGGGAGGAACCAGAAAGAAGAAATCCTAATATACTGTTAACAGTACTGCATTATTGCTATAATATTTACAAATCACCAGATTTTATTGTAAGATATTGTTAATGGGGGCATTATGTAAGAACAGTACATAAATAGCTTGTATGCTATAAAATTCTGGAACCCATAATGAGAATCAATGAAATCAAAACATTGTTTGTGGAATCTATGTTTGCATACACCCCCTCCCCCAAATGAGGAAAATATTGTTTCTGACCAAGCCATTCAAAACAAAAAGTAAATTACTAAGAAGTAGCAAATATGTTTCTCTCAGGAAAGTATACAATAGTTAACTAATGAAATAATGTATTTTACACATTTCCAAGTTAGAAAAAATATATTTATTTCATTTTCCTATCAGTGAACTCTATAAAAAGGTTCCATTTATGACATAGTCTTAGGGGAAAAGCTTATAATTAGGTTTACACATGCATTTTTATCTTCAACGTGGGTCACCTTGTAAGAAATGAGTCCTAAATTTGGATATTCATTTCAAAATATTGTCTTTAACATTTTTACAGCTATAATTATTTGAACAATATTTCCTAAGATTAAATGATTTCTCTTCTTCGGCTTAGTTATCCCTAGACCAGAAATATTAAGACATGATTCGGGAAGTTGATAAGGTTTCTACCTACTCCTTAACTCAGAGAAATAATGTAGATTATTTAATTATACTCTATAACCACAAACATATTCAAATGCGCCTGTAAAAACATTTATTCCTTTTAAATATAGATTTTTTTAATTTAAAAAATAGTAGCAGCTTTTAAAAACATTTCTGCATGTTCCACTACCTAATGATTAAGCAAATTAAATGACAACAACAAATCTTTATCTGTTAATCTACAAAACCTGGCAAAACAAATTCATAGAACAGTCATGTCCAAAATAAAATGTATGCCACTTCCTGATTTTAAGTTCATCATCTCTCTATTATATAAATGGCATGTTTCATCTTCAGTATTTTATACTCATGGCTTGCCATTATATTGATTAAAGATCTAATATATTTCAGTTATTTTTTCTTGATATTGTATTTATAATTATGTAAATAGTACTCATTCTCCTCACTGTATCTTCTTATTATGATGATACATGTGTGTATGTGTCTGTGTGTGTGGGTTTCAAAAAAAAAAAACTCTTCCTAGAGGATCTTTCCCAAATTACATCAATGACTCTAAGAAAGTGGCTCTCTGAATACTGTTGGGGAGGCGGGAAGAAAAGAGAAAGATAACCAAACAGACTTTTCTAACAGGAGTACTATTAAACCACTGTGTCATTGCTACAGTGTTTATGAATGACCAGATTTTGTTGGGGGAAGTTCACACTGTCAATGATTGTGTCTTCAAGTTGTGTTAGAACATTATATAAATGGAGGTTATTGTATAATACTCTGGATTCCATTATGAGGATCCATGCGATCAATTATTGTTTATGGAATCTATGTTTGCAAACTCTTTGGTCTATATCAGTTCATTAAAAAGTCTCTTCAGTTTGAGCTGAAATTATTCATTTCGTCTTTGCTTAAGGCATAATAATATTCCATTACATTCATCTATCACAATTGCTTAGTCATCCCTAATGGAACAACCTTTAGTTTGCAATTTCTGATTATCACAAAAGAGCTGTTATAAATATTTTACAATATAAGATATCTCCTCTTTCATTGATTTGTTGTGTGTATAGACTGATAGATATATAGAAGCATCAAAGGGTATAGACAGTTTTGGAACTTTCTGGCCAGGGTTCCAGATTTCTTTGCAAAATGGTTGACCAAATAATAGCTCCATCAACAGAGGACTAGTGTAGGCAATGGTTTTGCCACAATTCCTCCTACATTTGTCAATTTCCACATTTATCATTTGCCAATCTGACAGTTGATTTTTCAATGAATTCAAAGTGAGTTAATTTTTAGTTCTCTAAATATTAGTAGCACATATTTTCTTATGATTTAGATAGCTTGGATTTCCTCTTTTGAAAACTGCGTATTCATATCTTTTCACCATTTATCTATTGTTAAGTGGCTCTCATTCTTACATATTTGAATGTAACAGCTATATTATCAATCATTACTTAATTAAATCTTGGGTAGGATTAGAGGCCATGGGACAATATTAAGGATTTCACTTAAAACATGCCATCTGGTTGCTCCCTATTTTAGCTCATTATTTTTGCTCATCAAGTGATATGGTTTATTGTTTTGTAATGCTGAATGACTAAAAGTATGGTCTTTGTCTTCCAGATTTGGTGTCTCTGAATTTCCTTAATTTATTACAGTTTTTTAACCATTCCTTATAGAATAAATGGCACATGAATTCAACTATAAAAGCTGGATAGAATCTCAACAAGTGGAAGGTAAAGGATAGTCTTCAATAATAGACATTTTCCTTTGAGAATTCAGGATCATTTCACATAGTTCCTTATCCCCAAGATCTATTTCTTTTTCCCTAGGAAGCTCCATGTAATGACAAGAATCTCTTTGGATATCTATATTGTATAGATACAAGACCAGCAACTCAACTAGTCTCTTCAGGAGTCTCATGATCTTACCTTAACACTTCCTTCCTCATCTAAAATAGTACTTCTATTAAGTTAACGTAAGTATATATATATATATATATATATATATATATATATATATATATATACACACACACACACACACACACACACACACACACACACACACACACACATTTCTACCAATAAATAAGATAAATACAATGGAATAAAACTTCATTTCGCAAATTGTATGTCCATAGGCTTTTTTTTATTTTTGATTTGTTTTCAAAAGAAAAGTTTTCTAATTTTTCATATTATTTTTCATTTCTCAATTCTTTTTTTCCTCACCATCACTTACAGCACATACAAGGGGTTGTCATTTCAAATATTCATGTTTATAAGTTTGACCTGACAGTGAAAAATACCTTGGATGATCATACGTATTTTTCTTTTAAGACTCACTTGCAATCAACAAACAAAATCATCTTTGTTGCATCTATCAAAGGATATTCTATGATCTTAAATATTTATTATGTGTCTTATTAGAGGAGAGTTGTGTTTTCCTGAAAGTATATTTTTTAAATTTCAAACATAATTTTTAACATTAGTACTTTTCTGGCATGTCAATATGGCTATGAATTAGGGAATACCACAGTCTCCTTAGAAACACAATTTTAGGTGACCCAAATGGTAACTGAAGGACATATAGTGAACATAATAAGTAGATTGCCATCTATTGCCAGTGATGACTTATGTATGAGAAATAATTCAAAGTATTTTAGTTGGAGGTTCTATAATGGGAAGATATGGAGGTTTAGTCACATATAAAATATAAGGGAAAACAAAAAGACAATGTGAATAAAAATATAGTGGTACAATATACAGTGTATTGGGTGAAATCTGAAGGAGGAGTTTTATTTTGAGGAGGAGAAATGTCAAAGAAGATAAAAGGATAGATGACTTGCAATTTGTACCAGGAGGGAGGGCTCAGGTTGAGGAGTCCTGCAACTAATGAAATATGGAAGACTTGAAAAATTGAAATATAACTGACTTATCCCCTAAAACTCCAAAACCTAAGAAATCATTGTGTTCTCTGTAATTTCCTAATTATGAAATGAGATACTTGTCATATTTTATAGCTCAGTAGCTTTTATGCTTTTGTTGTTTAAGATTTAAATATGAGTATGTACTCATGCATTTTTAATAATGAGGCTCCCAATGCCATTTCCTTTCTGAGTTGATAGCACTGAAGAGGTAACTATTTAGCAGAAAAGTTCTAGAGTAGCTCAGGATGGCCTTAGCACTTTGGATTTACCTAAGATAGGAAGACAGTTGCCCTTTTAACAAGGCAGTATTGATTATTGTTAAAGCTCACAAGATTCTTAGAAGAAGGGGAACAACACATGGCCCAGTTGAATGCATTCCCAGGGGAGTAGTCAGTAGAGCATGCTTATGAAGGAGAATTTTTAGGTATCCCAGCAATGTAGCCATGTTCATTGAGAGCCACTTGGAATTAGGAAAAGAAGTAAGCTTTCAAAATATCATAGCAGTAAATCTGCAGAATTCTGAGTTGGAAGGGAAATCAAAAGTTTTTTTTTATTAAAATCCAAGCCTAAAGCATGAAATTATGCTACAACAAATCATCTGATTTTACTTTGACTTCTAGTGAAAAAGAAAATACTAGATCTTTATCCAGGCTTTAGGCCACCTAGCTGCCCCATCTAACTTGATGTCCCATCAAATTAGATATGGTTGACCCATTCCTATTTCCAGATATTCTCTCCTCTCTTGTTTCTTGTGACACTGTTTCCCTTTACAAGGGAGATTTTTTTAAATTTTTTTTTAGTTTATCTATTTATTTAACTTTTTACATTCATTTTCACAAAATTTTGGGTTCCAATTTTTTCTCCCCTTTTATCCCCTCCCCCACCCCAATACACCAAGCATTCTAATTTTCCCTAACACCAATCTGCCCTCTCTTCTATCATCCCTCCCTTCTCTTGTCCCCATCTTCTCTTTTGTCCTGTAGGGCCAGATGACTTTCTATTCCCCATTGACTGTATTCCTTATTTCCTAGTAGCAAGAACAATACTCAACAGTTGTTCCTAAAACTTTGAGTTCCAAATTCTCCCCATCCCTCCCTCCCCACCCATTCCCTTTGGGAAGGCAGGCAATTCAATACAGGCCATATCTGTGTAGTTTTGCAAATGACTTCGATAACAGTCCTGTTAGATAAGACTAAGTGTATTTCCCTCTATCCTATTCTGCCCCCCATTGTTTCTATTCTGTCTTTTGATTCTGTCCCTCCCCAAGAGTGTTGACCTCAAATTGCACCCTTCTTCCATTGCCCTCCTTTCCATTATACCTCGCTCCCTGCTTATCTCCTTCTTCCCGATTTTTCTGTACTGTAAGATAGGTTTTCATACCAAAATGAGTGTGCATTTTACTCCTTCCTTTAGTCGAATGTGATGAGGGTAAACTTCTTGTTTTTTTCTCAGCTCTCCTCTTTTTCCCTCCACTAAAAAGTCTCCTGCTTGCCACTTGAATGAGATATAATTTACCCCTTTCCATTTCACCCTCTCTCCTCCTACTACATTTCTCTCTCTCCATTTACCTTAATTTCTTTTAAGATATGGTCCCATCCTATTCAATTCACTCTGTGCTCTCTGTCTCTCTGTGTGTGTGTGCATGTGTGTATGTGTGCATGCATGCATGTACATGTGTGTGTGTGCATGTATGTGTGTACATCTGTGTGTGGTCCCACCAACCAGCCAGATACTGAAAAGTTTTAAGAGTTACAAATATTGTCTTTCCATGTAGGAATGTAAACAGTTCACCTTTGGTAAGTCCCTTATGACTTCTCTTTGCTGTTTACTTTTTCATGCTTCTTCTCATTCTTGTGTTTGAAAGTCAAATTTTCTTTTCAGCTCTGGTCTTTTCATCAAGAATGTTTGAAAGTCCTCTGTTTCATTGAAAGACCACATTTTCCCCTGAAGTATTATACTCAGTTTTGCTGGGTAGGTTATTCTTGGTTTGAGTCCTAGTTCCTTTGACTTCTGGAATATCCTATTCCACGCCCTTCGATCCCTTAATGTAAAAACTGCTAGATCTTGTGTTATCCTGATTTTATTTCCACAATACTTGAATGGTTTCTTTCTAGCTGGTTGCAATATTTTCTCCTTGACCTGGGAATTCAGGAATTTGGCCACAATGTTCCTAGGAGTTTCTCTTTTTGGATCTCTTTCAGGCGGTGATCGATGGATTCTTTCAATACTTATTTTGCCCTCTGGTTCTAGAATCTCAGGGCAGTTTTCCTTGACAATTTCATGAAAGATGATGTCTAGGCTCTTTTTTTGATCATGGCTTTTCAGGTAGTCCTATAATTTTTAAATTGTCTCTCCTGGATCTGTTTTCCAGGTCAGTTGTTTTTTCAATGAGATATTTCACATTCTCTTCCTTTTTTTCATTCTTTTGGTTTTGTTTTATGATTTCTTGGTTTCTCAGAAAATCATTAGACTCCATCTATTCCATTCTAATCTTGAGAGAACTATTTTCTTCAGTGAGCTTTTGAACCTCTTTTTCCATTTGGCTAATTCCGCTTTTGAAAGCATTCTTCTCCTCATTGGCTTTTTGAACCTCTTTTGCCAATTGAGTGAGCCTATTTTTCAAGGTATTATTTTCTTCAGCATTTTTTTGGCTCTCCTTTACCAAGGTATTGACCCATTTTTCATGCTTTTCTTGCATGTCTCTCATTTCTCTTCCCAGTTTTTCCTCACCCGTCTAACTTGATTTTCAAAATCCTTTTTGAGCTCTTCCATGGCCTGAGCCCATTGGATATCTATTTCGGATGTTTGGGATACAGAAGCCTTGACTTCTATGTCTTTCCCTGTTGGTAAGCATTGTTCCTCCTCATCAGAAATGAAAGCAGGAAACATCTGTTCC
Source organism: Bettongia penicillata ogilbyi (assembly GCA_023548195.1). Taxonomy (NCBI): domain Eukaryota; kingdom Metazoa; phylum Chordata; class Mammalia; order Diprotodontia; family Potoroidae; genus Bettongia; species Bettongia penicillata. Next base: position 15,543,973 of record JAJHZJ010000413.1, on the reverse strand, counting down.
CCAAGAAAGTAGCCTTCTATGGTCTTATTTTTCTTCCCTTTTCTGGGCATTTTCCCAGCCAGTTACTTGACTTCTGAGATTCCTCTCCTCCCCCACCTAGATCCACCCAGCTAGTGCTTGGGGTCTGAGATTCAAATGTTGCTCCCCAGCCTCAGGGCTTTCCATGGTGGGAGTGGCTGCTATTCAATGTGAGCTTAAGTTCTGGTGCTGGGGGTGGGGGCAAGGCTGCCTCCCAGGCTCAGTTCCCTCAGGGGCTTTATGCAGAGACCTTCAGTGATGGAGTGGGTGGGGGCAGGGCCACCTCCCAGGCTCAACTCCCTCAGGGGCTTTATGCAGAGACCTGAACTTCTGTCTGCTGCTCTGGGAGTCCCAGGCTACTGCTCCCTCCACAGCTGCCTCGTGAGGGGGCCCAAGCCACGGAGACACCCCGCTCCTCTCTCGGCCAGCCCAGATGTCTCTCTCACTCACCTGGAGCATCTGTGAGTGGAGGGACCTTCCTGGTCACTGGAGATTCCGTCCCTGAAGCCCACTTGGATTTGCTCCTCTGGGGCCGGGGCCAGGGAAGCTCAGGGTTGGACTCCGCTTTCCGGGGTGTGACAGACCCCTGGGGACCACTCTCCAGGGCTCTCTGGAATGCAAATCTCTTCCACTGTGTTTCTTTGTGCCTTGCAGTGATCCAGAATTTGTGGGGAGTTCTTCTTACAGGACATTTATGGGCTGTGGATTCGGAGCTAGCATACGTGAGTCTTTCTACTCTGCTATCTTGGCTCCTCCCCCCTGCAAGGAAGATTTTTGTGACAAAGCATTGGAAACTGAGGCAATGCCCTCAGTTGGGAATAACTAAATAAGTTGTGATGTATGAATATAATGGAATATTACTGTGATTTGAAAAATGATGAATAGACAGACTTCAGAAAAGCTAAATGAACTGATGCTGAGTGAAGTGAGCAGATCCAGGGGAGCACTGTACACAGTAACAGGAACATTGTATAAGGATCAACTATGAATGACCAAGCTCTTCTCAGCAATAAAATGATTTAAGTCAATTTCAAAAGACTGATGATGGAAAAATGTTATGCACATCCAGAGAAAGAACTATGGAGCCTGAATGCAGATTGAAGCATATGATAACTTTTTTCTTTCTTTTTTTCTCATTCTTTTCCCCTTTGTCCTGATTTTTCTTTCATAATGACTAATATAGAAATATGTTCAGCATGATTGCATAATTATAAGCTACATCATATTGCTTGCTGTCTTGGGGTAGTGGGGAAAGAGGGATAAAGAAATAATTTGGAACTCAAAATCTTATAAAATAACTGTTGATAACTATCTTTACTTGTAATTGGGAAAAATCAAATAATATTTACAAACAAAAAATATCTAATTCTACTAAAACACAGGCCTGCCCATGTGCCTTTTCAGAAAATTTGAGTGGCTTCCTATTACCTCTAGGATATTATGCAGTCTCTTTAGTATATGGATTGAGGCTCTCAGTAATCATTCTCTAACATGCCTTTCTAGACATTTTATATTTCCCTCCTCAACACAATCTGTATTCCAGACAAGATGACTATTCCTGAAACTGACATTTTATCTTCTAGCTTTGTGATTTTCGTCATGCAAACTCTTAGAAACCGTAGAATCCCTCAAGGATCAACTCAGGTATTGCTTATTCAAAGTTTATCCTAATTTTTCTCACCAGTTTTTAGAGTCCTCTCTCAATTCAAACTGTCTATTGTCTACTTATCTGGACTTGTGTTGAATCCAACAACAGAATGAAAGTTCCATATTGAAAGAGATGATATCAACTCTGATAGCGTGTGCTTAGATAGTACCTGGCACAAGACTTTGTGCAGAGCAGACATTTAATAAATATTGGTCAATTGGAGTAGAATTACAAATTAGAAAATCTAATGAATATATTTTAACCTGGACTTTTTTTTTCCTTTGACTATTCTAGTAACTGACTTCTGGAGAGTCAATTAAATCAACATGCAGTTCATTTAATTAGGTCATTAAGCTACCTAAATTAATTTCATTTGGGTCTTTGTTATCTATCATATAGAGATGGACTACAGATACAGTTATTATCAATAAAATGTGCAATAATTGACCAGGTTTGACACATTTCCCCTCACAATAAAAAATAATGAGCCTTATTCTCTGACACTTAGGTCAAAGAGGTCAAAGAATTCATTCACAGAAAAAATAATGGCAAATCAATGGTCCTTTTCATTGGTCAAGTTTTGAGTAGAAGTGCTAAAGCAGACAAAAACATAACTTTCTTTCCTTGAGCATTCTCTCAGATCAACATTGTGCCCCATGGAACTACAGAGAAAATGTTGGAATAATCCTTTATTAATTATTTGGATTAAAAGAAAATGTACATATGTAATCAAGAAGAAAAATAACATGAAGCATTAAAATGCTATTAGGTATTTTAAAGTACATTTACCTTAATTTACATTAATGGACATGGAAATTAGTTTTTAATTCATTACCAGAAAAACAGGAAAAATGAACCAAGTGCCAGTTAGGGAAATTTTCTCTATTTGTATAACGAATAAAAATTAGGTGGCTTTTTTGTAGAAGGAAAACACAAATGGCTTACATTTTTTTAATGATGCTATGTTGAAATATATTGTTGGGTCTGCATGCTTTACCAAAATAAAATAAAATCACACCCAAACTTTTCACTCATAGTAGTGCTCTTAATCTTAGTTATTGGCAAATAATATTGATGCATTGATGGCTTTATGAATACATATTTGCTTTTCAAAATAGCTTATATCAATTTGTTATTTGTACTTAAAATACCCAATAAAAGGCATCTATAAGCATCACCAGGGTTTAGTTATCGTGATGAATTTTACTTCAAGAACTACTCCAGATGACTTTCTGATTACAGCAGAAAAATCATAATTTGGTGAATGTCTATTAAGCTATTTTTTTAAAGAGGCAGTGTGGAAGTGGTTATGAAAAGATGGCCTCAGAGCCAAAAAGACCTCAGTTCAAGACCTGACTCTTAAAATGCACTGATTGTGAGTCTGGAAAAGTTACATAACCCCTCAGTACTCTAGCAACTTTCTAAGACCAAAAGCTCCTGACCTGCCTTAAGGAAAGTTTCTTATAATAATAAAATCAAAGGTCCACTACAAATATCTTTTTTTAAAAAAAATAAACAATTTACAGTGACACTTCAGTGATTCAGCATGGTCTGGAATTGAGGATATCTGAATAGTTGAAGATTCAACTCTTTAAGCATTGACTTCTTACTGATGTGAATCATTTTTATGTTAATTTTCCTGAAATAGGCTTCACAGTCTTCTGTCAGAAATAAGACCTTAGAGCAAATTGTACGGTGATGCCATGTGCATGGAGTCTATAACTTCTAATAAAATCATACAGTCATTTCTATATTCTAGATACCAAAACCTAATACTGTGGCTCTTCACTTATATGAGGTTGGTGGGCAATATACGTACGTAGATTTTCTTGGTAACATCCTTCAAACCATCAAACAAATGAATGCAAATATTTCTAAAATGCCTTATGCTTAGCCTTGCCTCGAGACAATATTCTACCTTGTAGAAGCTACTTTACAATCTTTGTACGGATAAAATGATATCTTGCAAGTTACGCTCTTATTAAACCTTTAACAGGTATTAAAAAAAGAAAAAGATTTGAGAAATTTCCTAGTTAAGAGAGATGACACATAATATAATCTGTCCATCATTATCTCATTTGCTCTGCACAACAACTCTTTAAGGTAAGTACTATTACGATTGTCATTTCACAGATAAGGAAAACTAAGGTTAATTAAATGGTCGCAGATCATAGAGCAGTTTATGAAATAAGATCTGACCTTTGGGCTTCCCTCTTTGAAGTTAAACATACTTTGCACTATCATATGTACTTCTCGATAATAATCAAGATTGAGTGATCGTTTAGCTTCATATTGATGATTTAGATTCCATTATGAGTGGCGTAAGTTCCTTAATGTCTTCAGAAGTTTTTTAAAGTATGTATGAGTGTAGGTTGGGTCCAATGGATAGGGCCTGAAGTTAAGAAGATTCATCTTCCTGAGTTCAAATCTGGCCTAAATCATTTGCTAACTGAGTCATCCTGGGCAAGTCATTTATCCTTATTTGCCTCAGTTCCCTCATCTGTAAAATGAGCTGAAGAAGAAAATGGCAAGCCACTCCAGTTTGCTAAGAAAAACTTCAAATGGAATCATGAAGTGTCAGACACAACTAAAAATGACTAAGAAAAATTGTATCTCTCTGTGTGTTTTTCACATCCATGTACACTTAAATGAACCCAAATTAAAAACTATGAATAACTATAGCCTGTATAGTAAGGCCTCCCTCAAATATACTGAAACAAATTCCTGCACTGATAGGTGAGAAATGGAGTGGGATGATGAAAAGAGAAAGGGATCTACAAGTAGACCTGTATTATAGTCCTACCTCTAGTATTTATTACCCACATAGTAAATGCTTATTGAATGACCTAAATGAACTTGGATCATTTGCTTCCCCAAACTGAGTATTTTATAGTTTTTGACAATAAAATGAGTGATTTGGATTTTATGACCAATGCTATCCTTTCCTGGTCTAAATTCTATTTTATAACAATATATATGCAACAAACAATGAAAATGAGATTTAAAAATACCTGAAGCTGATAAAGAATTGACTGACATATTTTATTAGTAAGATAATATATACCAAAAGATCCTATATTAAATGTTTCTGACAGGTTACAGGATGCTGAAAGCTGTATGAATGACATATTCTAAAGGACAAAAAAGGTGCACTTTGCAGAAGTCTCCTTCAACCTTGGAGGCATATATTTATTTTTTAGGAAAGAATCTATAGGCTGGTCAGGCACCTACATATCTTTCACTCCACTGGGATGAAAGAGGCAGATGAATAAATTCAAAGTCAAAGGGGAAAATTTCCAGGAAAATATACTCAGTAGTACCTCCTGACTGTAGTATCAATTTAACCATATCACCCATATATATATATATATATGTATATATATATATACGTATATATATATATATACGTATATATATATATATATATATATATATATATATCCCATTCAAAGCTGTTGTGGGGAAATTCTTTTTTAAAGCTTAAAGAGTGAGCAAATCCAAGTTGTAGTGCTATAACTGAGCAATGGAATATCCATTTCCAGAGAAATGAAGTTGAAGACCTGCTGCAGTGGAATGAAAAAGGGTATGGTGGTCTGAGTGGGGCATAGTACAAATGAGAAATCACAAAGAAAATGTGCCAAAGGATGTTGTTGAGGAAATGTATAATTGAAAAAGCATGTAAGTACATGGAGAGGTTGAAGGATAAGTAGTGGGAATACTTGAGCTCTATTGGTTTCCTTGTAATTTAAAGTGAATTTTACAAAGGTGCCCAGCATCATGGGAAGACCTCCTAATGGAAAACATATAGGTTAACAAGGTGGAAGAGCGGTCAGGATGGACAGGAAAGGATGAGCTGTGATCTAAACTAATGGAGTTACGACTCATGTTGATGAGATCCCATAGCTGTTCTTTTTGCATTATTACAGCCCCATAATGAATATTGTCATTAGCTTCATCATGGGAGTCAGATTGAATTGTTTCTCATGTTCCTGACAAGGTAATTAAAATAATTGATAGTTAAGCAAAATTGTATTCAGTAAGCTGTTAAATGAAGCAGGAAGATAAAATAAAATCTGTAGAAGCCCAAGAACTTGCAGATCCAAGGAAATAATCATTGCAAGGGGGTGACATGGTCAAACCTGAACTTTAGGAAAATAACTTTAGATTGGAGTGGAGAGAGATGTGAGGCAAGTTGATTAGTGAGAATATTGTAATAGCTCAGGTAAGAAGTGATGTGGTTCATTACTAGGGTGGCAGCTGTGTGGGTGGAGGTAAATATAAATATGTACATACATACATATGTGTGTATACACACATATACACATATGTTTAAAAGTGAAAGAAGTTGACAAAGAGAGGAGAAATTAGAGGAAACTATGGAAAGTACAAGTATAAGAGAATAATGTAACAGAAACCTAGAGAAGACAGAGTATCTATGGTATTTAACAGTGTAAAGGCTGAAAGGAGTTCTAGATAAGGAATGAGAAAAGACCAATAGATCTGCAGCTAACTTCAAAGAAAACTGTTGAACTGAATGATGAAGTTGGAAACTGGATTGCAAGTGTTTCGAAGAGAGTGAGATGAGGGAAAATTGTGTCATCTACTATTATTGGCTTTTTCAAGGAATATAATCAAAGAGAAGAGATAGAGGATAATAGGCAATGGCAGTGGTTGGATGAAGTGAGATTTTTGTTTTAACAAGTGGGGAGATATGGACATGTTTGAAGGTGTCATATCAAAAACTGAGATACAGGGTCTTCTAAGGAAAAATGCCTTCCACACCCAGAGAAAGATCTATGGAATTCTATCGAAGGATGTAGCAGATCATCATTGGTTTTTTTGTGTGTGTATTGCGTTTAGGTTTGTTAGATGATTTCTCCCATTCATTTTAATTCTTCTACACAGCATTACTATAATGAAAGTGTATTTAATAAGAATGCATATGTAGAACCTATATAGGATTGTATGCCATCTCAGGGTGGGAGGGGGAACGTAGGAGGGAGGGAAGGAAAAATAATCATCTAAATTGTATGGTAGTGATTCTGAAACACTGAAAATAAATAAAATTAAATAAAGAATTGACATACAGATAGGGAGAAACTGAAGATAAATGAGACTAGGGATAATATTGGTAACAAACTGGCATAAAAGACAAGAGGGTATATGATCAAAGATTTCTATAGAGGAGTTAACCTTGGCAAGGAGAAGTGCTATCTCTTCATCTGAGACTAACATAAAAAAAGAAATAGTGAGGGGGAAGGGATGTCCAGGGGCATGAAATGAAGAGAACATGAGAAGAAAGAACTCTTAGGGAACATCTTCCTTCTTTTTAGTGAAAAATGCATTGAGAGGAAAGAGTAGTCTTTGAGGGAAAGAGGAGATTTGAGAAAGAATGAAAAGTTTGGAATAGACATTGCAGTAAGTAGAATAACAAGCTAATTCTGGGAATTATTAAAGAAATGTCACACTGCCTTGAGGAACATTATAAGATAATATACCATAAATGATGATAATCCCATTCAGCATAGTTTTGTGATTTTTTTCTTCAGTTTTGTTCATCAGTAAGTGAGTAAGAGGAAGTTAGCAGATGGTGTAAATAACCCAAGGTTGAGGTTTAAGAGAGCAAGATCAGTCCTAGGAAAGGGGACAAGATACACCAGAGAAGGTTCTCTAAGCAGTGCTTCTTAAATGAAGGCCAGGACCCCATGTGGGGTCTCAAAAAATTTGCAACAGTAAAAGGTTTGTGAACACTCAACCACCAAAATTTAATTAAAAATCAAATGTGCAATGAATATAAGGTCTATCCAGCAGCACTTACCGTGCTGCATTGTGCAATTTCACTGCAGCCTTGGTTCTGAACCGAAAACATGCACAGTTTGCACTCTGGTCATTCAAAGTCAATGCAGCCAAAACACAAAAGGGGATCAGGAGTAGAAAAAAGTTAAGATACGCTGATCTAAAGCATCAAGGTGGGGAATGGAGAAGATTGTAGCTATCGTAGCAGTGAAAGCCTGGGAAAGACCTGAAGGGTGGAAGGTGGAAATCATGGTGAACACAAAGAACAGGGTGTAGCATTATGGGTATAGGAGGAAATGGAATATCAAAAAAAAATGTTGAGAAGACCATCTGTGAAGGACTCAGCTCTTCACAGCAACACATTGATCCAAGACAAGTATGAAGGACTCACAAAGGAAAATACTATGCACATCCAGATAAAAAGGGAGGGAGTCTAAATATAGATGAAAGCATATTATTTTTTTCACTTTATTATTTCTGTTTTGTTTTCCATTCAATCTGTTTCTTCTTGCACAACTATGAAAAATATGAAAATGTTTTACATGATAGCACAGGTATAACCTATATCAAATTGCTTACCATTTTAGTCATGTTGGCTCTTAGAAGTCAAAACCATTCCATGTTATTTTTTATCAACACTTGATCCTGTGTGACTTGCTAAAGTATAAGTGATAAATTTAAAAGCAGTCTAATACTGTTACAATTATTGGCTATGTTGGGGGTGAAAAGTTGCTCTTAAGAATAAACAGAATTGTTTCTGTGTTTTATAGTTTTCTGATAAAAAATATACATTTCTAGCCTTCTAAGACCCTGTTGTTCTATGCTGCAATAGTTTCTTTCTGTTTAGTCTTTAATGGACATTTTATCCAGGAGACTTGTATGGCAGTGTCTAGTAGAGTTTAGAGCAGGGGTTCTTAACTAGAGTCTCATAAACCCAGTGGATCCATGAATATATTTCATGGGTTCTGTGGATTTGTAAGAGGTAGGGTGGGGGGTGAGAACCATCCTTATCTTTATTAACATCTGATTAAAATTTGGCATTTACTTATTATTTTAAAACATTATTCTGAAGAGTTTCTAGGCTTTACTAGACTTCCAAAGAGATCCATTACACAAAGTATGTTAGAATTTTCCACTTTAGAATGATTTGTGGGTAGGTTTGTCTTTGTAAATTTTTTTCTTCTCCACTGATGTTGTATATAAATAAGTCTAGAGAGAATAATTTTCCTTAGAAGGAAGAAAATGAACACCAGAAAAAAAGGGTTAAAATGAGTGAAATGAAAGGAAGTAGAGATGATAAATATGAAATTTTTTTAGGAGGAAGACTGAAAAGGAGGGGAGAAAGTTAGAAGGGATGGTAACATAAGATGAAGATTTCCTTCAATTATCTTAACCATGCAGTACTTGCTGTGTATTCTAATACCAATGCTACAGTTATAAAGAAGAATAAATGTTTAAAAAAAACTTATTTTTCCTAAAAAGTGTACAATTATCATAAAATTTAAATATTCTTATGGATTATACTTAACCTCAAGTTTAGTGATCATAAAGAATATAAATTTCACTGTTAAGTGAACAAGAGTACATGAGCCCTTTTAAGAGAAACTTCAGCAAGAGTCATTCCAAGTGCAAGCTGTGCACAGTCATTCAAAGGTCAAATTGGAAGTTAATAGGTAAGGGAATTGTCTAACCATGGTAAGACCTGTTGCTTGTTAGAGTTCAAAAGTCTGTTCAGGTCAGTGGGAAATGTGGAACAAGGCAGGATCTTGAATATCTGAATGACAAGATGCAATAACTTGAATATCACAATATGAGGAAATGCCAAGTTTTTCTCTGTCAAAATGTATCAGAAACTAATTGGTCCTTCCTTAGACCAGCCTTTGGTCTGAAAGCTGATGAGTTAATGGTAGGGCAATAACACTAACCAAAACATAGCTCTCTCTTTTCAGGAAAATGGGGCGTCCAAAAACCATATTCTCAATTTTGAAATGATTTTATTTCAATATTAAGAAAAAATGCTCAATTTCCTTCATTTTTGTTGTTATGCTCAAATGATCTAATGCATGTTTTTGTGTTCCAGTCAAAAAGTTCCACTTTAAATATTTTATATTCCAAATGATTTAGAACTTGTAAAAGGAAGATGGGAGGTTGATTAGTTAACTAGCAAGCTAGTATCTATTAAGTTCTTACTCTTTGCCAAGTACTGTGCTGAGTGTTGGGAATGCAAATATGCAAACAGAAAGCAAGACCTTGTCCTCAAGGAGTTTATATTTTAATGAGATGGTGAAGCGAGGTGGAGGATGGCTAGAGTCCAACTTAGAGGTCAAACACAGAACACTCATTTTATCTCTAAAGATAAACAAATCTGGAGGGGGTGAGAGGGAGGGACAAAACCTAAAACACTATTTATAAATATTTTAGCTTTTTAGGGAGATATGTAGTTATAACATAGGAGAAAAAGGAACTATATTTACCCTAGCAGAAGTGAAAAGTCTCTTGGGAAGATGAGAAAATGCTGCTACAAAGAGGCTTTGCCCAGTATTCAGGGAGAGACAATTAAGGATTTTTGTGGCTTGGTTATAAAATGAATAGAATATTGGAAGTGGAGCCAGAATGACCTGAGCTCAGATTTGGCCTCAGATATTCACACACTAGCTGTGTGACTCTGGACAATTCATTTAATCTCTACTGCCTCAGTTTCCTCATCTATAAATTGAGGAAAATGATAACACCTACCTCTTAAGATTCTGTAAGAATAAAAGATGATATTTGTAAAGTTCTTTGTAAACCTTAACAGGCTATATAAACACTAGTTTTTATTTCCTGATTTAACAAGCTGCTATGCCCACTGACCATATCACCAACTGAGGCAAGATAGGTGGTTCCGTGGATAGAGCACTGAGGATGGAGTTAGGAAGACATGAGTTCAAAACTAACCCTAGACAAGATGTTGTTTGCATCCACTGAAAAAGGAAATGGCAAACCATTCCAGTGTCTGTGCCAAGAAAATCCCATGAATAGTAGTAGTAACATGCTATGACTGCAGGGTTAGTAAGAACTGGGCACCATTGAACAACCAAACAACAGATGCTTAACTGGGAAGACCACGAGATTCTTTGTAAGGAATAGAGGAAGCCAACATGTACACGTATGTGTTTATGTAGGTATGCATGTATAGTAGAAGGAAGACTGCAACGGAAGTCTCTCCCACTCAATATGCCTGGGGTAAGTATATTTATCAGTCCTAAGAAAACGTGCCTGGCAGGGCTGGCCATCGGGATATAGCAAATTGTGGTAATAACCAGATAGAAATGTGATGACAGAAACTCTGTGATGAAGACGATAGATAAACTAGATCACTAAAACTAGACTAGGAGATTATAGGAAAGACTTTGACTAATAATTCACCTCCCCAGCCAAGATGGCAGAGTGAGAGCAACTACTCACCTAAGCTCTTAGACAACTTCCTTCAGATGCCTTGAAAAAGAGAAACTGACCAAATTTTGGAGGGGCAGAATCCAATAGGAGACAGACCGTGGCTGATTCACAGCCCAGGACAGACTGGAAGGTCCACGGGAAGGTTCTGTTCCACGGGGTGGAGGAGCACACAGTGCACAGCACAGAGCATCCCTGCTGCAGCAGGGCTGAGCAGGAAGCCCCACGAGGTCTGAGGCAGGGACTGCACTGTGCAATCTTGGGCCTATCAGCCCAGGTCAGGAGTCCAGTGGAAGCAAGTGAGAGCCCCAGAGCCCCAGGTATCTGCAGCAGCCAGTCCTAAAACTAACAGCCAGCAGATTAAATGCCTGTAAGTCACCTACTTGAATTTCCAGGGTAGAAGTAGTAAAAGAAAAAAAAAATGTCTGAACAGCATATTCCACAAACCCATAAAGTTAGTACTTTGGCTTGAGGATATATTCATCTAGCAATAATCATAGCTCTATATGGTGCATTTACCCACTGATAATTTTGCTCTTTTCAATATTTTGTGTCAAAAAGTAAATGTACTTTAATAAAACCATCTATTGCCTTAGGCCACCACCCCTCCAGCAGCATATCTCCAATGCATTTCCTCTTAGTCTATGCCTTTTTTCATTCTTAAATTCTTACAAGGTTCAGCACAGTTACTGCTTTGTTTATGGAGGCTTTATGCTCCCATCAGTCCCTACCTTGCACTAAATTACTTCTGTTCACACATTGTATCCTTCTAGAAAACTTTAAGTTTTTTGAGTATAGGCATTGTTTTATTTTGTCTTTGCAATTTCGGTCCTACTTGGATAAAATGGCTGAATTCCTAGTAGATGCCAAAACTTCTTTCCTCTGGCTTCTGGCTAGAGTTGAGGGTTATTGACAGCTGTTTCAATTTACATATTTCTTTCTATATATAGTTAACTACTCTTTATCCTAACAAGGGCTGATGACTAGCATTTTCACTTGATCTCCATGCCTGAGACACTTTGGTTCTATAACAGTAAGAGGAATATTGGTATAGTTCCTAACAGTGTCTTTAGGATAAAAATTGTATTTAGGAAATGACATTCATACTATTTTTCTCTCTCATTTGCATATTTCCCCTGATGAGTTTAAGGTTCTAGGAGTTCATGTTGCATTGATTTACAACAGCCGGGATATTAAATGTTTATTATAAATTCCTTAAGGGCTAGGGCTACATTTTATTAATATTTGTCTGTCACTCAATATCTTGACACCCCATAATACGAATAATAGCCATTTAGGAAATGTTTGTTCAATGATGAATTTGGTTAAATGGTTTAGGGCAGTGTGGCCAACCACAGCATGGGAACAATTATTGGTTGATTTTAACTTTGCTATGTTTCGTGAAAGTAAGGATGCTTATTTAACCACTAGATAGTTATAGTTTTTCTTCTGTCTTTGAGAACGTAGTTAGAAACAAAATGAATAGCTGCTGCTGATGTCCCACATTAGAAAGAACCATCTCACAATGAACTAGGAGATGGAATCCCTCCACTATGTGGTTCCTAGAACTATCCCCTGCATCCCCCATGTGAGGAGCAGAGGGACGTAAGGACATGAAAAAACAGGTGATTCAGATATTGGATAAGATCTGTTGCATGCAATTTTTACTAGAATAAAACATGTCTAGAGATAAGTCTCTCCAACCATCCTAAATAAGGTTAAGAAAAGGGGGAAAAGAACACCAGTTCCTATATATCTGTTTGGTAATTTATTTGCTTGTTTCCCTCAGTTCTCCAGAATCTTAAACAAGAGCTAGAAAGAATATTAATAAAACTTCAGTCTTAAACCTTCCTTTTATTCCTGTTTAAAATAGTCATGCGTAATGCCATCAAGGCTGCTGCCATGATCATACTCGTGCTCCATTTGCTGGGGAGGTCCCACTACATCCCTTCTCTCAGCTTGTTTTCTGTCTTCCCCTCAAGACATCCTTAAAACTATTGCTAATACAGGGGAAAAGAAAACCCAGCCTCCAATCAACTTAGCTCCCTCTCTTCCCAAACAGGGAAGAAATAAAACTCCCAGAGTCTTTAGCATCTCAGGAGCTCTTGCAGGGCAGCCTTGCCATAAAGTTTATTGTGCTTAATAGTGTATCTGGTCACATCCATCATTTCTCCTTGATTTGACACTACTCATCAATTTAAGCAAGTTACAGACAGTGGTGTGAAGCTTTTCTGGTTGTTTCGTTAGTATTTTTGTCCCCAGGATTATTCAACTTTTAAAAGTTAAGAAAAGGAAGGACAGAGTTATAGGGGGAAAAAGTGAATACATTAGATTATTAGATTTTTATTTCCATTGAACATGTAAAAAAGCAAGCATAAGCTAAAACATGCATATATGCACCAATTCAAATTTAATCTCCTAGAAATAACTATCACAGAAAGCTAGTAATTAACAGCCTGTCTTTTCCCCTTCTTTCTTTGTGTTTACCAAGTCAGTAAAAAATGGAATATATTTTAATTCCAAATCATTACCCTGTCCACTTGAGTTTATATGCAGTAGACTTAATTGATTTAGAATCACTTCACATAGTTGATTCAATTAAATTTGGATATGAACACAAAATTATATTCCTTAAATACATTACAGTTTCATTGACATTTGCTACTTTCCCACACACACACTTTGGATGTTATTCCATATTGCTACTAGAAACTTCTGCCTCATCTTATTAGCAAATTGGGATGTATCATTTGAAAAGAAAATTATAATTGGTATTCAGAATTTATAAAAAAATAACAGAAATTTAGAAGATACTAGGAATAAGGAGATTAGAATGACGAAAATACAATTCGTTAATTGTGATATTTTTGTCCCATCCTGTAATAGGAACTATGAATTGTGAAGAAACTCTGAGAGGAGATGGTTTGATGGCTGAATTCAAGATCTTAAGGCTGCCAAATGAAAGAAGTATTAGATTTGTTATTTTCAGGCTCATAGGAGAGAACTAGCAGTAATTGGTGGCAACTTCAAAGGTATATGTTCAGGCTTGATGTCCGGCGAAAAGTTCGAACAATTACAACTATCTACAGGTAGATTTATTTCTAGCTTCAAATAAAGACTGGAGCACAACTTGTCAAATTTGTTGTAACAGACATTTTTCTTCGGCCATCAGTCCCTTAAAACCCTGAAGTCCCTTAAAACCCCGAAGTTCTATGATTTTTCATCATCATAGCTGTCTTTCTGTACTTTATGTGCCAGCAATATAAGTATGAACTCCTTTTCAGCTTTAATATTACGTAATAGGCAGGGTGGCTATTTATGTCATCAATATATTGCTCCATAAATGGACTTGGAAACAAGGGAGGCATCCAAATCCTAGCTTACCTTTCTCTTAGCTTCAGTCAGTATATATTATTCCAGGGACTTTCCCAAGGGCTTGATCATTTACCCTAGGTTTTATTGACACTGCTCTCTCATGGCTCTCCACTAACCTGTCAGATGGTTCCTTATCTTGTTTGCCGGATCTTAATTGAGGTCATGTCTACTAACTGGCACAATTTCCCAAGGGTCCATCCTTGGACATCTCCTTTTCTGTATACTAATTTACTTGTTGATCTCCTCAGCATCTGTGGATTAAATTAACATTTACATTTCTATAAAATTTTTATCCCTCCCTCACCTTTCTCCCTATCTTGAGTTTCACATTATCAACTGCTTATTGGTTATGTCAATGCCAATCTCAATCTAGATGCTCCAGAAACATATTAAATTCAACATACCCAAAACAGAACTTATTATTTGTCCCCTTTATTTGCCTCTTCTGAACTTCCTAATTTCTCTCAAGACCATTACCATTTCCTAATTACCAGACTTGCAACATCAGTCAAATCTGTAACTTCTTACTTGTGTGTGTTCGTCCTTCATTGCCAAAGAAGATCATGCCATCAGAGAAATAATGACATGACTTGCAGTTGACTTTATTTTGAGTAAGGGAGGGCTGTGCAGGTCACCAGCCTCACTTCTCCCCCAGAGTCATCTGCATCCAGTGACCAGATAATCATCAGGATGACTGGAGATGACCCAGGATGAGGCAATTGGGGTTAAGCGACTTGCCCAGTCACACAACTAGTGAGTATCAAATGCTTGAGGTGAGATTTGAACTCAGGTTCTCCTGACTCCTGCATTGGTGATCTATCCACTGTACCGCCTCTTGCCCCAGCTGTTTACTTATATTCACCCTGTATATCCATTTTTTTCCCAAGTTCTACCATTTCTACCTTTACAACATCATTCAGATATATACTCATCTCCTCACTCATATAGCTGCCAGCCTAGCGCAGATCCTCATTATCTGACACTTGGAAAACTGCCAGCTACTTTGTGTCTCAGTCTGAAGTTACTAATCACCACAGTTTTTCTTCTGTTAAAATGTCAAAATGAAAATCTGACCATATGGTTACATTCTCAACAAACTCCAGTGGCTTCCTGTTACCTCCATGATCAAATATAAAACCCACTATTGGGCTTCTAAACCCATTCACAATGTGGTGACTTCCTACCTTTTAAGCCATAAGCTTTACTTCCCTCCACGTACCTTACAATCCAATGAAACTGGCCGTGCTGCTTATCATGCAGAGGACTCCACGTCTTGATTCTGGTGCTGATTCTATTGCACATTGGTTGCCCCCAATGCTTGAAATATTCTCTCTGTCTCCACGTCTCAGCTTCCCTAAGACTTCACTAAAACCCCACTTTCCACAAGAGGCATTTCTCATTCCTCTTCTCATGCCCGTTGCCACTACTAGTACTTTCTTTCCAAGACAAGACTGTGTTTGCCATATTGTAGACTGTGTGTATATAGTTTTGTTTTGTTTTCATATTGCCTCCTCCATTAGAAAGTGACTTCTTTAATGGCAGAGACTGTTTTACCTTTCTTTGTATGCACAGTTTAATATGCTAAACTGTGTTGGCCAATAATTTTTTGTGGACTAACTTATTATAGCTTGAAATCTCTCTTTATCCACTGCCTCATTCTTGCCCGAAGACATAAAGCTACTTCCCCTACCCTTAAATAACAATTGCAACAGCAAGAAATATTTTACTCTACTCTCCTCTTCTTCTATTTTCTTTCATTCATCAAACCTAACTTCTTCCTCATAATATGACCTCTCTGGTCATCATTTTCTGCACATTTTATACCTTTGTGAACAACTTCAATTCCCTGTCCCCAACTCACTGGTTGTGGTAGTGGAGAAGAAATAACCTTTGCTCCCTCATGCCATATTCAGAATCTCCTTTTACTATTTTTACTTGTGACCTATACTCATTTGAGTTTTATTTATTCACCTCAATCTATGTATGTATGTATATATGTGTCTATACATGTACACACATGTGTATATATATATACATATATATCTTTCTCAAACACTCTAATCTCTGAATTACTAAACTTTAATCATTTGCCATTACCGGTTTGTTTGACTCCACCTCAGCTACACACAGGGATTGCTGCATGCATGATCTTGTAATCAGCAGCAAATGTTCCATTTTTCTTTCAAAGGGGGCATATATAAGATATGCAAAATGCCCTTGTACTCTCATGATGTTATTCTACTTCTCCCTGGGTCTTGCAATCTCTAATATTGTTCTCCATCTTGACTGTCACCCTCAATCTATCCACCCCTTGGGCCAAGCTCCTCAGCCCCTCATGCGTAACTCACGTCACTAAGATTCCTTCCTCTACTTTCTCCTCCCTCACTCTTGTCACATATTGAGATAGCGCTTCTGGTTGCCAAGGGTGACTCATCTAAATGTACAAATCATTCCATCCCATTCCATTTCCTCCAGCAAATTGTTCTGTCTATAATCACCACTATTTCTTCGATCTCTCCTTATTTACTGGCTGCTTCCCTATGTCTACAAACACACCGACATCTTCCCCCATATTCATAAAATCCTTACTTGTGACCATTCTTGTTAACTAGCAGTCTGCATCTTTTATCCTCTTATTGCTAAATTTGCTGAGATCATCTACATTAGGTATGCCAGTTTCATTATTCTCATTCTCTTTTAAATCTTTGCAGTGTTACTTCTGACCTCACCATTCAACTAAAACTCCTCTCTCTAAGGTAACAGTGATCTCTTAATTGCCAAAACTGAGGTCTTTTATAATTCTTCCTGTTTCTCCATTATTGAGCACTGACAATCATCATCTCCTTATCTTTCTTCCAAAATTTTCTACAATTTATACCATATTCAGTTACGCTTGTGTCTACCACTAAAATATGAGCTTCTTGAAGGCTGGGGCAGCTTTTGCCTCTTTTGATATCTCTAACATTTAGCTTTGTACCAGGTATATAAGAAGAATTTAAATAATTGTTGAAGAATCAATTGCCATCCTCTTTCTTGTATATTTCTTCATTTTTATACCCATTATATTATTCAATTATTATTTCCATTATTATCTCTGTTTTAAAGACAAGGAAACTGAGGCAGACACAGATTAAGTGAGTTGCTCAGGGTCATATAGCTAGTAAGTTTATAAAGTCAGATTTATACTCAAGTCTTTCTGACTCCATGTTCAGTGCTCTATTCATGCCACCTTGATGTCATTATGGACGCCATAACAAATTAGCTTTATCCTCTTGAGCTTATCAATATTCTTCCTAAAATGTGATGCCTAGGTTTTGATCTAGAGTAACTTAAATGTCTCTGCAAAAAACTCTAGGTTTACAAAAGATCATGGAAAAGGAAAAAGTACCTACATGTACAAAAATACTTATATTAGTTCTTTTTGTGTTGTCCAAGAAATGGAAATTGAGGTAATTCCAATCAACTGAGGAATGGTTGAACAAGTTGTGGCATATGAATGTAATGGGATACTATTGTATGATGAGCAGGCGGACAAAAACCTATAAAGACATATATGAACTGATGCTGAATGAAGTGAGCAGAACCCCCAGAACACTGTACACAGTAATAAGACATTGTGTGATGATCAACAATCATGAACTTAGATGTACATATACATCTAGACATAGACATCCAGAATGCCAGATTAAAATGTAGGCATTTTTAGGAAGGATATCAAAAAGCTGGAGTACATAAAGCTGATTCATCATGACATTCTTAGTGGCAGCTAAGAATGGGCGTAGCACTGGACATAGAAAAAGTTGAGTAAAACTTGACCTTGAACACTAGTTACATGACCCTGGGCAATTCATTTCATCTTTGTCTGCCTCAGTTTCCTCATTTTTAAAATAGAGATAATCATAGCAAATATCATAGGAAAAAATGAGATAATATTTCCAAATACTGGGAAGACAACTAGGATGGGAAGGTTTTCAATTCATTCCATATGAAAATTGATTGAAGAAATTTGGAATGCTTAGCCTGGAGAAGAGAAGATATTGGTCAATTAGGAGGAAATCATTGCATTCTTCGGGTATTTGAAGTTGCCTAGGGTTTAGATGAGTTAAGGATAGTGGTAGGTGTGGAGCATTATAGTCAGGCGTAATGTTAGGATCAATGGTACAAAGGACCAATGACCTTGCAAATCTGAACTATACAATGTTGAAATCAGAGGTCAGGTAGACAGCAAATGCCAAAGTAAAAGATAAAATTCATGACATCCAAAGCCATGAAGGTGAAGCACTGGTACAAATGAGAAGCAGAAATATGTTGTCAGACTTAAGTTGAAATTCATACCTGATGACATCGTTTGGTCTCAGTCATTGAAGCTGTGACATTAAATAGCAGTCAATACTTGACATTTTAAAGACCAGTAATTACTGAGAAATGAGAACACTTGGTCAAGGTGAGACATATGAGCATGATGAAGGTAAGCAACCTATAAAAGGATAAGAGTATTGTAAAAGCAAACAAAGACAATTGACCAAAATATAGATCCTGTGGCATAGTGAACCAGGTAGCATAAAACAATAGGGCCATTATTCTGAAATAGGTTTAGTTAATGGAAATGTGATTTCCTTGGAATAGAGAACTCCAGATGCAGAAATTACTAAAGTTGGGTGGTTCCTTTATGTCACTTAGATTAGAGAGTTGCCTAAATTACTGAGAAGTTGAAATCTCTTGTCCAGTTACACATAGCTAGTAGGTATCTACAACAAGACTTGAACTCAGTTCTTCCTGCCTTTTGGACCATCTCTACCATGTTTCCTCTCAGAACCCAGAAATATGCTACATTATTTATTGAAAGGGGACAGAGTGGAGGGAGTCCTGTCATCCTCAGACAGTTTGCTGCTTGACCCCAGAAAGCAGAGCAATGATGAGTAAAAATTACAAGTAGCCAATAATATTGTTCAATATGACAGAAATATTTCTAAGATCAAATGAGGTTGTAGTTGTAAAAGTGTTTAGCACAGTACCTGGCACACAATGGGCTGTCTATGAATTCTTACTCCCTTTCCTTCCCATAATAATCATACCTATAAAGCAATGAAATAGACTGCTTCCAAAAAAGGTACTTCTCCACTACAGTTCAGCCTGCCTATGGGTAATATCCTCATGCTTAGATCGTACAAGACTGCAAAAATCACTGTCTAGTCTATTTTTTTCAAATGAAAATACTGGGAACTGTAGAGCTAAAATGAATTCCTCAAACTCTTAAAGGTAGGAAGGAAGGAAATAGGGTGAGTTTTGATTTGAACCCAGCTCCTAAGTGGAGGTCAGATACCACTTGTAGTAGATGGAAGAAATTCATATTCCAGGTACAATTTGGACCAAATAACACCTGAAGTCCCTCCCAAATCTGTCATCCTATGACTTTTTTTTTTTAAATTGCAATGTAAAAAAAATTAAAGTTCTTGGAACAATTGGTTAACAACTAGGATTATATAAGGAAGTACACATCCTACTTTTAAATACTTAACTAACCATTATACTCTGGGCAAGTCACTTTAATGTTTCATCCTCAGTCTAATCATCTGGAGTGTGAGGGATTGGCTTCTAAGACCCCTTCCAGCTCTAAATCCATAATTCTAAAAGTTTTACATCTTCCTCAAAGTTAGGAATCACTCAGCTGAAAAACAAATAAAAAGACAAACAAACAAACAAAAACCTGATTAGACTTTCAAATAAAATAGTTGGAAATTCTCAAGGACATACATGCAATTGTCCTTGCTACAGTACTTCAGTATCCTGAGATGCTAATAATAGTATC
This sequence comes from Bettongia penicillata ogilbyi, assembly GCA_023548195.1. Lineage (NCBI taxonomy): Eukaryota > Metazoa > Chordata > Mammalia > Diprotodontia > Potoroidae > Bettongia > Bettongia penicillata. The sequence continues at coordinate 15,523,892 of JAJHZJ010000413.1, read as the reverse complement.
TCCCCATGTTCTTTGATGATTTCAAGCTTCTACTTTCTAATATCTTACAGCAGACCATTATCATATTTCAGAGGCTGGAATTGTCTTTGAGATCTAACATAACTTGTTTCACAAACTGAGGCCTAGTGAAAGGAAATGACCTCTCCAGGATCACACATAAATCGTGGAGCCAGAATTTCATCGAGTTTTCTGGTTTATGATGAATGGACACAGAAAAATAAAAATATGATCAGTGTCATTACAACAACCCCCCAAAGGGTTAATAAAACCACAACAGTGACAATAATGGGAAATCCTCTTCTACAGATTCAATGAAATAGGGAAATTATTCATCAATTTAGATTTCTTACAGTAAAACATGGAGTAGAAAATTGAATACTAAAATACTTAGAATCTTGTTTTTATTTACTTCATGAGATGAGGTTCTGGTCTGTGAATGAGAATGAAAAGATGAATAAGCTTGTCAAATTTTCTATGATGCAAAACTTTAATTTGACTTTCATTTAGAACACATTTAAAAAAAAATCACTGACGAAGGTCTTACTAAGAAAGAAATATATCTTTGGTGAAGAGAAATACAAGAGCAGCCTCTTGGATGGTTGTTTAACTTATATTGTTACGTTATAAAAAACACCATTAAATGTCTTGGGCCTCATTCTCCAGAGGAGAGAATCCTCACTGATATAATCCATATAGTTGTTTTGAAAAATAATTCTTGAAATCATGTGAAGACACTGTAAGCAGAAAGGGCACAATGAAACCAAATTCTACAACAGGAGGAACCATAAATTACTGAGGAAGTGATATCTGTAATTACAACACATACAATTTATGATGTCCAGCTCTGTCTTGGAAATCCCTATGGCCAGATTCAGGGCAGGGCCTCTGTGTAAGGAAGCCTACCAATTGCTTTGGCTTGAGGGAAACATTTTCCCCTTGTGACTAATAGAGCCTGCATTTACCTCTTGGTTAGTTAGTACACATACCACCAGCTGGCTTGTGCTTGGAATCCCATAAGTCATTTCTGGAAGAGTTCCAACTGTAGAATCTTTTTCATATTGCCATTAGTTGGTCAGATGGATGAGAAAAGACTGAGCCACCCACAGAGAAAGTGAAAGAGACTGTCTTAAAAATCTTGGAGGATGGGCTGAGGTACCTCTGAGGTACCTATCTTTTTGCAATTTAATTTTGTTCTCAAAGGTCTCAAAGAACAAATAAGAGAAACTAATGGAAACAGAGGAAAAGGTTTTGCTTGTCTGAGGTACTTGAAGCAAAATTTATTTTTCCCTTTTTATCTCAGAGATTTTAAAATAAACATTTTTTTAACATTTTTGTTACTGTTGTTGCACTTTCCTCCAATATTAATAGCTTATAAACCTCTACAACCAGCAGAGCAATATTGATGCAGACATATACTAATATGCCTCACCTTAAATAACATCTATATAGAATTTAGAAAACAAATTAGGGAATGATTATTCCTTTGTAAAGATTATTTGTCATTCTCTTTGTGGTAGCCAAGAACTGGAAATCAAGGGGATGCCCATTAATTGGGAAATGGCTGGACAAGTTGTAGTATATGAATGCAATGGAATACTATTGTGATGTAAGAAATGATGGACAGGCAGACTTCAGAGAGCCCTGGAAGAACTCATATGAACTGATACTGAGTGAAAGGCCAGAACCAGGAGAATCCTGTACACAGCAACAACCACAGCCTCTGAGGAATTTTTCTGTTAGATTTTGCTTTTCACAGTAATGCCAAGATCTAAAAAATTCCCAATGGACTCTTGATGCAAAATGCCTTCCACATCCAGAGAAAGAACTATGAAATTGGGTCACAGAATGAAGTAGTCCATTTTCTCTTGTGTTGTGATGTATTTTGTTTTGTTTTTATGATTTCTCCCATTCATTTTAATTATTCTATGAAACATGAAAATGTATTTAATAAGGTGAAAATGTTTTTAATAAAATGCATGTGTAGTACCTGTATAAGATTGCACAACATCTTGGGGAAGGAAGGGGGAGGGAAGGAGGAAGGAGGGGGGGGGAGGGAAAAAAAATCTAAGATATATGGAACTGATTGTAGAAAATTGAAAACTAATTAATTAAAAAAAGAAAAGATCATTCATATTACAAAAGTTTGTTCATGAGCTCCTATGATATATTTGAAACATGAAGTAATTTGCCAAACTTTAAAAATAGTTTGTTAAAATTTATATAGCTCTCCAGTAATGTACTTAATGTATGTCAGATAAATATCAATATGAAGTAGAAAATGGTGTCAAAGAATTTATAATCTAATATGTGAAGCGACACCTATCACAGTACTTTGAACATAATAGATTTTTAATAACTCTATTGAAAATTTTATTATTACATGTCTTATTAATAAAGTTAACATTGGTCTGATACATAGATATCTGATTTATAAATATAGGATAGAGACCCAACCTATGGTTTCTTTTGGTATAGAAAATCATCAGAAGTGAGAATTCTCTCTAGCAGAGAGAGTCACTACTTTTATCTAAAGTTTTGTCCTTGAAGAGAGCCTAAAGAAGTACGAGATTTAGTGCCTCAGTCTCACACAGACAATATATAACAAAGGTGAGACTGGAACCCAGGCCTTTCTCATCCTAAATGCTAGCTCATTCTCCACTGTCTTATGGTGTCTTTTAATATAGAAGTACCTAGAGGGGATCACAACGTTCTCTCCACCAATTTGAGCACTATTGTGTATGTGTGTGTAACGGTAATGTAGATGGGAAGATCTTTCCCATCTATTAATAGGCTTGAATCACATGAAAACCTGAGTCACATGAGTCTGTGGTGGGAGGAGCTTGATGAAGGGGTGGAGCAAGTAGGGATGGAGCAGAGCAGAGAGGATTTGGACAATTAGAGCTGAGGGAGAGAAAGGAAGCAGGCAACAAGCTATGAGTGTTCGTGTGTGGGAGAGCCCTAGCAGGGGGAAGGTTTGGGGGATGGTGGTGTCTTCTGTATTGTTATTGTGTATATATTGCTTTGTTGCTATGATGGATTTGGCTTTCTGGTGCTAGGATTCAGCTTTCTATTGTTTAAATGTTTTAGTTTTAGTCTTCCTTGTGGAGAATCTGTTATATTTTGTGATTCAGAATTACACCAATAGCCACAGTAGGAACTATGAATATCACGTCACTGGTACAGTTGTGTAAATTTACTCCCATTCATCTTGCCTTTCAAGCACATCTAAATGGTTAAAGGGAATTTCCATATTTTATCTAGAACCTATCCTTGATTGATTCAGTACAAAAACATTGTCATCTGGTAAAAGTAGCAGAGTAAGCATTCATCACTAGAATTTTAAGATTCACTTTCAATGACCAAGTTTAACTTCACTTAACTCTTATTACATAATATTTGGAGATGGACACAAACATGGCACTTCTATCTACAAATCATTAAACTATTTCTCTAAATGATAATGTGTGCAAAACTGTGAGATCATAGTAGAATAGCTTTAGAACTAGAAAGAAACAAAGGCTGACTAGTCCTGTTTTAGGCAGAGTCTATTTCTTAAAGGTAAACATACTTTTCTAATGAAAAGTTCATGACAACCAATGTGTATCTTAATTTATAAATTCAAGGCTCTATTTTTATTGATGTTCAGCTTGTGTTCTAGAATAATCTTATCATGCCCTAACCCATTCACCAATTTTATTAAATTAGGACAAATAAAGCAAATGACAGTTTTCCCTGACTTTTTCATAGACAAATGTAAAGAGGAAAAGAACAAGATAACTTTCAGGCAATCAAATGTGCAGTTTAAATTGTTCTTCAAATGTATCAAATATCTATCATGTGTCAGGAGAAACACAAAATAAGGAAACCAAATCTGATATCTTTCATGCACTAAAGGGTAGGATGTTAGCAAAAGGCAATTGTTACAACAATTGTATGTTTTCTTAAGCTATATTATAGTAGTAATTTCATCACATTTTTTAAGACAGGTGTCTGAACAGAAGACAAAATATGCTATTTCCATCTCTGTGGTCCATTAGTACTTAAAAAAGCAATATTCATCTACCTTATAATAAGATTGCTTTGATAAAAATTCATTCCTAGAACAAAATACTTCAAAGGTAGCTCAGCTGAATCTTCATTTTTGCATAGATGGTGTTTCTTTAGTGCAACTATTCATCACTTTTTTACCTTTCAAATGATTTAAAAAACATAATTACACAGTTCTTAAAAACTGGTCGAAATGAATACATTTTCCTTCTAAGAATGGTCCCTTTCTGGCCTCAATCTATTCAAGAAAGTATCATTTCTATATGACAAATTGAATATTGTGATGTAATAAATGTGATTAACATCATGAAAGTGGGCTGACTTCATTCACCAGCAGATGTAGAAACATTTCATATGTCAGGTGTAAATACTGTAGGATTTTCATATTGAGTAATTTGAATGCCTAAGACATTTTATAGAGTATTCCAAATTATAGTCATTACAACTCTTGGAATAGCCTGCTTAGGATGAAACTGAGCGTCTCTCATTACAAAACAAGCAAAATGATTACTTCTACAGAGTTTTTACTTTCATTCATCTCGTTCCAGCAGTTTTCCATTATATAGAATGTTTTTTTTCTTTTTTACAAAATAAATGCAGTAGATATCAGATGCAAGTGAAAAATCACTTCAAAATTCTTTTTGTTATCAGAGAATTTGTACTTAAATTATAAATCATGCAAAGTAAGATCACATCAATACGTCATGTCAATTTCACTTCTTGCATGGATAGTATAAATGTGAGACAGCACCTTGTTCATTGTAAATCAAAGGAGAAAATGATAAAGAGAGGAGAGGGACAAAGACAAAGAAATGGAAGACAGAAAAGAGAGACAAAGTCAGATGGACAAAGAGAAAAGAGAGAGGACAGAAAGAGGACAGATGTATAGCTAACACAAATAACTATATTTAAAGAAGAGAAGAAAAGGGGAAGCTCTGTGGCACAGTCAATAGAATACTGACCCTGAAATCAGGGGCACCTGAATTCAAATGCAACTTTAGATAACTTACTAGCTGTGTGACCCTGGGCAAGTCACTTAACCCTCGTTGCCTCAAAAACAAAAACACTTTAAAGCATATATGCTTTCAGTTGTTATTAGTATTGTTTCTCCTAATATTTGTGACAGATTTATAGTCATTTATTTGTGTGGTATGTAACCCACTTCAAAAAGGAGTCTATATAACCACAGAAATGAACCGTAGGTGAATCATACCAATGACCTTTACTTTGAGAACACTCTGCTAAATCCAATGAAAATAACGAGTAATGACTGCATTCAACTAAAAGATAATTATTTTCTTTTTAATTTGCATTGTTTTATGAAAGAACAGAGAAAGACTATCTTTGAACATACTCCTTCTGCGGTGATATTACTGAAAATCATAGAACATGACGATAATATCTAAAGAATCAAAAGTACAGGTGATCCCCCGTAGCAATGGAGAAGGACATGGTATCTATACATCTAGGTCATCACCTTTTTCAAGAATTTTGGTGAAAGATATGATCCAGTAAATATATGATTAAAAGAAGAGACGGTCTGGTCAAGGAGAGAGAAAAAAAGTATATCAAATGGAATATTTGGTTACTGAAATGTTCCCCAAAATATACAAAAGTATGGGGGAAGACATCCAGTTCACTGGGCAGATTCCTCTCCTAAGAACATTTTGGAGTTTATGGACAAAAGAAATTATACAAGTATAATGTTAATGAAAGCTAAAGATCTTCTCCACCAATTAATGGGCCTGCCCATTAAGGAAAGTTAGATTAAGGGAGAATTGCTTTGTTGGAAGTCCCATACCTTTTGTTAATTTCTAATGAGGCACTGGTTGTCAAGGGTTGTAATGCTCACTGTCTCTGAAAAGTGTATATATACTCTGAGGTGAGTTTTTTGTTGGGGGGGCGCTTACTCACTGGAAGTGTTTATTTGGCCAGATGAAACTCTGGGTAGCGGCTAAGGACCCCCCCAGCTTTGAAAACCTAAATGTTGGTGCTTCTTCCTCTGGTAACTATGTATTATTTATGGTCAGACAGTTGGAAACCCTGTCTGAGGCTCTGTCTTTCTCTCTTCGTATTTTCTCTGAAATTCAGGGTGCTGACTTTTTCCCCTGAATTAAGTGAATGATATACATGTGCCTGATTAAAGTAGAGTGTTGACCCCTCAAGAGTCAGTTTCCTTGAAGAAAGGCAGATCTAAGAACCTATACAGCAGGCCCACCTTGTATGTCTTGGTCCTTGCTGTTACAATAAGATGAATAAAGTAGGGCAATATGGCAATCTACATGGTTAGAGGAAATATCAGAATAAGTAAAATCATATCTTTGGATACCTTTTAATCAACTTAATTATAGAAATTATAATTACAATTTATTTTTATAATTTATAAATATTTTTACATTTTATGTTATAAAAATACAAAATTATAAAATATAAAATTAATTCTTTTACTATTTTGACCTTCATTGCTTTTTTTGGTGCTTTTTTGTATAATTCAGGAAAAAACAAATATAAACAATTAAGTAACCCTAAAATATTTGGGTCACTATAAACATGCCACAATTAGAATCAGTAACATTCTGTTTATACTTCTGCTTTCAAGGTCAATGAATTTCCAGTGTATTCTGTCTCAATCAAATATGATTTTACCCTCACAAAATGAATGAAAAAATTAATGAAAATATGTCCTTATTGTCATAAAATATTTCAAATTCCATAATTATCATTTTTTTCTAAAAGCTATCAAAGATTATATAATACTTTCGTGAGCCAACACCTGCAACTAAATGGTAAGGCATTGTTATTTTTTTAATATGCTAAGTATCCATGATTTTAACATTGTGGGAAATTTCTAGACTAATATCATAGGTAAGTCCTAAACAAATCCCAATAATTTCTAATGTTTTCACCTATCAGTAGATACTTACAATGGATTGTTTTGCCAAATTCATCACCTGATGGTCATCTCTATCTTGATAAGTCTATCTGAATGTTGTTTAAGCTGTTTATCTATGTACTGATATATAGTCTGTCACCATGTTTTCAGGGAAATTCTCAGAGCTTGCTCTTGATGTCACAATTGTGTTTACTGGCACAACTCTATGTACTGATGAGGTATAAAGTAGGACTTCAGTAGAGAAAAGTAATAGTAAAACTAATATATAATATTCTTTGTATAACTGTAGAAAACTTTTTATAAATAACTTACACAACAAAAATACACATACATACACACATATAATCTGTTCTTCATATTCAAAGATACTGCTAGTGATCATAATATAAGTCAGGGGTGGGGAACCTGTAGCCGCAAGGCTATATGTGGCCTTCTGGGTCCTTGGGTACAGCCTTTGACTGAGCCCAAGCTTTACAGAACAAATGATTTAATTAATGTAGAATTCCTTTCACCTAGGAACTCCTTGGGTAGGGGGTCTTGACCAGCAAGACCCTCATCTCAGAAGCAATGAATGAGGCAGGAGAAAGGATGTAAGGCAACTCCATTTATTCAACTGAGGATCAGGGTATCTAAGGTCTGTAACCGCAATCATATGCAGGCTGAGCTCATCCCATAACTTCACCATCTCATGACTTACCTACGTCCTTGCACTCAAAGCAAGTAATGAAACTTATCTTGCTCCTGAAGCTAGTTCCTGAGTTCCCAGACCCAATTGCAACTTTTCTGAAAAGAATGCCAGTATCTGCAGGAACATCAGGTTCCAGGGTCATGGAAAGCTTCTGCCAGGGTTTGTGTAAGCACAAGTCCCACAGGAACAGGCTTTGCCTCAGCTATGGCCTTGATCACAGGATTCGCACTCCCCTTAGCCCTCTACAAATTAAGGGGATTTTTTCTGTGAAGTTTGGATTCAAAGGTCCCCACTTGAGGATCAAGAGGGAAACGTGACCTTGGGGCTTCATATTCCCTAGTTTTGATCTATTCAGCCATGGCTGAAATGGCCAAAAAATGTAATAGTGTGCTGTCATTTCAAAGTCTGAGACAAAATTTGATAATCCTTAAAAAGAGAAAATATCTGACAATCAAAGTCGTAATTAGAATTGAGGGACTAGACCTTTTTTCCTACAAAGTATTCAAGATGTATGTCTAATGCTTATGGCAATTTTACCACCTATTTTCCCTATTGTATGGTGTTCAATCACACTTTGTTTCTTGCTGGGTTTCCTTTGCTGATGATATTAGTTTTTCAGGGGGATTACCCTTCTTATTCATATTTAATTGGTGCTCTTCAGTATTCCAATTATCTATGAAAAGTATGTTAGCACTGCATGCAATTAAACCCAGTTAACTGTTGTAAAGATCCAAGCAAACATATATGACATCTCAATGAAAAGTCCAAATAACTATCCAGAAACTAGAAATTCAATAATTGCTTAAATACAAATAATAGGCATGACCACTGGTACATATACCCATGAAAGAATATGTTCAATATCACCTTAAACCTATATTTTGTAAAAATTTAAGTTTACCCTCTGAGTTACATTGTCATGGCATTTCTCTCCTCATGTTCGCATTCTGCATAGCAATAAAAGACCCTCTGCTTGTTAACTCCCATTCTCCATGTCATCTATTCCTCTTACCTCCTCCTAAGAGATGAGGTTTGTAGCTGAGGCCATTCTCTCCAAGGGACCCATTCTTTGGGTCTTACTGTGCAGTACTGAAATGTGCTTGCTATGTTCTGAAGACCTATCTTTCCTGGGGTTGTTTGTTTCATGTTTTTTTTTTTCATTCTCTACTCCTTATGACATTCCTGACAAGGCTTTTCCCTATTTACAGTCCCAACTCCCAAAAAACTTTCCAAATTAATTTGTCTAAGGTGCCAGAATTTCACATTTATACTTGTTCAGGCAAAAGTAAATGAAAGGCACCATCTTTGGATCCTTTTTCATTCACAATAATTAGCACATATCCATAGAGGGCTCCCCAGCTACCTTGGAAGTTGTTAGATGGACTTACCTCTTACTGGTCTCCTTTTCAAGGACTGCATCCTACTAGGATACCTACATGTATAGGCTTAACATTAAGCTGAATCCCTATCAGTAGCACAGCAGTGGTGAACACTGCACTCTGGTTTTCTTTCTCATTGAATGATAGCTAGGGTTAATGTCCTGAGGCAAGGTTATCTTCCTGTTACCTTTCTTAAGCCAGAGATGTTGATTGTGCGAGATACAGCAACCATTTGAATCACTGGAGTCTTTTCTATAAGTTTAATCTTGTTTCTTGATTGAATAAAAACATATTCATTCCTAAGATCACAGATAGAGAGATGGAAGTGATCTTAAAGAGACATAGTCGAACCCTTTCATTTTATAGGCAAGAAAACTTGATCCTAGAAAGGTTACTGTCTTATCCAAGGTCACAGAGATTTATAATTGTCAAAGTAACAGAACTTGAATGCATACCCAGGTTGTCTGGCTCTATGCCCAGCCCTTTGCACACCATAAAACATTTCCTTTTCCCTTGGCTCTTACCCAGACATCAGGTCTCATAGAAACTCAATTGTTTAAGTTCTCAAATAAAATCAGTTCACCTTTTCCCCTGGACCACATATAGGGGACCAAGAAGTCATAAGTTGGAGAAGGAATTTTCTAAGGGAAAACAACTATGAAGGGTGTCATGTGAAAGGAGAAATTACATGTTAAGTGCTTTGTAAAGTTTAAGATTCCATATAGACATCAATTATTAGCATTCCCATCCCAAATTTGCATTCTAACTGTTCCATCTTAATAAATAAGAAAAGCATTAAATACAGAGGGTTCATTTTGTTGACAGGGATAATTTGGACAAATTAAAGAGCAGAATAGGTGACCTTTTTTCTTGGTTACTAGCATGGTGGAGTAATTAGGTAGCTGGCTTCAGATTTGAAAATGGTTGTGAATCTCTGCTTGCGTAAAGTTCAGGCTTAGGAAGAGTTAAGGAAAGAAGAGTTTTCTTTCTGACTTTGGCTTCCAGAGAGGCCAGAGAGAGTTCCTTGCTCTGTTCAGGGAGACATTCCAGGAGGGAGAGAAAACCCAACACAAGGAAAAAGCCAACACGAAGAGGAGGTGGCACTTTGACCATGTCCCTATTTCCTACTTGTTACACTAGAGATTTGGGCATATTTCCCCTTGAGTGAGATCTAGGACTCTCACCTATTGAGTTGAGATATCTTGCCCCCAATGGATGCTGTATTCATTCTATCTATTATATATTGGGGTGGTTTGTTGTTTCTTTCTTCAGTTCATTTTATAGATGAGGAAACTGAGGAAAACAGGATCACTCAACTAGTAAGAGTCTGAGGTCTGATTTGAACTCAATAAGAAAAGTCTCCCTGAATCCAGGCTTGGCATTCTATCCACTGAACCACCTAGCTCCCTATCACTTTATATAAGCATTTCTATAAAACTCAATTTTCTATTTGCTGTCACCTTGGATAAATGAATTTATTTGGCCCATTAGATTGAGAGCTACTTCAGAGAAGGGATTTTTTTTTTCTTTTTTCATATTGCTAGAGTTTAGCACAATGTTTGGTAGAGAGTAATTGCTTAATAAAGATTTATTAGCTTCTCTTGACTTCCAAAGACTACATAGTCAAGAAACAGAATTGAGATTTAAATCTTATTCTTCTGACTCCAAATTCAGCAATCCTTCCACTGCCCCACTTTGTCTCTCTATTGTACATACTCACTAAAACTGTGAGTTCCTTCCTTAATCAGGTGCTTCTACTGTTAAGTGAATTTGACTATGGGGAACTGAAGGTATATTGTTTAGACTTAGGCAGTTTTCTGTCCATCTTCCCAACTCAGAAGACACTTGTGGGAACCAAAATTGTAGTCTTCAAGGAAAAAATGAAAGTACCAAAAAAAAATGACCTCTAAGGTTTCTACTATCACTGCACGTATTGTGAGTACCTGCACTCAAGTTAGAATTTAGTTAAGGGAACAAGATTTATATACATGAAGTAATGAAATAAGATGCAAGATTGTATATGTTTAATCATCAAAAATCCATATGTACAAACAGAAAATTCTGGTGTTTCTCACAAATATTATTCCTGCACTTAACATGTTCATGAAAATAATTTATTGTTGATCAGTTTGGGTCATCAAGTTGATTTATCTCTACAATCTATTTTCATATTAAATCCCATAACTAATAAAGAATTTTATTTCTTTTATTTTGTCAATCAATATGGGCTTATCAAAGTGAAGTTTTCTCATAAAACACTTGCAAAACAAAAGGACACTGAATCATCATTCAAAGTAATCACCTTAATTATACTGCTGTCCCAGGATATAGCAATCTCTTCTATTTTTGTATTTATTAAATATCTTTGTCCTATTTATAGATTTGAATGTCATTCAGTGTTTAATTTCTTTTGGATACAGTGTTAATAGGTGTATAATCACTGAGCCACAGTCATTCCCATTCAGTAACTACGATGACCAGAAAGCTGGACCAGATCTGGTCTCCTCAACCAAACCAAACTGGATCAACTATGAAATGATTCTATTTTATTCTTGGAGATTAGGCGCTAATTTATGGTGCTTGTTGTTCAGTTGTTTCACTCACATTCAACTCTTCATGACCCCAGCTGGGATTTTCATGGCAAAGATACTGGGGTGCTTTGCCATTTCCTTCTCCAGTCCATTTTACAAATGGGGAACTGAGACAAACAGGATTAAGTAGCTTGCCCAGGGTCACACGGTTAATAAGTGTCTGAGGCTGTATTTGAACTCATGAAGATGACTCTTCCTGACTCTAGGTGTAGCAGTCTATCTACTCTGCTACCCAACAGAAATACACAGTAATTAATTTATTACTAATTGTAATTGTTATATAACTTTAGGTTGTTGCAAATACAGAGCTAGTTTAGAAATTAAATAAATTCTGTAATTTTCTCCATTGTTAATTCTCTAAAACATTGGTTCTCTGATTTTAGAACCTGTTAATAGTCTTAAAATTATTGAGGACCCCAAATAGTTTCTGTTTATGTGCATTATATCTAGCAATATTTATCATGTTAGAAATTAAAACATCTTAGTATTATGATGAAAATAGTTTTGACCTCCTGGAACCCTCTGAAATTTTCTCAGCAACCCCTGGAGTTTTCTGACCAGTAAGGATAGGCATGGGAATTGAGAATTTTCCCCAGGGAACCAATACTTAGTGAATGAAGAGAGTGCTTTCTACTCTTTAAATAGGCAGGAGCAATTGAACTTATTATCTAGACATAAAACATAGTTAAAATAGGAAGCTATCAGATAACGTGCTTACTTTTCTGTCAGCAGCACCCCAGAGGAACTTCCCAATGACCCAATCTCTCTATTTTTTTCTGTTTGTAGTGCAATTTTATGTCTTATTTAAGTAATTCCCTGCTTATCTGTCTCATAAATAAGTGGACAATTGCTTAAATCTCATAAAATCACAATTTATGAACAAAATGTCCTCGTTAAATGTCAACCAATTTATGGTACTATGTGAATTAGGGTCTGAAAATTTGGGTTAAGAGATTTAAATCAGACATTTAGAAAAGAGCAAATTTAATACAACCTTTGTACTTAACAAAAATAACATCGTGGTCCCCTATTCTCTGGAAGGCCATTTTTATCACTGCCTCCTCCCCCATCTTTACCTTTCTTATGAGTTCAAACATTTCACGTGGCTTCCTAGATGGAAACAGAACTCAAAGAACAAGTTGAAAAATATTTCATTTCTGGTTCTTGCCATTCTGAAGACTAAGCAAAACCTGTTATGAATTCCCTTCATTAAATCTCATTATAGTTCACAAATTTTCTTGATGGGTTTCTTTTTTATCATGATGGCAGATTTACCACACACAAAAAAATATGCTCATTTAGAAAAGCATGTGTAAGGAATAGTGATAAAATGAGTCTTTGTGTCCTTGTAGAGTCCTGAAGTGATTTTAACTAGGTAGGTCTAGTTTGTCCTGGGTATGTCTCTTCTTGCCAATGCATGTACTTTTTGTTAGCTGCCTCTGAAATGGCTTCAAGATTACTCAGATAAGTGTCTGAGGACAAATTTGAACTCAGGTCTTCTTAACTCCTGTCAGTTGAACGTTGTTAATATGGCAGAAAGCACTTTCAGGTCTTTGATTCTTTCAAAGTTTACAAAGTCAGAACATGTTCAATTCCATGTCTGGAAACTTAGTTTTCTCAAGAGACTTTGTGTTTGCAACAATGTTTATATTTACCCCGGTAAAATGCACTCTTTTACTAAGCCAGTCTTTCATTTAACATGGGACAGAAAAAAACAACAAAAGGAGGTAGTTTCTCATCTCCCCAAGAAAGATTTCTTCTCGTGGTCTGGAATTCTCAGAGTATTTTCCCACTGAAATGCCTGCCTCCAAATTAGCTTTCTGTTTTCATAGGTAATGCAACAAGTGTGACTTGATCTTAGCAAACCAATCGCTAGATAGTATCTTTGTATCATTATTTGTCTGTATTGCAATTAACCAAAAGCTCTACAATTGTTTCAAATTGATTAAAAACTTATTCAGATGTTGTTTGTTTTTGATTGCTTCATTCATCTGACTAGATTCTGTCTAGAGACTGATGATTAATGAAAGTGAGGGAAGAATCTAATCCTTATATTAAAAACTTGCTTATACTTCAGGGCAGGGATCTCCTTCATTCTTCCAACTGAGGAGGAGCTTATACTAAAAATATCCTGGCACAGGACAATACTGAACCAAAGCAGCGGCATCAAATTATTTGGAAGACCTACGTAGAGAAGACATGGGCCACAGTGGCTACGTCCAACCCAATGGGCTTTGAATATTTCAGATATTTGTCAGCATGTTGACTATTCTGTTCAAGTTCATTACTGACATAAATCATAACCCCTCTTTGTTTGTAGACGTTCTTAGAAAATTGGTGAGGCTTGAAAAATTCGACACTTCTCAATCAGGGAGTTACTGGGACTTAGATGATAATCACCACCAAAATTCCTTGAAATCTAGGATAATAACACTAGCCGGAGCTTGTTTGTCTCTGATACTGTTCTGAAAATCTAAAGGTTCCACTGTTTAAAGTAGAGAGCACATTTAATCTCTTTGCCATGGAGAGTAGGAAAATAGATAGTAAGTGAGGAAAATTGTTTCAAATGTGTTCTGTTCAAAATGTGTTCTAAATTGAAAGGATAAAGTTTCTGTACAAGTCAAAAAGGAAGGGAATAAGCGTTTGTATTGTACCTACTATGGGCCAGGCACTGTGCTAAGTGTTTTACAAATATTACCTAAGTTGATCCTCACAGAAACGCTGTAAAGTAATGCTGCTACTATCCTCATTTTCAAGTTAAGAAAATTGAGATGAAGGTGAAATGACTTGTTCAAGATTACCCAGATCATAAATGCCTGTGGCCAGATTTGAACCCAGGTATTCTTAACTCCTGGTTCACCTCTCGATAAACTATGCCACCTAGCTGCCTCAAGCAAAAAAAGCCAAAAAAAAAAAAATCCTGCCCAAGTGAAATATAAACCTACTTGTGGAGGGTAGGAGGGAACAGCCTTAAAAATATTAGATTGAAAGAAAGTATTCAAAATGCAGGGTTTGGTGACTTAAACCCTTTCCATTTCAATTAGTCTTACTCAGTAGATTTCAAAATGCTGAAGGGCGCCTGATTCTACGTCTTCTACTGAAAGAACTGGTTTATTTTTGTCTTTGTCTTAGTACTGAGCATCACTCCCAGAATATAGCAGGTGTTTAATAATTATTTGTTGAGCTTACTAGCAGAGTGTCAGCCTTCTCAGAACATCAGTTTTCCTCATTTGTGAAATGAGGATTAAGTTTTGAAGATCTATAGTGTCCCCTGTGACTTGAAATCATATTATCTATCTATATGAAATTTTTAGGCATATATAATTCCTCATTTTGAGGGATAAATTGTTAGAAATTATTGGTATTCTTATATCTTCCCAAAACCTCACTCTTATGGGAGAAGAAAGAAGCTTATTTTGTTAAATTTATTTTGGTTTTGATGGAAAGAAAAGAAGAATCCTGGTAAAGAAAGACAACTGCCCAAGAGAAAGTTGTGAAAGAGGACCTTAAAAAATAATGAGCAAATCCGTTAGCAGCAGAGCATAATTAGTATAAGTGGAAGGAGATAGTTACATTTAGATCTCCAAAGTCCTTGACTCTATTGTATTCTTAACACAAAGCAAAGTTGTGATTTTTTTTTGGTGTTAAAAGAAGGACAAATGTTTTTATTATATCTAGTGGTACTCCTTTAATGAAGCAATTTACAAGTTTATGAAGTGCAGTAAACATGTATAAATTGAAGATGATACGGGTATTTTGTGACACTTTTATCCATTTTATTTAGAATCATCTGATGGCATACTTGGGTGCATGTGCTTAAACTCCAGTTCTAAAATCACATTTCTCTCTAAAAATCACATTTCTCTCTTGCCTCAAAACACTATCCTGAAGAGTTTCTCCCCAGCGCAAGGACATAGCCTGCCCCATTATCTCCATTATCCAACCATTATCTCCTTCCTGCTACAGTAGCCAGTTGCACTTATAGAATTTATTAGTCTGAACCAGCTATGTACTACTGGGTACTACTGGCTGAGCTGGCTGTGTACTGGGTATGACAACATTTACTACTCACTGGCCAATCATATGTATCCTAGACTTAGACATATGTATATGCCCTTACATTTATCTTGTCTACAAGGTATTGATGAGAGTAGCCTAGTATCCTTAGACAGTCCTGACCACTAGTTGACTCTGTGACATTTTAGACCTAAAACCATACCTCCAGATAGTGCTCTTTTGGGCTGTTTCCCAATGAACTCTGGGTAAAATATTTGCACAGTAGATATCAAAAGTGCATATTCCTTTAAGAACTAACCACTCCTTAATCACTCCCTAATTCTTCCCTGAATCACCTAGTTAGCATATTTGGCACATGTTTTATTATAGAATATCCTATATAAACTTTAGCTGTACCCCTTTAAGGTTTCAGGTTCCCTAAGAACTCTTGCACATTGAAAAGCATAATAAATCTTCACCTTGACCTCAACAATGTTTGAGTCTGTGAATTCTTTTCCAGATGGCCCATGAAGGCAACTGCAGTCTTGGAATTCCTGTACAGCCCCCACTCCCCACCTTACTCCAGCCATCGTGTCACATCTGTTCAGGTCTTGATGTAAGAAATATAACACTAAAACTAAAAATATACAGAAAGGCCACAAAAGATTTAAGCTTCTTATCAATTACATACAGCATGTAATTGTTTGATCAATATGTAGAGGGAAAAAGCATTCCATGACTATGGAAGTGATTCTAAGGCAATATTTTCCTTGAGAGAATATTTCTAATTATATTATATTGATTTGTTATAAGTCCAATTGTGCTGATTACACAGTTAGATAAAATTTGATTTTATATAGAAGGTAATTGCTAAAATTGAAGAGAAATGAGCATTTAATACTATGACCTTTTGTCCTGGAAAACTTAAGATAAGTTGATGTAGACTCTAGTAAGAACATAATCACCCAGCCTATATACTGTAAGATCCCAGAAAACAGAATTTTTTAAAGTTCATATTCTTCTACATATTTAACTTAGTGCCTAGCAGGCTCCTTTGCAGTGGTATACATAGTAATAAATATCTACCAACAAAACTCTGAAAATTAGAATTGCAAAATGTTTGTAGACAAAAAGTTGTGTAAGGAAGATATGATTGAACCATTGGATGACATTGTCTGTTGTTCAGGACAGTTATTTATCTTTTCTCATAAAGGTATACAGAGAAAAACCCAACTTATTGACTTAACTTGCTTGGAGATGACACTAAAATCTTGAAGGATAAGACCTAAAGGTTAAGCTTTATAAGTTTCCACCAAGATTGATTAGTGAGAATCTATTTTCTGAGTACCATCACCAGTTTGGGTGCAGATTAATAAAGTTTTAGCAACCACTAATCTCAAAATCCATCTATGAAGAATTTCCAACTTGTGGCATTAGTTATACCCTGACCAACAAAATTACAGGTGCTTGAAATGCTAAAATGTCAAATTTTATAAAATATATTTGTATGTTACATAATAATATTATTAAGGAAATAACTTTTGGGGGGCAAGAAGAAGCAGACCATATGGCCTTCTTAACTGTAGGAGTAAATAAACAGGATGAGCTGAGTCCTTATCATATTTCTCATTGAAGAGATTTCTCATCATCTTTCCTGGTCAGATGGTAGACTCAAGCACCATGGGTAGGAAATGTGTCTAATTATCATCATCAGCATACTTTCAATCAGAATAATTTTAACTTCTATTTTTCCTGTTACCTTATTGATTGATTTTACTTGAATAATTTCTAACATCCATCCTCTCCTGAACAAATTCCATTGCCCAAGTTTAGGACAACATTGCCTCCTTCCTAGATGAGCATAATGTCCTATCTTTTTTCCGTTTCTCCAGTGCTTTTCATTTCTAATTCATTATACATTTCTTCCAGAAATAGATCAAAATTTACTTCTGGTCCTGTTGTTTCGCTGCCCAAAATATCTCCAAGTTTCCAAAATGCCTTTCACATAATATACGTCTCACTTAATCTGACCTTATTCAAGGTCCTACGTGATCAAACCTCGGTGATCCTTTAAAACCATGCGTATCCCACTTCTTTCCTCCTTTTGCCCTACCTCATATATAACCAGAAGTGGTAAAACCAAATTACTCTCTTTTTTCCAAATATTCTATGAAGCCTTTTGATTTCTCTGTGTAATAATCTCCTGACTACAGGTGTTGTTAGTTGTACAAATAATATTTTTTCTTGTTAGGATCAAAACTTTCATGAGAGCAAAGTTTTGTGGAAACGCACAGATACCAGTGTGTAGATATAGTAGGATTTTAACAGATTATTGTCCTTCTGTCATTTCAATTGTGTCTGACTTCTCTGGCTGATTTTACAGGTGAGGAAACTGAGGTAAACAGGGTTAAGTGACTTACCCAGGGTTATATTGCTAATAAGTATCTGAGGCCAGTTTAGCCTCATAAAGTTGAGCTTTCCTAACTCTACACCTAGCGCTCTATCCAATGTTGCCTAGATGCCTATTTCAATAGATACCAATTGAATTAAATCAAATTAAAAGATAATTAGGAAAGATGATATGCAAACATGGGGAAATGACCAAGATGGAAATAAACAAATTGTAGGTAATAATGCTGGAAAAAGAAAGAGATCTGTATGATCCTCTTAAAGGGAAAAGGGATTAAAAATGTACTGAGGATCCAATAGACAAAAGACTATGTCAACAGCCCTGTTCATTTTGGGGAGAATTAGAACTGGAATTTACCAAGCAATAAGAGAATCACATTGTTCTTTTATAGACAATATGTAGCCAGTCATCCACTTATTCAAAAAATAAAATAAAATATTTGTTCTTTGGGTAATTAAAACACAAGTGCCTATGAATTATTTTTTTTGAGGTAACTGGGATTAAGTGACATGCCCAGGGTCACATAGCTAGTAAGTATCTGAGGCCAGATATGAACTCATATCTTCCTGACTCCAGAGCCAGTGTTCTATTCACTCTGCCCACAAGCTAACCCTCGCCTATGTATTCTTATTTTTTATAAACATTCACACACACACACAATTCCCATTCACTTTGAGGAAATAATCATGCTATTCAATCATATTTATTAAGTACCTACTCTGTGCAATGCACTAGGAATACAAAAATAAATATGACAAATTCTTTCTGTTTATTTATTTTGTAAGCAACTAGAAACCAGGAAGGAAGGGTGAAATGTCCACAAATAACTAGAACACAATAGACAATATGGTAAGTGAAAGGAGAAGTCTAAGAAATAAGAGAGGAGAATCTATGAAATTTGAACAGGTAAAGATTATTTCCTGGTAAGACAGAAAAAGTGATTCTTTGAGATACAGAAGCCAATTGGAATATAAAACTCTAGGACTGGAGGACAACATGTTCAGAGAGAAAGACATGGCAAAAGGCATAAGAAAAGCAGGGAACAGAAACTACACTAATTTAGCTAAAGACAGATGAAGGGGAAAACCTTTGTTAGATAAACTTCATATATTTTTGTGGTAGCCTTTTTATAAATCCTTCTCTGAAGCACTCGTATAAGGGAGGAGGTGTTCAATTTTCCCTACTTCCTCCAGGAAGCAGTTAATATGCTCATAGGATGTGGTCATAGAAGATGAAGGTTTTAATATATTTCAAAGGTGCTGATAACTTGGGATCCCTTTAAAAAGTGTGACCAACTTTTTCTGAGGAGTCAAAAGAGAGCAAACTCACTGGACTAGCCAAAATTGGTCACAGTTATACAGCTTTAAATAGCTAACCACAGGAATAATTCAAGAGATTTGTTTGTTTTTCCCTTTTGGAAAGTCATTATATGAGAGGAAAAAGAATAACCCCTCTTCACCTCTTTTTGGGGGATGGGAAAGAGGAGATGTAATTCTTTCCTCTTTCCTATTTGGAGCAGCATGTATTATTAAAGACAGTTGGCTGAAGGACATGACCCAGCCATCAGTTATCAGTCAAATTAGGAGAGTTCAAGGCAAAAATGAGGGAATGGAGACCCACAGTCCTTGTATACAAGGATACAGAGAGGCATTTGCTTAAGGCTGCAATTAGCTGCAAGGAATGTGACCTGAAGCTAAAAAATGAGACCCAGATTTGGACTAAAGATAGAGCTCACCTTGGCAATCATGAGGGCATCCACCGAGGACTGCATGGGGAAAGGACTTTGAGACTATGGTACCGAAATAATGAATATCATGGCTCACTTTTACTACCTAAAAGTCTGCCCATGAATGGTCATGTAATTGTTTTAACAACCAGCACTTCAGAAATTCTTACAAATGTTTTTCTTTGAAAATTGTATTATTAATATCCTCTCCACTGCATTCTTAAGACCAGACCTTATACAAAACAGTATATCAAGTCTTGATTTGTAGCATTTGCTACAAATGCAACTTTTGCTACATTTGCTACAAAGCAACTTTTAAGGTATAAATGTTCACACTGAAATTGTTGCAAATCAACATGAGCTGGCTACTGTACTGTATTTGGGCCTATACTTCCCATTAATACTCTGTGTATTTGTGGGAGAGGTAACCTCAGACTCATGGAGAGAGTGCTCCATAAGCATTCTGCACAATTCTATTTGCTTAGATTACCATGCAGTCTCATGAAAGACTTTTACTACATGTGTGTTGGCTGATTATTAATGAGAAGAATGTGATGGAAGTGAATGAACTATACTTTTAGCAGTGGATACTCTCAGTGAACTCTCTCAGTGAACACTCTTTCAGTGAACCTGGGACAATAACTACCCTTTGGGGACATAACATAAGAGTGACATTTAGGTTGAAAAAGGAGCCCAGAGCAGGTTATAGAATAAGACGTAGCCTACTGTCTTATGTAATGATATTTATTTTGCCTTTTTAATTACAATAAAGTTAACTTAATTTAAAAAACTCCCTCCCTGTAAAGAATCAATGGGCCCATGTGTTCCTTTTGTTCCTTTTGAAATGAGAATGTCTTCTATGAGATTATTTACTTCAAAACAATGATCATTGTATAAAGAGCTCTTATAGACAGCACTGACTCTGACATTTATAGAAATTTCCAAACTGTAAATTATGAAACAGAAATATACAAGAAGTGAAATGAAAATTCAGTGTAAAACCTAAATTACAATTTAGTTTAACCTGGGATTGCAAACACTGGCTTATGGACCAAATTCAGTCACCTGTCTATTTCTGTGTAGCCCATGAGAAATGCAAATAAAGTGATTTTTACCTTTTTAAATAAGGAACACACACACACTTTAATTCACTCATGTATTTTCTATGGCTACCTTTGAGCTATAACAGCAAAGTTGAATAGTTGTGAAAGAGAAGGTTGTAGTGCTTTCAACACTTTATACTGCTGCTTAGAACAGGAAAGGTCAGCGGTGTCATTATAACATGATAGTTCTCTGAGTGCCACACGTCAATCTATTGTGTTATTTTTTATTACCGATGCACACCCTCCTACTAAAACAAGAAAAATTTAGAAAATAAAGTTGAGCTCTTTCATGGCCTGAGCCCACCACACATCCACCTGGGATGTCTGGGATAGAGAGGCCCCAACCTCCACGTCTTTCCCTGATGGTAAGAATAGTTCCTCGTCATCAGAATTGAAAGGCGGGAACATCTGTACCCCATCGAAGTAGCTTTCTATAGTCTTATTTTTCTTCCCTTTTCTGGGCATTTTCCTAGCCAGTTACTTGACTTCTGAGATTCCTCTGCACCCCCGCCTAGATCCGCCCAGCTAGTGCTTGGGGTCTGAGATTCAAATGGGCTTTCAGTGGCAGGCACTGCTGCTATTCAATGTGAGCTTAAGTTCTGGTGCTCAGGTCGGGGCAGGGCCACCTCCCAGGCTCAGTTCCCTCAGGGGGTTTATGCAGAGACCTTTGGTAATGCCCCGGAACTTCTGCCTGCTGGTCTGCCTCTGCTGCTACCTCTGCGTGTGCCGCTGCCTCCCGAAGGGGCCCAAGTCATGGAGACACCCTGCTCCCCTCTCGGCCAGCCTAGACATCTCTCTCACTGACCTGTACCATCTGTGGGCAGAGGGACCTTCCCAGCCGCCAGAGATTCAGTCCCTGAAGCCTGCTCAGATCTGCTCCTCTGGGGCCCCGGCCAGGGCAGCACAGGGGTGGGCTCTGCTTTCCGAGGCGTGACAGACCTCTGGGGACCACTCTCCAGGGCTCTCTGGAATGGAGATCTTTTCCACTGTGTTTCTGTGCACCTTGCAGTGCTCCAGAATTTGTGGGGAGTTCTTCTTGCAGGAAATATATGGGCTGTGGATTCGGAGCTAGCATATGTGAGTCTTTCTACTCTGCCATCTTGGCTCCACCCCGAAATTATTACTCTTTGCAAATGATATGCTGGTATAAAACTAAAAAACTATTTGAAATAAGAAACAACTTAAGCAATGTTGAAGGATAAAAAATAAAATCACTACAACCGTCATCATTTCTACATATTATCAACCAAGTCCAGCAGCAAGACATAGAGAAATTTCATTTAAGATAAATGTAGACAATATAAGATATTTGGGAGTCTACATTCTAACACAAACCCAGGAACTATATGAATACAATTACAAAACATTTTTCACATGAATAGTCAGATGTAAACAACTGGAAAAATTTCAATTGATCATAGGTAAGCCAAGCTAATATTCTAAAAATGACAATTCGACTTCAATTAATCCATTTATTCAGTGTCATGCCAACCAAACTTCCAAAATATATTTTATGGAACTAGAAAAAATAATAACAAAATTCACCTGGAAAAAGAAAAGGTAAACAGTAGCAAGGGAATCAATAAAACAAGTTATTAAGGAAGGTGCTCTAGCTATACCAGATTTCAAACTGCATTATAAAGTGGTAATTATCAAAACAATCTGGTACTGCCTAAAAATTGAAAGGTGGATTAGTGGGGAAGATTAGTACACATTACAATATAGTAAATGACCTTAGTAATCTAGTATATGATAAATCCAAATATCCAAGCTTTTGAAACAAACCTATTATTTAACAAAAAATTGCTGGGAAAACTGGAAAACAGGATTACAGAAACTAGGTAAAGAACATCCCACACCTGTACCAATATAAGGACAAATGGTTACATAATTTACACTTAAAGTGTGATACCATAATTAAATAAATTAGGAGAGAATGGAATATTTTTTATCAGATCTAAGGATAAGGGGAGAATTTAAGATAAAAGAAACTAGACATAGTACTAAAAATTGTACAACAAATATTTTTGATTATATAAATTTTTAAGAGCTTTTACATTAAGAAAACCAATGCAACCAAAAGTATAAGGAAAAAACTGAGGGAGAGGGCAATTTGCAACAAGTATCTCTCATAAAGGCTTCATTTATCAAACATATAGAGAATTGAATCAAATTTATAAGAATACAAAAATGGTCAAAAGATATAAACAGGTAGTTTTTGGACAAAGAAATCAAAATTATCTACAATCATATTAAAAAAACTGTTGTAAATCACTATTGACTAGATCACTATTGCAAATTAAAACCACTCTGAGGTACAACTTCACACCTATCAGATTTGTTAATATGAGAAAAAAAGAAAAATGATAAATATTACAGGGAATATGAAAAAACTGGGAAAGTAATAAACTGCTGGTGAAGTTGTGAACTAATTTAACCATTCTGGAGAGCAATTTGAAACTACACACAAAAGGCTGTGAAACTCGCCATCTGATCTAACAATAGCACTTAGGTTTATGTCCCAAGTACAAGAAATAAAAAAAAAGATTTACTTGTACACAAGTGTTTATAGCAGCTCTTTTTGCGGTAAGAACTGGAGATCAAAGGGATGCCCATCAATTGGTGAATGGCTGAACAAGCTGTGATATATGATAACAATTGAATATCATTGCGCTATAAGAAATGACAAGCGAAATGATTTCAGAAAAACCTGGGAATACTTGTATGAACTGATGCAAAGTGCAGTGAAGAGAACCAGGAGAGCATTTTACACAGTAACAGCAATATTGGTCTATGAAGAAATGTGAATGACTTAGCTATTCTCAGCAATACAACGATCTAAGACAATTCCAAAAGACTCATGATAAAACACGCTATTTGCCTCCAGAGAAAGAGTTGATACTCTCTAGAGACCAAAGCATGCTATTGTTAACTTCCTTCCTTCCTTCCTTCCTTCCTTCCTTCCTTCCTTCCTTCCTTCCTTCCTTCCTTTCTTTTTCTTTCTTTCTTTCTTTCTTTCTTTCTTTCTTTCTTTCTTTCTTTCTTTCTTTCTTTCTTTCTTTCTTTCTTTCTTTCTTTCTTTCTTTCTTTCCCTTCTTTCTACCTCTCTGTCCATCTTTCTGTCTGTCTTTCCTTCTTATTCAAGTCAGCTCGAACAAAATGAGTAATATGAAAAATTTTATGTGATCTAACATATATAACCTATATTAGACTGATTACTGTCTCAGGGAGGGGTTGGGGAAAGAGGAAGAGAATTTTAATCTCAAAATTTTAAAAACAATGTTAAAAATGTTTTAACATGTAAGTGGAGAAAATAAAATAAAATCTTATACAAAGTCAAAAAAATGAAATACAATTCCCCAAAACAATCCTCTCTTGAGCCAGGGAACCTGAATTATGAAAACTGTTGAGTCCAATAGACCCTTTTATATGTAAATGCATTGCCCTTGGCCCTGGGGAGCTGTAATTATGCCTATTGTCTTACCACTGGCTCTAAAATGCCACCTGCAGGACTGAAGGCAGATAACAAAAGGAGAGGAGAGGGGAGGGGAGGGAAGGGAAGATGAGTGGACAGGAGAGGGTCAGATCAGACCATTGGTTTATTAAATTGGAAAGGATTTTAGATGTGATATAATTGCTCAATAAACACTTATTATATGTTCCAGGCACCATAATATAGGTGAAGAAAACTGATCCCAGTGAGACAAAGTTCCTTGTCTACTTAATTAAGAGTTAAGGCCAGGAAATGACAATTTGTTTCAGTGGAAAATATATTGATCTTGGGAGTCATAAACCCTGGTCTCAAATCACACCTCAGATACTTACTAGCAATGTAAGGATGAAGGATGTCAGGGTCTCAACGACTTCCTTACCTCTTAGGATTATTGTGAAGAACTACTGAGTAAAGTGTTTTGCAAACATTGTGGTGCTATATTATTATTAAAATAGAGGAACTGTAATGTATATCTTAGAGTGCTATTATATACTTCAAATTACTATAGCTGCTTATTTACTGGGGTCTAATTTTCGACATACTTATATGTAATCTCAGTCCTATAGCTTATTGTAACTATTAAATGTTTGCATCTGCTGCTTAATACAATTTAAACAGAAATGTAGGAGTTAAAAGTTCCCTGGATAAAAAGAAAATGAAGGAAAAAAAAGATGAAGGAAAGAAACCAAATTCTTCCCCATAGACATCTGGAAAAGAAGAACCTTGAAAAGTAATGAACATGATAGTAAACATACTACATGTGAAGAGATATTTAATGCCCTGTGGTCATGACAACCTGATGGGAGAAAAAAAACCTGTTGTTTTTAGATGGATTTGAGACCTAGCACTGTATTACATATAATACAACAGATAATAAAGCCTCCCCATCCTCCTTGCACACTTGTGAAGAACACAAAGACCTGGAACCCTGATTAACTCTATTTAATTTTGCAAATGAACAAAAATATCTCCAAATCATACAATAATAGATTGATAAAGCTGAAGAACAGGAATAGTCTCTGACTAGATGACATAGCTATGTTTCAAAGTTCATATTTAGAAATGATCTTTACTCAAAAGAGAATGCATGTTATTTCTGGCTAGTGGGTATAATGGTGCAGTGAGGGTTTTAACTTGATATGTAGCAGCCAACAGAGAAATGGAAAGAAAACAGATCAGGACAACTTTTCATGCCTGGTATATGTACTCTGATGATTTCAAGGCTTTTGACATATTTTTTTTTTCTCTTTGGTTTTTACTTCCAACTTGAAAATCAAACACTCCACAGCCATCTGCTGCATCATTAGCAGCTACTATTGCCCTGTGAGTCATCTCTCTATTCTTTGAAATGTGTTGAGTTCTTAGTATTTGGATATCCTCTCTTGGCAACTGACCCAGGTTGGCA
This sequence comes from Bettongia penicillata ogilbyi, assembly GCA_023548195.1. Classification (NCBI taxonomy): domain Eukaryota; kingdom Metazoa; phylum Chordata; class Mammalia; order Diprotodontia; family Potoroidae; genus Bettongia; species Bettongia penicillata. Next base: position 15,498,161 of record JAJHZJ010000413.1, on the reverse strand, counting down.
AAAAAGCTTCCTGACAACATTTGAGAAAATGTTATCAGGAGTTTATCAAATAAAGAATCCATCCTGGAGAAGGGTTGATAAATAACCAGAAAACCATGATGTCATAATCTATATAGGGGTTTTAAATCAGTTAAAAAGAGGAAAACTGAGTCACCAAATTTTCTAATCAGAGCATGTGACAAAAAATTATGTTTATTTCTTGGTCCTTGAATTGAATAAATCAAATTTTTGTTTTAGTGTCCTGTTGGGTCTAAATGAAATATCTTAAGATTTGGTCAGCATTAAAATCTAAATGCAATTTTCCTGGTAAACTCTGCATTTTAAGCTACCTTGGGAAATGAGGTAGGGGTGAGGAGGGAGTGACTTCTGAAAAGTTAGTGAATGTAATTATTTTCCCCAGATATATTTAAAGTCCTGACACTGGTGTCTTTACCTTACATCACATTAGATAAAATGTTAAATATTCAATATGGGGTAGTCATTCTATTAAACCAAGGTGATACAAACACAAGCAAAGAAAAAGACAGCTCCAGTCTTCAAGGAATTTGGATTCTAATTGAAGATCATACACACACACACACACACACACACACACACACACACACACACACACAGAAAGGGTGGAAAAACCTTCCAGAGTCAGGTTTAGAAGTGAACACGTCTGGTTCAGGGACTTCCTCAAATGTACGTTTCAGGTAGGATTTCCTTAATGTGAGTGAGAGACCACAGGGATGGAAATATTATGAGGATGGGAGGGGACATCAGGTGGAGGAAGAAAACTTTCCAAGGAATCAGGGACTGAGCTACTCTCAATCCAGTCTAAAACAAAATCATCCCAAGTGTGTGTGCTTTTTTCTTCCTCAGCCTCAATTTCCCCATCTGCAAAATAATAGCAACTCCAGCCCTGTGTTGTTGTGAAAGTCAAATGAGGCAAGGTATGTAAAAATTTTTGCAGACCTTGAAGCACTATTGAAATCCCCATTTTTAGTATTGTTTTGATTCACTGACATAGTCTGACATATATCCAGGAGCCAAAGCCCTCTCTTCCTTCTCATAGTCTTATTGTACTTTCTTAGTGAGTGGTAGTTAACAGTGTCATTCCCCAGTAAATCCTCTTGTATTTACCTCTCAAATGGCTATCTTGTGGACCACTATTTCTCTGTCTGGAGACCTCAATAACAATATCTTGTTTATCAAACTGCTACACATCTTTCAATGTTAAGTTCAAATCTAACTCCTCTTTAAGGACATTAACCTATCTACCGAGATGGCTCTGGAAAAGAAGTGAGACTGGTGACCGGCACAGCCTACAAAATAAAGTCAAGTTCAAGTCATGTCATCATTTCTCTGGGTAACTCAACTCTTCCTCTCCTATCTGCCCCCGCCTTCCCTTTCTTCTCCTCTCCAAAGGAAGGTAAATTTGGATCACCAAAATATATCCAGTTGACTTGGGTTTTGCTGACTAGTTCCCTTCCGTTCCCTTCCCTTCCCTTTCTCAAAACCTTAAACCTACTGTACCCTGAAGCTGGGACGCCAGTTGGCCTCTGCCTAAGGGCTCTTCTGGACCCTCCTAGCTTTACAGTGATTTCCAATAGTAACTGTTGCTGTCTCCCTCTCAGCCTGATGTCTTTCTTTTTCTTGGCCTCATTAAAGGGGCCATGCCCTGGCTACTTCTTAAACAGGTCTATTCAGTGAATGAGTATTACTTCACCCTAAGTGAGTACCTGCAAAGACCTTGGCTTAAAGGGGCCAAGGTCTCCCAGTGCATCCTGGGTCATCTCCAGTCATCTTGATGAATATCTGGTCACTGGACTCAGATGGCTCTGGAGGAGAAGTGAGGCTGGTGACCTGCATAGCCCTCCCTCACTCAAAACAAAGTCAAGGGCAAGTTATGTCATTATTTCTCTGATGGCTTGGTCTTTGGCAACAAAGGATGAACACAACAATAAACCCTGTCTACCATGTAGTCATGACTTCTAAAATCAGAGAACCTTGTCTACACTTCACTTTTGGATCTTGCTACATTCTGTTTTGCATTAAATATATTGATGTATGTGTTCTATGTACTCTGCTACATATTAAAATCAGATTTGAGAATGAATAAACAAGCAGCTATAGTTTTCAAATTACGATCTATTTCTATAGTTGAAAGATATTTGTGTCAAGGTATTTATACATATTATCATAAAAATGTTTATAAGATCAATCCTGATGAAGAAATGTTGGAAGGGAACAGCAAGGCTATCACAGAGAGCATTTCAGAGCTGACCAATCTTTATAATCACATGATTGAAATTTGTAGATAATAGAAAAATGTGATTTTCTTCTTATTTGTTGACTGCAAAAAAATACATAAAATTCAGTAGAACAAAACATTAACTTAGAGATCATTATCCAACAAGGCTGTTATGTCAAAATCATAGAAGTTTAGATGAAAAAGAAAACATGATGAAAAAAGTCTTTGTTAGAAAACTATCTGATCAACAGTCAATTTATTTTATACAACAGAATGAGTTTTGTATTAGAAATTAGATAACCTGACTTAAAACCTCACATCAGGCTTTATTACCAAGAAATGACTGTATCCCCTTCCATGGCTATGCCATATTTTCCTACGTGATTTTGTTCATGTTGCTTTAATTCTAAGCTCTTTGTATCCTTATATATAAAATGTTAGGGTCAGACTATAGAACTCTAACGTTCTGTCTAGTTCCAAATAATTTTAAAATATATTTTATATATTGCTAAATATTTCCTAATTACTGTAAAAATATTTAACACTCATTTTTTAATTTTATTTTGAATACCAAATTCTCTCCCAAACCTCTTTCATTCTCATTTCTCCCTCCTTTAGGAGGTAAGCAATACAGTATCAATTATACACATAAAGTCTGGCAAAACATATTTCCATATTACTCATATTGCAAAGGAAAACACAAACAAAAACAAATAAATCATGAAAAATAAAGAAATCTAAAAAGAAGTATGCTTTAATCTGCATTCAGAGTTCATCAGTTTCTTTCTCTCTGGAAGTGGATAGCTTTTTAATCATGGGTCTTTTGGAATTATCCTAGATCATTGTCTTGATCGAAGTAGCTAGGTATTTCACAGTTTATCATCATTACAATTTTGTTGCTACTTTCAACAACGTTCACCTGGTTCTGCTCACTTTGGACGAACTTGTGTAAGTCTTCCCAGGTTTTTCTGAAACCATTCTGCTCCTCATTTCTTAAAGTACAATGGTATTGCTTCACAATCCTATACTGCAGCTTAATCTATGGAAGACAGCATTCTCATCAGCAGAGGCCTAAAACCTGGATGTAACCATTTGGAACCTTCAGCTCCATAGATGAAATTATATGTATTTATAAGTAATTCATTGGAATATTCAAGGAGGTATCACCACCATCATCATCATCATCTATGAAGTTTTCACCTGGATTAATACAAAATATCCTGAGATATTCACTGTGCTGCTATTATGTTTTACAGTTAATGTTCTGTAGACTATTATAGAAGTAGTAAAGATAACTATTGAGTTGAAGTATTAGAGTGCAAGTTAATCTTCTAATAACCTCAATAACAATACCTCCTGGACAATTATCATTATTTCATTACCTTTCTCCTCCTCCTCATTCTTGTTCATCCTCCTCTTTTTCCCATTTTTTCCTCCTTCTCATCTTCCTTCTGCTCCTCTTATTCCTCATCCTCCTCCTTTTTTCCTCCTTCTTTTACTTATTCTCATCATTATCATCATCATCATCATATTTATCTATTTCCTTTTTCAAAGGCGTGCAGATACAAACATTCCTGGGAAAAGACACTAGCCTCATTTTTTTTAGTATTTGATGCTATGTCCAGTATTACCTAGGTGGATCAAAATAACTCTTTTGGAACTGGATAAAAGTATTGGGATACTTGTTACAAGTAAAACATCTAATGAATTCCAGCTATAAGCACTGACTTCATCATCAGCAATGAAAGCTTGACAAAAGTAAAGATGTTAACTCTACTATATATCACCAAAAAATTTAACTATTGCAAAACAACACAACAAGGAGGAGAAAAGATTTGAGGAGCAGTTTCAGGCAAGAAAACGTTGGTTTCCATGTCAACTGGAGAAATAGGATAGTCAAAAGTTTTGTGCACAAGCTCTTTTTAGAAACTTTATGGATGTTGATGGTAGAAAATTTTGAACATCATCACTTCATCAAATAGCAAAAATCATTTGAAGAGGAAAATAAATTTTCCAAGATGTTGGCATGAAACCCACCTAAGTCAGATCATCCAAAAAAACACATTTTTTTTCAATGCAACTAGGAGGACCAAAAGGTATGAAATGAAATGGATTATCTGGTGTTTCCAGAGCAACTCATTCTAATTATTGATGGCAATGAACAACCAAATTTGTAGTCTAGTATGTCAGTATACTTTGTGCTAAACAAAGAGTATAAATAATACTTAAGAAGGTGAAATTAGAAATATTGGCTGGAACTGACCAAATGTTTACAGGGGAAAAAAAAATCTATGCTAGAGTTAATGTAATTTTAAATTATCCATAACTCTTCATTGCCATGAAAACGCACTTTATTTTTAAATACTACTATTCTTTTGATGAACTGTATAACAACAAATCATAGAAAATCAAAATTTCAGAATTGAAATTAAAGGGAACCCAAAGTCAATCAGTCATCTATCATTTATTAACCAATAAATAAATCAATAAATACTTGTTTAATAATTACCATGTATTAGGAACTGTGCTAAGCCCTACAAGTACAATTGAATAAATGACATGCAAACAACCACACACATATATTATATGTTTTTGACATATGATAAATTTATAATGATATCATATATATGATTAAATACCACAAATGATCTCTGATTGAAGACACTAAGGTTAAGGATTAGGAAAAGTTTATTGAAAAAAGATAGAATTTTGGCTAAGAACTGAAGGAAGCCAGGGAATCCAGGTGATGAAGACATGGAGGGCAGTCAGCAAAAACACTAGTGTCTGGATTTCAGAGTGTTCTGTGGGAGGACTAGCAAAGAGACCAGCACCACTGAATGATGGAGTATGAAAAAGTATAAGAAGATAAATTAAAAAGCATAAGCAATTTGTAATATGATAATAAATTGTCATTTAAAAATACATCATAAAGTGCACATGTGAGAAATAATGGAGATGAACCAGTTAAAAACAAAATGAATGATAGTAGACCAATAACCTAAGTATTCATCAAGTTTTAAAAATTAAGGGCTCCAGCTCATTGCATAAATCATCTATCAAGAATCTATGGGCTGCTGAGACACTGAGAGTCACTGCTACCGTGGACAATTGGGAGGATCTGATATACCAAAAAAAACTGGCTGAGCAGGCCAAGCAATGCAATGATATGGTGGAATCAGTAAAGAAAGTAGAAGAAATGCATGCGAAGTTGACAGCTGAAGAAAGAAACCTACTGTTAGTTGCGTGTAAAAATGTGATTGCTGACAGAAGAGTATCCAGTGGATAATTAGTATCAGGGAACAGAAAGGAAAAAAAGAAAACAAGGGCCGAGAAGATAAAATAAACATTATTTAGTAATGGTGGCAAATGGTTGAGGCTGAAATAAAATTAATCTTTTTTTAACATTCTGGATACACTAGATAAACCCATGATGCTAGCAGCAAACACTGGCAAGTCCAAGATTTTCTACTAAGAAATGAAAGGTTCATATCACAGGTATCTGACTGAATTTGCCACAAGAAAGAGACTGTAAAGAATAGCCTGGTGGCTTATATCTTGTATTACACTTAGATTTATATAGAACCTTATAATTTAGTATTCCATCCTACCATCTTGCTTCCTTGCTGTCTTTTCTGTCCTATTCATTAATCTCCATTTTCCATTCATTCCTTTTCCTGTAGTTTTTAACTATTTATCCTCACCCATTTAGCCTACAGAGGCAGCATTCTGTAGTGGCTATAGAGCTGCAAAGGCAGAAAGACCTGGGGCAAATGCCAATCCTGACACATATTTGCCATGGGGCCCTTGGCAACTTTAATTTTTTCAGTACCTTTGGCCATAGCCTTAAGGCTATAAGTTGGAGAGATGTTGACAACCCCCATTGGTAGAAAGTGGTTCTTCATCTAGAGAGTTCCTGTAGCAATGAAATCACATGTACATTCCATATCCCTATCTGTTTACCAATAACATTGACTTTAAACTTTTGTTTTCATGTTAATATCAAAAACACTTCTAAAAAAAAAACCACTATAATAACCATTTCAACATAACTTGTAACTCAAATTCAACCCCTAAGTTAATTTTAAATATTGGTAGAAAATTAATGTTAAACAATAATATAAAGGAAAAATGCCACCACATGCATCCTAAAGTGGGATAAACCTCTCTCCAAGACTCTTGCTTCACATAGGATTCTGATGGTATTTCAATGTAATATCCACTTCTAATGGTTATCTTGCCACATCTGATAATGGAGACAATACAGTAATTCTAGAAAAGACTCAAAAGTAATACAACGTATGATGAAAAGGTAAACACTGGATAAAGCTTTCCCTATGGTTAAACTAGAAATTCCTATTAAACAGAGAGGAAAGAGGAAGTTGAGATAGGATTGAAAGGAGGCAAGACATGGAGAAGATCAAACCTGGGTCACAGGAATAAGGAGATAGAGTGTTTCTCCAAAGCATTCAGTACAGCGTAAAACTCATAAGAAATATTTTAAAATGCTTGTCTTCTTTTCAATTTCAGATATTATTAAACAAGGAATAAATTGATAATTTTGTATCAAAATACCTATGTGGGAGGTAAAAATGGGATGAATCAGTCATTTATAGGGCATGTTTCTAGAACTGATTTCTGAATGCATTCACAAAGTTCACTCTGAGGTTTTTATGGAAGTTGAGGAACACAGGAAATGACTGTGACCATAAGTACTACACAGTCCTTGGAAGATAAGCAGTTAAGATTCAGTTCGGAAGTTCAAATGATTTCTAAGAATTCTGGTACAAACACTAGAATAGCATCTGACAGAGTGATATGTGACTTTCTAAAGTGTACAGTAAAAGCAAAAAAAAAATACAGGCTACTAACTCACTCTGAGCAAAATCATGGAAATAGTTAGATGGGAAGGTTACCTAGGAAACCTGCGTTTTACTTGACAGAAGACTTCAGAGTAATTCTGGGAAAACTGTCCACTCCTTGGTCTTTCATTGCATTCAGTTATGCCCACAACTGGAAAATCATTATAATGGCCTAACACTTGGGGGGACTTAGAGAGTTCCAAAAGAAGTATATCCACTTCATTGTTCTGTGTGCCTTTCCACCTTACATTGGAAAACATTTAGATGAATGAATGTGAAGAAGTACTGATGAAATATAATAGCTTGATGTCATTCCTCCTGTAGCATTCACTTTTTCACAAAAGCTAAAATTATATTTACTTTTCTAGAACCAAAATCTTATTAATTGTTTCTTTATTTTGATTCTTTGAAGACAGAGAATCAAACCTGGGGATCTCAGATACCTACTAGCTGTGTGAACTTGGGTAAGTCACTTTACCTCATTTCCCTCATCTGCAAAATTTGCTGGAGAAGAAAATGGCAATGTCTTTACCAAGAAAACCCCAAATGGGGTCAAAAGCAGTAAGACATGACCAAAAAATGACTGAACTCCATCCCACCTCAGTTATGCACAAATAGTCATACATTTCTTCTTGCTGTCACCCACGTGTTCCATTTCCAAGTTCATGATTTGGAACATCCTCTATCTGATCACAATCCATTGTCATTCCATTTCTCCCTCTGCCTTGTAATCCCTAACCCTGTTCTTCATCCTCACGGTTATCTTCACTGCCTTCACCTCCCACTTCTTTCTCAGGCCATCACATCTGCAGTAACTACATTCTTCCTTCATAACTCCTTAGTGAAACAATACAACTTTAGAGATTTGCTTAGTGGCATTTAGCCAGTCGCAAAACCATTACGTGGTTAAGAGTGGGACCTGAACCCTGATTTTCTCTTTTTATCTACTACCTAAAAATAAACACACACAATCATACAGTTCATCCCGGTAACCTCCAAGATAGGGACATTTTCACTTATAGAAAATGGCACATTTTTACTGATTGTGGAATAGCACTGACAATACTCATTTTCAAACCATGATCTACTCTTTCCCAACAGCTCAGAAAATGGAAAAGGACTGAAATCTAGATAACATATGACACATGCAGAAAATCAAGTAATATTTTAAATGTCTTATGTTCCTTTGAATGGCTAAGCTGAAAAGCAGATGACTTTATGCAGACTACAATCAACAGTATATTAGAGTAAACAAAATTGAAAGTGGCAGCATGCTATTCTGGAAAGATCAAGTCGGGAGTCTAACTACCGAGGTTCCAATAAATGCTCTGCCTTGAGCTAGGTATATGACCTTGGATTAATCACTTCACCTCCAGGTCTTAGTTTCCTGATCCATAAAATACAAATGATAATAATAATTGCATTACCTACCTCAAAATAAAACTTTAAAATACTTTTTTAAATTTTTTCCCTATTTTTTTATTTATTTATTTGCCTCTTTATTTATTTAACTTTTTGCATTCATTTTCACAAAATTTTGGGTTCCAAATTTTCTCCCCTTTTATCCCCTCCCCCCACCCCAATACCCCAAGCAATCTAATTTTCCCTATCTCCAATCTGTCCTCTCTTCTGTCATCCCTCCCTTCTCTTGTCTCCATCTTCTCTTTTCTCCTGTAGGGCCAGATGACTTTCTATTCCTCCTTAACTGTATGTCTTCTTTCCTAGTTGCAACAACAATACTAAACAGTTGTTCCTAAAACTTTGACTTCCAAATTCTCCCCATCCCTCCCTCCCCACCCATTTCCTTTGAGAAGGCAGGCAATTCCATATAGGCCATTTCTGTGTAGCTTTGCAAATGACTTCCCTGATAGTCGTGTTGTGTAAGAATAACTGAATTACTCTCCATCCTATCCTGCCCCTCATTGTTTCTCTTCTGTCTTTTGATCCTGTCCCTCCCCGAGTGTTGACTTCAAATTGCTCCCTCCTCCCTTTGCCCTCCCTTCCATCACCCCCCCCACTTGCTTATCTCCTTCTCCAACATCTTTCCTATACTGTAAGATAGGTTTTCATACCAAAATGAGTGTGCATTTTATTCCCTCCTTTAGTCAAATGTGATGAGGGTAAACTAATTGTTTTTTTTTTTTTTTTTCTCAGCTCTCCTCTTTTTCTCTCCACTAAAAAGTCTCCTACTTGCCTCTTAAATGACATATAATTACCCCATTCCATTTCACCCTCTCTCCTCCCACTACATTTCTCTCTCACCATTTACCTTAATTTCTTTTAAGATATGGTCCCATCCTATTCAATTCACTCTGTGCTCTCTGTCTCTGTATGTGTGTGCATGTGTGTATGTGTGTGTGCGTGCATGCGTGTACATGTGTGTGTGTATGGACCCACCAATTTCCCAGGTACTGAAAAGTTTTAAGAGTTACAAATATTGTCTTTCCATGTAGGAATGTAAAGAGTTCACTTCTGGTAAGTCCCTTAAGTCTTCTCTTTGCTGTTTACTTTTTCATGCTTCTTCTCATTCTTGTGTTTGAAAGTCAAATTTTCTTTTCAGCTCTGGTCTTTTCATCAAGTCCTGGAAAGTCCTCTGTTTCATTGGAAGACCATATTTTCCCCTGAAGTATTATACTCAGTTTAGCTGGGTAGGTGATTCTTGGTTTGAGTCCTAGTTCCTTTGACTTCTGGAATATCCTATTCCACGCCCTTTGATCCCTTAATGTAGAAGCTGCTAGATCTTGAGTTATCCTGATTGCATTTCCACAATACTAGAAATGTTTCTTTCTAGCTGCTTGTAAGATTTTCTCCTTGACCTGGGAGTTCTGGAATTTGGCCACAATGTTCCTAGGAGTTTCTCTTTTTGGATCTCTTTCAGGTGGTGATCGATGGATTCTTTCAGTACTTATTTTGCCCTCTGGTTGTAGAATATCAGGGCAGTTTCCCTCGATAATTTCATGGAAGATGATATCTAGGCTCTTTTTTGGATCATGACTTTCAGGTAGTCCCATAATTTTTAAATTGTCTCTCCTGGATCTATTTTCCAGGTCAGTTGTTTTTCCCATAAGATAGTTCACATTCTCTTCCATTTTTTCATTCTTTTGGTTTTGTTTGGTGATTTCTTGGTTTCTCAGAAAGTCATTAGACTCCATCTGTTCCATTCTAATTTTGAGAGAACTATTCTCTTCAGTGAGCTTTTGAACCTCTTTTTCCATTTGGCTAATTCTGCTTTTGAAAGCATTCTTCTCCTCATTGGCTTTTTGAACCTCTTTTGCCAATTGAGTGAGCCTATTTTTCAAGGTGTTATTTTCTTCAGCATTTTTTTGGGTCTCCTTTACCAAGGTATTGACCCGTTTTTCATACTTTTCTTGCATCTCTCTCATTTCTCTTCCCAGTTTTTCCTCCACCTGTCTTACTTGCTTTTCAAAATCCTTTTTGAGCTCTTCCAAGGCCTGAGCCCACCCGTCATCCCCCTTCGGTGTCTGGGGTCCCGAGGCCCCGCCCTCCATGTCTTTCCCTGATGGCAAGAATATGTCCTCATCTTCGTCAGATCCGAAAGTTGGGATCATTTGCATCTGTTTGAAAAAACTCTCTATAGTCTTATTTTTCTTCCCTTTTCTAGGCATTTTCCCAGCCAGTTACTTGACTTCTGAGATTCCTGTCCACCCCCACCTAGATCCTCCCAGCTAGTGCTTGGGGTCTGAGATTCAAATGGGCTTTCCGCGCCGCACATTGCTGCTAATCAATGTGAGCTTTAGTTCTGGTGCTGGGGTGGGGGCAGGGCTGCCTCCCTGACTCAGATCCCTCAGGGGGTTTATGCAGAGACTCTCAGTAATGAAGATCCTGCCTGCTGCTGGGGGAGTTCCGGGCCACCGCTGCAGCTGCTGCCTCTGCCGCTGCCCCCGCCCCTGCCTCTGCCTCTGCTGCTTCCTCCCGAGGTGGCCCGAGTCACGGAAACACTCCGCTCCCCGTCTGGGCCAGCCCAGCCATCTCTCTCACTGACCTGTAGCTTCTGTGGGCGGAGGGACCTTCCCGGCACCAGGAGCCTCCGTCCCTGAAGCCTGCTCGGATCAGCTTCTCTGCGGCCACCGCCAGAGCAGTGCCGGGGCACGACAGACCCTGGGGACAGCTCTCCAGGGCTCTCTGGAACAGAAATCTCTTCCACTCTGTTTCTGCACACCTTACAGTGATCCAGAACTTATGGGGATCTCTTTTTACATTAATTCTATGGGCTGTGGGTTCGGAGCTCGTAAACGTGCGTCTTTCTCCTCCGCCATCTTGACTCCGCCCCTCTTAAAATACTTTTGAAATATGAACTATTCTTTCCATTCAGTGACACAATTTCTATAATTTGTTCATTTTGATCTAAAGCTCCTCCAGGAATTAAATCACACTCCATTTATTATTTCCCATTTGATAATAGGAAAACAGTCTGAAGTTCATCTTTTTAAATGGCATACAGATAAAGGAAAGTGTCAGTGGTTAAGAGTATGATAATATTATTTTAAATAATCACAGAATATATATTAGAACCAGAATGGAAGACATCTCATCATTCATAAACAAAATATGTTATCCTTATGAGAACCAAAGGATTCATCAGGATGTTCATTGTAGTAAAGTGAAAATGTCACTGAAGTTGTTCTCCAAGCCTTCTTCCATCATTTCCATCACTGAAGAGATGTAACTCTTGGTTCTCAAAGGTTGGGACAATAAAATTCATTCCTTGGAATCTTTCATCAAACTCTCAAAATCTCAAGTATTTCTTCATCAATAAATTGGATGCTTGTAATTTAAAGATCTCACTGGATAAATTCAGACATCCTAAGGTTAGCCACACAATGACGACATTTTTAGTCATGGAGACCGTTTACTAATCCAGGAACGAGTTGTTGTCTCTGTTATGAAGGGCACACCAATACCAGGGAAATCAAACATCCTTAAAATAATTAAGTAACTACTTAACGCAGAAAGTTCAGTTACTTGAAAGCTTTTGGGTTTGATTTATCTTCTGCAAAAACTTCAATAATTTGAGCTTTAGTTACATCAAGTCACAAAATTTAAGAGCCAAAGATTATTTGGAATTTATCTAGGCTAACCCCCTCATTTTACAAGTCAGAAAAATGAGATCCAGAGAAGTTAATATTTTGCCCAGTCATACAGGAAGTTAAATGATAAAGCTGACATTAAAACTTTAATCTCCTTATTCCTAGTCAGAGGAATTTCTATTCAATTTTCTTTAAAAATAAAAAAAAGAAAATTTCATACACTTTCATTATGTCTAGAAATTAGAAGACTGACTTAGAGACCACATCTATATTATACCAAATGAATGACAGAAGACAGAAAGAAATGATGGATTTAATTGGCCATGGGAAATCTTAATGATAAAGTTGAAGTCCACCATTAGATTTCAGCCTTGGCTCAGTTGATCAAATTGAGTGATTTTTATGTCTCACTGTGAATACTTTATTCTGATCTACAAAGACAGCTGCATTCATTTAACTGGTTTTGCTCTGATAAACACCTATTTAATGGATCATTCTCACTTAATTGATGGGTGGTCTATAGCTGAAGGATATTTTTTAAACCATCCACATACAGGCAATGGCAAAGGTTAATTCATCTTTCTTTGTTTTGTGCCACTTCCAATCATCCTAAAATAAGCTGATCAGTTTTCTGAAACAACCCTTTTGAAAAATTATATACAGGATTCCTGACCAATCAAAGAGAAGGTTAAGGATTTCTGACTGTCTGAGCCATCTGAAAAAGATTCAGGTTGAGATCCTAATTGGGGATTGAGAAAACTGTCAGTCCAATGCAGTCATTGACATCATAGGTGAAAGAGGAAGAACTGTTGCTACCTCAGTAATCTGCCCAATCTGAGCATACAGATTGTAAATAGGGATCACTTGCTATAGTCAATTTATTCATTGGGCTATTGAACTAAGCTCCTGAACAAGGGTCAGTGCTAACTACCGTCATGCTTAGTTGGAAAGTCTTCACTTTAAAAACAAATGAAGAAATTGTCAGGATTCTTGAATATATATTTATATTTTACCTTAGCTTTAAACTGTCTTCCTCATTTGTCAACATGTACAATTTGCATAAAATGCTTATGTATAATGCAGTCTTAATTTTTATTGTGCAAGCAGAGGCTAAATTGACTTATAGTTATCATCTCAGGGAGCATAAGCTTAGAACTCTGCCTAGGGACTTGTAGTGACTGCAGGAACGGTGACAGCCTTTGAGCATATTGGAAACGCTGAATTCTTTGCAAGATCAGGACTGAGGGATACGTGTACTTTGAAATAACAAAACAATTCCATTATTTCAGATTTTTTATAATCAATTTCCACTGTGTTTTCTTGTTGGGCTTTTGAAAAGTGAGAATTAAAAAATAAAACTAGTGAAAAAATAACAAAAAATAAAAATTATAATAGAATAAAAACATCAAATAAAAGATAATTTTGCAACCTGACCAGTAGATCCTTAACCACAGAGCATGAGTTGTATGCTGTCTGCTGCTGCTTACTCACATGGAAGAGTGTGGCGAGCAAGATTCTCAAAAGGCATGGAAGGGCCCTCTTCCCCAATTCAGAAAATTCACGGTATTCAGATTATTAACCTAACCACATAGTGAAGTTATTAATTTTTGATTGGCTACTAAACTAAAACTGGAGAATACTCAAAACACATTAAACAATCAAAGTGCACCTTTTTCTCTTTCCCCCTGGCTAGATTTCAAATGAGAGAAACAAGATCTAGACCACTTGATGAGGAGACTCCCCACCTGGAGTCAACCTGTGGCTTGTGAACATAGATCTCTGTTCTTTGCCTCTGAGCTTCTTTCATATTTTAGGTGAAAGACATATTGGAAAAAAGCAATGATCTTGCATGTTCAGAAAGCCAGAATTGCTAGCTACTTGAGCAAGACACCACACCAGATTTTATGACCACCTGAAATGGTGAGAACCAAATTCCCTAGCAAACTATTTGACTGGGCATACATGGAAGGGTGCCCAGTGAGAGCAACAGTGATTCATCTATCAACTGTGCTGCATTCAGCAGTGAATTTGTAGGATGAATGTTTACAGAAGCCTCGTTAAGTTTATGACCACATTTTTCAGGAACCAAGGTGGTTGAGTGTGACTAGGTAGTGTTGGGGGAAAATACTTGTACTGCCTCTCTTGCAATATTTTCTCAGTAAACATACCTTTATAAAAGCTAATTAATACTAATTGGTCAAATTAAATTGGGATGATAATCACTAGTGATTGCTAATGGGTAAAACAAATTGGAATGCAGACTTTAGTCAATAACTTTAGAGAATAATATTCCTAAGACCATCAAGTGCCTTTGAAATCTGAGGGCAGGGTTTAGCTAATCTTGCCTGGAGAACTATCTTATTTGACAAAGTTGTAGTAGGGATAAGTATCCCTAGTACTTGTAATTATTCATTTATGATTTCTAAGTTCCTTTACTTTGTCGAAACTATTTCGTTAATGATTTTCAAATTAAGAAAAAATAGCATCTGTAGGAATTTTGTATTTTATAATTTGGGATAAGTTAAGAAACTCTATAAATTATATGCTTAGAACTGATAAATATTGTACATTTTAGATGCATCATAATTTCTGTTGCATTTAAGGTATATAAATTTTCTCTATTATTTTTTATCCTGAAAAACAAAAGCAATGTGATTTTGCTTAGCATTTTTATATGTGATATGTTCTTTTTGGACTCCTTATGAAATCATTTCTGTCATAATTTTGGAGTTTAATGACAATAATAAAATGAGTTGAATATAATATTTATGTCTTGTGGATTCTATTAATTTAAATAGTTTTTTAATCTAAATTATTTGGGTTTTCTTAATTCTTAATTTGAGATAAAATAGATTTCAAAAATTAAGTACTTTTAAATTCTACTCAGTTAAATAGTTCTGGGAAATGTATCTTGTTTTGGGTTCCTGAAAAAGTATAACTTATGCTGTTCACATTTTGTATTGAGGTCAATAATTCTCAGGTCTCTCTCCAAATTCTAAAATGTAGTATTGTAAACTATATGTCTAACATATAAAATAACTCTAGTATTGTGAACTGTATAAATATAATGTTCAAATATTCTCTAAGGCAAATTAAAGTCTGATTTTCTTTTACTATTTGTTTTCCAATTTCTGAATTTTTTTTCCTTCAACAGAACAATTCTATACCTCAGTAGAGAATTGTACATTTTAAAAACATTCGCTACTGATTCATTCAAATTGAGTTTTGATGCTGAGTATATAGATTCAACTTTCTCTGGTCCTTTTCTTTATTGTTCTTCATTTATTTATTTTAATTGCATTTTACATGATGCTAAATTTTGCTTTATTCCTCGGTGAGGTTCTTTTTGAACATAGAAATGTCCTATTAACATGTGGAGCATTTATTAAAGCTCTTTTATTATGTTTTCATGTGATACCTTCTTTTCAATTTCTTTATGTCATGATGCCTAGTCCTCATACTAGAAATCATTTTTGATTCATCATATCTTAAAATTTTTGTATTTCTTTTTCAGAAAATTGACTTTCTTATGATGTTTTGTTTTAATTTTTATACATTATTTGACATATTTGCTACTAAGGTAATAAATAGTAACTCAGCTTGCTTATTAGCATCATTATCTTCCTGGACTACTCTGACTTTTAATGATCATGGTTCCTCTTTACAAAAGTGATAAACAATTTATGCTTTAACATTATGTGAATAACAAAAGTAAAAATCATCAGATTTCAGTTTTTAGATTCCATCATATTAACAGTTATGAAAATAACCTTATTTTGCCATATCTGATCTTGTGACACATTTCCCATTCTCCAGTATCATTGATGTTCATTCAGCAATTACATTTGAAAATTATTTCTTGCTGTAAATGGGATCTAGTTTTCAAGTCTTTTTGAAAGATACTATATTAAATTATGCTCATCTTAAGGATTTTGGTAGTAAGAATCCTAGTAGTTGTCTGGATAGTTGAAGTACCTATTATCATATAATTTCTCTTTCTGTTTCTATTGATACTCACCAAATTGCTTCATAATTCTAGTTCCTAGATTTATTTCATAGCATGAATTTATCTTCTGTTTGTTTTCAATAAAATGTCCCAGGCTCCCTGTCTCAAAAAAAAAAAAAAGCATTGTGCATCCTATAAGGCCAAATTGATCTCCATGCTATGACATTTCTAGGCTGCCTTGATTTTTAGTTATATCTTGTCTATTTCAGAATCTGGCATCATGGTAATTATTAAGATAGCTGCTAGTAAAATGGATAGAGCATTGGGTCTGAAGTCAGGAAGATCTGAGTCTAACATGGAATCAGATACTTGCTGTATCTACAACCCTGGGCAAGTCAATTAACCTCAGTTTTCTTCAATTTTCTCAACTATAAAATGGGAAAGTAGTAGCACCAATCTTGCAGGATTGTTGTGAGGATAAAATTAGATATTTATTTGAAAAAAAGTTCTTAGAACAATGTCTGATAGGCATTTCATTCTCTTCCCTATCTCTGGTTTTCTTTTTTGGATATCTTCCATGAATTATTGACCCTCTATTTACTCTTTTTTCTATGTTATACTTAACACACACTATAGTAACAGCATTAAAATTGTGATGACTCTCTCTTTTCTGGACCTCCCATGCCAAAGGTCATTCTCTTTAGAAGAGAAAACAGAAGAAAAATAAGAGTTAAATAATTAAATCTCATTTTATCTATTATCATTATCCAATTTATCCTCAGTCACTATTCTATCCCTTTTCTAATCCTCCTTTTGAATCAAATAGGAAAAGGAAAATAATTTTTGTGCAGTTTCAAAGTCATTGACAACGTGTAACTCATTTTGACTTTTTTCATTCTAGACATTCATTTTGCATAATTTCCTCTGTGAATTACTAGTCCCTAATCCTCTCTTCTGTTTATCTTCTTTTTGGCATTATGACTGTCATTATATGCAGCAACTTTGGCAAGTATTTTTTCTATGAGGTTCTCCTCTTCCCTCCCTTTTTATTTTAACGTCCTCTTCGTCATCTTCATGAAACTAAATAATCTGTAGTTTATCAAGTAGTCAGTTTCTTTACCTACAGACTGCTCTGTTGATAAAATCAAGAATCTGGATCCTCCCATTGAGTGGAAAAAGGTTCAGATAAATAGTATTACTTGGATAATAAAACAATATTATTGATCCACTGGTAACAGTATTTTTGTCAGTCATTCTTTTGCTATCACTATTTGGTCTTTTCAGGACATTTTAAGAAGCTAGTTAATTGTGCATATATATATCAAAGCAATTTTTTGTCTCTCCATTCAGGTCACTGTTATATTTATTTACAGTTCCCTGTCTTTCAATCAGAATATATGATTTCTACTTGCAGAGTTATTTTTCATGCATTATGATAGCTAATTATTTTCTTTTGAAATGCACAATTTTTATAATTATATTCTAATGTGCACAGAGAATTAAATGGAGAGTAAATAAAATTGAAATGATAAGAATTGGAACATGGCATATCTAAGTAAAAGTGAACTCAACAGAATATAATGCTTACATTTACCAAATTTGCATTTATAAGAAAGAAAAGAAATTGCAAAAGAAAGGCATATACTTGTCAATTGATATTGCGTACGGGTCTGTCATTGAGACTATGTTTTTCCTTAAGGATTCATTATTTTAAAGTTGATACCTACCATAAAAATCAGTATATGTTCCCCATTGAAGCAAATAATTAGGAATACTACTTCCCTCTATTAGTACATGATCTATATAAGAATATTCTATCAAGGTGCAAGGGGGAGAGGATGAAATCAAAATGTTGCTCTATGCGGCGATTCTTAAGATGACAATTTCATAACTGAAATGGATCTTAGAGAGATCTAGTTCAACGCTTCTTCTATACTTCATAAAATTAAGAAACAAAAGAGTTAAACTTCTTGTAGTAGAAGTTGATTTCTGGCACCCATTCAACTATCCTATGCCTCATATATGATACTCGTTTGGGTCTAGAATTCTATTGCTGGAAATTTCAAGCAACTTCTCAGTCTGGATTTCAGCAGGTTGATTCCTTTCATTTCCGTACATGTACACAATTTTTGATATCTACATTTCATCCTGAGTCCATATGGTTGGTTGTGTCCTTTGTGCTCAGAGAGAGTCAAAAGGACATCACTCTGGTGGGGTTAAATTATAGTGTGTCTGACTATGACTGATGAGACCAGTATGATCTCAGAAGGCTCTACTACAGGTTGGTCAACAAATAGTCTGTATGAGCTCTAAATGCTTCCAAATTTGCACAGCTCATGTTTCTTTTGAGCTATGGTAATTCTGCTTTGCTCATAGAGCAAAGGTGGGCACATCATGCTGGAAATATGCCCCCCCTGTGCCTGTGTCTCTCATATCTCATAACTGATTGCTAAGTTCTTTGGAGAGACTTTGAAAGTATTCTTATATCACTTCTTCTGTCTTCCATGTAAGGACTTGTTTTGTGTGTGTTCTCAGTAAAATATTTTTGGGGGCAAAGATACATTTGGCATTCAAACAACTTGGCCAGCTCATTTTAGTCTTTCTCTCTGAAATAGCATTTGAATTCCTGATAGTTCAGCTCAACAAAGGACTTTGTATCTGATACCTTATCTTGCCAGGTATTAGTCAAAATCTTCCCAAGACAATTCAGATAGAAGTGATTCAGTCACCTGACATGGTGCAGGTTTCACAGGCGTGTGAACAATGAGGTCAGCACAATAGCATTGAAGACCTTCAGTTTAGTGGCAATTTAATCCATCTTGTCCCCACTACTTTTCTTCAAATTCTGGAAATGTGTGCATCAATCTTATCTTCTTATGTGTGTAACCCTAAAAAAGCATACTGCCACAAGTCAACTTATTCGCAGCATTCAAAATTTCTCCATATTCTGTAGGAAATACTTCTGCGTGTGGATGCTGCAGTGTTGGCTGGATAGCAGAGAACCTCTGGGTTTTTTGTTTTGTTTGTTTTATTTTGTTTTTTTTAATGTTGTTAGGCCAAAATTAGCACAAGCAGCAGAGAAGCAATCCATACTTCGTTGCATCTCAGCCTCACAGGATGCATTAAGTGCACAATCGTCTGTGAACAAATTGTCACATATCAGCTCTTTTTCTACTTTAGTTTTGGCTTTTCAGGCTAAATAGTTTACTGTCATTGTGGTAACCAACCTTGATACTATTTTTATCCTCAATGAAGTCATCTGATAATCACTGTAAAGATCATGCCAAAAAGCACTGAAGCAAGAAAAAAGTCCTACTTCATTCTACTGATGACTGCAAAAGTGTAAGAATAGTGTCCATTATCCAGATTGCATGCAAGCATACCTTTATGAAACTGACATACAATATTTCTACTGGCAACCAAATTTTGCCATGATTTTTCACAACTCCTCATGATTGATAGTATCAAAGGTCTTGATCATATTGACAAATGTTGTGTGCAGAACTCTATTCTGCTTCTGCCATTTCTCCTGGAATGGTCAGGCAGAAAACATCATATCAATTGTTCCTTGGCGATTTCTGAAGCCGCACTGGCTCTTGGGTAAGATGACCAACTTCCAGGTGAAAAATGAGTCTGTGAAGGAGAACTTTGGCAAGAATCTTACTGGCAATGCTAAATAGATAGGTCCACCTGTCTTGTAATTGTCAGAGCAAAACCTATTTCCTTTTCCAATCTGAGTCCCATAGGCTTAATCAGAACCCATTTCCCTCTTATAAGTATACTCTAAAACCAAGTGCATTTTTGAAGCAAAAATCCTTGAAATAGGCTTTATAATATCCCTTAATCATTCATTAATGTTAAGTTGCATCTAGTCCTTCATGTTGTCACCTCTATATGATAACTCTATTCTGGAAAAGGGAGTAATAATATGCATGTCTAAAAAGATAGATAAAAGAAGCTACTATTCAAAAATATGAGTGTAATTTCAGTGTGTTGATCAAATGTTTGATGAATTATAGATATAAAATGCTGAGGTCATCTAACCATAAATTCCCTGGTATTTCATTTATTTTCACTTTATTAAGTCTCCCGATTTCTTGAGAGAACCATTCTTCTAAAAGAACTGATTGTCCTTACCATCTCAATTAACATGGCAGTAAGTCTTTTGTAAGAAGTCCTAAATCAAATCTTAGTTTTCTAAAGTGAGACTGTCTTTTTCTTATTTCAAATTTATTGTGAATTTGGAATGACTAAATTATATCACTGTCCTGAAACCTAGTTTGGGGGTTCTATAGTTTGCTACTTCTCATTACATCCAATTAGATATTATATTGGTACAATTTTATCAAATAAATACTATTGAGTGAAATGATGAGCAGACTTGGTCTATAGTTCTTCTGAGATTGGTGGCATATGGCTGAGTGAACATCTCCAGTGATGGGAATCT
Source organism: Bettongia penicillata ogilbyi (assembly GCA_023548195.1). Taxonomy (NCBI): domain Eukaryota; kingdom Metazoa; phylum Chordata; class Mammalia; order Diprotodontia; family Potoroidae; genus Bettongia; species Bettongia penicillata. The sequence goes on along the minus strand of JAJHZJ010000413.1, from coordinate 15,477,625 downwards.
CATAATTTCCCAAGACTACAAATTTGATTGTTTATTAAAAAGAAATATCAGTTCCCCTTTGTGCTTTCTAATCTTTGGTCCCACTTCTGCCATCTGCCACCACAGAGAACTAGCCTAATTCCTCTTCCTAACAATAGCTCTTATAATACTTGGAGATCACTGTCATACTTCCCATTAACTCTTCCCTTCCCATCATAAGTATCTCCAGTCTACGTGATTTGGTAGGGTTTTGAATCTTCTTCCTCTCTCTGACAATCTTAATCTTTCTACACTTTGCACATTTTGATGTCTCTAGGTTGCAAGTGAATTGCAGTGTCTGGAACTGCATTAAGTAAATCTGGAGAGCCCAGGGTACAATGAGACTACCACTTCCATTTTTGTTAGCCTTGAAGAACTCATTTCAACACCGGGGGACTCAGTTTCCCTATTTTTAAAATTAGCAACATAGATATTCTATGATCTCTTCAAGTTTCCTAAGTTTTGTCGTTGTTGATGATGTTGTTGTTTCCAAACTGATTACACCAGGTTTCACTGAGCTCTACTAGGATCATAATTCTATTATTTTTTAATTGGGAAATTAAAGAAAGGAGACCTGAGGAAGAAAGGAGAAGGAACAAATATCGTAGAACTAAGAATGTAGGTTCTGGTTTCTCCTGCCTTTTGAGATACAACCTCATCCCTGCCCTTCTCCAAATAAATAATTTCTGGTTATTTGGAGAAAATAGTTCTCTATTATTACTAAAAAAACATAATTGATACAGGAAAAATTACTCAAAGGGAAATCAGCATATATATCTGTATTTGTTCTGCATATTTTATATGAAGTTTTGAAACAGAAAGACTCACATAAGAAAGGAAGGGGGAGAGAAGAAAAAGAAAAAGGCTTCAGTTCTTCCACTGACTAGGCAAGTGACTTAGATACTCTGAAAACTTTGATTTTTTATGTGACAATGTTGAAATGCTTTGGAACTCTTAAAGTTCCATAGACCAGTAAACCAATACTACTCTTTGCATTTTAATGTCCTAAATGGTGACTGTACTCTAGCCAAACCAAATTACTCATGGTTCCCCAAATATATATGCTTTCTTGCCACTGTGCCTCTTTTAAGTTATCCCATCTACTTTGAATGCCCACTATCACAATCTTTTATTTTAAATGTCAGCAATACTGCAAGACCTAGCTAAACTTCTACATCCACGTTGACTTGTCTTATATTCTCCTTTGATTTCATTGGCTAGAATAGTATTTTTTTCCTTCTAACAAATTCTGACACTGCTGATTGCCCTGTCCTCCTTGATAATCTCTTCCCTCTAGCTTTTCAGGACATGGCATTCTCTCATAGTTCCCTTCCTCCCTATCAGTCTGTTGCTTCTCAGTTGCCTTTGTTGGCTCCTGATATAGATCATCTTCTCTCACCACAAGTGCTTTTCAAGGTTCTGCCCTAGACCTTCTCTTTTCCCTCTGTGCTACTTTATTTGGTGATCACATCATTTTAATTACTATTTTTATGCTGAGAATTCTCAAATCTACCTACCCTCTTTAACTTCTCTGCTGAGCTCTAACCTTGAGTCTCCAACTCCTTTTAAGGACTCTCAAATGGGAAGTACAGTACACATCTGAAACTCAACATATCCAAAGCAGAACTCATTATCTTTCTCCTAAACTCCCTCCCAACTTCCATATTATTATAAGGGCAACACCACCCCCATGCAGCTACCCAGGCTTGAAACGTGTCAGCCTTTAAATCATCACTATTTCTCACCCTCCATATGCATTCTGTTGGCAGGGTCTATGGGTTTCACTGGTACAATATCTTTGGAATAGTCTTCCCTTTCTCTCCCCTTATACTGTTACCATTCTAGTATAAGCCCTTATCACCTCATACTGAACTACTGTGCTGGTAGATTTGCCTGCCTCAAATTTCTCCCGATTCCAATCCATCCTCCAGCTACTAAACTGATTTTTTTAAGGCACAGGTCTGACCATGCCACCCTTCTACTCAATACACTCCAAAGACTCTCTATTGTCTCTAGGATCAAATATGAAATCCTCTTCAGTTTACTCCTTATATCCAAGTGTACTTTTCCCTTTCAGTTTTCTTATATCTTACTCTCTACTTACATACACCCACACTGGCCTTCTGACTGTTCCATAACACGGTATTTCATTTTTGCCCTCCGGACATTTTCTCCAACTCTCCCCTATGCCTGGAATACTCTCCTTTCCCATCTCCACCTACTGGTTTCCCTTGCTTCTTTTAAATTGCAACCAAAATCTCATCTTTTTTAGGAAGTTTGCCCAACCCTTCTTAATTCCAGTAACTTTATTCTTTCAACTGCTTCCTATTTGTCATGTATATAGTTTACTTACTGTACATTTATTTACTTATAGCATCTCCACTAGTTTGTAAGCTCCTTGAGGACAAGGATTGTCTTTTGTATCTTTTTGTATGCCCAGTACTTAGCATTGTGCCTTTCACATAGTAGACACTTAATAAATGTTTATCGATTGATTTATGACATTTTGTATTTTGAACATTTTAATATATCACATTCCTTAATTAGATTGTAAGAAGCCTGAGGGCCAGAAATTTTATTATCTATCTCTAAAAATCTCCACCCCTCCCTTCCACTCATACATAGCAACTAGCATAAGGCATTGCACACAGAAGAAATTCAAAGAACATTGTTGAGTGAATGAAAGAACATCGCCATGTGTTTTTGCTCTCTCACTCAAAATATTATCAGATCTTTTCCAAGATGGCACATTCCTTCATAACTAAAATGTAAATCCCCAATGATGTCCCACAAGCTATTGTGAACAATGCCTGCCAACTTCCCAGATGGAAGGAAAATAAAGATGTCCCATGAAGCATACTGAAATGCAAAAGTAATGAAATCAACTGAGTTCCTCCATTGCTAACCTAGGACAGATGAGCCTTAGGCATTGGCTACAAATTGAATGATATGTGGGAGTTTGCTATATAGTGTTATTATTGAGACACTTGGAGCAGCTTCTAGAACCTTCATCTGGTTATTCTACCAGTGCCATGTGTTTTGACAGGGCCCAGAATTATGTCAGATTGCCTTGGCTTCCCAAATTGGCAACTTTTCCAACCCTATGCTCCATGACTGACCATGAAATCTTGCTTTAGTAAAACTCAAGAGTTACCCAGGCTCAATGCCTAACCATCCCTTATGCTAAGAACCTGAGGCCTCCTGAATAACCCAGCTGCTTCCCAAAATAAATGTATTTAGTTATGAAGAAAGTAACTCTCTAAAATCTCAACTAATATATTGAAGATCTTGAAGAAACAGAAAAGATTTAAGGTGCTGAATGGAAATAATGAAGCTGAGAAATTAGAACTTACATGCCATATTTTTTGTTCATTTGGTTGATTCATTTATATCAATATTATATCCAAATAAGTCACTTATACCCCAAGCCACTTGTACCTTCATTGCAAAAAAAATGTAACAAAGCAAAAAAAAGTTAAATGCAAATCTAAATATTTCTAAAATATAGAGGTTAACTATATCACTCCCTTGCTCAAAAAAATTCATTTATTTCTATTACTTCTAGCGTCAAATTGAGTCTTCTCTACCTAGCATTTAATAACCCTCACAACCAGTGCCAACCTACTTTCTAGTAATATTATATATTGCTACCCTTCATATACCATGCAACCCAGCTAAATAGGCCTTTTTGCTGTCACCCATCTATGATATTCAGTTTTCTATCTCTGTGACTTTGTAAAGACCGTCTACCATATCTAAAATATAGTTCTTCCTCATTTCTATCTACTAACCTCATTAGCTCTCTCCAAAGCTCAGGCCAGATGTTACTTCACCTAGGAGGCCTTTCCTCATCCCTCTAATTGCTAATAGCTAATGTAGCAACAACAGTAACACATTTTTATGCACACTTAAATATGTACACAATATTTCCCTACGGAGAATATAAACTCTTTGATATCAAAGCATATTTCATTTTTGTCTTCATATCTCCAGAGATTATCACAGTACTTAGAGGAGAGTAGTCTCATTTCCAAAAACTGATTGCTGATTAATTGAAAAACAACTGAAGCAGCTACCTGACTGTAACATTAAGTATATCATTTCATGGTATAGTTATCCATTAATACTATGAAAGGAGGATGCATTCAACATTGTATTATTCTTGTTTCATGTATATTACAACTAATTACTCCATTTTAAAATCTATTCTCATTGACCTCTATTCTATACTTTTCTTGACCATTTTCTTGAACATACATACTTTTCCTCCAAAAATTTAACAGCACAAAATATAATATACTTCTAGATCACTGAGAGTTACATATGTAGAGTAGTGATAATATTCCTTTTGCTATGACCTCATTCTAATACTGTGCATCTCCTTATTGTTATGACCACATTCCATTTGGTATAATAACAATAGCTAGGCACTTTATAGTGGTTTAAATTTAAGTAGAAAGACTTGCATCTCATGTGATGCTTCCAAAATGACTATTACAAGCTGCTCTAATTATCCTTACTTTACAGATGGGGAAACTGAGACTGAGAGAGGGTAAATGGCTTGGTCTGATCTAGATGGTCACTAAGAATCTAGGACAAAATTCAAAATCAAGTTTTCCTTACTCCAATGCCAGTACTCTGTCTATTATGCTACTTACTGTCTAGTTATTTTGTTATCATAATAGCTACTGATATTTACACATACTTTATACCATCTACAAAACATACAACCCTTGGTAATTAGTAGTGCAAGTACTGCCAACTCCATGTTATGAAAAAAGAAACTGGAGCCTTACAGACATTAAGTGACTACCCATGGTGATACAGTCAGGAAGTATCAGCCATGAGTGCAATAGATAAAATGAGGTATTTGGAGTAAGGAAAACTTGATTGGTCTCTCCAAAATGCAGGTGGTTATAAAATTGGAAAGAACAATTCTCACAGAAACCTTTTCTTCAGCTAACAAGGAAATTCAATAGGACGATTGATGTACAGCTCAAATGAACCTAATCCTTCTTAAATAATGTTGCCAAGTAGTCCAAATGGATTCATGGGACTTACCTCTACTATTTTGGTTTCACCACAAAGCAATCAAAGCGTGTTTAAGTTCCTCATCAAGGAATAATCTTAATAGCAAACTTGATAGATATCTGAAAAAATTTTCTTGAGTAGATTTAGTGTTCCTTAACACTGTTAGACTTGGATTAAATCAAGAAATATCTGCTGGGCTCCTATTGTGCTGTAGGTCCTATAGGGGTTCTAAGAAGTATAAGATTCAGTCTCTCCCTTCAAAAACTTTACAGTCCCCTAGGGGAAACAGCCCATAAAGATGTGAACAGTAAATAACACAATAAAACAAAAATATTTGTTTAAAAATTTCAATTAAATCTTTAAAGGTAAATCAGAAATTCTAGTTGAAATATATATTATTACTACGGGACTAGGAGGAGAGGTAAAGGATTTTTTTAAAAATAAGGACTGGTCAGGGATGATTTCATGGAGAAATGGGATATGAACTGACTCTTAAATTATGACCATAATTTAGAGAGGAAGAGAGAAGAACCACACCACTGGAGAAGGGAAAGCAAGACATCAAAAAACAGGTGCATGTTAACAAAAGTGAACAAAGTATTTTGGTTGGCATATAAATTCCATAGGTTGCCACATAAGGAGTATGAGATAAACTTGAACAGGAAACTGCAGAAGGACTTGAAAGAAAAATTAATTGTAGAGGACTTCAGACTTCATCTTAAAAAGGGAAGACATTAGATCTTGGCAGGAATATGAAACATGCTTTCTGAAAAATGGTATTTTAGAGAAATTATTGTGGACATTATGTGTCTGGTGAGTTGGAAGTGGGAGATGAGTAGAGACAGATTGTTAAAATGCTCCAGGCATGAGGTGCTAACTTTTTAAACATCTTAGTGAGACAAAACTTGTCATAAAATGAAAGACCAACAAAGATTCAAGGGATTTCAAATTTTGTCTATTCATTTTACAGTTGAAGTCACTGAGGTCTAGAAAAAAAGATAAATGATTTGTTCAGATTTACACAGCTCGTCAATATAAGAGCTAAGATGTTTACTGCAGGTACAAAAAGCCAGGACAAACACTAAGATGAACCATAAAATTATTTGTTCATTCCAACCTGGTGCCCTCCAACATTTCCAGACTTCCCATCAACTGGTCTCTTTGTACTGTACAATATAGCCAATACTGGATGACTAGATATCCTGCACATGTGGCATTCAATCTCTCATCTCCATGCCTTTGCACTGGCTGTTCCCAAATGTCCAAAATGTTCTTCCTCCCAGAATCTAACTGTTAAAATTCCTGGTTTCCTGTCAACTCCACTTCTTGTATCACATAATCCAAGGTATTTCCCAGGCTCTCCAGTATCTAGAGTCATTCTCTTTAAGATTATCATTCAGATACTCTGTATTTACCTCATATATAGTAATTTTTGAATTTTATCTTCTCCCATTAGAATATAAACTCCTTGAGACCAGGGACTGTTTCTGCCCCTCTGTAGCTTAAATCATTAGAACAATGCCTTACTCACAGTAAATACTTAATAGATGCTTTTTGATTGATGACTTGGATACAAGATGGTTTAACAAAAGATTCAGCAGAATTTATTAACTGGATATGGGAGATAAGAAATCAAGGCTCAAAGTAAACTTTTGAGTCTGTGTAATTTGACTAATGATGAGAGTCACATGAGTCTAATGAAACTATCTTTGTCTTTGAAGCTTATGGTTGGCTCTGATGCTTACTAGCTGAGGGACCATGAGCAAATCATTTAACTTTTGTTTTTCTGTGTCTTTATATATTACACGAAAATAATAATTATGCTACTTAAAGGCTGCATGTCATCGGGGAAAGAGTGTTGGACCTGAAGGTAAGAACACTGGATTATTATCAAGGTCTAAAATTTGTGAGCTGTGTAAAAACCAGAACAAGTCACTTAATCTCACCACTTCTCAATTTCTTCACGTATAAAATGGTTCAATACTTGCAATATCTTTCCTCAAAGTGTATCTATGAAGTTCCATTAAGAAACTATAAGTAAAACACTTTGCACCTCAAATGCCTACTCACATCCAACATGAGTTTCTGTTACTCCCTGTGTGATGCTCATTTATATTTCTTCAGAGGCAGGGATGCTTCATGTCTCATTGTCACATAAAAATGCTAATATTTAATATATAGAAGTTTGTTTTCATGAAAAATTTTAGGTCAGTAAGAAGATTTTGCAATTTCTCAAAAGGAATCAAGCATGATCTGTAGAGTAATTATGAATAATTTGAATAAAATGACTAATAAATAGACATCAGACAAAGCGTGTTCTCTGAGGTAATGAATATAAAGAGAAGAGAGCAAAAGGAAAATTGAAATTTCGGGAAATTTAACAGTAAGTGGACAGGAAATAAACGAATGTTTATCAAAGGAGAGAGAGAAGCAGTCATCAGAGAACTGGGCAAAAGAACCAGGATAGTAGAAGTTCATAAAAATCAAAGGAGAAGATAATTCCATGGAAGGAGCAGCCGAAACTTCTCTGTAAATAAAAAGCAATATAATGACTGAGAAGCAAAAAGAGAGCTAATGGATTCATCTATCAGCAAGCCATTGAGTTCCACTGAGATATCTGTCAGAGTATATGGGGCAAATGCAATTTGCTAGAGAGAAGAAGAAATAGGGAATCAATGCAGGCAAAAAGTTCTTGATGGTTGCTTCAAAAAAAAAATAAAAGAGGAAACCTGTATATTTTTGTAGAAAGGAGGAAAACTGTAGATATATTGAAATTGCTCTTCATGGAAGAAAAAAAGTAAAAGAAAGAAGAAAGGATATGAGCAGAATTAATATTTAATAGTGAAGAGAGGGGAAGGTGATAGAAAGGTATACTAGAAAGAATAGTGATATTGGAGTCAAAGAACTTGGCTTGAATCCTGTCTTCTCTGTTCTATTATCTGTCTCGTTCAGTCTGTCTGTCTCTTTCTCTGTCATATAGATCTCTGGGTGTGCACACATGTGTGCGTGTGTGTGTGCTTGTGCGTGTGTGTGTGTGTGTGCATATGTGATGTTAAGGGACCTTGCACACATCTAGTACAAGCACTTCATTTTACAAATGAGTTAGTTATGCCTTCAGAAAACAGCAAGCTAAATAAAATGTGTTAAGAGTTTACTACATACCAGTCGCTGCATTTACACATTGGCTGCCCCATTCTAATGGGGAAAAGCACACTTAAAAGAAAGTTACAACTGGGGTAGAGAGTGAAAAAAATAAAAGCAAGGTGGGGAACTAATTAGCCCAGGGAATCATGTAGCAAGCTAGCATTGAAAAAGTGATTACTAATATGAGCACTTCTTCAAAAATTCTAGGGAGGAATTTATCAAACAAAGGAGAAGGTCATATGAATGGAAATACCACTATAATGGCTTGAAAATGCTGCTAGGGTACAGGTAGAGAAGTCATCCAGGAATTATGCAAGGACTGAGTAGGTTTTAAGTAAGCATGCATGGTGTAGGTCACAGGGGTGGGGAACCTGGGACCTCAAGGTCACATATGCCCCTCTAGGTCCTCAGGTACAGACCTTTGATTGAGTCCAGATTTTACAGAACAAATCTTTTTATTAAGGGAACTTGCTCTCTGAAGTTTGGATTCCATCCAAAGGCCACACCCAAGAACCTAGAAGACCATGTGTGGTCTCAAGGCTACAGGTTCCCCACCACTGGTAGGGGATTCCACAAATGGAGATTTAGAATAGGAGAATCAAAAAGGAAGGTTGTAGGGGTACAGAATTCTCCAAATTGAGATGACCACAGAGGCAGAAATGGAGAAATTATCCTGAGGCCAAGCTGGGTTTGAAGTGAGAGGATACAGAAAAGAGTTACATAAGTGGTCCAAGGTCACAAAATTAACTGTCTAGATTGATTTATGAGCACCTTACATAAGAGGGTGGAATTATGGATGATCATTTTCAAAACACTTGAAGTTAGTCAAAGGAAAGAGGAATTTAAGAAATGATCCAGACAATTAAAGCATCCAAGAAGAGAAAAAAATGTTATTTGTTTGCCTGAATTATCCAGATGCAAGAGCTACCTGAATTAAATTCATTAAATATGTTTCTAATTCTTTATTTGACAATTACAACAATCAGTCTCACCATTTTCTCCACAAGAGAAGAAGAGGACCAAACAGAGTAATTGGTGACCCAGTTTATATGGCCTAATTAATGAGTAATAGCGGAAACACAAAGAATGCTCATTTGTTATTCACGTCTAAATTTGCTTACCAACCAAACTGGATCACCCTGAAGCCCTTGCTCAACTCAAAATATTCAAATCAATTATTTGAATAGTGTCATAATCTCTTCTACCCTGAAATATGAGTATTATATAAATACAATAATAATAAACCATGCTTTCCTCACTTGGGACAAAGTTAACTCTCACACAATTTTAATTGTGGCAACAGTATCTACAGTTATAAAACAGGCAGTATGTGCAAGCAGAATGGCAACTAGTTCTATCATTACCTTTTCGGAAATGCTCAAGGGAAGTGCTTCCCTAAATCACAGGCCTGTTTAAATGACACTTGGCTTATCCAGAGCCTCTCTTGTGTGTGGTGCCTTGACTACTCCCAGAGATAAATATAATCTCTTGCTCCTCAAATTTTCTTATAGGGAGGAAAGAGAGAGACAGAGAGAGAAAGACAGATAGATAGATAGATAGATATAGTGAGAGAGAGACAGAGACAGAGACAGAAAGACAGAGAGAGATAGTACAAAAAGAGACAGAATCAGAAGCAGACAGAGTGAGAAGGATAGAGAGAGAAAGATGATAGGTAGATAGACAGACAGATAGATAGATAATAGATAGATAAATAGGTAGGTAGATATGTAGATAGATTATAGATAGATAGTGATGCAATCAGTAGAGTACCTGGCCTGGAGTCTGGAAGACTCATCTTCCTGAGTTCAAATCTGGCCTCAGACACTCACTAGCTGCATGATCTTGGGAAAATCACTTAAGCCTCTTTGTCACCATTCCCTCATCTGTGCAATGAACTGAAAAACGAAAGGGCAAACCACCCCGGTATCTTTACCAAGAAAACCCCAAAAGGTAAAACAAAGTGTCAGGCACAACTGAAATAACTGAACAATGAATGACAAATATTATGCATAAATCGCCTTGCTAAACATTGAGGATACAAATGCAAGTAAGCAAGAAAGTCCTTGTGTGCACAGAGCTTACATTCTAAAGAGCAATAATGATAAATAAAGGACAACTGTTGGGGGGGAATGACATGGTGTGCTGATGACTAGATGATGAAAGTAAAGACCTAATTCCAGTTAATATAACTTAAAACAGCTATAAAAGCCTGACTCACCACCTGAGTTCAAGGTTGTAGAAAGGGCAGAAAAAAAGTATTGTCACATGATGTGAACATGTTCAGAAAATGATGATCATTATATCCTTCCTAATAACTAAACCATTTACATATCTCTAATCCTAGATTTTTGTTCTCTAGAATGAGAATTAGAAAACATTTCACTTTTGAATGTCTAGGATCTAGCACAAAAACATACACAAATATTCAAAAGATACAAGTAGAAGGAAGGGATTGCTGGCTTCAATCAGAGAACCTCAATAAAATTCCCTCTCTTATGCTTCCCATGTCACCTTAGACAACACATTTCACTTCTCAAGGCATTTCCATATATATATGAAGTTGGGATTGGACTAGGTCACCTCTCAGGATACTTTATATTTTAAGATTTCTTCAATTTAGAAAACTAAAAGTTCAGGGACCCCTTTCAATGGGAAATCCTATCATTTTATGACTGAATGTATATCTCAAAATAATTTCTAAGGAATATTGAGGTTAGATGACTTGCATAGTATTATTGAGTAAATATCAGAGGCAGGATTAGAATCCAGCTCTTTCTGATTGCAATCCAGCTCTCTATCCACTATGTCATCTTGTCTTGGATTCATTGTTCAAAAAATGCTTATTATTTGGTATACATAGAGAGTGCATCAGAGGAAATGGAATTGTTCTACAAAAGAATAATTGATACTATTAGTAGTGATGTTTCATGTTACTTGTAGAGGGTGTTGGATTCTGTTCCCACATTGGACTGGGTTGAGAATTAATACATTATGCTCCCCATCAGACCCCTGAATTTATTTCTAGAAATTTCAAAAATCAAAGAGGTAAGGCTACTTCTCAAATATGATGCTCCCAATGATCCAAGTGATGTTAAGACAGATGGTTTTAAGTAAATATTCCATTTAACATCTTCCTTTTGATTCTCTCTGGGTACATAAAAAGCATGGAGAGGTGACTTACACTCTTCTATGTTTGCTTTGTGTGTACTAAAATGCTAGTCAACAGCCTTCCATTCATTTTCTGTGCCCTGGAGAATCACGCTGAATCATTATAAATGTATTAAGCCATTTGAAATAAAGGCCTATAATGAGAAATGTCCTCTTAACTATTTAATAAAGGAACTAACACCTAAGTGAATTCTTTCTGGCTGAGTCAAAGAAGAAATACAGACTGATGAAGACAGTATAGGATATAGAAAGGCATCTGAGAGGAGAATCCATTTCCAAAAAGAAATTGAGTCTGGAGCCTCTGTATCTCGAAGTAATAGGATACTTAACTGACCAAAAGAGAAGTTTCTTTCCCTATTGGCAGCTTGTTCTATTGAGTTCTATAAACAAACATGCCATGAGAAGAAGCAGTGTTGCTCAGTTGTAATGTGAGACTCCAGATCTTTTGCTAAATATGAGCTTGGGGTTTCATGAGGGAAATAAATTTGTGAAAAGCATTAATTGTACAATATTAAAAGGCCATGCATGCTCAGCTTCCACATCTGTAAAATATGGCTAATAATACCCAAATGATAGGAATATTGTGAGACAAAACAGATAAGATTGAAAAGTTCTAAGTACTATATGTAGATATATATATATATATATATATATATATATATATTTGATTTGTTGTTAATCCACACTTGAAATTAAGCTTCATATATGCAGTCTCAAAATTCTGAAAACCCACTTTAGAGACAACAGTCTCCCATTCTTGTCTGATCTCAGTGTCAGTAAGTCCTCAATGAGTAAATGAAAGTTTTCTGGTAAGTATCACACTCTTGGTGCAGAAATGCCCCCAAACCTCCTTACTTTTATCACCAGAAAGCATAAAGTATTTGTCTGACTTAGCAGATACTGAGGCCTGCGTAAGGCAGTTATTTGCTATAAAAAATCTATTCACAATTTCAAGTGGTATTCAAATGGTATCCAATGAGTCAAGACAGTATGCCCTTTCTTTTCGATTCTTTTCAAACATTTAAATGTAGATCATATTGTTGAATGATAGCAACGTTAGCCTGTGTCTTCACAAATTTTTCATAGTAGGAATCATATCATAGATATCCTTTAACTCTCAAGGATTCTTTGGGTGTGGTTAGCCAACAGCTACGTAGCTGGTGTGTGGTATGGACAAGCAGACTAAATTGAAGTAGTCAAGGGACAAATGAAAGGCAAGCTAGTTCAGACAGAAGACATGGGGGCAGTCAGAGCGAGGATAGTCTGAAGAATAGTAGATTTTAGAGGTACTTCACTTTATATAAGAAATATTCAGAGTTACTATCTCTTAAGGTGAGAGAATAGCATTACATTTTCCCATTCAGCTTAGTACCTTGAATCTGTAAGCTATGGCACAGTCTAATATTGGTCCAATCTATAGAGGTCATTTTTTTCCCCTTAATGTCTGTACTGCTCAGAAAAGACTTGGCAATATATTTTAGTATCAAGTGATTTACTTTAAAATTGTATCAAATATATGATAACTGATATATTGGAAAGATAAAAGTTTCTGATTTTTCTAAAGAATGGTTTTGCTCATTAAATGATGAAATGCAAACCAATGCATTTTGATGAGCCAAGCTATTCCAAGAAATTTCCTCTTCTTCTTGAGACTTTTAATCTCAGGTAGAATTGGATGTGACAGGAAATAAAATTGCTTTCCCTCTTGAATTTCAAGCTACGTTTTCCACATTTGAGGGCTGAATAATATTCACTTTATCTAAATATCATTCAGAAGTTTGGGTCTTATTTAAACCATTAATGACTAAAATTGGATAAACAATGCAGAGTTGCTTCCTCTTTGAAGATTTAGGTTTAGGAAAAAAAAATCTCAGAATCTCTTTGGTCTATAGTTTGCTGATATGTAGAATTTAGAATAAGAAGTCCCAACAAACTTTATTTTAAATGCACAGAAATATGGTAAAACATAATGGTTAGATTCTATGCCCATCCACAAAAACATACATAATCCAAAATGTATTTGAAATGCAATACTAATTTATATTTTGGGACCTGAAAATGCACGAGGGAGGAAGGATCCTATGATGGTAGAAGAAGTGTAAGAGTTTCTATTCTCATTTCTTCAAACAGGAATGGTCCTGGACAAAAGATTTTAAACAACAATAATTTACTTTTGGAATATAAAATCTCCATTTTGATGTTTCTTGATTCATCTTTTATACTTTCATGGTTACAAAACCTGAAGGCACAATTACCATACTTCAGCATCCCAAACCACCATCCTTCTGAATCAATTACCCTGTTTGGTAGTTTCATAAGAAGCAGGCATTCTGGGAAATTTGAATACATGAATGAGCCTGATCAATATCAATTAGTAATCACTAAAATTATCTGTCACTGTATTAAAAAGGGGGGAGAAGTCAAAGGAATAAATGATTCAATATTAGACCCAAATTACCAAAATATACAATATACTAGGGCTTTAAAAGAAAAAACTCTTAGAGTGTATACTAGTCAGGAAGAAAAATAATTCACATCTCAGATCTCATGCATCAATGGATCCGTTATCTCATCGATATTAGTGTTTCTTCCATTGTTGGAGGTTACAAACTCTTGCATATTTTCTCTTCCTAAGTTATTATTTTCTTATTATGTTCTCCAAGAGTTTTTCTAGGAAGTGTGTGTATGTGTATGTGTCTGTGTCCATATCACATATATGCATATTATATATATATATAATATACAAAATCATATGCAATTCTGTTAAATGACTTTATGAATATTGATTGTAAATCAGTCAACAAACACACATTAAGTGTTTTCTATATGCTAGACACTAGAGAAATGAAGGAGAAAAAAATGCTAGTCTTTTCCTTCAGTGTTCTGTCTTGGGTAACTCTTCTTTCCCTCCATACTACTTCACTTGGTGGTCTCATCAGCTCTCAAGTATCTAATTAAAATCTATGCTCTGATGATTTTCAAATCTACCTTTCCAGCCCCAGTTTCTCTGCTGACTTCTACTCTCACCTTTCCAATGCCTTTTCAGACTTCTTGAACTGGATTCCCAGTAGATACTTTAAATTCCATAAGCACAAAATGAAAATCATTATCTTTTCCCCTAAACCTTCCTGCCCTCTCCCCTGCCACACATACACCTTTCCTGTTACTGTAAAAAGCAACATCACCCTTCCAGTCTCTCAGGCTTGAAACCTAAGAGTCATCCTAGATTCCTCACTATCCCTCACCCGCCATATACAATCTCTTGCCAAGTTCTGTTGATTTCACTTCCACAACATGTTTCATGTATGCCCCTTTCTTTCTTCTGACACTGTAACTACTCCAGTACAGGCCCTCATCATCTCATTTTTGGATTATTGAAATAGCCTGCTGGTGAATCCATATGTCCTCAGTCTCTCTTCAGTGTAATCTGCCATCTATTCAGTCAGTAAAGGGAATTTCCTAAAACATAGGTACAATCCTCTCTCTCTCCTCTCTCTTTGTCTCTCTCTGTCTCTCTCCATCTGTCTCTCTCTCTCTCTCTATCATACACCTCATACACACATGCACACACACATGTTCAATAATCCACAGTAACACCTTATTGCCTCCATTATCAAATAGAAAATCCTCTGGCACTGAAAGTCTGTCATAATTTAGTCCCATTTCCTTTTTGTTTGTTTTCTTTTGTTTTTATATCTTATTCCCTGTTTTTGATCCAGTGGCACTAGTCTCTGGGATGTTCCACAAAAAGACACACCAATCTGATTCCTGGGGATTTTCTCTGGCTATCTCCTACGCCTGAAAAGTTACCTCTTCCTCAACTCTGACTAGTGACCTCCCCAGCTTACTTTAACTCCCAACTAAAACTGTAATTTCTAACAGAAACTTGTTCTAACCTTTTCTAATTTCAGTGCCTTACTGTTGTAGATTATTTCCTTTTGAATCTATATATAGCTTGCTTTCTACATATTTGCTTACTTGTTGTCTCCTCCATTAGACTTGCTGTTGTTTTTGTTGTGCTTGTCCTTTGTTCTCAAAAAGGACCATGGCGTCAAGATGATGCCATGACTTGTAGTTGACGTTGATTTGAGTGAGTGAGGGCTGTGCAAGGTCACCAGCCTCACTTTCTCCTCCAGATACATCTGAGTCCAGTGACCTGATATTCATCAGGACAACTGAAGATGGCCCAGGATGCAATGTTGGACCTTGTCCATTTTAGGCTAAGGTCTTATCAGCTTCTCACCTTGAGTGAGATACACCCAATTCAATGAATAGGCCTGTTTAAGTGGTTACTTAAGGGATGACTCCTTTGAATAAAAGAAAAAAAATAACCAAAAAAAAATCAAACTGGGAAGGGAAGAACTTCAGGGTTTCTGGGTAAAAGAGAAACAGAGGACTATTCAGTAATTGAATATACATTGAACCAAAGAACAGACTCCTTTTTAACAGACCACATCATTGGCCATCTCCTTTTGAGGTCATTATTATTATATTTTGTTCATTTCAGAGAAGTCTAGCTGCAAAAAGCTAGAGGCTGCCATCTTAAGCTGCCCCCAGACCAGCATCCCTCAAATCCCTCTAACGGAATATAAGGTTCATGAGGGTTGGGACTGTTTTCTTTCTTTCTTTGTACCCTCTGTGCTTAGCACAGGGTCTGGCACAGAGCAGCCACTCAAGAAATGCTTGTTGAGAACAGATAAAAGAAGGTGATAGGAAGGCAGTAGGAGTCAATCCATCAACAATCATTTATCAAGTAAGCCATGAGAGCTCCTCAAAACATGCTGGGGGACTTTCTCTGTTTATCTTAACACCATAAAAATACTAGTGGACCATGTAGGTTTTCTATCTGTTATCCTTCTCCCTTGCTCTATGGCCAGCCCACCATCTTTACTCAATCACATCGATCCCTCATGACATTTGTCTTCCTTTTTGGAAGTTCCTCATATTCTCAGCTCCTCATAGCTCCTCTATTGCCTTCTATAGGATGTTTATTTATAATTCCTTTGAGATTATTTTGTTATGTCACGCAACCACATAACAACCCAAGAAACATGCATACAACTATAATAAGCCATACTATCTAAGAAGTACATTAGAGAACAGGGAAAACAAATAATATATAAGTTCAAACTAACAGAGAATGCTAGATTTGGAGTCAGAAAACCTGGCTTCACCACTTATGATGTATGCCATTGGGCAAGTCCCTTCACTCTGACTCAGTTTCCCTATCTACGAAATGAGAGGGCTGAATGGGTGACCTCTAATGTTCCTTCCAACTCAAAAACTTTAATTTTCTTACCCTATGGAGTGCAACTCCTTGAAGGCAGGAACTCTTTTTTGGCAGGGAAGGAGTTATGTCCCATCAGTACAAGATCTCAAAACTGAAATCTCTGTAGGACATCTTCAACATATAGGAAAATTAGATTTATTTTTGATTTTTCAGTGTTTATCATCCATAACAAAGGTAAAAATTTTTGGTGGCATATAGCTGCTTTATGAATCATTTGATATGTAGAAAAGATTATAGGGAAAAGGTATCATTATTGTTTTAGATTAAAAAGAATTGGGGGGAGGAGCCAAGATGGCAGAGTAGAAAGACTCACGTATGCTAGCTCCAAACTGACAGCCCATAAATTTTCTGTAAAAGAATTCCCCACAAATTATGGAGTAGTGCAAGTCATGAAGCAATGCAGTGGAGGAGATTTCTGTTCCAGAGAACCCTGAAAAACTGACACCAAAGTCTGTCGTGCACCAGACAGCAGAGCCCAGCCCTACCTGGGCAGCGCAGCCCTGAGAGGAGCAGATCCAAGTAGGCTTCAGGGACAGAACCTCTGGCAGCCACGTCCCTCTACCCACAGGTGCTACAGGTCAGTGAGAGAGACTTCTGGGCTGACTGAGAGGGGAGCAGGATGTCTCCATAATTCAGGCCCCCTCGGGAGGCAGCAGCAGAGGCAGCTGCACCAAGGGGCTCCCAGAGCAGGCAGGAGCTCAGGTTCATTACTGAAGATCTCTGCATAAATCCCCTGAGGGAACTGAGCCTGGGAGGTGGCCCTGCCCCCACCTGAGAACCTGAATTTAATGTTACCCTGAATAGCAGCCCTGTCCACCACTGAAAGCCCTGAGGCTGGAGAGCAGCATTGGAATGTCAGACCCCAAGCACTAGTGAGGTGGGGGTGGAGAGGAATCTCAGAAGTCAAGTAACTGACTGGGAAAATGTCCAAAAAAGGGAAGAAAAATAAAACCATAGAAGGCTACTTTCTTGGTGAACAGATGTTTCCTCCTTTCATTTCTGATGAGGAGGAACAATGCTTACAATTAGGGAAAGACATAGAAGTCAAGGCCTCTGTATCCCAAACATCTGAAATAGATATCCAATGGGTTCAGGCCATGGAAGAGCTCAAAAAGGATTTTGAAAATCAGGTTAGACAGGTGGAGGAAAAACTGGGAAGAGAAATGCGAGAGACGCAAGAAAAGCATTAAAAATGGGTCAATACCTTGCTAAAGGAGATCCAAAAAAATGCTGAAGAAAATAACACCTTAAAAAATAGGCTCACTCAATTGGCAAAAGAGGCTCAAAAAGCCAATGAGGAGAAGAATGCTTTCAAAAGCAGAATTAGCCAAATGGAAAAAGAGGTTCAAAAGATCACTGAAGAAAATAGTTCTCTCAAAATTAGAATGGAACAGGTGGAGGCTAATGACTTTCTGAGAAACAAAGAAATCACTAAACAAAACCAAAAGAATGAAAAAATGGAAGAGAATGTGAAATATCTCATTGGAAAAACAACTGACCTGGGAAATAGATCCAGGAGAGACAATTTAAAAATTATGGGACTACCTGAAAGACATGATCAAAAAAAGAGCTTAGACATCATCTTTCATGAAATTATCAAGGAAATCTGCCCTGAGATTCTAGAACCAGAGGGCAAAATAAATATTGAAGGAATCCATCGATCACCACCTGAAAGAGATCCAAAAAGAGAAACTCCTAGGGACATTGTGGCCAAATTCCAGAATTCCCAGGTCAAGGAGAAAATATTGCAAGCAGCTAGAAAGAAACAATTCCAGTATTGTGGAAATAAAATCAGGATAACTCAAGATCCAGCAGCTTCTACATTAAGGGATCGAAGGGCGTGGAATAGGATATTCCAGAAGTCAAAGGAACTAGGATTCAAACCAAGAATCACCTACCCAGCAAAACTGAGTATAATACTTCAGGGGAAAATATGGTCTTTCAATGAAACAGAGGACTTTCAAGCACTCTTGATGAAAAGACCAGAGATGAAAAGAAAATTTGACTTTCAAACACAAGAATGAGAAGAAGCATGAAAAAGTAAACAGCAACGAGAATCATAAGGGACTTACCAAAGGTGAACTGTTTACATTCCTACATGGAAAGACAATATTTGTAACTCTAAAACGTTTCAGTATGTGGGTAGTTGGTGGGACCACACACAGACGTACACACACACACACACACACACACACACGTACATGCTTGTGCGCACACACACATGCACACATACACACACATACAGAAACAGAGAGCACAGAGTGAATTGAATAGGATGGGACCATATCTTAAAATAAATTAAAGTAAATGGAGAGAGAGAAATGTAGTGAGAGGAGAGAGGGTGAAATGGAATGGGGTAAATTATATGTCATTCAAGAGGCAAGCAGGAGACTTTTTAGTAGAGGGAAAAAGGAGAGCTGAGAAAAAACAAGAAGTTTACCCTCATCACATTCGACTAAAGGAAGGAATAAAATGCACACTCATTTTGATATGAAAACCTATCTTACAATACAGGAAAGTGGGGGAGAAGGAGATAAGCAGGGTGGGGGGGATGATGGAAGGGAGGGCAATGGGAGGAGGGAGCAATCTGGTCAACACTCGGGGAGGAACAGGATCAAAAGACAGAATAGAAACAATGGGGAACAGGATAGGATGGGGGGAAATACAGTTAGTCTTACACAACACGACTATTATCGAAGTCATTTGCAAAACTACACAGATGTGGCCTATATTGAATTGCCTGCCTTCCCAAAGGGAATGGGTGGGGAGGGAGGGATGGGGAGAATTTGGAACTCAAAGTTTTAGGAACAACTCTTGAGTATTGTTTGTTGCTACTAGGAAATAAGAAATACAATTAATGGGGAATAGAAAGTCATCTGGCCCTACAGGACAAAAGAAAAGATAGGGACAAGAGAAGGGAGGAATGAGAGAAGAGAGGGCAGATTGGTGATAGGGAAAATTAGAATGCTCTGTGTATTGGGGTGGGGCGAGGGGATAAATGGGGAGAAAATTTGGAACCCAAAATTTTGTGAAAATGAATGTAAAAAGTTAAATAAATAAATTTGTATTAAAGAAAATAAAAAGAATCAGTGAATTTTTACCTATGTTTGGGAAATATTGTGTTGGGAAAGAGTCTTTCAGGTGATATTTTAATCTGAATGATTTTTTAATAGTCAACAAAAAAAGTAAGCACAGTGGATTCTGGTAATGTCTATCCATAAATCGGTAGTTTGATGGAATACCAATGAGAAAAGGCTGTTCTCCTTTCATATGTCCTTCAGCTTTCATTTTAAAAAATGTTTTAAATGCATTATATTTATCAAGATTTGTTGAGATAGAAAGTTTGATGGGTTTTTTTTTCCTTCTGAACCTATTGAGTAATAATGCTGCATAGTACTTCACTAGGGAAAAAATGATATATCAGCCTATGAAATAAAACACCATTTCATTCAAAAAAATAATTGAATACTTTATGTATACATAAACTATGTAAACACAATATAGCTTTACCAAAGTAAAAAGTGAACCAAAAAATATTAGGACACCTAACACCTTAGGTGGATGGATAGATAGATAGACAGACAGACAGATAGATAGATAGATGATTTAAGATATATATGTATGTATGCATATATATAATATATATAGTGTCTATATATAGATACATATAATTAAGATGTATGTATGTGTGTATATGTATATACAGATACATATATATGTGTGTGTGTGTGTATATATAGTTTCCATTTCTTTCTGATTTTATGCTAGCAACAATTAGCTTGTGGGGAATCTCACAGAGGTGAGAGGTGAATCACTGTGAATTAGAGATGGTTTTATATATATATATGCATATATATATATACATATATATGAGAGAGACTAAAGTTGTGGCAATAATAACAAGACAAATTATTTCAGTATTAATAAGGATAAGTAGCTAACATTCTGATAAGAATAAAAGCTAACAAAATACACATATATAATATATTTGACATCTTTGAGTTGATGTTACTGGCAGAATACAAACTAGAACACATCATAACCTATGTCTGCCTTACATTTTAGTCCCTAGCATCTTGTAGGTATTCTTGATAATCCATTTTTGATCAAGACATAAGACTGGAGCCTAAGCATAGCTGAATTTTGCTATAAAAAGGTTCCAGCATATGCTACATTTTCTCATGATATTCTCACTCACACTTTAGAATATAGGCTTATGTTGTTTCCTTTCTAGGAAAATGTTGAATTTAAGGTAGATATGGCCACAATTATAATACAGAATATATGCAAGGAAATTTTTCTGGAAGTTGTTTTACTTCTCAATGAACAAACCCAGGAACTTTTTTCATTTAAAAAAAATATTGTAAATCTAATTAGAAATCGGGTGTTTGTAAGGATCTGGGAAATATTATGTCTCACAATGATTTTCTAGACTACTTTCAATATGTATCTATATTTTTAACAGGGTGCCTTATTTTTCCCTTATTCTCATTGCTTAATTTTATTTACTTACATTGAAGACACTAAAAAAAAAGAAACATTGGAAATATACAAAGTGTGATTCTATTGCATCATTGTTTAAAACCCATTACATCAAACTATTCCCCTTGGGAGATTTTGAGTCCACTAGGAATAACCAGTAGAAATTGGCATAGTCAGTATGTGACACTGATTTCCATGCATTTATATGTGAAAAGAAACATGGCAGCAGAAGAAGAACCATTGCTTCTAAAGTGTAGTAAATTGTCTTTGGCTATAGTACTTCTGTCATGCTTCAACTGTGGAACCCTAGAAGAAGGAGGACCTGTAGAGGTTGAGTGACTTTTCTTTGCTCATATTACAGAACCAAGATGAGTCTCTATTCTTTCCAAATAATTCAGAACTGGTAAAATGGCTGGAGTCTGTTTTCTTTTTAATTAGCTTAGCAAAAGGTTCATTAATTTTTTTTAGTCTTGTCAAAGAGGGAGTTTTTTTTTTAGTTTGTGCTATCATGTTTAATCTTTTTTATTTTCCAATAATCTAATTTTTATCTCATTTACGATGTCTGCTTTGGTGCTTATATTTATGAGTTTTGTTTGCTTTCTGTTTTTTAAACGCAGTCAGCCCATTCATTCTTTCATTTTCTGTTTTTTTTTTTACATGTGCATATTTAGGGATTCAACTTTTTTCTCTGAGGATTATTTTAGTAGTTATATCCAGAAATCTAGATATGTTATTTCACAATTATCATTTTCTTTTACATAAATATTATTTCAACAAGCCCCAAGGCCCTTAAATTATAATACATGGTCTAAACTTTTAGAAGTTTTATACAATGACGGTTGTTGATTATTCTTGCACCTGGAGTTCTTCTTTTATTACTTTTCCCCCATCATCTCCCTGGGCAATATAACGAACTAAATTCATCATTTTCAGCCCACCTAGGGGTAACTATTAATTATAAAGGTATTTGTGGATGGTTTTGCTTTCTGCAAAATGGAAATACTATTACAACAGTATCTGTTTTTAGAACAAATTATGGGTTCTTATTCAAATTAATAGCATTAATTAAGAATTTAATTACTTACTTCCTTACTTCCTAAACATTTAGTTTAGCAGGAATCAAAATATCTTTCAAATTTTCAGTGATTAAAGAAGTTAATTTGAGTTCCTGTTTTTAAGGAATTATTTCTTTTTAGATTCCTAAATGGTAACAGCTTTGGACAAATTGCTTGATTTAAATGCTTTTTCTCACGTTTGTTACTTTTTCGTTCTGAATTGTCCAAGGGCTACTAATTCAGGTTGATTTCTATGGGATTATGTACCTGCCTTCTCATCCTCTCTCCTATTTCTTTTATTTTGATTATGTCCTAGTTTGATCCTACCTTTACTAGGTATTCAGTAAAGGAAAGAAAAGCAAGTTAAGCTCAAATTACTCACTACATACATTAATTTTTGACTTTCTAAACTTTGGCAAATAAAAAGTAGACAAAACACAGATGTGACTTATTTTCCCCTCAAAGATCCATTAGTTCCCTTTGTCACTAGCAGAGATAAATGAGATGTATGTACATGTTTCTTTTTAACATTCTGAAAAAACTTAAATCCTAAAGAAATCTTGAAGATAAATGACTTAGCATGAGATTTAAAACTCTAAAATGTTTAGAACTAAATCAGATTCTTTTAGGGACTTTCTCAGTGAGGCAGGCCAAGGTATTTTGTTTTGTATATTTCGGGGAGGTGCTATCTTATATAAATCAACTTTATATTAATTTATCGATTTTAACTATTAGTTTTACATAGACATGATCCTACTAGTATTGGCCTTTTCTGCTTGCTTCAGCAGTTCCTGTTACCCATCTCCCCCTGGATATCTTGCTATTACCTTAGCCCCAAGAAGTGAAAAACAGATCTCCATTTTGACTCCCCTATTTCTGTCAGTGCAGCTGCCTTTCTTTCAAACTTTTGTCTCAAGACTTTTAACTCTTCTCTCTAATACCTTTCATTCTGTCTTTTTCACTTCTATCAGATTAACCTCCCTGCAATATCACTTTTATCAGGCCTAAAAGTCTTCCACCTCAATGATAAAATCCAAACTAATTAGCCTTCAGTTCAACGACATTCACAATCTGCTGGCTTCAACCTCTGTCCAAATTTATCTTCTACTTTTCTCGAAACACATAATACACATTCCTACCTCCATATTTTCCTTTTTCTTAGCATAGCCCTCTCATCTGCAACATACTCTTTCCTTTTCTATCTATATTCAAATCATAGCTACAATAAAGATCATTTTAAAATTTATAAAGCAACTTCTTTGGAACTAATCTAAGAGGTAGATTCTCTATGTAGTGCTACCCCAACTTTGAAAATGAGCAAACTCAGGCCAAGAGAAATTAAGGTACTAGATGTCATAAGAAATAGAAAAGAAGATAGTTACAAAGAAACACTGGAAGACTTGCATGAAATGTTCAAGAGTAAACAGAACTAAGAGTATCATTCATACAATTAAGAAAATAATAAAAAAGAAAAAAATTTAAATGACGTAAAATCTCTCTTAAACACAATAAACAAGCATATTTCCAAAGGGTCACTGATAATAATAATAGCTAGCATCTCTATAGCATGTTAAGATTCATACATTATTCTACAATATTATCTTTTATGATATTTAATAATGACACTGACAAGAGGTGACGGACTAAAGCTGAAGAATGAAACATATTTCTCGACACAGCCAACAGGGGAATTTGTTTTGTTTAATTACGCATGTTTTTTTTTCAAGAGTTTTGTTCATGGTTGTTGAGGCTGTAATTGTATTAATAGGGATGTGAGAAAGAACATAAATTTATATTAAGAAAAATATTGAGGGATTCATGAGTAAGATAAGTTTAAACCAACATGTGAAGGTAGACAAAGAACATGATTTGTAGAACAGGAAAACAGAGAATAGTCTATGAGAGGGGAATTGAACACTCTGAAATTTTCTATTTTCTATGTGGAGGTATACTTACATACCTGTAGATGTCCATGTACACATATATGCATATGGACATATACGCATATATGATGATAGATGTTGCCAAGAAGATTCTGCAGCTCTAGTAAATATATGCCTGGTCAAGAATAATCTTTAAGACATTGCAACATAATACAATGATTATCTGTAGCCCTGAAAATGTCCACAAAGATGCTTAATGTATTTTCATTTACTTTCTCCAGAGAATAAAATATTGAGCTCTGTAGGGGACACAAGAGGTAGAAAATGTGGTTTCTGTCTTGGATCGCCTACTACATCACATTATCTTTAATTTACAAATTTCATTATTTTTGAGCAGTGTTTTTTACCTACTGGGTGTTTAATACATGTTGAATGATTCATCTTCAGTTTCTTCATTTAAAAAAATAAGAGTAATAAATGATCTCTAGTGTCTTTTTTCATTGTAATATTTGCATGATTCACATAATCATCTGTTCCTATATCTCATTTTAGAAAATAAGAAATTGAACCCCAGAATCTTGTACAACATGGTGGTCTTGGATTTAAAAAAGCTTTTATTCATCCAACTTCTGATACTTACTAGCTGTGTGGCTAAGGGCAAATCATTTAGCATTTTAAGATCCAGCTTCCTAATCTGAAAAAATGGGATGGTAATGCAAAAACAGGGCAACTAGGTGGTAAAGTGAATTAAGTCCTGGGTCTAGACTCCAGAAGATTCATCTTTGTGAGCTAAATTCTAGACTCAGTTATTAGTCATGTGACCCCTAGATAAATCACTTAATCCTGTTTGCCTCTGTTTTCTCATCTGTAAAATGAGCTAAAGAAGGAAAATGGTGAGCCATTCCAGTATCTTTGCCAAGAAAACACCAAATGGGGTCATGAATACTTGGAAATAACTAAAATAACTGAGCCAATACTATTACAATAGTATATGTCCCAAAAGTTGTTGTAAAGTTCAAAAGACATAGATGTTGATATAGCCATATATAGATATATGACTATGTATATTGATACCTATCTATAGTAATAGAGTTACACTTATAGACAGCAATTTGTTTAGTTACATATGCATGTGCAAACATGCACAGATATACTCATATATAAATATATAAAACACTTTGCAGACCTTAAAAGTAAATCATTATTATATATTTTTTTAAAAATGTTTATTTAGTGAATTAATAAAATTACCAAGTATTTAGTAGTGCCATCTATGTGCTATATGCTGTTCTGAGACACTGGGGAATAAAATATTAAAATCAAAGGATCCCTGAAAAAATTTACATTACATTGGGGGAGATAACAGGTAGAGACATAAATAAATACAACATAAATCGTACTCATGGAATGGAAAGGTAATGTGAAAAAACAAAACAAAACTCCATATTCACACTCTCATTTTACAGATGGAAAACAAGAAAAGCTCCCAAGTAGAAGATTGCATTTGAAATGAACTTTGAATAAATTATAATATAAATTAAGATGTAAACATTAAACAAAATCTAATTTCCCAAACAATAGAAAAATATGGAATGAAGTGAAACCCACTGTTATCGCCTTGTCCTCATTTCACATTTCCAACATTTAATAGCTGCTCCCTCCTATCCTTTCTCCTAGGATTTATCACATTTTCCCCCCTCTCTAAGTTGTCTAAGTCCCCAGAGTTGCTCCTTTCCTTATCCCATTAAAAAATAAATGAAAACTATCAAACATCTCAGCTCCTTGGAAGACGCATGAAGCCCATGGGAACTTCAGTTTAAATTAACACCTTTTCTTCCATAGGATTGAATTTAACACATTTCAGTACCCATTAGGTGGTCTGTCGGTTTGACTGTTTTGTTTTTTTTCACCTAAAAACCATTTACACTCCTTAAAGTTCACCACAAGACCTAATTATGCCCAAGTTCCTTTTTTACTATGTCTCCTGATGCTTTTCTAATTTTTTTAAATAACATAAACACCATTTACTACAAGAACTATCCCAGATTGTAATAGATAACACTACTTTTAAAAAAAGAATTCATTAATTTGAGCATCTCATTATGATTAAGATCATGTCTGTGTGAAATAAATGTTCAAACCATTCTGTGTTATTTGACCCCAAACATTTGTTTTTCCTTTCAATTTACCCACCTATGCCATTGAGATTATAAAGTAACAGTAAAACACTTTGGTAACAAGGAATTTCAGCTGTACCTAGATTACTTTCAAGGTTCTTTTCAGCTTAATCCATCTGTGGATTTTTCAAGTCTTTAAATCTAAAGGATAACTCATAATTATCACATGTTAAACGCAAGAACTTTCCAAGTAGTGCTGCTACAATTTAGCTCTTCCAGAATTGGTGTATGAGTGTTTGTGTTTGTGTGTGTGTGTGTGTGTGCGTGTGCAAGTGCATGCATGCACGTGCCTGTGCCTGTGGATGCACATATGTATACATATGTGCAAAAATGAAGCCTTTGAGAAAAAGTCTTCAAGGATCATGGGTCACAAATTGGGAAAAATGTAGCAGAGAGAAATTTCTTTGGGCTAATGCCTAGAGCTAATATTTCTAAATATGTCACGATAGTTAGAGATCATCTGACTTACCATCGTATCTATTATGAAGGTTCAGGTATTATGTGCCACTGAATGACCTTGATCCCAGACTGAGTTCAGATAATCAAGATCTTAAAGTCATAGATTTAGAGGTAGAAAGGAACTTTAAAGCAATACAAGATTTAAAGGTAATCTAGTTCAATTCCTTTATTTTACAAATGAGAAAAGTGAGGTTCAGAGATTTTAAGTGAATTATTTTAAGATAATACAATAGTAAATGGTGGAGGCAAAATTCAAACCTAGGTCAAAATAATTGCAAACTCATGAACAGAGGCAGAATAAGTTCAATTTGAAAGTAGAGTTGTATAAAGGAGCAAATGACTTCCAATTTAGATATGTTGAATTTGAGATGCCTCTTGTATTTCAGAAGTGTAAAAATGAATTGAAATGAAAACCACCAACAGCAAAGCCTTGTTCTTTTAAAATAATTTTTATCTAAGATAAAAAGAGGCTACGTTGGGAAAAATCCCTGTTTGCATTTTTCCAGGTCCCTCAGCTCATCATCCCATTGTCAGTCTCCTACCTTTTCAGACTGTCCATTAGGCCTGGAATGTACTCCCTCTTTGTTTTTGCTTATTTAGAATCACTTACCCCCCCCCTTTTAAGGATATAGTCAGGTGTCAACTCCTAAACAAAATCTTTCCTGGTTTCCCTATTTGATAGTGATCTCTCTCTCCTCATATATCGCCTGTTAATTTATCTGTATAAATATTCTAACTTTTTCTATCACCTCTACAAAGACTATAAGCTCTTTGAGGGTAAGGATCATTTTTCAATTTGTCTTTTTATCCACATTGCTTAGCCAACTGTCTTTCTTATGATACTCTCTTAAATAGTGGTTATTTTTGCATGAATTGAAGACAAAAGAGACATTATAAATTTGGGCTTAGTTCTGTCTGGTGATTCCTATTTGCTTCAGTGACAGGAGAGAGCAGTAACACATTATAATGTCATTGACAAATAGAGAGAGGATCTGTAAAGTCCATGTGTAGCTATGGTGACAGAAGTCCAAGAAAGGCCTCTGGAGATGGGTCAGGAGCCATGTGTTACCATGGTAATGGATGAAGGAAACAAACTTGGAAGGTTTCACTGATAGGGAATGGAAGCAAGAGCCAGTTTTCTGAGAAAGTATAGGGGACAATCCCATATCTACAGAATTTAGATGGTGGGACACGCTGTGGGACCAGTGCTGTACTGCCTGAAACATGTTCAGAGTAAAGTGGAAATGCAGAAATTATCAGAATAAATCTATTAAGCCCCACGGAAATTATCTATTGGCTCAATTAATTGAATATTTTAGAAGGAAAATTGGATACATCCCCAGATTGATAATTACCTCCATTCTCCACTAAGGCACACTCCATAGAGTCTCAGATTTGCTTAACTGAAATCAATATGTTATTCTGTAAGTTTTTAAATTATAAATTAATGTGAGTTATAGGATATAGAACTCCCAAGCAGAGTTCAGACTCAGATTGAGAGAGGTAGTATAAAAGAGGACAACAGAGAAACACAGAATTTCAGATTTGTAAGGGATACCAGCAGCCATCTTCTCACACTAAAAAAAAAAATCCCTTCTACAACATACCTGGGTTATTCTCTATCTTTGCTTGAAGATCTTCAATGAGAGAAAACCTATACTTTCCTAAAGCAGAGGGTCCCATTAATTATTAGGATAACTCCCCCACTTTCATCAAGCATAAATTTCACTCTTTGCAGCTTCTGTTTCCATTTTTTGAGTCAGTAAACTCAGTAAATGTTTGTTAAACATCCAGGCCAGGCACTGAGCTAAGCACTGGGAATACAGATACAAAAAAACAGGACATTCCCTGCCCTCAAGGAGCTTACAACCTAGAAGAGGGAGTAAGACAAAACACAAAATAAAGCACCAAAAAGGAGAGATGGAGGAAGAGGTGCTCAATTATCTGATGCACTGGGGAGAAGTCAGTCAGAGAAGTCCCAAAGTAGTGAAGTCAGGTGAGAAATAAGATGTCTAAGCTGAGCTCTTTCTTTAAATAGAAGTTTAGAGTAGGTAATTGTATTCTTCAGTCAGAAAGGCAGACAATAGTAATGAGGTGGTGTACATGGTGGGGGAGACCTTATAGGATGATGAGGCTATCCCAATGATGAACTTCCTGATTGGTGAAGTCAGTGAGAGGATTTCTAATGTAGGTCAGTCAGGTGAGATGAAGAGGAAATCAGATCCTCTTCCAATTACAGTTGTTCAAAAAATTCAATAAAGCTAACATGTTCTTCTGATTCTTCCCTTCTTCCAGCCAAAAAAATCCACAGTTCCTTCAACTGATTCTTATATGACAAGGAGACAATGCCCTTCTCCTCTCTGGCTGCCATATTCTAGAGATGAATTCCAGCTCATTGATGTCCTTCATTCGGATAGGTAGAACAGTGGATAGAATGGTGGCCCTGGAGTCAGGAAGACTTGAATTTACATCTAGTCTCAAATACTTACCAGGTATGTGACCCTGGACAAGTCACTTAATTTCTCTGTGTCCCAGTTTCATCATCTGTAAAAGTGGGACAATAGTAGCACCTACGTCCCAGAGTTGTGAGGGTCAAACGAGATAAATTAACATAATGCAGCTCCTGGCACATAAGTGCTAAATAAATGCTCATTGCTTTCCTTCATTCCCTTCTTAAACTGTGGTGCTCAGAATGGTCGATTGGGACTATCGTATCCTTATTCCTGAAAATTTTATCTCTCTGAATGAGAAGCGATATTCATAAGTCATACCACACATTTTACTCACATTGAATTTAAAACCTATCACAGCTCCCAGTTCTTTTGAATAAAATATACACACATACACATGCATATCTACACTTGTATGTATATATGTATATATATATATATATATATATATATATATATATATATATATATCACACTACTTAACCATGCACCTCCTTTTTTTCTTGTGAAGTTAATTTTTTAACCAAATGTAAGATTTTGAAATAGTAACATATCAAATTTACTTACACTATATTTGACCTAATTAGATTCAGTCTGAATTCGGTTCTAGCCTGACAAAATAATTTGGGTTCTGAATTCTGTACTTGTTAGCTACCCTGGCCCCCAGCTTTGTGCTACATGCATTTTTATATGGGTACCATTTGAAATGGGAACCATTTTTATATGGTCTCCAACAATAATGCCCTTATCCAAGTCATTGATAAAACACTCTGGAAGCACAGGGCCAAGAAAAGATCCCAGTAGCTGCTTTTAAAAACATGCCTAAAAGAGTTCAGATTATTTTCTAACAGATTCTTATTGGATTAAAGTGAAGAACTTCATGATTTCTACAGTTCTGTCTCAAATAACATTTGACCACTGTTTCCACTTTGATATAAGGAAATAATGCATGCAATGATAGTTGGGTAATACAAGAAAAAACAGTGAATACATTATAACAAGAGAAAGGGAAAAGAGCCTTATCCAACTCAACCACAATGAGAAATGAGGTACCCTTTAAATATCACAATAGCTTAAGTAATCTATCTCCTTAGAAAATGATGTGGTTGGAATTGAGATAAGGGAATTATCTTCAGAGTGGAAAAATATTTTCAAAGACCATGCATGTGGCAAAGACCCTTCATCATGGATAACAGACAATGGAGTTAGCTATTAGAAACAACATACCTATACGGAAGAAATAATGTCAGATTGGGGTGGGGGTGGGGCACAGAATGGAAAGGCAATATAATTCTTTCCAACTCCCCTTTTCTTCTCATTTATTCATATTCATAGTGTTTCTCAAAATAAAAGGGCTCCTCAAAGTCATCTAGTCTCAAACCAAAGCTAATTTTGAATCTCTGGTTGTCGCCCAATCTGAGTCTCAACTAAAAGCATTTCTCTTTTAAGTGGGAGCAGGAGAGGTGCACTAATTTTTGAAAAGGATGAAAACTAGACATCTAAGATTGATTCAGTGAATCTCTGTCCTAACTATGGCACTAATTGATTCTGTGACCTTGCACAAATAACTTTGAATTTCTGGGTTACACACACACACACACACACACACACACACACACACACACACACAAAAGAAATGATCAAGGAAGAAGTACCAATGGGTTGGGTAGACCTTCTGTGGAGGATATGTGATGAAACTTAGATATGTTCCACAGGATCTGAAGGCATGGGAGGGAGGTTGGAGATCTAAATTTAGAGATAATGCCCACAGAGATGAAACCATGGATCATTCAAAGTATCAGGTGTGGAGCAATCAGACTGTTAACTATAGGTCAGCAGGAGGCTCTGAGTGACAGTGTTTTACAACTTGCAGGCATTAATCTATTATTTGACCCAAAATAATTCAACACTGTCTTGCTGAATTCTGTACTGAAGTGTGATGCGGTGTGAAAAGAAATAAAATGCAATTGGAAAATGCCTTGTTCATGTGGATAAGATGCCAACAGAATCACTTTAATAGGGAATACTATCTTCCTCCATGCCCCCTACCCCCCAGCTCTGCACAGGAGGTTTGTTTACCTGCTGTGTTCAAATCATTCAACTCCTTTTGTGTCTTGAAGATACTGAGAATTTAACTCAAACTTAGAGATATACACATAAAAGGATGGTGGTTTCCTGAATAATCATAACAAGGTTTGGAAAAGAGGAGAGTTTGGGGGAAACTTAATAATGTCTTTATCAGACAAACCTAGTTTATGATTTAGCATGAAATATCTCACAGGTAGTTGGTAAGGCAGGACTACAGCTCTGAAAAGAGGCTAAGGACATACATGTAGATGTGACGTTGTCTGTGTTAGTGTGATAATTAAACCCATGGGAGCTTCTGAGGTCTGAAGGAGTATATATTTCAAGAAGAAAATTCATCCCTCACTCCTTATTAGGTAATTTAGAAAAAGTCCACTCTCTTATAGATAAGGCAGTCTTACATTGGTAATATACTGGTTCTTGGTCTCAAATAATATATGTTTGAGTCCTGACAGGCTCTGGGACTTTGACCAGGGTACGATTACCTCGTCCTTGCCCCATCTCACCTCCCCAATGGAAGTCAAAAACTGAGACTGTCCTTCCTTGGCAGCTCCCCTCCTGAGTAGTAATAAAGTTTGTGGTTGCTATCTCTGGGTAGGTAGGCTTCCCTACAAATGCTCTGTAATTTAAAATGTATTCTTTGAAGTCCTTTGTATTACATAGAGGGAACACTCATGTTAAGAAAACGTTAGATTTGTGAAATATTAAAGTAACCGAAGTGTAATTAAGCTGACTCGATTTTATAACCTGTTAGCTAACACCAACTTCCAACTTTGTTACTCCCATGATACCTGTGACACTGAGAAGTCCAAATTATCTCAAGTACTACTTTGAGTCTATGAATAACAGCAGGAAAACAACAAAATATTATATACAATTTATCAGCTAAAGAGTGCAGTATTTGTGTTGGCTAATATTCCACTTGAGCCAATAGTCCAGTGGTCTCACCAGAGTCTCTCTGGAGCATGAGTAGGATTAGCCTTTAGCAATCTTCACTGTCTCAATTTAGTTAAGTAGTCTGACCTCCCCACTCCCAGCCACACATATGCACACACACACACACACACACACACACGTGCGCACACGCGCACATGCACACACACACTCTGCCATTAAGCATTTGGCTTCAAGAGTTGTCACAAGCCAGGTTCAAGATATAATTTAGAGTAGAGAACTGGTGTCAAATAGAAACAGGAGTCACTAATCTGTACATAAGGATCTCTATAGGCCACATGTTGACTTAGTTTTAAAATGTAATTTTTTTTGTTTTATGGTGTTTTTATTTTTTCTGTTATTTCCCAATTACAGTTTAATCTGGTTTGGGCTACATTTAGGAATGTTGTAGGGAGTATATTTGCACCTTCGACTTGAAGAACTAATGGAATAAATACTCATCATATAAAAATGGACAATCTATAGTTCATACACAATTCTAGACCACTATGTATCTGTGTCTCCTTCTCTCTGGTGGCTATTTCCACATAACCTCAGAATTTAGGAATGTAAGAAAAAGGTAAGTATTATTATATATAATGTACTGGACTTAAAGTAAGGAGGACTGAGTTTAAATCCTACCTTAGGAACATCATAGTTTTGTAACCCTGAACTTAATTTCTTTCTGTCAAAATGGAAATAATAACCACTCTTACTGATTGGCTGGATATGCACTCCTGGAGGTGGTTTCTTATCTTTAATGCCATGTGGTTCTCTGTTCTGAATTTATTTTCCTTTTGCAGGATTTAGTCAAGAAATGAATTGAAAACTGTTCCTCACATAATGTGGGGAATATATATATATATATATATATATATATATATATATATATATATATATATGTGTGTGTGTGTGTGTGTGTGTATATATATATACACATATATATTTGGCCTATTATTCCTTAGTTTATTGCAACTGTTCCATTGGGCCACCCTGCACGCTAACCCAGTTATCATCATTGATCTTGTGGGCAAAGAAGTATGCAGACTAGAAACTCAGGTATTGTGAGTGATGCTGTCCCAGCTCTAAGTTAGGTGGACTTCCAATAGCTCTGAGCTTTGAAATTTAAAGAGTGGTGGAGGTTGCAACTGGAGTAAGGGTAAGGGAGTTGGGTCCACTTGGCTATAAATAGTGATAAAAGGAGGCTTTTTTTGTTTTTTAAGAAACTTCAAAAATTTTTTCTTGGCATGAGAAACAGGACCCATCACTCCCAAACCAGAATTAGTTTATTCAGATTGTACAGTAGTG
The DNA here is from genome assembly GCA_023548195.1 of Bettongia penicillata ogilbyi. Taxonomy (NCBI): domain Eukaryota; kingdom Metazoa; phylum Chordata; class Mammalia; order Diprotodontia; family Potoroidae; genus Bettongia; species Bettongia penicillata. The sequence goes on along the minus strand of JAJHZJ010000413.1, from coordinate 15,444,142 downwards.
ATATTTGCCACATACTACAATTACCTCACAAAGGTTATGAGGCTCAACAAAATGAAGGCTGTGAAGGACTGTTAGAACATCTCAAAGAAGATGGGACATGCATTGACGTACTGTGGTGTTGGGTTGTATGAATTTGCTTTTTAACAGTCGTTCTGAGACCTACTTTGAAAGGGCTGGTAAACTCTGGTTTGGACCACTAATGGTGGAAAAATGAAATTCTACTAGAAAGGCTCTTGCCTTCCAATTATTCTCAATAGGGGAGCTTTTAGTTATGTATGGCTGTGTGGTCTGTCACAATCATAGACAAACTGTTGCAGACTATTGGTGACCTCTTGGGAAGGATCGTAGTGAAAACTCTGAAGTCATTGGGTTACCGACCTATTTTCTCCTAGCTAGTGTTAGTCAGTGTTTTGTGTCCTTTTTATTTGGAAAGGAATATTAAACAATCTGAGCTATTGGTGAAGACTAATTCTAGCTCTTCTTTGCTGTCTCAGTGCTTCTTAAGAACACCTTTTTTAAAAAAGAATTGATTCTCTGACAATTTTCATGATTATACTTTGGTTTAAGAAACGTGTAATAATTGACCTCACACTGTATGTTGACTTTGTGGTGTGATATTTGCACAAAAAGCTGTGATTTGTAATACTTAATGGCATGAACTAAAACTTTTTGTGTATGAAAACAAAAGGTGTGAAAAACAGAGCAACAGGCAGTATAGAGGCAGATGATTTCTATCCAAAGAGAAGTGTAGTGGCTTCTTGAACCATTCTTTGAACCTTTGTATTCTTGTCTTACAAATGAGGATTTCACATTTGCATCTAGAGGCATCAAAAAATTACTTTAAACAGAAGTAAAGGTTTTTTTAAAGAAAAAAAATAAAAGTCACCCCTACCTTAAAGGTTGCTGTGAGGCTCAAAAGGTATAACCACAGAAATCATTTTGTAAATTTTAAAGCACTATATAAATACTAGCTATTTGTTTTTCTATTTGATAATAATTTATTTTTCACAATTACTTGTGAAAACAGTTTTAATACACTTTTTTTTAAGTTTTGAGTTTCAAATTCTATCCCTCCTTCCACCTCCCATCTCTTTCCCTCAGACAATACGTAATCTGATATAGGTTATACATGCACAACTTCCATATCACTCATTTTGTGGAAAGAAATGAAAGAAAGAAGGAAGGAAGGAAGGAAGGAAGGAAGGAAGGAAGGAAGGAAGGAAGGAAGGAAGGAAGGAAGGAAGGAAGGAAGGAAGGAAGGAAGGAAGGAAGGAAGGAAGGGAAAAGGGGAAGGTAAAAAAGCATGCTTCAGGTAATGCCAGTTCTTTCTCTAGAGTTCTTTAGAATTGCATTGGATCACTGTATTCCTCTGAATAGCTACATCATTCACAATCATTCATCATACAATTTTGCTGTTACTGTGTCCAACGAAATCTCGATTTTGCTCATTTCACTATGTATTAGTTCATGCAAGTCTTTCTAAAGATTTTCCCCCCAAATCATCCTGCTTTTTATTTTTATAACACAATAATATTCTATTATAATTATATACCACAACTTGTTCAGACATCCCCCATCTGATGGACATTCCCTTTCCTCAATTTCCAATTCTTAGCCACTACAAAAAGAGCTGTCATAAATACTTTTTGTACAAATAACTTTTTGTCCACACACACCCCCTTTTTTAAAATCTCTTTGTGACATTCACTTAGTAATGGTATTGCTGAATCAAAGAATATGCATAGTTTTATAGCCATTTGAGCATACTTCCAAATTGCTCTCCAAAATGGTCGAATCAGTTCACAACTCTACTAATAGTGTCACAGTTTTCCCACATCTTTTCCAACATTTATTATTTTCCTTTTTTCATCACATTTAGCTAATAATATTTTAATAATATAGTTTATTCAATATAACTATGACAACAAAAAAGAAAGACCATGGACCAACACACACCAGTATAGATCTGTGTTCCATTAGTCATCTCAAAAATCTGCTATTTTCTTATCATATCTCCATACATAGTAGGAGAAAATTCCTGACCACTCATTCCCACGGTTCATGGAAAGAAATAATGGAAGAGAGTTAAGATGTCTGGCATATAGTTCATCTGTAGTTCACATACTATAGAAAGGGAAAACGAGAGAGAGAGAGACAGAGACATAGACTCAGAGAGACAGAGAGAAAGAGAGAGACAGAGACAGCGATGGACAGAAAGACACAGACACAGAGAGACAGAGAGTGCATTGGAAACTTCTCCGCTTCCCAACTCAGCTCACCAACCCAACTAGATTCACAAAAACGTGAAATCCTTAGCACACCAGATCCTTCTTGACATTACTACTTTTCTCATAATTTCCCAAGGTAAAAATATTCTCCCCAGCACTGGTCACTGGACATCTCAGTCAAGAACTAGTTAAGTCTCAGGTCACAGCAAAAACAAGCTTCTGTTTTACAGAAGCACCCCAGTCCCAATCCAATGGCACCTGAAGTTCTTCTGCTGATGCCCTATGGCATTCAGTAAATTTTATTCTCAAAGGGCAAATAGACTTTTAGGCAAATAAACCAAAATCAAGTCTCCTTATATTTAAGTAACTTCTGCAAGCAATTATTAAATATCTACAGTGTGCCAGCCACTGTTTGGTACCAGGAACGCTAAAACAAATAACATGAAAGCCCAATATTCTCAAAGACTTTACAGTCTCATAGGGCTATAAACAATATCCAGATAATTATAATCAAAGGGGGAAAAGGTATAAGTGAAAAAGGGTAACACGTGTAAAGTTCTAGGAGGAATTTGAGGACGGAAAAAATAATTTCCCTTTGAGTTTGAAGGATAGAGAAGACCTCATGGAGGAAGAAGTATCTCAGAAGAATTTGTAGAGGTTTTAGAACTTTTAGTAAAATGGGGAGAACAATATATTTCTAAAATTGCCTCTTTAACTACTAAAAGGGAATGTATTTGGGTGGTTTGATTGCTATATTATATAAATTCTGAGCACAAAACAAAATGAAAAGGGATTTCATAGATAACTTGAAATTGGGATTCCCCTTATATCAAAATACTGCACATCAGGCTAATGATGCTGAAAATGAGGAATAGTGTAGTGTATATTATAGTATATTTGGAAATGACCTTGTAATGTATTTTCTATATCCTGCTATTAAAATGCTGCATGGATACCAAGCCAATCTTATAGGTAGGCACATTCAAAATGAGAATTGATTAAGCCTCTCAAGTAGATTACTTTTTGTTGAGGTCCTTAAAATGGACCAATTCTTTGCTGACTTCAAAGCTTTAACTCCTTCAAGTGCATCTCTTTGAAAGCAACAAAATCCCATCTAGACAAAAATGTAAAGAACATTTGCATTTCATTAATCAAATGGAAAGAGGAAATGACAGTTTTCTATCTTCCACTTATCTTGGGAGGACATGTAAAAGACTTGCTTTATTCTCTTTGTGGGTACAAGCATTTTACTCTACCTAGTAAAATGATGTAATCCGTTTACAATGATTTTAAATGGTGGATTCAATAGTAGCATGGTTTTAATCAATCATTCAACAAATATATATATTGAGTATCCATCATGGTTAATTTCTGGCTGAATTAATCAGTTGAATAAACTTGAATTCAAGCAGTAATATGTAGTATATGTGTGTGTAGTACATATTTGTATGTATATGTATAAATATATACATACATACATATATAGCTTGAAATGAATTAAATATACATATAAGTATACACATATGAATAAGTATATCATAGGCATATGTATATGTATATATGTGTGTATAAGTACATGAATAGATATGTGCATATATACATATATATGTGTGTATTTAAAGGTGATTTGGAACAGAATAAGTATTTCTTGAACCTCTTAGGGCAGATATGAGTATGGTGAAGATGATAATAAGTAGATATGGCTAGGGATAGGGCTGAGTGGCATTGGAGGAGGAAATGTATCAGAATGTGACAAACACACATTCCCTTTTTACAGTTTTTAATCCATCACAATATTATCCTAGGCAGATCAATATAACAGACAGAAACAAATGCAAAAATTCTCTGTACTTTTCCTGCATATTCCTAGGAAGTTTCAATGTATGCAAGAGATAATTTAGAAAATCAAAGGAGTAAATAAACTATGGAATTTCTATTCTTGTTTGCAGTGTTTTAATATCCTCATAGTCTAGTCAAGTCAGCAAACATTTATTAAGCACCTACTACATGCAAGGCACTGTGTTGAGTGCTAGGGAAAAGCAAAAAAAAATTACCTTCTCTGAAAGAGTTCAGAGTATATAACATAGGATATCATGGTAAGGGTCACAGAAAGGAGAATTATGGGACATTTGATGGACTTGATTAGGTTATAATATATCACCAATAAAATTCAATAAAATAGGTGTATCTATTATATAAATGCCTGATTGTAGGTTTTTTTTATTCTTCACATAACCAAGATTTCCACATATATCCAACATTCCTACATATAAAATAGACAAGATTGTAAATGAAACTTATGATTCCTATTATGTAAGCTTTTCTTTTCAAGTTATGCTAAATTCAAACTGTAGATCGCATATCTAAGCTTCCTCCTAGGCTTTTGATTTGTTTTTTTTTCCCTATTCATATTTGTAAAGAATGGTTAAATGATTCTTTTCTTTCTTTACTTCTTTTCAACCTTATCCTTATGCCTTTCCCCCTTAAATATTCCTCCCTCCAAATGACTATCCCACACACATTAGAAAAAAAAATTTAAATGAGGCCCTGGTGAAAAATCTGCACAGTCAAATCTAAAACAATTCTATATTGGCGATATCCAAGGTGGCACATGGTTATAGCAACTAGATAGTATTTATGTTTTACCTAAACTTGTTTTCAACTACTTTGGGGCAGCTATATGGAACAGTGGATAGAGTTCCAGACCTGGATTCAGGAAGACATTTTCTTGAATTCAAATCTGGCCTCAGGCATTTACTACCTGTGTGACCCTGGGTAAGTCACTTAACCAGTTTCTCTTCTGTAAAATCAACTGGAATAGGAAATAGCAAACCACCCTAGTGTCTTTGCCAAGAAAGAAAAAATGGGGTCACAAAGAGTCAGACATGATGGAAACAACTGAAAAATAACAAAAATGTACGTATTTGTCATCAAGTTCGTATCCTCTCTATCCAGATCACATGATGTATCATTAGTCCTGAGGAACTGTGATTGATCATTGCACTGGGAAAAGATCTCAAGCATTTCCAGGTCATTTATCTTTAAAAGGCATAAATTTATTCTCCTGGTCTTGTTAATTTCATGTTACATTATTTTATATAGGTTTTCCCAAATTTCTCTGAAATCTTCCATTTCATGATGTAGTGAGGTGGTACAATGGATAGGGAACTGGAGTCAGGAAGACATGAGTTTGTAATCCTACCTCAAACACTTACTAGTTGTGTGATCTTGGGAAAATGACTCAATGATTTGTTTGCCTCATTTTCCTCATCTTTAAAATGAAATTACTAATTGAACCTAGCCCCCAAAGGCTTAGTAAGGATAAAATAAGATATTATCTAGAAAACCTTTTGAAAGCCATGATGCATATATACATGTACAATAAAATAGCATTATCAATTATTTTATTTCAATAACATTCCATTACTTTAAAACTCGATAATTTATTTAGTTGTTCTCCAAACTTTGAGCAATTTCTTAGTTTCTAGTTCTTTGCAATGATGAAAAGAGATGCTTAAATATTTTATATGCATAGACCCTTTTTCCTTTAAAAAATTTGTATGTGGTATCAACTTATTAATAGTAATACTGTTGGGATAAAGGTAATATTCACAGCTGTATGACTTTTTTTTTGTAATCTTTGCAAACAGTTACAGAATGAGTTACAGAAGGGCCATAGGAGTCCATGGCTTTACCACCAGCACATTAGTGTGTCTATTTTTCAACTACCCCTCTCATTTTTTTCTTTCTTGTCATTTTTATCAATGTGATAAATGTGACTTGTAGTGTTATAATTGCTTTCATTTGCCTTCTAATGATTAGGTTTTTAAATTTTTTTCATGTTTGCTCAAAAGTGTTTACTCCTTTGCAAATTGTTTGTTCATAATCTTTGATCTTCTTATATTAAGGAATGACTCTTGATCATTTAAATTTGAATCACTTCCTTATATGCCTTAGATGTGAGACCTTTAGCAGAGAAATTTGATACCTATATTTTTCCCAATTGTCTGTTTCTCTTCTAATTTTAATTGTATTTTTGTTTGTGCTAAAAAAAATTTAAATAGTTTTTATACTCAAGATTATTGATTTTATCTTCTCTCTCTATGCCATATATAAAAATGTACCCCTAAGTATAAATACATACACGGAAATTAATCTCTTCCTTGTTCTTCTAATGTGTTTATTGTTTTTTGTCTAAGGCATATACCCATTTGTAACTTACTCTGATACACAGTGCCAGATACAGGTCTATATCTAATTTTAGTTTACCTTATAGATTTTGTCAAATAGTGAATCCTTGCCCCAATTGTTGACATATACGAATTTATTTAATACTATGCTACATTTATATCTATATGTTATATTTATAATTTCTCCAGGTAATAAGTATCTATATTTCTTTACTGATATCATAACAAGCCAATGATTACTGTTTGAAAGTACAGTCTAAAATATGATATTGCTACATCCCCTTTTCTTCATACTTCCACTTTATTTCATTCAAAGTAGAAAAATGAAGGCATGAAATTAAGGAATACAGTGTTATTAGCTTGCTTAGAGCCTCTTTTACAAAACTTTAGTTGTGAGTACCCACTGCTCACATGCCTCTTTTTGGAAAGAAAACATAAGTATCATTTAAATAGGAATGTGTCAAAGTGAAGTCAGTTATCAGTCATTTTGGTCAAAGGAAATGGAAAGAAACTTGAGAGCATGATGTTTGTAAACTTGATAACTTAAAATTATATTTATTTTTTCTATACCTCTAATGTTTATTTTTCTAGGGCATCTCTTTAGTCACCCAGGACTATAGAATCATTCTCTATTTTCATTCTCTGTATTCCCTGTAACCAATCAGTTATATGGTTATGTCAATTCTACCTCTGCACCATCTTTCATGCACACACACACACATACACAGGAGAGAGAAACAGAGAGAGAGAGAGAGAGAGAGAGGAGAGGAGAGAGAGATGTATATCTATCTATAAATAATAGACATATATTTTCTCGTTACTCACATGATCACCATGATAGTTCAGACACTTATTACCTATTTTCTGAACTATTGCGATAGTCTCTTAAATGATCTTCTTGTTTTATGAGATTGCTAGAGACCATATAGAAATGAAAGTGGTGATAACAAAGAGCCATCATGATTTCATCAAGAGTAAGTCAGGGAAGATTAAATGCATTCCATTTTTTTTGGTTTAAGTTATTAAATTCACTCATGAGAATTCTATGCGTATCATTTCCTTTGCCTTAATCCAAATATTTTATGAAGTGGTACATAATACACATTTTAACAAAAAAATTGAGGAGATTTTAACTAAGTGATGTCATAATTGATGGATTTGGAACTAGCTGAATAGCTAGGCTCAGAGTAGTTATGAAATATTCAATTTCAGCTTAGAAAGTGGTCACTTGTGGAGTGATCCAGGGATCTGTGCTCAACCTTATTTAATATTTGTTAGATAAAGGCACAGATGGTATCTTTATTAAATTTTCATAGAACACAAAGTTAGGAAAGATAACTAAAAACTCTAGATGATAAAGTCATCATGGCTCAAACATGGTAAGATTCAATTCAGTAAGGATGAATGATTTTTTTCAGTCTCAAACATGTTCAAAATGTGGAAAGCATAATTAAAAATTTGAAAAAAATAATCTGGGAATTTTATTAAACTGAACATTAAATATGAGTTAAAAGTGTGATAAGAGAGCCCTCAGATTAATGTGATCTTGGACAATATTAAGGCATCTTCTTGGCATAAGGAAGATAGGCACTGTTGTAATATGCTCTTATTGCATCATGTAGAAAATGCATTAGGTTCTGAGCACTATATAGTATTGATACTGATGCCTAATTCCCAGGTTGTTGTCAGGATAATATGAGACAGTGTTTGTAAATTGCTTTGCATATTTTAAAGTTCTTTGTGAGATCCCTATTGGGGAAAAGTCATAAAACACAGAAGGCAGTGAAAGCCAGAACTTAAACACTGCGACCTGTGGAAAACCAGATGTGTTTACCAGTAAAAGTCATAACTTAGATGCTGAGTCAAAATTCACATAATGTGACCTTTAATGACCATAACATGGACACAGTTACCAGTTCATGACCAGTACACAATCCCATGTTTGGGTATTAACCCAAAGGCCCTGGCTTAATGCCCAAACTCAGAAATGAACTCATTACTAAGAAGAAAACCCAAAATATCCACCAATCCACAGTGAAGCACTCTATAGCTCCTCCTCCCTTTTTCTGATTTCTGTAATGATCATGGGCTTTCCTGTGTCTCTGCTAGATTGATCCACTATTGAAACTGTTTCATCTGGCAACCACCCCAGTCTGGCCCCTATTGTAAGTAATGCAATTGATTAAATTACTGTCTGTAATCAATCTGGAGCTCCTGGCCTCTTTCTACAGCATAAAACTAATTCCTCTGTTTAGGGAAGCTGAGAATAACCCAGTGCATAGGGATATCACAACTTACACTTTTATTTCTGTAGAATATTCAGAGAGTGAGTAGAATGATGAAAGTCCTGAAGCACATACAATAGGAGAAACAGTTTAAGGAACTAGGGATGTGTAGCAGAGAATAGAAATCTCATGAGAGGATGAGAAGTGAATGGTGTCTGTCTTCAAGTATTAAGTTGTTTTATAGAAGAATTATTAGACTTGTTCTTTTCAGACCCACAGGACAAAGCTAGGAACAATGATTTGGAACTGTATAAAAGGAAGTTCAGCATTAATGTAAAGAAAAAAATTCTTAACAATTAATTAGGATATGCAAAAGAAGAAAGTTGAGAGAAGGGCTCCTCTTACTGTAAATCTTCAAGCAAAGGCTAGATGATTAGGTTGTGCTGGTACAGGGGTTATTTCTGTGATACAGATTTGAATAAATCTCCAATGAAATGCCTTCATATACCAAAAATCTATTTATATTCTCAGGGAATGCGGAGTGTAACCATGGCTCTCAATGGGAGATTTGGGTTGATGTAGACAAGTTCAATCTTAGGGGCTTTATAATCATCACAACTTTTTTTGGACTGATGTCCCAAACTTCATGTTTCCCTAGGACTATTAGAATTTGTTTCATATCTAAGTCATCATTAAAAAAAAGTCTCCAGTTTTCTCAGGCTAACAAATTATCAGCTATGATATATCCTTTACTTTATTTAAGCTGACCAAAAATGCAAAGAGCTTTTTTTTTACCGAAGCAGATAAGAAGCCAAAAAGATTTCTCTTTCCTTCTCTAATGGAACTCATCTCCCAAGAGAACTATATCATCATTCATAATTAATAGTATAAAACCCTTTTATAATAATTATCTTCTTATGTGCTTACAGGCAATACAATCACCCTTCAGATCCATGTTGTTTATTCACTGTAATGTTTTTGGGATTTCATATATTTTTAAAAAGTTGGAAATGTAATCACAAACACTCTGATCCCCTAATTTAAAAAAAATTTTTTTGATATTTAGGCAGTGGTTTGTCTTATTTTATAATTATTTGTATTTGATTTCCAGCCTTTTTGATTTGAGGTAAAATAAAATTTACCTAAACATTTGGGTAAAATAGCAACAGAGTACATTATTGTCTCTGTTAATAGATAGGTACCAGGAGGGGACAGGGGAAAGAGCAGAAATTTTCTGGAACTTTCCTCGGCCTCTGAAAAGGTAGATGTCACTGTGGCATTAGCTTGATTTTTCTCCTTAGAATTGACTGTAGGGTCAATAATGCCACTCAATTTTTCCTTTTCTGTTACAGCTATAACAAACTTTCTTTTCCTCTTTTCACCTGTTGGTCCTATTTTCTCAGTCAGATTTTGATATTCCTACTTTTTCTCTGCAGTTTTCTAACCCTCAAATTCTCTCTCTGATTTCGAACTGATTCCTTTATTCAAGTTCCTTGGGGCATAACCAAGCCTCTCATCCAATAAGAATAGACTTCTATTGCAACAAATTTTAACACTTTTGTTTGATTCACAGAGGTATTCAAATAATTCTTAACACATAGTTCTCATTTATTTATTCACACAAAAAGTATTCTTACCTAACAAGGATATTTACTTCTAAGTAGGGTTTGTTGGATGGTCAGTGGATACCTACCTTCCTTAAAATAGCACCAATCTGCCCATCCCAACTTAACACCCTAACCAAGGAAAGCAGCCAGGTGAAATAAACCAACTTCTCTTCTGAGTCTCATCTCCAAAGACTACACTGTCCTGCAAATTTATAGGGTTAGTCTAACTTTTCCATCTCCCCCTCTCTAAGAGGAAAGAACTTGGTATGCAAAAAAGTCAAGAAAAGAAACTCTGGAGTGAGTTCATCATATTTACTGAACTCTTCTTACTGCTTTTCTCATTCCCAGTCATAAAAATACTGTGTTGTGATTTGTTGACTTCTTCCATGAGTCTCTGGTTTGTATGTGTTTATCCCTAGTGCCTAGGATAATACCTTACACATAGTAACTACTCATCAAATGTCTGTTTGAGATGGTTAATAAATGTCTGCGGAACTGTTCTGGAAACAAGGAAATATCACTTGTTTGAACTGATTATGTTGTTATTGGATGTATTTGTTTTCTTAACATGGCATCCAGTAAAAATGGGCAAAGTAAATGGAAAGGTAAAGTAATCTATATTTCCTATGATAATTTATCAAAGTTTCAGAGTTGGATGGAACCTCAAAGGTCACTACGTCCAACCTATATCTACAAAATAATAATTTCTACAATATACCTGAGAAGAAATCATACAATTGTGGTCTAAACACTGTCAATTACTGGGAGTCCAACATTTGAAGCAAATCATTCTACTTCTGTACAACTACTTGTCAGGTTTTCCTTACATATGCCTCAAACCCTTCTTGTAATTTCTCAAATCATCCTCTTTGTAATTTCTACACATAATTGCTAGTTCTACCCACTGGTACCAAGTAGAAAAGAAATCTAATTTTTAGTAATAAGTGATTTCTAAGTAATACCAACACAATTTCAAAAAACAGGCTCAACCCACCTTTTTTTGCATAAAATCTGTGATAATTATTCAGTGAAATACAGTAGATTTATATATCTATGAAACAGTGACCACAATACCAACATCCTTTCAACTTCACAGCATGGTTTGGTGAGCTCATACTCAGAGTTCTTAGAAATACACTGCAATTTTACAGATGACTATTAGCTCACTTAAAAAAATACCTTCACATTATGTAATTAGCACTTCCCCTAAACCAAATAAAATGGAAGAATTTTGTTATATACTTGACATATTTTCAACCTAGTAATTAACAAAGAATTATGACATAATTAAAAGAAAACCACACATTTTATTCACTCTTGAATATTTAAATTGTGAATAATGGAGGAAAAATTGGAACAATTATTTTTCAATTTATTCTTGCAAAGATTTGCTTTCCTTCTATTTTCCAGTACTAGCATTAATTAAACAGAAATGTTTGCTCTATACAAAATTTTAACTCAATCTATTATTTAATCAAAATACAATAAATAATTCTAAGATCCCTGAACAATATAAGAAAAATAAAGGAGGAAAATGTGCTCATCTCTGCCTTTCATTCTCAGGAAGGTGGTTTCTAAATGCTTACACTTCCAATTTCAAATCAAGACTATTATCCCTTTATTATTTTCTTCTCTAGCAAGATTGAAAGCTGATGAAATGAATTTCTTAACTGTTACTGACAACAAAATACTTGCATAGTCATACCATTTTACTAGGGCTTACCCCAGGAAAAATCACAAAGCATCAACTAAATTGAGTTAACTGGAGTCCTTGAAATTGAAAGTACCATAGAAGTTATCTAGGCCATCACTTTCAGATTAGAATTGGGGAAACAAAGTCCTGGAGAGGCAAAGTAACTTTTCCTTATGCAAAGTTAGTAAGAGTCACATCCAGTACAATCCTGGAATCTTTTCTCTGTATCAGTCCTTATTGTCAATATCCTTCCTCATGTCTATATAAATCATTTGGTGTTGAATTTACTAGCTCCTTTGACATTTAAAAAGTTTGAGAGACATAGTTTCTAGATAATAAATAATTTTATTAACAATGCTACTGTATCACCAATAAAATGGGTCAGTGACATGCTCAAATACCAAAGACTAAGGATGGTGGTGGACTCATAGTCTATATACTTTGGGAAAAGTGGGTGTTCCTGAGGGTGATAATCAACTCGGATTGGTTAAATACTTAATGAGAGAGTGAATATAATAATGACAGGTCCACCCATTCTAAGAGTTACTTGATCTTCATACTGACTTCCAAATCTGCCCCAGGATCTCTATGCCCCACCCAAGCCTGGGCAGAATACAATAGGCAAAGTGTTTCACCTTAGATTAAATTCCTTATAAGGTTGGGTGTGGTAGCAGTACCTTGACTGAAGAGAATTGTATTCCTATCAATGTCCTCTCCTTCAGGGGCTGAGTTTTGAAATGAATATTTTAAAAAAGGTGGAGAACTCTGATAATAACCAATTATTGGTTATTAACAATCACTCCTCTCACTCCTATTCTCTTTAAACAGTTTCGTGCTTGTGACAAGCTTGACATTTTAGTCCTCCCCCATAGAATGCAATCAAGGAATATACTTGTTTTTAATCTAATATATTTCAATCTTCCCCTAAGTATGTCTCTTTCCACATTAAAACATTCATCAGATGTTTCAAAAACCTGTTTGGGGGAAATTACATATAAGTATGATTCATTACTTATATAAAGTGGTTTCCTCATAACAATCCTGTAAGAGATAAATTACTGTGATTATATAGTATCAAAGGTCTCAAGACCTTTGGACAATAGGTCTCAAGTATTACATTATAGCCAGCTCTCCTAGCTTTCACCTTAGGGAACTTTGGTTGCTGTAGGAAAAAGCACTTCCCTCCCAGAATCTAGCCATCATCCTCATGTGATTTGGGTGAGAAATTGGTACCAGGGAAAGAAACATCCTGATAACGGTCATGATAATGAGTGGTTACTAGGGAAAAAAATCTTAAAATGAGGTGTTCAGATGGTTTGATCATAACAATCCAGAGAAAGCAAGCCTTCATGGGAAATAGATTGTTTATGCTCTGGTAATTGGCACTGTGGGTAGAAAATAACCTTCTTTCTTTTCTACCCACCCCAGAACTAGTTATGGCTTTCCACAGGTATAATGTGCTCTTTTTGTTACCTGTCAACTATCACTTTTTGATTGCTATCCACAAATCTTTTTGTATTTGAACTTATGGTTTCATTGATATAGGGAATTCTTGGTGAAGAGTTTCTTTTATCAATGCACATTAGCATCTTCTCTGAAGTATGTAGGCAGAGATGTTTGCCTAGGTTTAATGAGAGTTTAAATGACTTTCCCCAGGTCATATAACTAGTATGTATCAAAGGCAGGACTTGAAACCTTGCCTTCCTAACTCCCAGGACAAATTCCTACTCATTTACAACACTACCTCTTATTCAATAATTATTGTTTCAGTATAACCTGATTAATGTCTTGGTTTTCAATACACACACACACACACACGGACTTTTAAAAAAGAAATTTGACTTCCAAATTCTCTCCCTCTCTCCCACACATCCCTCACCCCTTGAAAAGGCAAGCAACATGGAATCAATTATACATGTGAAACCACACAAAATATTTTCATATTAGCCATATCACACACAAAAAAATAAGAAAAATAAACCAAAATGTTATATTTTAATTTGTATTCAGAGTTCAACAGTTCTTTCACTGAAGATGGATAGCATTTTTCATCACGAGTCTTTTGGAATTGGCTGGGACCATTATCTTGATCAGAGTAGCTGAGTGCTTCACTCTTGATTGTCACTACAATATGGTTGTTGCTGTGTCCAATGAAATCCTGGTACTGCTCACTTCACTTTGAATCAGTTCATATAGATTTTCCCATTCTTTTTCTGAAATCATCCTCCTCATTATTTCTTATAGGAAAAAAATTTCTTATAGGAAAAAAAATTTCTTATAGGAAAATACCCCAGTTGATCAGTATCTTCTCAATATGCAATCCCTTGCCACCAAAAGGGTTGCCATTAATATTTTTTTGTGCATATAGATTCTTTCCCTTTTGTTTGATCTCTTAGTAGTTGTAGTGCTGGAACAAAGGGTATGTACTACCAATTTATTTATAATTTTTGGAGGCAAACAAGACTAAGTGATTTGCCCAAGGTCACCCAGCTAGCATCTTAGGCTAGATTTGAACTCATATCCTCCTGATTCCAGGGCCCATCCACTATCCACTGTGCCACCTCGCTGCTCTATTGTTTTTGAGGCAATTGAGGTTAAGTGATTTGGTCACACAACTAGTCAATGTCTGAGTCCTGATTTGAACTCATGTCAGTTCCAAATTATTCTCCAGTTTACAATTCTACCAACAGTTCCTTGGTATTTTACCTCAGCCTCTCCACCACTTGTCATTTCCGTTAGACGTGAGGTGGTATCTCAGAGATGTTTTCATTTGCATTTTTCCAATCAAGAGTGATTTAAAGCATGTTTTAAAAATAACTATAGATACCTTTGATTTCTTCTCCTGAAAAGTGTCTATTCTTGTTGTAGAGTCATTCAGTCATTTCCTACTATTCATGACCCGATGGACCACAGCACAGCAGGTGCTTCTATCTTCACTATCTGTCAAAGTCTGTCCAAATTCATGTTCATTGTTTCCATTATACTGTTTATGTATCCATCTCATCTTCTGCTCTCTCCCTTTTATTTTTGCTTTCAATCTTTCCAAAAATCAGGGTCTTTTCCAGTGAATATTATCTTCTCATTATGTAGCCGAAGTATTTAAGTTTCAGCTTCAGTATTTGTAGCCTGAATTAATTTAATATTGACTGATTTGATCTCCATGCTGAACAAGGGACTCTCAAAAGTCTTCTCCAGTATCCCTGTATCAGGAGTGTCAATCTTGCAATGCTGAACTTTTCTTGATAGTCCAACTCTCACAACCATATGTTGTTACAAAAAAAAAAAAACATATCTTTGACAATACAGGCTTTTGTTAGTAAGGTGATATCCCCAATTTTTAGTATGCTATCCACATATGTCATTGCTATCCTTACAATGAGCAAGCATCTTTTAATTTAATGCTGCAGTCACAATCTACAGTGCCCTGTGAGCCCAAGAATATCCAATCTGACACTGCTTCCATTTCTTCTTCTTCTATTTTCCAGAAGTGATGGAACCAATTACCAAGAACTTAGGTTTTTGTTGATGGTAAGCTTCAAGTCAGCTTTTACACTCTCCTCTTTCATGCTCATTAAGAGACTTCTTAATTCTCCTTTATTTTCTGCCATTAGAATGGTTATCATCTGTATATTTGAGATGGTTGATATTTCTCCTAGCAACTTTAATTTCAGCTTTTGATTCATCCAGTATGGCACTTCACATGATATACTCTGCATATAACTTAAATAAATAAGGTGGTGATATACAGCCTTGTCATATTCCTTTTCTAATCTTAAACCAATCAGTTGTTCCACATTCAGTTCTATTTATTGCTTCTTAACCCACATACAGGTTCCTCAGGAGACAAGTAAGATGATCCAGTATGCTCATCTCTTTGAAGACTTGCTACATTTTGTTGTGATCCACACAGTCAAAGGCTTGGGTTTAGTCAGTGAAGCAGATATAGATTTTTTTTTTCCTGAAATTCCTTTGATTTCTCCATAATTCAGTGAATGCTGGCAATTTGGTCTTTTCAAAAACTAATCTGAGTCTTTGACAATTCTTGGTTTACATGTCACTGAAGCCTAGCTTGCAAAACTTTAGCCATAACTTTGCTGGTATGTAAAATGAGTACAACTTACAGTAATTTAAATATTCCTTGGCATTACCCTTCTTTAACATTGGGATGTAAACTGAACTTTGCCAATTCTGTGGCCACTGTTTGTTTTCCAAATTTGCTGGCATATTTACTGCAGCCCTTTCACAGTAGCATGTTTTGGGGCTTTAAATAGCTCAGCTAGAAATTACATCACTTCCACTGTCCTTATTTCTAGCAATGTTTCCTAGTCTTCTTGGCTTTATTCTCCAGAATGTTTGGCTCTAGAGAAGAAATTACCAACTTTCATCATTATTGGTGATGTTAAGATTTCTTGTATAGTTATTTCATATAGTCCTGCTACCTTTCTTAATCTCTTCTGTCTCTGTCACTTTTTACCTTTTATCATGCCCTCTTTTGCACCGATTGTTTCCTCGATATCTCTAATGTTCTTGAAGAGATAACTTGTCTTTCCCATCCTATTGTTTTCTTCTATTACTTTGCATTGTTTATTTAAAAAACCCTTCTTATCTCTCTTTGCAGTTCTCTGAAATTCTGCATTCATTTAGGTAAATCTTTCCCTTTGCATATCATCTTTCACTTTTTTTCTTTCCTGAAATATTTGCAAAGCCTCATCAGAGTCATTTTTTTCTTTGCTGCACTTTTTCTTTGGAATGTTTATTTTTGTTTCTCTCTTCTATACAACATTGCGAATCTCTGTCTATAGTTCTTCCCCTCCTATTGCCCTGTTGCAAAAGATAGATTTTTATACCCAACTGAATGTAACCATAAATATTCTTCCTTCTTTGAACCAATTTCAATAAGAGTAAAACTCAAGTATTAATATCCAACCCCCCAAATTTTCCCTGCTACTGTGAAAGCTTTCCTTTGTGTACCTCTTTTATGTGAAATAATTTTCCACATTCTGTCTTTTCCTTAACCCTTCTCCCAGTGCATTCCTCTTTCTTAACCCTCCATTTATTTTTCTGAGAACATCCCAAGATAGTTAGCACAAACCCATGTCTTCAGTCTATATAGACTATTTCTAAATGCCCTAATAATAAAATTCTTAGGAATTACATGTATTATCTTCCCATGTGGGAATGTAAACAGCTTAACTTTATTAAGTTTCTTATGATTTCTCTTTTCTTTAGGTTTTTATGCTCCTCTTAAGTGTTGTATTTAGATGTCAAATTTTCTATTCACCTGTTGTTTTTTCTCATAAGGGATTTTTGAATGTAGTCTATTTGATTAAAGATCCATTTTTCCCCTGAAACACTATGTTCAATTTTTCTATGTAGATTATTTTTCATTGTAATCCTAGCTCCTCTGACTACTAGAATATCATATTCCAAGTCCTCCACTGCTTTAACATTGAAGCTGCTAAATCTTGTGTGATCCTGACTTGTTTCACAATATTTGAACGGATTTATTTCTGGGCATTTGTAATATTTTCTCTTTTTTCATATAAATTTATTTATTTTCAATTTTCAACATTCATTTCCAAAAAAATTTGAATTTCATATTTTCTCCCCATCTCTCCCCTTACCCCCACCCCAGCGCATTGTGTATTCTGATTGCACTTTCCTCCAATATGCCCTCTGTTCTATCACTCCAGCCCGTCTCTTTTCCTTCTCTTTTCCTGTAGGGTAAGATAGATTTCTATACCCCATTGGCTTATATATCTTATTTCCTAGTGTCATATTAAAAAGCCTCTAACATTCATTATTAAAGCTCTAAATTCCACATTCTCTCCTTTCCTCCCTATCCCTCCTCCTTATTAAGAAGACAAGCAATTCGACAGAGGTTATACAGGTGTGGACTCACAAAACCCCTCCATAACAGTTGTGAAAGACAAACTAAATTTCCCTCTACCCTGTCCCACTCGCTGATTATTCAATTCTCTCCTTTGACTTGTCCCTCTACCAAAGTGTTTGCTTATGATTACACTTCCCCCCAATCTGCCATCCCTTCTGTTACCCCCCTCTTATCTCCTTCCCCCTTGCTTTACCTTAGGATAAGAAAAACTTTCATACTCAACTGAGTACGTATTTTATTCCTTCCTGAAGCCAAATCTGTTGAAAGGAAGACTCGCTTATTCCCTCTCATCTTTCCCTTCTTCCCTTCCATTGTAAAGCTTTTTCTTGCCTCTTTTATGTGAGATGATTTACTTCATTCTATCTCTCCCTTTCTTTTTCTCTTAGTACATTCCTCTCAATCCTTGATTTTCTTTTTTTAGATTTTTTTTAGATATAATCTCTTCATATTCAACTTACACTGTGCCCTCTATCTCTGTGTCTCTGTCTCTCTGTATGTATATACATATATATGTGTATGTATACATGCACACATATGTATGTATACACATATATGTATATGTATACATGCACATATATACATGTGTATATATGTGCATGTATACATGCACACCTATGTATATGTACACACATATGTATGTGTGTGTATGTATGTATATATGTGTATATATATACGTATATACATACATATATTCCCTCTAACTATCCCAAGAAAGGTCTCATGAGTTACAAATATTGTCTTTCCATGTAGGGATATAGAAAGTTCCTTATGGTTTCTTTTCTGTTTACCTTTTCATGCTTCTCTTGATTCTTGTTTTTGAAAATCATTTTGTTTTTCTCTTCATTTCTGGTCTTTTCAACAATAATGTTGGAAATCCTCTATTTCATTGAAGTTCCACTTTTTCCCTTGAAGTATTAAAGTCATTTGGCTGTTTAGGTGATTCTTGGTTTTAATCCTAGTTCCTTTGACCTCTGGAATATCATAAGCTAAACCCTCAGATTTCTTAGCATAGAAGCTCTTAAATTCTGTGTTAGCCTGATTGTGTTTCTACATTACTTGAATTGCTTCTTTCTGGTGGTTTGCAATATTTTCTCCTTGACCTAGGAACTCTGGAATTTGGTTACAGTATTCCTAGGAGTTTCCCTTTTGGGATCTCTTTCTGGAGGTGATTAGTGGATTCTTTCCAATTCTATTTTACCCTCTAAGTCTAGACTGTCAGGGTAGTTTTCCTTAACAATTTCTTGAAAGATTATGTCTAGGCTCTTTATTGATCATGGTTTTCAAGTTTTAAATTATTTCTCCTTCATCCATTTTCCAGGTCAATTGTTTTTCCAATGAGATACTTCACATTGTCTTTTATGTTTTCATTCTTTTGGTTTTGTTTTATAATTTCTTAATTTCTCATAAAGTTATTAGCTTCCATTTGCTCCATTCTAATTTTTAAAGAATTATTTTCTTCAGTGAGCTTTAGGATCTCTTTTTCCATTTGACTCATTCTGATTTTTTAAGGCATTCTTCTCCTCATTAGCTTTTTGGACCTCTTTTGGCATTTGGGTTAGTCTAATTTTAAAGGTGTTATTTTTCTTCAGCATTTTCAGGTGTTTCTTTTAGCAAGCTTTTGATTTGTTTTTCATGATTTTCTTACATCACCCTCATTTCTCTTACCAATTTCTCCTCTACTTGTTTGACTTGATTTTCAAAATTCTTTTTCAGCTCTTCCATGGCCTGAAACCAATTCATGCTTTTCTTAGAGGCTTTGGATGCAGGAACTTTGACTCTGTTGTCTTTTTTTGCTTGTATGTTTTGATCTTCCTCATCACCAATGATGTAAGAAAATACATTTCACCGAGAATGTAAGACTCTATAGTCTGTCTCTTTTTCCCTATTTGTTCATTTTCCCAGCCAATTACTTGACTTTTGACTTTTGTAAAGTAGAGGACTCCAGAACAGCCTCTGCTTCAGCAATGACTGCAGCCATCCTGGTTCTGGGGCAGGAACTAGACCATGCTCACCTGCTGCCAGATGAGACACCCTTCCCACTGACCTTTGTAATTGTCTTTAGCTTTTGTGCATTGAGAAGTAAGGCATCCACAGTAGCCACCAGCTCCTGCTCAGTCCACTTTGGCATGGCTGAACTGCTCTCCACTTCCAGCCTGATGTGATAGACCCTTCCCATCAATCTTCCACTTTGTCTTGGGCTAGAAATTTCTTCAGTCTCTCATTTGTGGCTTCTCCTTCTTTAGAATATGTTTAGAATCATTTTTTAAAGGTTTATTGAGGGAATTGTGAATGAATATTGTATAGGATAAATTAATAAAAGAATTTTTCACAAAAACCAACACTAATACATGTGTGATAATTAATCCGTCATTTAAATCTGTTTCTCATCCCAGGAATCTACAAAGTCAAAAAAAATAACACTATACTCATCACTGGCAGGACAAGTCAATTTCATTTTTAGGTGAACAATACAAGTAGGGGATGTGTGCAAATTCAGGTATACAGTCATTTAGAGGTCACAGAGTTCACCAATTCTGAAGTATATAGCAAGAAACATAACATCAGAATATTCACCAAATGTCAAGGATAATTTGTGATTGAATATTCGGAATGAGGATATGCAAGAAACAACTACACATATGAAACATTTTATACTGAGAGCTATGAGTTAAGAGGAGAAAAAATTAAAATGCGAATCAGTTCAAAGAACTGAGATGACCCTAAAGTAATCAGGAATAAATATATCCAGTGTTAGATAGGAATTAAGCCTTGGGAAATTGCTACAGGGAAATATGGCATATTCTCATTAGGTTTAAATAAGGAAATACCTGAAGTGTTCAAGGTGAGAAAAGAACAATTCCAGCCATAGAAGGTGGGGAATGGCCTAAATATTTTGAGTCACAGATTGGAAACTGTTTGCTAAGACCAAGACATATTGACTTCTATGACCTATAGGTGATAGATTCTCAGCAGTATAACACTATCTCTTAGGCTTATTACTTACGATGGTTATATCCCAACTTGGTTGAAACTAGTATAATAAGAAAACAAACAAAACAGCAAAATCCTATGCTGGAAATAAATGATAGAAAAGTCCCTTAAATGCAATTTTTGTTCCAGAAGTTTTTTTTTTTTTCCTACCAATAAAAATCCTAAATACACTTTAAGACTTTCTCTCTTAACTGGACTGCTGCTCTCAAATAGACGATCTGTTCCTTGTACTATCTAGTGAGTATGTAGAACACCACCTTACAAGCAAATAGGTTCAATAGGCTCAAAACATGAATATTTTAATTTATAAACCAATGGAAATAAATAGGGCTCATATTTGAGCCCTAAGAAAATAATAATTCATTGTAGGAAATCTTCCATGGGAGAACTTTATAATAATATTACTTTGCAGAAGATGCCTAGGGTTCATTCCCTTCTAGTGTTACTTTGCTCCCTGGTTCCTATGTCTAATCACAATGCTTACCTCCAGCAGCACTTGTCTCTCATTTCAACAAACATCAATTGCCACTTCTCATCTGTTGTCCTCTTCTAAGTGTTCATAACATCTCTCCTCTGCCCCCCAAAATGATGATTTTCTCACCTCCAGCACTGTTCTCTATGGACTATACATTTTGTCTCTTGGTTCTCATACCTTACTAGCCCCCAGGTGTAGTTTTGTTCCCCTCCAACAACTATGTTAGCCACTCATCTACCGTGTGCCACTCATCTTTCACTTCGAGTTGCAACACAACTCTTCACATGCAATTGAGCCCTTTCCCTAGAGAGTCAGTGCCTTAACTTGTCTACTATAGGACAAATTTCCAAGAATATTTTGCAACTCAAAACTAAATCATAACCACTCTCTTAAGCCTTTATTTGTTCCCCAAATTTTATGTACTAGGCATCCTGAAATGGGGTAGGTACTATGGTAACTTCTCTTTATTTTACTACAAAAGTCAGACCTTATCTTCAACCCTGTGTGTATTTAGACAGTCAATATCATTTGCCTCCTGGTTCCTCCAAATTCCAGATATTATGTCTCTTTTTGTGTCAGATCTTCATCTAGGGGAGCCTCCTCCCCCAGTTTTACCTCTCTTCTCTGCCTTCCCCACAGAAAGCTGGGTGAGATTATTCAAATTCCCTGTGACTTGCTGGAAAAATCCAGAAAAGTGAAATGACACATCACCATCTTCTCCAGGTACAAACACTTATATATGAGATAGAGAAAGGAAGATTGATAGTATCCCCTATGTCTGATCACTGAGGTTCTGAAGATATAGTGTAGAGGGAATACATCAATGAGACATCTGGCAGAATCATGATATTCTAGTGCACAAAAAAGAGGAATGGTGTTTTTAAAGATAATCTATTAAGGTAGATTTGCAGCTGTTGAAAGAAAAAATCAAAAGGGTAGTAATGAACAGATCTATATCTACATGAAAGAACATCTCCACTGGTGTTCTTAGTTTGATTCTGTTCAATGTTTTTTTTTTTTTTTTTTTTTTTTATCAACATTTTGAATGAATGCATACTTAACCTGTTTGTGGGTATTACAAGCTGGCAGATATTTTGAATGGCAGAATCAGTGCTGAAAAAAAGAAATCTCAAAATACTGGAATATTGGGCTAGAATTTAAAAGTTTAATAGGAATACAAGTAAAATCCTGTACTTAAGAATTTTGTTTTTGTTATTGTCTCTACAAATAAAGCATGGGAAAGGAAAGGCTGACTTTTTCCAACATTTTGTAATAATAGAATACTGGACCCACTTCAAATCCTACCTCTTACACTTTGTAGTTGTGTGGTCATGGGCAAATCACAACTTCTGTGAAAAGAAGATGAATAATACATGTAGGATATATATATGTATATATACATATATATATATATCTCAAAGGATAATTGTTTTAATTATGTGAGAAAAGGCAAAATGGCATGCAAATGTGCAATCACCTAATGATGATGATGGTATCAGTATTAAGTTAATTCACACAATTTTGGGAACACCTTTTAAAAACAGCTGTTGACATGTTTTATAATATTTAAACTACAAGAAATGAAGTTTTTTCTCCAAAATATAGAGATTTAGCAGAAGAAATAAAAGTATATGGGAATAGGGTGAGCTACAAATCATCTTTTGCTACTACAGTATTCCTGAAGATGCTTTCAGTGAGCCTCTAAAGGGAGAGTTACATCTAAATATTCCATTCCATTTTATTTTAGAAAATGAGTTATTTGGTCAATCTTTGCAATAGTTTTCACAACACTATTGATAGAGACTTGACCCCTTAATTTCATTAGTATCGAATTGAATGCTAAATAAAAAATAATAATAGAAAAATAATTTGTCCAAAGATTCATTCTATCTGGAGTCAAAAAAGAGATGAATAAGGTGATGACAGTAATGTTGGTGTTTCATGTGAAAGACAGGAGTTTGAGGTGACTCCAAACAGTGAAAAATATGCTTTGATTAATCAGTCTCACTTGAACTAGGAGTAATCTTTCAATTTAAGTTCATTTTGGATTTAATTTATGTCGAAAACTTACTTTATTTTATAAATGTGAACCAGTTTCTTCCTACATGCGATGGAGACAAGATGACACATTGTAGGTAAAGCATTTTGCTTTTGAACTTTAAATTCAACCTCCTCCTGGCTGCTCTGTTCTTGACTTCTCATCATGCTTCAAGAACATCTTCATTACAAAATCACTGCAGCTGGAATTCTTGTTATTATAAATTCTGGCTTCTGTTCTGGAAATTCGTCATTTGCCTCTGTCCTGTCATGATATCAACCTCTCTCACCAATGACAAATTCAGAGAACTCATGACTCATTTGAAGGTTCAGGTCTCTCTCTAAGTAGGAAAATTCCTATTGAAGTTTGTCCTCAATCCCACTCCCAATATCCTTCAAGTTTCACCATGGTAAGCCCAGTCCATGAATCTACCTCAGAGGGTAGCCAGGGAAAATAATACACACGAAGCTATGTTGTGAAGGTATCAAACATATTTGACTCTCATAATATAGGTTAATTCAGACTTTTATCCACAAAACTCAAAAGAATCTGTGCATTTATTCAAGGACAAAATGGAATATGTTTAGTATCTTAATATATAATATACAAAACAGCTAACTTAGAATTATAGGACTGTAAGGGATTACCTGAACTGCAAGGGATCATAGAAATCAATTAGTCTATCTTTTCTCTTAAAATGAAGTTTATTTTATTATATTTCTTATCAGGGTAACAAAAAATAAATACTTGTAAAACTTTAATCAGAAAGGCTACCACAAATAAAAATGGATTGATGTCATGCTATGCAGTTGCAATTACAGCCTCCAAGCAACAAGTCAGGAAAATAGCTCCCAGGAGTCGAGGTAGCCTTTCATACACATTAGGGAATGTCAAATAATGAGACTAACCTTCAAAATTCTCATTCAGAAACGTGTATGATCACCATATTTCTCCTTTCAGGAATATGTAGTATTCAATATCTGTCCTTGTGGCTCCTTTTGCTGAATGAGGCAATATAAGATTATCAGGTCATGTCCTCCTGGTAGCAACTCTACCTCATAATTCTGTTATTATCACTGGGAACCAGGTGTTTGTGTACACCTATCACTTTTATATCAGGAAAGTGTGAAAGGTTCTCACTGAGGGCCATATTACTATATGATTATAAAAGTCTCAGCAGTGGCAAAATGCTAGATGTCAATTTATCTCCCCACTTTTCCCACAACCCCTCTCCAGTTCATTTTAGTCCTCTATTCCTTCTTATACAATTCTCAATCCCTGTGATCTTGTCACTGATACATGTCAGGAACTTTTACAGGATTATGTGGACAGAGATCAAGTGCTCTATCATCTTCTCAATGACATATCTGCAGTCCCTGAAATCTACATGGTGGGGGAAGGGGAATATGGTAACTACATATATAGTGACAGGTAATCATCCCTGCTACCTAATATAAAGCCTAAGCAAGGAATTTACAGTAGAGCTGTATATAATAAGTGATAATACATGCATAAAACAAACACAAAAGATGTTACATTATCAGTGATTGCATTGCATATGTTAGATGACAAATATGTCATGTTCAAGAAGGCCATATCAAGGTCACTGTCATATTATGTGCACAACCCAAGTGTCTTCCTGGGGATATGTGGGCAGAGACCAAGTGCTAAAAAATAAAAACAGACATTGAAATGGCTCATTAATGTTTGCAAAGCACTTTATATACATTAGCTCATTTGATATTAGCAAAACACGTACCAGGGAACATGCATTTATTATAGAAACATTTCCTGTCCTCTGTGGTCTATGTGTTTACAGATGCTGATCATTTCAGTAGTCATAGATCCATAACAGATTAATTAAATTTGCAATGTAAATTTATTACTCCTGAAGCATTGATACCACCTGGGTGGCAACATTAAAATACATGTCATTTGAAATTTGTCACTCATCTGAGTGCAAGTCCCTCAGCATTCAAGACTCAGCAAAATCTCTCTGCTTAGCTAATTGCAAGTCTAACTCACTGCATTATTAAATTCTCCCCAAAGTGCCTTGGTTGGAAGATCGTATAATCATAACTTACCTTAAAAAGAATAACTGTCACAGTCCTCAGAAACTGATGAAAAATTTGCCACAGATAATTGAAAAAATATTTTCCTTATATAAAATTGATTTTACATTTGCTCATGTATTTCCCTTCATTGAGCTTTTCTCCCTCTGAGCCATAACAAGAACTTGAGAAATAAATCAACAAAAGTTATCCTTTGTATACTTCTGCATAAACATACTTTTAAAAAATTCCTTCCCTTGCAATAGCAGCCACAGTAGCCAGTAGAAACGGTCCTTTGGGGTTTTAAGACCCTAAGTCAGGTCTGCAACTAAAGACAACACTTTTTAAGTGGAACAATTCTCATATAAAATGAAATGAACTTCAGCCTCCTCAGGTCAGATGAATGATTTACTTTAGGAAAGTGATAATGAATATAAGGCAGTTTCAACATGAATTGGGTTGGGGAGAAGGGAGGAAAACTGAAGCTATTTCTTCCTATTTCCTTATCTGCCTCCCTCTGAGGTTTTCTGTGAGGAAGACAAGTATTGAATTTGCTTGTATGAAAACTCTGGTAATTAATACTGCGGTGCCTTAGGCAAATAGCAAGGCTCCTCCAGATTTGCTAGGAAACACCAGAGCAGAAAACTAGGGCTGCAGTAGTCATCCTCTTCTTGTTTTGGAGTAAAAAGCAGAGGATTGGCAAGCGGCAACATGAAGGAGAGAACCACTGACAATAACAGATAGGTTGGAAAAGATATGGTTCATCTCCCATAGGATCTAGTCTATGTCCCCATTGGAAAAATGGGAACACTTGTGCCTCGGGTACAGAGGCTCACAGACCTAATATGAAAAGTTAGGTCATAGAGATGTTGTTCCTGAAAGAGGGAATCATATTTTTACCTCACTCTCTCTCTCTGCATCTCTTTCTCTCTCTGTCTCTATCTCCCTTTGTCTCTCTCTCTCTCACACACATATACATGCACACGCATGCACACACACACACACACACACACACGAGCACATGAACACGAACTGATTCATTTAGTGATACTTCACTTTGACTATTTCATTTTAAGTCTTTTTTCACTATAGGAATTTTATCAGGTGCTTATATAACACATATCCTTTTTGCTGTCGGTGTTATACCAACCCTTATGTAAGTGTCATACCCTTCCTTGAACATGAAAACAGTGTGGAAAGACATTTCTCCCCATAAAGGTGACATAATACTTTTGTTTTATGTGATTAGCCTATCCCCACCTTGCTAGGCAACCTGTGTTTACATACACTGAACTCTTTGTAGTTTCCATTTATAATTCTGCCTGAAGAGTTTAATTACCTCCAGGGAACCTGGGATTCCAACAAGAGAGGTTGAAACTAGTAATAGAACAACCATATCATGTGACCTTGTCTCTTACTTCATGGAGAAAACCAAAGGCGTCATGAATGAGCTATTGCCATTAGCTTCAACCTCATATTACAATTTTTTTTGTCTCTCTACTTGATATTTCCTTCTAATATCAAAAAAAAGGGATATATTTTTCCTCTCTAAGACCAGTTGCTTTACCTGCAATTTTGATGCATTCTCTGAGGACTCTATGGTCTCTACCATAGACCCCTTCCATCTCTTGCATTCAACACAGTTTTCTCTCCTCATGGCCGGATTATTTTTTTTAAATTTCAGAACTCACCCTACCTTGAAAACTGAACAGACACAATCTTGTCACCTTTTCATTTGCCTCTGCTGCCACCTTAAGGGGCAATTCTATTTCTTCCCATTTATTACTAAATATCTCAAACGTCAAGTCAGAGTTAGGAAGTTTTGACTTTTTTTGTAGTGTCTTTTGAATTGCTCCCTTCTGCCACACCCCCATTTCCACTTGCACAGTCTTGCCCTCATCATACTGGTCTGAATCACTCACTGGGAAAGTCCCTATAGCTGACTGTCCCGAATCCATGATTTGTTATATCTCCCTTAAACCCTGGAGAGGGCCAGCAGAGCCAGATGAATTTCGTGTAGACGCTATTGTTATTATTTTGATTGCTTCAATAGTTTCAGTTATTTTGAACCCTGCTTAATCAATCGATCATCAATGAAGATTGAAATGCTTACTATGTTCCAGACACTGTACTAAGTGTGGAAAATTGGGACAGCTGAGTGGTACAGTGCCAGCTCTGGAGTCAGGAAGACTTGAGTTCAAATCCAGCCTCAGATAATTCCTAGCTGTGCGACCCTGGACAAATTAAATCTGTCTGCCTCAGTTTCTCTATCTGTAAAATAGAAATAATAATAACATCAGTATTCCGGAAATGTTCTAAGAATCAAATGAAGTAAAAATTGTAAAGCTCCTAGCACAGCGTCTGGCATATTTTAAGCACTATGTGTTAACTACTAAGTTATCATAGAAAGAAAAGTGAAACATTCTCTTTTCTCAAGAAGCTCACAATATAATTGGGTAAGCAACATGCACATAAATATAAGTAAATAAAAGATATATACAAACTGAGCCCTGAGGTATGTACTGTCTCGTAATGAATCATGAAATCAAGAATTTCATATCTAAAAGGAATCTCTTGTTATCTGCTTGGCAGGGGTAATTTCCCTAATGGGGAATTCCCCATAGCAGTTCAATGCTAGGTGTCTCTTACCTTACTCCTAGTGTCATTTTACTTTCATTCTTTTCTTTCTGTTTTTTTCTTCCTTTTTTCTCCTTTTATCACCCCTTCCTCTCTTCTTCCTTTCCCTTTTTTTCTCTCCCTCCCTCTCTTTTTGTTCCTATCTCTCTTTTTTCTTTCTTTCCTCCTTCCTTTCATTCTCTTTCCTTCTTTCTTTCTTTCTGTCTGTCTTCTCTTTCTTTCTGGAGTACTTGAAAAGGAAGGTGAGCAAGTTGCGTACATTTGAAAAGGAAAAGTAACAAAGGCCTTGGGCTCAAAAGTATCCCACGCAAATATTCCACCAGATGGAAATGCATGTGTAATAATAAGCTACTCCAACAGGCTACCACCAACTCTTCTGGGAGTCAAGTCCATCAGGCAATGACATCTTAATGTCCTACTATAATCAGAACAACAGCAAGTGAAATCTTTTAGTGGGAAGTCAGTTCTTTAGTGGAATCAGAAAAAAGCAGAGATAAGAAACAACATCAGGACCAACCTGCTTGTGATGCTTATTTCCTTAGTTAACTCAATTTCTTCTCTTCATTTTTGTTTTGAGACTTGAGATACCACATCTTTGACTACTAGACTCTATCCTCCTGGAATGAAGAGGTTCTCAGAGATATAAGTTAAACATTTTCTGAAGTTTACAGACACTGCTCAAATCCAGAGGGGAGAAAAACGCACACATACTATGAAGAACTTCAGGGAATTGCCCATTTTGAAGGTGACTGGCCACCCTCTCACCCATGGCAAAAGTGCTTATAATTGATAATTCTGGGAAGAAATAAGTGTTTTCTAAATGCATTTCTGTCTCCTGAAATATCTAAACATGATTCTTTGAAATTCATGGCTTACAAAATAATCAACATCCTTTTGAAATACAGGTTGAAAGTCCATTAGAACAATATAATTTATTATTTCCAGTCTGTGGTGAATGGTCTATCATTATGCTCATTTTAATGCTATGATTCCATTTTATAAGACCATGATGTATCTTTTATAACTCAACAGATCATTTTTATGAAAATGGAATTTACTTCTATGCTGTACACATCTCTGAGATCTGTGTTCCTTATCTGTAAAATGGGAATAATGAAATTTCCATTACCCACTCTACAGAATAATTGTCAAGGAAGTACTTGGGAAAGAATATGCCATATAAAAGGGTCACTTTGTTATTGTTGCTGCTACTATGGTTCTTAAAAATTCATATTTATTCTTTGCTCTAAACATAAATTATTTCCCTTTATTATTTCTCTATACCCAGACAAAATTATGAAGTTTTCTCTTTGTGCCTTAATTTCTCATTTCTCAAACTTCCTCCTAGCTTTCTGTGCATTCTTCTCTGTCCCTAAAAGCCTAATGCTGTCACACTACCATATCAAAATTCTTTTGTCTAGGGTTCATCACTATAGCCCATTACTCAAGCCTTTCCTCAAATGGTTCCGATGTTTCAGAACCTTGTCCCTGCAACAGTAGATACCTTTTCTTCACCCATTTCCTCAAGTCTTTACTATTTGGGGGAGCAATGAAGAATTAATGAATGATGACTAGAGAATTAGTATTATGGATGAGTTAATTTACTACCTCTTCTATACACACAGATTAAATACAGGAGATCCAATGACACACCAAAATAAAGAGAGTTTCGAGGAGGCTGTGAATGCTCTTAATATACAACAGACATGAATGCCTATGGAAAATACCTTTCCTACTGAGACTATCTTAGCAAATTGATTTAAAGAGAATACAAAAAAAATTATCTTCTTGTATGCTTTTATTTTCCTTGCAAATGTGAGCTTGACTGCAGTATCATTCCCCAGGTGCAGTTCCCTGAGTAGCCAGGGGCAAAGGAGTTTTTCTATATACTTTCGAAAAAATGGAGCAAAGTCTCTGAAAAAATGCCTGAAGGAGCTGATGATCAGAACCAGGAGAAACCTGAAAAAAGTCAGTTAGGAACTCCTTCAATAGCTTGCCCAAAGCCATGCTTCTTTATTAGGATTGAGTGCCTAGGGCTCCATGTAATTGTTGTGACTAGCCAAGGTGCCACCAGATTTTGTGGGAGTGATAGCATGTCTGGCTGTATTACACATGCTAACTCTTGGCTATATAAAGTTTCTGGTGCTATCGTGGGACAAACTAACTTTTGAAAGATTAGAACATCAAAACAGGTTTTACATTACAAAGTTAATATAAGTCCAAAGAAGAGGACTTCTATTCATCTCATTTTCATCATACCCACAGTCTCCCAACATGCCCAGAATATAGTAGTCACAGAAATATTTGCTGAATCAAAGGTAAATTATGAAGTTTACCTGAGTACTAGAAATAAAATAATCTTTGGTTTGAATAGTCTATTTTATCAAAATGTATTACATGTGTTTAGCCTAAATTATCGAAAGAAATCCTTTAATTATTTTTTAGAGTAGATTGTCCCATTCCCTTTAGTACTCTAATATTTGAATGTACCTTTTGTATACCTTATTGTGATCACATAGCTAGTCCATCTTTTTATCCTCCCTCTCTTCATCAAGTGTGTGCGTGTGTGTGCGACCTTATTGTGATCACATAGCTAGTCCATCTTTTTATCCTCCCTCTCTTCATCAAGTGTGTGCGTGTGTGTGCGACCTTATTGTGATCACATAGCTAGTCCATCTTTTTATCCTCCCTCTCTTCATCAAGTGTGCGTACATTGTGTACGCACATTGTCTGTGTTTGTCTTCTTTTGCTTAAGTGATATCTCTTACACTACTTTTCTTGGTTAATTTCTCATTTATGGCATATGGGATCCCATGAAACATAGAATACTCCAGACTTCTACAAGTATATCTATTAACATTTACATCTCTGGACAGTGAGAGAAAGTGTGAACTATACTGGCCAAAAGTAGATCTGGTGCTAATAACCTTCTCTTTTTTTGAAAACCTATTTATTTTCTGATTTTAAAGGCATTTGGTATTGAAAACTAAGGAGTCATTGCCTTAAAATTAATGATCCATCTCCCCAATTCCCTAAATTAATCTTTCTCATATGATCATAGAATTTAGACCTGGGAGAGACCATATTCTTTAGTTTCTAGTTAAATCTGTTCATTTTTTTCATAACAAAGCAGAAAACCAGAGTATTTGAATTAACTTGTCACTGATCACACAGATTGTGAGTAGCAGATACAGGACTCAGACCAAAATCTCTCCTCTACCAATAATCATTTCTAAAAGTCTACCACTATATCAAACATTGTTAAGAAAAATTCTATGACATTCTGTTAAATGTTACTTTGTTTTATTTAGAAATACTATATAGTGAGACAGAAGAAATTGATTTCTTTAGGAAAACAAAAGCCCAGAAACATTAACACCTCCTTCTGTCAGAAAGAAATTCTAGGGAATTTGAAACTGCAATAATAATGTTAGTCTTTGGATGTAAGAAAAAAGAAAAAATTTTTACTTAATTTTACATTCCCACATGATAGTTGATTAAACGTTTTTGTTTTTTTTTTTTTGCTTTTTATAGAGGGAGTTATGTCTGTTAGTTTTTTTCAAAAAATTCCTTTCAAACTTCCATGTATCTCTGATCTCATCAATATGCAGCCATAAATGCAGACTGTAATCCATCTATGCTTGCCCATCCTATGCCATGATTTCCCATATCCTGATTATATAGTTAAATGAATGTCTAATATGCAAAAGGAGCCCTAACCTCTTAGATTTCAGCTGACATTCTTGATCAAATATGTGAGGATCATCAGCATGAACCATTTACTTGGATACATGTAAGTTCTGGAGTCACACTTTCTAAGTAAGTGGAGCTACTCTACCGTAGAGACCATTTTTATATGTTAAGGAAGCCTGAATGAAACCAATCAAAGAAGTATTTATTAAGTATTTTCTATATGCCAGGAACTCTACTAGGCACTATAAATTAAAAAAAATTCAAATAGTATGTTCACTCAATGAATTTATATTCTACTGAAGAGATGCAGCACATAATCAAATATATGATGATCTGAGCAAAGAGACAATGCTGAAAACTAAAAAGTTTAGGAAAGGATGCTTATTGGAGGTGATACATGAATTGAACTTTGAAGAAAGGAAACGATTCTAAGAGATGCTAGAGACATCACTTCCAGGAGCCAAGAAGGTAGAGTATGCAATAAACTGCCATAACTTTCATATTCACCTCCAAACAACTGTAAAATAGTACCCCAAAACTAATGCTGGAAGAGTAGAACCCACACAAAGGTAGGGTGGAACAATCTTTTAGTGTCATAATCTTGGAATATTGTCAAGAAGATTCTATCTCATTCAGCTAAAAGGAGAGTACATTCCAGGGCAGGAAGCATGGCAGTAGCAAGTTGCACCTCAGCAAACCAGCAGTAAATACTGAGTCCCAATGTGGTGGAGCAGGCAAACACCAATACCAGAATCCACCCAAATGCCTTAGCAAAGCCAGAGGACTAGCAGACTCCATATCTGAGAACCAGCATGTTCTTCATCATAACCCTGGGCAAACAGGCATCCTCCAACACCAGATCTCTGTGTGTTTCAGTGTAGCCCCAGGAAAATGCATAAACACATCACTAGGACTCTCACCAGGACTCACTACACATCAGACAACAGCACTAGGACTCCTGTTCAGCCCTAGGTAAGCTGACAGACCCCTTTGGCCTCCAGCAGTGGCAGTCATCTGCACCACCCCCTCAACATAGCACCAGAGCTAAGGGACTCCCAGGTGACTAAGAGCAAAATCAGTACAACAACAGGTAAACAGTCAGGGCCTGCAGGCACTGGAACAAGGAGTCTGAGGAGAAAACCACCTCCCCCCCCACAAAGAATGCAAAGAATAAAAAAAAAAACAAGAGAAGAATATGACCTAGGAAAGTTATTCTGGTGACAGGAAAGATCAAGACAGATGTCCTCAAAAGAGGACAACAATATCAAAATACCTATGGGCAAAGCCCCAAAGAAAAATGGGAAGAGCTCACAGAAAAACTCAAAAATGAGCTCAAAACCACATTAGACAGGTAGAGGGGAAACGGGGAAAGAAATAAGAGTGAGGCAAGAGAATTAGGAAAAAGAGTCAACTTGGAAAATTGTTTAAAGAGTAAAACTGGTCAAAAGGAAAAGGAGATACAAAAATCCACTGAAGAAAATAACTCCTTAAAGAGTACAATTGGCCAAATGGAAAAGAAAGTACAAAAGCTAATGTAGGAAAACAACACTTATAAAGTTAAAATTGGACAAATGAAAGCTATTTACACTTCACTATGCAACATTAAGGATCAAACAAATTCAAAAGAATGAAAAAATGGAAGAAAACATAAAATATCTCACTGGAAAAATATCTGAAGTGGAAAATAGATCCAGGAGAGATAATATCGGAATCACTGGACTAGTCAAAAGCCACAATCAAAAGGAAGACCTAGAAAGCATCTTTCTTTTTTTTTATTTTAATTTTAATTGTTTTTTAATGTTTTACAATCATTTCCTTAAAGATAAGATTTTATCCCCCCCACCCTTCCCCTACTACCCCCCTCCCTCCCCATGACAGCATATAATTCTGTTTAAGTTCTACAAATACTTTCCTATTGAGCACATTTTCACTATAGTCATGCTATGTAGTCGAACTAAAATAAATGGAAGAAATCATATAACAAATCAAAGCATAATACACTGAAACCCACCCACACACAAACATGATCTGCTACATTCTGCAAATGACTTCCGTATTTCTTTCTCTGAGTGTGGAAGGCATTTTGCCTTAGAAGACCGACATTAGGATTTTTTTTTTCTCAGTAAGTTCTTGTGTTATTACAAAGTTCCATGTCTACCAGAAAAAACTCTCGCACACTGTGGTCGTTGCTGTGCACAAAGTTCTCCTGGTTCTGCTCCTTTCGCTCAGCATCAGATCATATAAGTCCTTCCAGGCCTCCCTGAAGTCTTCTTGTTCATCATTTCTTATGGCACAATAGTACTCCATTACATTCATATACCATAATTTATTCAGCCATTCCCCAATTGATGGGCATCCCCTTGACTTCCAATTTTTTTCCACAAAGAGTGCTGCTTTAAATATTTTTGTACACGTGGGACCCTTTCCCGTTTTTATAATCTCTTGAGGATACAGTCCTAGTAGCGATATTTCTGGGTCAAAGGGTATGCACATTTTTGTAGCCCTTTGGGCATAGTTCCAAACCATTCTCCAGAAGGGTTGGATGATCTCACAGCTCCACCAACAATGAATTAGTGTTCCAACTCTCCCACATCCTCTCCAGCATTTATCATTTTCCTGTTCTGTCATGTTTGCCAATCTTACAGGTGTGATGTGGTACCTCAGAGTTGTTTTGATTTGCATCTCTCTAATCAATAGTGATTTAGAGCACTTTTTCATATGATTATAGATATCTTTGATTTCTTCCCCTGAAAATTGCTTGTTCATATCCTTTGACCATTTATCAATTGGGGAATGACTTGTATGGTTATATATTTGAGTCAGTTCTCTATATATTCTAGAAATGAGGCCTTTATCCCCGAGCTTAACTGTAAAAATTTTTTCCCAATTTGCTACATCCCTCCGAATTTTGGTTGCATTGGGTTTGGTTGTGTAGAAAGCATCTTTCAAGAAATTATTAAGGAAAACTCTTGATTTCCTGGAACAAAAAGACAAAATAGACATTTAAAATACCCAGTGTTCATCTCATGGAAGAAATCCCAAAATAAAAACTCCAAAGAACATTTTAGCCAGATTTCAGAACTATCAAATGAAGACAAAATTACTGGAAGTGGCCAGAATGAAACAACTCAAATATCAAGGAGTCACAATCAGATTACGCAGGGCTTGACAGCTGCAACATTGAAGAAGCAGAGGTCATGGAACATCATATTCCAGAAGGCAAAGGATTTAGGACTACAACCAAGAATCACTTACCCAGAAAAATTAAGCATTAGGGGAAATATATGGCTATTCAATGACATAGAAAGATTTCAAATTTGCATAAGGAGAAAACCAGAATAAGCCAAAAATTTGACCTCCAATGTCAAAACCAGGTTAAATCTAATCAGGTTAGAAATCAAAAGAGGTTTTTTAAATAAAGTAAAGAAAACAGAAGAAATTCAATCAAGTTAAACTATTTATGTACCTCCATGGGAAGATGATACTTGTAACTCTTAAAAATTGTATCACTACCAGTACAGATGAAAAAAATATACATAGATATAGGGCCTAGGAAAAAGATGAATTTGATGGACTGAGATAAAGGGATGAGAAAGAGGAGTGCAATGAGGGCAGAAGGAAGGGAGAGGTAGAATGCGATAAATTATTTCACATGAAGAGGCACAAAAGACCTATTACAGTGGAAGGGAAGATGGGAGGGTGCATAACAAGCATCTCTTGAACATTCCTCTCACCAGTATTGGTTCAAAGAAGGAATCCTGGACATAATCAGTTGAATATACAAATCTGTCTTTTCCAACGAGGAAGTAGGAAGGGAAGAAGTCAAGTAAAAAAACTCTAGAAGCTGATAAACCTAGGCTTGAAGAAGGCTGGATTTCTAACCAACCTACCTCCCAAGCGGAGCTGATTAAAGAT
Source organism: Bettongia penicillata ogilbyi (assembly GCA_023548195.1). Classification (NCBI taxonomy): domain Eukaryota; kingdom Metazoa; phylum Chordata; class Mammalia; order Diprotodontia; family Potoroidae; genus Bettongia; species Bettongia penicillata. Next base: position 15,408,506 of record JAJHZJ010000413.1, on the reverse strand, counting down.
AGAGCTCTCTCACCTCTCACAAACTTTACCGCATCCCTCATGCAGGGCACGCCGCTTACCTTCATCAATAAGGATAGTCCTTTACTAATGGGTTTTGAGATATGGATTACCTTTATTACCTGTGTAACTAGCTTCCAATACACTATAACCTTTTTTAAATTCAGTTACTATTTTTCTTTTTACTTTTTTTTTGTTTTCATATCTTTAATGCCTAACACAATGTCAGGCACATCATAATCACTTAATAAATATTTGGTTCTTTTTTGAATGAGTGAATTGCCCAATGGTTTTCTACCTTAATGTTTTACTAGCTACTGACCAGCAATCCTAAGGGTCTTCCCCTCCCAGTTTTATTTATTTTTAATTAAAGTGGCCAACCCTTGACTTACTTCTTTAAGAGTTCAATTCACTGAATAAGCATTACCCTACTTAAAGTGAGCATCTGAAAAGGCTTTAGCCTAAAAGGCCCAGGGTCTCCCATTGCATCTTGGGTCATCTCCAGTCATCCTGATGAATATCTGGCCACTGGACCCAAATGACTCTGGAGGAGAAAGTGAGGCTGGTGATCTTACACAGCCTTCCCTCACTCAAATAAGTCAACTACAAGTCATGTCATCATTTCTCTGATGCCATAGTTTTCTTTGAAAATGAAGGACAAACACAATAATACAAGCAACGGAAAAACATTAAAATAACCTACCCCATAGAACTTCTGCTACCTCCAACCTATCAATCTTCATTCAATCAAAAAACACTACTTCATACTAGGAACTGTGCTAGATATTAGGAGTACAAATATAAAATTCAACTACAAATCCTTCTTCCAAGGGTAGCTTCACCAATGGATTTCTCTATCCCCAATTCAAATCTGCTGAGCACCAGTTAAGAGCATCTTAAAAACCAAGCCAATTTCTGAATATTTATATTTCATGAATCTATAACAATGGAAAATGGGTGTATTTTCAAAACAAAGTACAAAAACTAAAACTAATAATTAAGCTCAACTAGATCTTCATTGCTACTGAAAAATCCTTTTACTCTTCTACCCTTGATTTTAATAGCTATATTGATGTACTTTGTCCCATTCTTCACATCACAAATTCTAAATATTCTCTTTTTAAAGTTTCCTTTCCCTCTACTCTGTGCCACATCAGCTAACCTCGAAATTTTAGGACATAAGCTAGTACTTCACATGATTGATAAGACAGAGATAATCTGCTATTATACCTCCTCTGTTCTTCAAAATTCTCAGTATTGGCATTCACTCTCTCCCCCTTCCTCCTGTAAAAGATGAAGTTACCCAATAATTCACTAAAGGTAGCTCCTGTATCTGGATTCTTGAACTCATCCCTTCCTAACCCTTCTATGACTCTGATCCATCAGCTACCTCACCTTATACTTCATTCAATTGCACCCCCTTCCAAAGTTCTTGCCTGTCTGCCTGAATATATATATCTAGGTATCCCCAACCTTAAAAACAACTACTATCCTAACTCAATTCTAACCCAATTCTCTCCTTCACTACCAAACTTCTGAGAGAAAAGAAAATTTTATATATATATATATGTATATATATACATATATATACGTATATATATATATGTGTGTGTGTGTGCATCATACAACTCACCTCCTTTCCAGTTACCTATTTCTCTTGATCTTTTTGTCATGTGCCTTCGTTGCTCACCCCTATACAAACTGTTCTTTCAGTGTTTATCAATGATCTCGTAAATGTCAGTATCAATAGTTTTACATACAATATTCATCACTTTTTTTTCTCTTTGCTGTTTCTGACCCAACTGACTATTCCTTTCTGTTGATACTCTCTGAAAAACCACTTTCAGCTCCTACCTCTGTAACTTCTCCCTATGTCTCTACTTCACTAGCTTCTTATTCTCTTCTGAAACTAAATTTCAATGTGACCTTAAGAAGGTTCTAGACCTTCTCTTTTCTCTATATAATCTCTCCCTTTAGAAGTAACATCCTTTCCTTGGTTTCAGCTATTCTGTCACATGATGAGGAGATCAGGAGATGGTAAGTAATGGGAGAATGGGTAAACTGTATTTTATATATATTTATATTTATATATGTGCGTATATACATGTATATACATATATAACATATGTGTGTGCATATATATATATATATATATATATATTTATTTATTTATTCTTTTTTTGTTCCCTAAAAAGTCTGGTAGTGAAGGAGGGAGGAAAGATAGGATAGTAGTTGTAGGCCTAGTAGATTGGGGATTCCAAATCTGTATCTTCAGTCCTGCTTTCTTTTCTCATACAAGACTCACATTTCCAGCCCAGCATCCTTTCTTTATGATATCATCACACAAGAGTGTATATCAGGCTTATTATCTCTCTCTTTAAATCTTTTTTCTGACTTGACTGCTTCTGTCTAAAGCATTATGATTTATAGAAGTTTCCTTGTTCGCAATCTTTTTCATCTTGAATCCATCTTCTCCCTTATTTCTCACATCTAATTAGTATTTAAGTCCCATCAACTTCAAGTATATATTTTATCTCATCCATCCTTTTCTATTTCTACTGCCATAACCTTACTATAAATCATTTCTACCTCCTTGCTATCTCTTTAGACTATTGCAATAGGCTAATAACAAGTCTTCTATATACTACTTTCTCTTCCCTATAATTAATTCTTCATATGCCTTTCTGAATCTTATCTAAAAAGGGGAAAGGGCATTGATCCTTTTTGTTTTTAATGTTGCAGGTATTTCGACTTTTCATATCTGAATTGAGTCCTCTCTTTTAATAGAGAAAATGAATTTATCATAAACATGTGATTTATTGACCTTATCTGATAATGTATGCTATATTCTCTGGAAGTAGTCCCCACCATATCTCTCACATGAATAGGGACCTATATTTATTTTTGTATTTTATTCATTTATTTGTTTATTCACTTATTTATTTATCTATTTATTTATTTTTGTATTCTAATCCCTTACTTATATATTCTAATCCTTACATATTCAGATACTCAGAATTCCTCTTCATTACAGTAATCTTTTCATTTATGATGTCATCATTACTATATTTTTGTTACTTTACTGTCCTTCATTCTATCTCAATTCATAAAACTCTTCCCATATTACACTGACTTTCTTATATTCATAATTTCTCACCCACAATAATCTGTAGTACATAGTTATATGCCATAGTTGTGTTGTTTCCTGTCATTCCTAATTTTATTTCTAACTCTTTTCCAACATAAAGAATGATATTTTGAAAATGTTGAGCTGTGTTGGACATTTTCCTTGGTGAATGAATAGATTACTGGATGAGAAGCCTTTTTGGGCATAAAGTAAGTCACATAACTCTTTTGTTCAAAAATATTCAGTGATTCCCTATTAAAATTGTATAAATTTTAAAGTTTTTCTTGCTATTTAAAGTCCCCCACAGTTGGTTGTTATCTTACCATTATGGTCTTATTTCTTTTTCCTATTCTGCATAAAATAAAAAATACAGCTCATCTGATATACTCTTTATCCTAGACATTCATTAAGAGAACAGGGTATATTCTACAGTATACCATATACCATGTAACATGGGTTATCCTTCCTCTCTGCCTTTTCTTGTTGAATTCCTTAACCTTTTTTACTTTTTATTTAATATTTTGACTTTAAACTAAAATATAAAATGAGAAAAGAAAAGAAAAAAGAAAATATTTTCATGTCCACAGGAGAGCATAAGAGAAAATTCAATATAAAATAAGTTTCTATTCCAAGAAAACCTTGATAATAAGTGCTGCAGGTTGTTTTCAAAGCTGCTCAGCTGTTCTTTGCTTACTTGTTGGTTTTCTTTTCTTTTGTGCTGTGCTCTTTTTACTTTTTTCCTGCTTCTTTCCCTATCCCACCCTAAAGACTACAATTAAGTATAAACACACACATGTGTATGCATGTGTGTATGTATATACACAAATATGCATACATGTATACACATATAGTCTGTATGAACATATATACAGATAGATAGCTAGATATACATATACATCTATAAACATACATATATACACATATACACTCATACACAGGCTGTGGTATGCTTAATTTCTATCAGATATCTAGTTCTCTGAGGGTGAATAGCATCTTCCTTCATAGGTTCAAGTCTTTCCATGTTTTTCTAAATCAACCAGCTCATTATTTCCTACACCACAGCAATTTTCCAACCCAAACACCTTCTATCTGAGAGATTGTCTATGAAAGCTTTTTTCCCCCTAATTCTGCATTCCTTCTGATCTTGGCTATACAGATTTTATTTATGAAAGAAGATGTTTATTTAAAATAATCAAAATTATCCTTTCTACATTTCAACAATGATTCCTTTACGATACAGTTTAAGGACTTATACCTGCTAAATCTACTTCCTTTACTTCTTTTCCTGGCTTCTTTGAAGTTTCTAACATTTGCTCTTCCAAATGAACTTTGTTATTATTTTTTTTTCTGATTCAATAAAATATTTGTTTTAGTAATTTAGTTGGGATGACACTGAATCAGTAGATAAAATTGCCATTTTAAAATTATATTGGCTTCATCCATAAACAATAAATGTTATTTCAGTTATTTAGATATGAGTTTATTTGGATAAAAAGTGTTTTATGTTTATGTTCATATCATTCAAACATGTCTTTTTTAGCAGGTCTGCATTCAGGTATATCATACTGTTCAGGTGTCTTAAATGGTCTAAAATAATATTGAATAATATTACTGATACAGTATAGTTTCTCTTTTTCACTTTTGATTAAATCTTATTTTAACTTTAACCTTGAAATAATGTCCCTCCTTCTTTACATAATAAATTCTACTCATACTATTTATTTTATCTGTGTGTATCTCTCATTTTCAAATTGTTTCCTGACAGCAACATGTTGTTGAACTCAAATTTGTAATTTGCTATCCATTTCCATTACTTGTGTATTTTCTTCCTTCCTATTTTTTCTCTCTATCCTTATCACTCTATTTACTCTACCCCTCCTCACTCCTCTGCTTTACTTCTCTATCCACTACCTTGTCCTCCTATTCCTTAACCTACTCACCTCTTCAAAACTCTCTTCCTTGTTCTCTGCTCCCGCCTTAATCCCTTGCCTGTATACCTATGTGTGTATATGTGTGTGTATGTTCATCCCTCTTTAACCCTTTCCCAATGAGAGGAAGCCAGCACTACCTGCACTCCCCACTTTTAGCTTTTTCTGAATCAATTTGTCCCTTTATGTTTCATTTGAACAAAATGATTACTCCTTTTTATCTCTCCCTACACAGTTTTATTATTTTTAAAATCACCTTATCATACTCAGCTCAACCCAAGCTTTTCTTTCAAACTACTCAAATAACGATGTCAATTATAATAGTACTACTAACATATTCCCATATGCAAAGTGAACAATTTCACCTTATTGAGTCCCTTGTATTTGGTCTTTAATGTTTACCTTATATTTCTTCTGCACATTATATGTTGAATTTTCCCTTAATTTCTGGAGATTTTGTCACAAAACCCTGAAACTCTTTCAGGTTGTTAAATGCTCACTTTTTTCATTCAGAATTATACTTAAATTTGCTGAATAAGTTACTCTTGGTTGTAACCCTAGCCCTTTTGCTCTGTGGAATATAGCATTCCAAGATGTATGGTCCTTCAATGTAGTAGCTGCTAGATCTTGTTCAGTCCTTATTGTAACTCTATGATATTTAAACTGTTTTTTTTCCCTTGTTGCTTCCAATGTTTTCTTCTTAAATCTGGGGTTTTGAAGCTTAGCAGTGATGTTCCTATGTTTTCCTCCTAGACTCTCTTTGACGTGGTGATTGATGATTTTTTTTCCACTCCTGCTTTGCTTTCTTGTTCTAGAACTTCAAGGTGATTTTTATTGGTAATTTCTTATAATATTGTATAAGGTTCTTTTATTATATTTGTCAAGTAGTATTCTTGATATATAAGAACTATTCTTATTTCTCCTTGATCTGTTCTTCATATCCTTTGTTTTTCAGAGATATTTCACTTTTCTATTTTTCACTCTTTTGATTGTATTTTATGATTTCTTGGTATCTTAGAATGTCATTAGCTTCCCCTTGACCAATTCTAATTTTCAAGGAGTTACTTTCTTAAGTTTTTGATTCTCTCTTTCCAGTTGATTTGCTTTCTTTTCATAATTTTCTTGATTTTCTTGGGTTGCTCACTTTTTCTATGTTTCCCTCAGTCTTTCTTATTTGATTTTTAAAGTCTTTTTTAAATTCCCCTATGAATTTTTTTTTGTGCTGAGGACTATTTGATGTTTCTCATTGAAAAAGGAATACATTTTTTAGCTCTATTATCTTCCTCTCAATATGAACCCAAATTTTCTCTATCCCCATAGTAACTATCCTATGATTAGGTTCTTTTTCCTTCTGTTTACTCCTTTTTATTTATTTATTTGGTTTTATTTTGCTTTTAGCTATTAGTGTAAACAAGTTGTCATCCTGAAGTATGGAGAGTGTTGTCCTGAGGCTCAGATCCTTCTTTTTATTATTTTCTGAGGTCTGTCTTGGTACCCAAACTTAGGTTCACCTTTCCACTCCTAATCTATAGCCAGGTCTCCCTGCCACACTGTTCTGTAAATGATCTTGCCCCCTGCAATCCTTTCAGTGGCTGCAAACTACAACTGTCCTCTCTGCCCTAGAACTGAAATAAGGGACTTGACTCTCCTTCAAGTGCCCATAGCCAACAGGGTCCTGGCCTCTTACTACTACACTCACCAGATATGTGCTAGCTCCTTCTCCCTGAAGCCCAGGGTATATTTGGTCAGCACAAATGTGCTTAGAGTCCCTGAGCAGTGGAAGGCAATTCAGTCTTCTCCTATTCAGCCATCACTATCTGTAAAATGAAAGTTTCTATGGCTAATGTTGCCTCTCAACCCAGCTGGCCCCAGGACTTTTTGTCTGTTAATTCTGTACAGCAGGGTTTAGAGATGCTTGCGCTTCACTCAGGTCAAACCTCCACCCCTGAAGATCAGGTCTTTCTTAGGGTCTTCTCAAATTGAAGAACAACTGCTTTACCTCATCTGTATTTCTGCTGCTCTGAGGTAATGTTCTGTCTTTTTTTTGTGGAAGAAATTTGGAGAACTTAAAGTTTTCTGACCCACTCTTCCATCTTCCCAGAATTCTCTCAACTTTCTTTAAAGTTAAACTCAAATGCCACATTTTTCAAGAAGATCCTACTTCTTTGGATTCATAACAACTTTTCCGGCTCTACTTCCTACAACATTTTGTTATGTATTCACCAAAATATTTGTCATATTATGTTGTGTAATTCACTTGTCTCCTTGTGACATACACAAACTGTATTGTAAATTCTGAGGGCAAGGACCAGTCCTCAAGTAAACTTAATCTCTCTCATCATCTAGTGCGATGTGTTACACATAACAGTCACTTAATAAATATTTCATAAATAAAAACAAACCTCATTGAGCTTCATTTTTTATAATCTATCTCTACTTTCCTAGGAAAAGGCCCAAACCTTCAGTAATTCTGTGATCTAATAGTTCAATTTTAAAATCTAGGACTCCAAGAGAAAAGTGTGGAGAGGGAATGCAAAAAATATCTGCTGGATTGGACTCATTACCATTTTTTCTCAAAGTAATGAGCTATGGGTTTGTATTAGTGGCTGTGGAGGAGAAAACACCAAACCTTGAACCTAAACCTCCCTATTGTTCATGCATTTAAGAGTTTTGACTACATTGTCAGTTGAAATGAGAGGGGAGGGAGGAATTCAATTATTAGAATACAAGTCTCTAGGTCTGTTGTAAAATTTGAATGATAATGGTAATGTGTAGCCACATTTTCTATTCCTTTGGTCATATAAACAATGAGTAGCTTTCCCAGGAATAGTATAGAACTTTTTGAACTTTTGCATGAAAGCTACTTTAAAAATAACTGAAAAATCAACACCTCAACTGTTTTGGGTGCCAAATATATTTAGGAGGCCAATTGAAAATGCAGACTTCTTATTTTTCCTAAGACATCAGTATGGTATGAAAAAAATCACTAGTCAGAATCAGAAGAGCTAGGTTCAAGTTCTGATTCTATAACTAGGATGAATAATATTTATATGATATACTGTATTTGTATGTGTACATGCACACACGTACTCACACGCACACACACACACACAGTCCTCTATGCCTTGTATCCCATAATTAGAATGTAACCTCCTTGAAAGCAGGAATGGTTCTCTTTTATTTTTATCTCTAACATGCATCACAAAGCTTGGCAAAAAGAAAGTGTTAATATTTTTTCATTCATTCATGCTTTTTTAATAGATTAACAGATTTAAAGCAGTAAATATGGGTTCTAGTTCTCTCATTTTTTGTAGAGATGGGTCCCAGTCCTGGTTGTTTCATTTTCAAATTAAGTGACTTACAGCAAGTCATTTAATGTTTTTGAATAGATTTCCTCTTCTGCATTTCCCACTTCATTGGATTTTTGTAATAAAGAAATAAAATAATGGATGGGACTATATTTGGAAACTGCCAAACATTAGCATAATGGAAACAATGCAGAAGACCAAGGTTCAAGTTAAGGTTTTGACACCATAGCTGTGTGATTGCGCTGGCTTTAAATCTTTTTCCTTAGCTAGATGAAGAAGAATGCTACTTAATTTTCAGGATTATCATGAGAAAGCATTTTGTTAATCTTAAAGAAGCACATAAAGAAAAAAAGACTTTATCTCTCAGCATGGGGATTTCATTCCTTAATTAAGATTCCATTCCATCTGTGATATCCAAAGTAAGATTTTAGGGTGTTGCTGGAGGCACTTAGAAGTTATGATGTGGTCATACAACTGTTAACTGTCAGAGGCAGTATTTGAACCCAGGTGTTGCTGGGCAAATACTTTCTCTACTCTCCTGGATTAATATGACTTGTGATTATTATACGCATGTGAGAAATTATTTTGTCATCAGTAGTATTATTTGCCAAGGCATTCTGAAGTGTTCATAAAGAATTCTTTAATCTAGTGTTATCTGCTGGATTTATCTGATCACTGTGAGAGAAATGATTCTTGCTGAAATCCATAGTATTGAAACGCTGTCCTAGTTTCGTAAGGTCATACGGGGAATGAAAAAAAATTTTTGGTTTGCTCTTATAAAAAGTTATCATTTAAAAAAATAACATCCTCTAACTCAGATTGACTTATGGGAAAATTCTAAGGGATCTTTATGCTCTTACCATATTGTAAGTGTAATTACACAAATATATAAAGTCTTAAAATGTAAAAGTGAATGAGATATTGGTGACTTTATATTTTCCATGACATTTTGGTATATGAGTGTGTTTATGAAAATCCCAAAGACAGAGCTCCCTTTGCTACAATAGAATTTCTTTAAAATGATAATTGTTTTGATATACACAAACACACATGCACATCCAACTCAGTGCAGAGGAAGCTCACTAATTAATTGTATCTGCCAGCTCTCTGGTCAGAATTGTAGTAGCTGATAGTGCTATGCAAGTTATCACACTCTATCCGAGGACATTTACTTCCACAGGAAGTGTAATGTCTGTGGGAAATGGAGCAACACATTTATTTAAACTCAAATATTACACAGGAGTTTGCTCAAACATCGTTTGTTGGTTGGACCCACTCATGGGTAGAGTGCATGCATACATATATACACAAACATATAGCCAAGCCCATCATTTTAAACCTCTATTCTTTATGCATGTCACATAGTGCAGTGAAATACACATGGCATGCCAACATCTGAGCAGAAAAATGGGCAATAGACTGCGACAGGTGACGGACATCTGGCTTGTGGTTTCTTTATAACTTTGCTATTTGGTTTCAAGACTAAGTACATATTGTCTGACACCTGTACACAGTGGGCAGAAAGTACTGCACACTAGATAATAACAGATCAATGGAAGCACCTGATGGAGCTACTGCCTCCTCCTCTAGGAATAATTACGTGTTCTTAGCTCTCCCGAAACAAGTGTAGCATTGTGGAGGAGGAGGAAGAAAATTGATAGGTGGATACTTTGTTCCTGAAGATTGGTGGCCCTCTATGAACCACTGCCTTGGTTCCAAATGGATTTTTCAACTAAATACAAGTCTCTTGCCTCACTTTGTGGCCTGAGATAAAGTAGAAAAAACATAAAATTGATCCTACAACTGACTACTCAAAGGATTGTAAAAAGCAAATGAGTTACAAGAAGAAGGAGACTTTTCAATATGGAAACTAAAGGTTTACAATAGGGTACTTTTTCTCGAACCATTTTATTTTGCATGAAGTTTTATCTTAAAAGCCATCTTGGTCCCTTATGGTCACTTAAACCTAATTAAATTGAGTAAATAGTAAACTCCAAACATGGATCTGGGAAAGTAAGGATAACATTTTGAATTTCATATTCATTGTTGTGATAATGTATATTTGCTGAGTGTGACTCCCCACTACCATGCAATGGGGTACAGGATTTAAACAGGATAATGATCCTGGGCAGAAGAGAGGGCTAATTAGGAACAAAACTCTGATTAGACAAATCAAAAATGGATAATATTGGAGAAAAATCAGGTGGTGTCATGCTTACCAAGTGCTTTGCTCACTCCTTGGAGAATGGATTGTAACTCAGCTCAATGGGATTGCCAACAAGTGAGAGAAAAAATGGCAAAACAAATCATTGAAAAGCCTTCAAAAATTCTAGAATATCTTCTACACAAATAGAAGTCCTGTACATGAAACAAGTAGCAACTTTCTGACTGGCTGAAAGTCCCTAATTCAATTCTTTCAGCTAACAGAGGCTAAGTCTAGGACTCTGATGAATTAATTCACAATCAAGTAGAAAGGAAGACCTGCTAACAGCTTAATGTGATAAATCCGGAGAGGTTAATTGACTTGTCCAAAGTTACTCAGGTAGTAGGCTTCAAAGGCAGAATTAAATGTATATCCTTTAATCCAGTACTCTTTCTACCTCAAACAAAAATGAATGAGCCTACTAGGTGACATATCAGATAGAGTGTTAGACCTGGGGTCAGAAAATGCAAAGTTCAAATATGGCCTAAGGCACTTACTGAGTAACTTTAGGCATGTCACTTAAACTCTATCCGCCTTAGTTTCCTTGTTTGTAAAATTCTACTTCCCAAGGATCTTTGTGATGAACAAATGAGAAAATATTTGTAAATTCCTTACCCAACCTTAAAGTACTATATAAATGCTAGTTATTAGTTTTCATTAGTAGTAGAAATTCATACATTGAGAAACATTCAAGTGCAACATAGTATGGTGGTCTCTGGGTGTATTCCAACCTTCTCTACATCATCCATGATTTTGGTTAACCCCATCCTTACTACTATATGTTGGAGACAGGCAGCCTATTCCCTTCCACCTCTGGAGACAGAGGAGGTAGATGGGAAATTTTCATACTCCAGAACTGGTCAATTGATATAATTTCATAGTCTTCATTGGCTAAGAAATATTTACTAAATGGTTTAAAATCATTTTCTTTCCCACCACTAACCTTGTCAGTTCTTAACAACGATAGTATTTGATTCAGATAACACTTATGGGGTGTCTACTATGTGAAAGGTCCTATTTTGGATAGTGCAAAGGTAAACAGCATATTATCCCCTAGGATCTTACAATGCAATAAAAGATGAAAGTTATACAAAAAAAAACAACCAGCATGCAAATTGCAATGTAATAAATGCACAGGAGCAGGACAAAGACTATTAGAAGAGTTCCCAAGGGAAAGATATTGGTCTGGAGGCATCAGGGTAAGTTTTAGAAAGAAATTTATACCAAAATTGGTCCTTAAAATGTGTAGGAGGAAAAATAGAGTCAAGATAGCAGAGTAAAGGCAGCAATCCAGCTGGATTCTCTCAATATTTCCCTCCACACAACCCTAATAGGACATGTCAGATTGAATTCTAGAGCAGCATAGTCAACAAAATGTCAGGGTGAAGACATGTTTCCAGCACAAGGTAATTTAAGACATCAAAGGGAGACTTCTATGACATTAGAGTAGAGACCACTGAGGCTGCTTGGAAGTAGCTACAATAGTACAGCAGGAGGTTCAGGAGCTCTCAATCCAGAGATGGTAAGGGGAAAGGACAACTGGCGAGAGAAAGATTTATAGGGGAACTCTGTGTTAACATTGGGTGTAGGACCAAGTGCTGTTGTTTGGTGACTCCACAGCCCACAAGCAGTTCTGGGTTGCAGTTCCAGGTGGAAAGGAGCAATTGTGCCGGAAGGGCAGCAGGAACCTGGTTGTAGTTAAAGGGAATAGACTATAAAATAAATTTTAAAAAATCAAACATGAATCAAATTTATAAAAGCTAGATATAATGGACTTCTGGAGAAAAGTGAATGAGAATAGAAAAGAGTTACACAAAAGAGGATATCTTAAGCAATTAGGGCAGCATGGAAAATTTTACCTGTGAAATCTATGGATAAGATAAGAGTTTATGACCAAACAAGAGTCAGAAAGCATCACAAGCTGTATAATAGATACCTTTGATTACATGAAATTTAAAAAGTTTATATACAAACAAAACCAACGTAGCAAAAATCAGAAGAAAAACAAAAACCTGGTTGTGGGGGATGGTGGCTAATTAACAGTAAATTTCTCTGATATGGGACTCATTTCTCTAATATATAAGAAACTGTCAAATTTATAAAAATAAGAGTCATTGTCTAATAGATAAATTGTTAAAGGGTGTGAATGGGCAGTATCGTAAACAAAAAGCAATCTAGTCATATTTTTAAATGGTCTAAGTCACTATTGTTTAGAGAAATTAAAATTAAAACACCTCATACCTGTCAGACTGGCTAATATTACAAAAAAAAAGAAAGAAAACTAATAAGTACTGTATGTAGAAAAAAAGGGACATTAACACATTGTTGGAGTTGTGAACTGGTTTGATCATTCCAGAGAACAATTTGTAACAATACCGAAAAGGCTATGGAATTATTCATATAATTTGACCAAGAAACAAGTCTATACCCCAAATAAATCAAAGAAAAATGAAAAGGACCTATATGTTCAAAAATATTTATAACACCTCTTTTCTGGAAAAGAATTGAAAATTGAGGATATGTCCACCAATTGGGCAATGGCTTTATGTAGTGGTATATGAATGTACTGGAGTGCTATCATATTATAAGAAATGACAAGGGAGATAGTTTCAGATAAAAAAACACACAGTAAGACCTATATGAACTGATCTGAAGTGTAATGAGCAGAATGAAGAGATCATTGGACACAGTAACATCAATATTGTAATGATGATCACCTGTGCAAGATTTGCTTACTCTGATCAAGACAGTTTCAAAAGAATTATTGTGAAAAATATTATTTACCTCCAGAGAAAGAATTGATAAACAATATATGTATGTAGAATGAAACATGTTTGTTTTAGCAATATGACTAATACAGAAATATTTTTGCCATTATTTCATATGCATAACTGATATTATATTGGTTTTCTTCTCGAAGAGTGAGGGAGGATCTGGAGAGAATGAAGACAATTTAGAAACAAAATGTAAAAAAACTAAATATGTTGACAATACATTAAAAATAAATGTAATATTGCTCATAATATTCTTGGAATATCTCTAGTGTAATATTTTTACTTACCTAGCTCCTTCACATGATGTCAGAACATGAACAAGAAGGTCTTCACAATTCTGATAACCACCCTCTGAGTTTTGACCAACTCACTAGCTTATTAATACCCTAACTAAAATGTGTTACCAAAAATTAATAGCATGCTATAGTTGTGTTTTGGATAGAGAAGAGTGTAAAGGAATAAGTTTTTAGTTTTGTTTTTTTTTTTTTTTCTGGAAGCTATGTCTCTCTAAAAGCAACTAAGATAGCATAGTCATTTCATATCCAGTGTTCTGAGAATGAAGTTGCATGGTTGTATAAATATGCTCAGTTGACCCTTGAATGAAATACTCTACATCCTATCACAGAGTTCAGACTTAAAGTCTTTTATAGCATGGAACAATCTGCTAGAGTTTTCACATCCCTAGCAAATCATAGAGGCCAGGGTAAAGTCAACTCCTTTATGAGGGATCTGGAGAGGATTTTAGTTCAATGATAACATAGTTATTAGAGTACAGAATAGAATCTGATAAACATAAAGAGACATACAAAATATTGTATAAAATCTATTGAAGAAAATACAATTACTGATTGAGTGGATCCAGGAAAGAAGCTTCATGAAAGTCTGAATGTGTTGACAGTAGATCTTGGTTCAAATACCAGCTCTAGTCTTAACTATGGGTTCATCATTTTTCCTATCTGAGCTCCATTTCTCCCTCTGTAATGTGAATATAATAATGCCGTACTACCTACCTTAGGAAAGGGCTATGGAGAAAGTGTTTTGCAATAAGTCTGTATGAGTGACTACAAATGAAGTGATATTTGGGATGAATGTGGAAATACGGTCAGGATTTTAACTGGTGGAGATAGGGAATAGCATGTCATGGAACATAAAAGTGGAGGTTTCCTTTATGCATGAAGTTTACCTTGCAACCAAGTTTGAATGGTGTGTACACAATATAGAGGAGAATAGTGAGGCATAATGTAAGGAAGATGTGAAAATACCAAAGTATGGAAGACCATATGAACCAGGATAATGGATTTTGATAACAGAAATGGCATGACCAAAATGTATGTTGGATAGATGTAAAGGAAGAAAAGAAGGAAGAGGGAAGGAAGTTATTGTAATAGTCTATGTAAATGGTGACAGGAGCTTTCACAAAGGCATTGGTAATGGGAGTAGAAAGGATAGTGATGGATGCTAGAGATGACATGGAGGAAGAAGAAATCAGATTGTATTTTTTTTTAATTTTATAGAAAGAAAGACAAGGCAAGGTGAAACAGATGAAAAGAAGGCAAAAGAATGGAAGTCAAGTGGAAGGAAGGGGAGGGGAGGAGTCAAAGATAACTATGAGCTTTTGAGATAGAGATATGGTTGGATGAGTCAAAAGATAGATTTGGGGTAAGATATCGCATTTTCTTGGGGATATCTGTATGAACCATTTCACCAATAAGAAAACCTATGTAATTTCTTTCTATTTTTAGTTAAAATTATATATTGCCAATCTAAACAGAGGTCCAAAGGATGATTGTATCTTTTAAAAATTAGTCTATTTAGGATGTACAAATAGAAACAATGATTTCAGCACTATTGGACTGAAAATAATATTTCAAAGTATCTTTTTTAGAGGTGATGATGCTTCTTTCCCTCATCTGTCACCAAACATGAAGGGGAACACTTGATACCATTGCCTTCTTACTTTGATCAATTTTAGGCAATATTTCTCCTATGTATTTAATATTACATATATTATCTCTGAAATCAGCTTTTTATTGACTATTAAACTGACTTCAAGTGAGGAAAAGGTCCATCAATTTGCTAATGTACTTAAACCAGAAACATCTGCTTAAATTGTATGCAGCTCGTTAGCCCTGTTCATAAACTGAAAAATTTAAATACTGTAATTGGTACCAGAACTAAAAGCATAATAAATGTTTCTGGAGGGAATCATGGAATGGAATGGAATAAAATGGAATAAACAAACCACAATATAGGAATTAATTTTTGTCCTTCAACCATTTTTTTTTTAAGTTCAGCTATTATCTACTGAGTTGAATGTATTGGGAATGAGTTGAATGTATTGGGAATGGGTTCAAATGTAACAATCAGGTCATGCTGGGTAAAGTGGAGGAAAGGAGGGCCAAATGTAAAGTTAGTGAAATTGATCAATGGAGAAAAAAGAGACAGAGGCAGATAAAAGCTAGTGATATTTACAAGTACTTGTGGCATGCCAAAACTTTGTGCCTCAGTTTGTTTTTTTTCCTGCCATCCACCTCTTATATCTATCCCCTCTTACCCATCCGTGGTCTTTAACATAACTGTTCACCATTCCTGAAAGGTACATTGTCCTCACTTGAGTCTATTTAAAAAAAAATAGTTTCACTTAAGATTAAATTCAAATTTAATGCCACCTTCTAGATAAAACTTTTCTTCATCAATGCCCCCACCTAGATGCTAGTACCATCTCTCCCAAATCTTCATTATATTCATTTTGTGTGTATGATGTGCATTGTATGTGTGCAAAAATGAAATATGACCTCCTTCATTAAAATGCATGCTCCTTGAAAGGAGGGATGATTTTCCTTTTATCTTTGTATTTTCTTTGCTTAGTAATAGCCTTTAATAAATGTATGTTAATTGCAATAAACTATCATAAACTTGAATGCCATGGAATTTTAATTCCATGAATTTGCATCATAGAATCATAGAACTTTATAATTAAAAAAAGAAACCATTAAAAATATGTTGGCTGAGATGGTGTGAGGCCCAGAGAGGGCAATTAACTTATTTCATGAATTGTGAAGGGGAAATAAATATATGCATGCATGTATATGTGCATGTTTACAAACACACATGTATACATTGACATATGCTTACACATGTGTGTAGGTACGATGCATGTTTGGATACTTATGAGTATGTATATGCATATTTATGTATTATTTACATTTGTGTGTATATAAATGTGTACATGTATGCATGAATATATGTATATGTACCTATATGTATGCATAATCAGCCAGTTGATAAGATATTACAAAATTAGTTAGATTTTTCCTTGAATGATAGATATACAATCTGTCCTCTTCCTATTCAAAAGTAATTTCTTACTTAGTAAAACCTTTGGAAGAGGTCTTTAGGACATTTAAATGACCAGAGTAGTCATACATAACAGACTGTTTCCATGTTGAAATTCAGTTCAACAGACATTCATTATGCAAACTGTGTGAAAATTAAGGTGTTAGATTCTGAGGAAACAAAGAAAAGAGATATTCCCTGCCCTCAAGGAGCTTACCTTCTCTTGGCAGACATAAGAAAATAAAAAATAATTTAGAAAAGTAGAATATATTGACAACAGGACAAATCAAAGCAACTATTGACATATGAGTTGAAGCTTAAAGAATGATAAGGATTCTCCTTTCTTTTTGGAAGGACAAACAATGATGAATTCTAGTTAAGAGCAAGGCTGTATAGTCATAGAATGAAATACATTGAGTTGAAATCTATAGCCATAAATTCTGTCAACTCATATTCTGTCCTATACAGCGAAACAGCTATAGTACAATACATGTATTATTCCAATGTATTACACCGTAAAAATGTCCATTGGACTACAAATTAGGACACCCAGGTCACACCCCAGTTCAGAGATACCTTAGTTCAAGTACTGCCTCTGATATTGTATAACTCTATGGTCTTTTTTTAACTCAGTTTCCTCAGCTGTAATAACGATATTTATATAGCTCATTAAAATTTGGTAAGTGATTTATGTATATTATCTCACACGATTGTCATCACAAATATAGAAACATAAAGTTACTATTCCATTTTAAGATGGGGAAAATGAATTTAAATGAAGCTCATTATCATAAAAATAAGTGTTAGAGGCAGAATCTTAAGTCAAATCTTCTTGATTTCAAAGGAAGCATTTTATTTACTATATCACGCTGTCAACATTGGTCTGATGAGCAGAACGAATAGAAAAAAGCTAAAATCATTCCCTGGTTATATATTTTGTGATACTATGTGATTGATCTTTCATCTCTCCCTTCCTTTATTCTACCACTTTCCCCAATATCCTTAGAGCCCTGATTTACTGTTGAAGTAAGACCTATATTTTTGCCCTAACCTTCAGGTTCCTGTCAAATCATATAACACTAGTCTTTTTAAAATACTATTGAAATTTAGTAGAATAATGAACATACTCACAAGCTTTATTTGCATTCCCATATAAATAAAGATGTATGCATAATTTCTCCATAGGATTATTTCTTCCATATGTTGAGAATTAATTACCAAAGAAATAATTTGCTCAGGTGTAAAGATGTATGAGTGTTATTTTGTATGTGTACATGTAAGAGTACTTTCCAGGTGTAAAGTCAGGAGCACAAGAGTACTGATATATACAGGAAGATATCTTATTACTCAGTGCCTTACACTGACATTCCTGGCATGTCTTTACAGGGAATCATTAGCACCCTCAAAAATAATACCCTTCAGGAAAGGGGATATTCCTATTGCCTTCCCCACAGAATTCCTCATTTGTTTCCTTAGCAGATTTTATACCAAGACAGAATGGCCATTTCTGGCAGTATTTCTTTCTCAAGTCATAATCTCTGAAGGTGGATGGATCATATTTGTTATTGTGATACTTAACGAAAGTAGAAATAACAACAGTGATCTTGTACTTATGGCAGCAGCAACTGCCAAATGTGAGTTTCACATATTACGGGTCCTTTGTTCTTATCCTTCTATGATTTAATGTTGCTAGAAGCCATCTCTCCTGAAAAAAAATAATTCTATTTCTGAACAAAATCTTTAGTGAGCCTTTCACACTCTGCCAAATGACTGACAGAAATGACAGGTAAGTGTCATTAAATCCAGGATTGAAGACAGGTTAGAAGAAACTGATCAGTCTAGAAACATTTTTATCCACCCACAAAATTTCTACCAATCTATTCCAGTATCATTGGAATGATTCATTTGATAGTACCGAACAGTCATTCTACTGAAGAATTCAAAATTATGGGCTACATTCTCATGTACTGGGAGCCATATACATAGGTCAAATCATTCATTAGGGAAATGAACACTGCCTTCTCTTCCCTTCCCTCTTCTGACAATCACACAGATACTTGATATTCCATCATTTATCTCTGCTGACCCATTCCTTTAACATGGGGATGAAGAAAACAGAGTCGATACAATAATGAGTAAAGTATCCCTATATTATGTACATTCCAAAGGAGAACAATAGGATCATGGATTGCAAGTTGCAAGGGAACTCAATAATTGTCTCCCTCAACTGGCTTGCAGTAGAAAAACAGGATGATCACAAAGGAAAGAATGTGGATTTTGTCTCACAGATACTAGGTTTGAATTCTGCTTCTATTTCTTGCTACCTGTGTGTCAGTGTACAAGTAACTTTACCATTCTGGGTCTAAATTTCTTCATTTGTCAAGTGTCTCTTTGTGGGAGGGATGGGGGCTATACTAGATGTCCTTTCCAGTCCTTTCTGATATAAATGTATAGATCTGAGGCCCAAAGAGGTTATCTAAAGTTGTTTTTTTTTCCCAATGGTATCAAACTCAAATAGATCCTTTTAAGCCACATATTGACTTAACATTATGTTGTATTGAATTACTTTTTGCTGTGGGCATTAAACATTTTCCAGTTCTGTTTTAATTTGGTTTGGGTTCCACTAGGGACTTCTGCAGGTCTGTTTTGGCCTTTCTTACCAGATTGACACCTCTGCACGAACAGTGTGTGTTTATCCTTCATTGCCAAAGAAAACCATGCCATGAGAGAAATGATGACATGACTTGCACTTGACTGTTTTGAGTGAGGGAGGGCTGTGCAGGTCACCAGCCTCACTTCTCCTCCACAGCCATCTGAATCCAGTAACCAGATATTCATCAGGATGATTGCAGATGACCCAGGTTGAGGCAATTAGGGTTAAGTGACTTGCCTAAGGTCACAAAGTTAGTGAGTGTCAAGTGTCTGAGATGACATTTGAACTCAGATCATCCTGATTCCTGCACTGTCGCTTTATCCACTGGACCACTTAGCTGCTCCGCATGAATAGCAGTGTCAAAGTCAAATAGAAATGGATACATAAAGATCCCTGCTACCACATATTGACTTTGAAAACCACATATCAACATTAATAATATCCTATTATATTTTCAATAATTTTATTAAGTTTTTCCCAACTGTGCTTTAATCTGTATCAGATCACACTTAGTGTTGCAAGCCAATGAAACAGGAAGCATATTTGATACAACTGCTCCAGACAACTCAAAATTTAAGATTAGAGATGGGATGGTATAATGAAAAAATTTCTGAGTCATAAAATGAAGGTATAGATTCAAATATTGGCACTGCTATCTACTTTCCTTCTGCTTACAATTTACTTCTGTACTATAGTTTTTTTTTCATCTTTCTAGCAACTGTACTAGGTTCTAGCATGCTTTACCTTCACAGGAATATTATCTTCATATTCTGTAGATGGAGAATAGATAGATAGGTAGATACAGAAATAGATTACAGAGAGACTGCACACTCAGTAGCTAAAAAGAAAAATAGACAAAGGCAAAGAAAGAAAAAAGAGCAAAGCTGGTGAATAGGAATGTTATGATCATATTTACTGTTTTCTTCAAACTATTTTATATATCTTAAAGGCACATTTGAATTATCACCAAAACAAGGTAACTTCTTTGATAATGTTAAGATAGAATCTAAGAAAATGCTACTCATAGTAGTACAGTTGACTTTGGAGTCAACTACTCTGTTTGGAGTAGTACAGAAGTACATAAACCAGGAAAGAGCAGACAATATAGGAAAGAAAGATGAGATAGTAGGAAATGATAATGAATAATTTCTTACAAATTAAATTTAGAGTACAAGTAATTTGGAGCAAATGGAGAGACCTTGAAGAGGAATTGAAAGAGAAGAATTTGAAATGTAGAAGAAGGGGTCAAGCTGAAAGAAGTTTATTTGCATAAAGGACAGAATTAAGAAGTATATGAAGTGATGAACTCTAGGAAGAAAAAAAGGTGAAGGTTATCGGCAAGCAAGATAAGTAAATAAACACGTTAGTAAGTAAAATAAACTGGTGAAAAGAATAAAAAATGTAACGAGCAAAAGGAAAGTAGGGAAGGGCTATAAAGTTGGTCAGATAGAGAAAGAAAATTGAGTGTGGATATAAAGTTGTTAAGAGGTAATAAAATGCTATGGAGTGCACGAAGTAGATTTTTTAAAAAGGCTAAGACTTCGATATTATGGAGAGCAAGGGGGAATTGGTGAAGACTTGCATTGGAAGTGCTAATTGCTTCTAGCATAGCTGAGGTGTTGAAGTGAGTGGAAATACACTTTCCCATACCTTAGCTTACCAAGTATGAAAGAATAATGAATGAAAGAAAAAGGGGAGATGGAGAGACAGAGGGAGAGAGAGGCACACATAGACTGGGAGACAGAAAGAGAAAGGAGAAAGATAGCAACAGAAAGGAGAAAAGGGGGGGAGGGATGGAAGGAGGGAAGGAGAGGGAGAGACTTTAATGGGAAGGAAAGGATATTGAAACTTGATGCTTGTCAGATGAATGGTAAGTGGGAAAATGTCATGTAGAGAAGTATGGGGGGAAATAAGGACAGCTCTACATAGAGGTGGCTAGCTACTCAAAGTGGAAAGTAACTGTTAGTCCTTTAAGAATGAGAAACCAAAACTGCAGATAATATTAGATGAGATGGTTAGTGAATGTCTACAGTAGAAGTTCTGAACCTTTTTTATGTTATGGACCCTTCTAGAAGACTGGAGAAGTCTATGGACCCCCTCCAGAAACATGCTTTTGAATGCATGTGATAAAATACATACATTTACAGAGGAAATAAATTACACTGAAATAGTCATCAAAATATTTTAAAATTATTTTGCAATAAAAAATATATTACTTTTTATTAATGAATTAAATAATGCAATATATTTAAAATATAGGTAAGTTGTTTTACTTTTTAAGACATTAGTGTGAAGTTCTATTGTTATTTGGCATGAATAAATCATTAACTGTGAGATGCTCACACTTTATGTTAGATAATCAATTTCATTTTTTTGTTTTGATAGTTGCAAGTTCTAAAAATGCTGATTCATGAAGATATGTTGTCAAAATTAAAGTTCCCCTAGCTTGTTTTACATGTAGCAAGACTTTCCTCAGGAACACCAGAATTATCCAAGGCTTTTTAAAAGATACTGCATTTAGAGTTTTCTTGGAAAAGATACTAGAGTGGTTTACCATCACTTTCTCCAGCTCATTTTACATATGAGGAAACTGAGACAAACAGAGACTTGCCCAGGTCACATAGCTAGGACGTAGCCAAGGCTGCATATGAATTTAGGTCTTCTTGACTAAAATCCTAAGGCTTGTAATCATCTAGTTGTGCCTTTATCAGTAAAGCAGCAAAACCAGATATATTACACTGACTGTAGTTCTCAAAAGAGACTCATAAATTATTAATTCTTCTTTGATATCATCAGCATGCAGTTAGCACAAAAAAATAAGGAAATGTATACATGGGAAAATGTCATTTCATATAGTCACATATTGAAAATGAATGGTGAGCCAATTCTTTCATAACCTGTTTCAAAATGTGGAAAGAAATATCAAATATTCTAGAACATATTTTACAACAGTTTTTTTGACAATTGAATCCCTTCCAATATTTTTCCTCCATTCCAATCCACAAAGCAGCTCAACCATTTTAAGTGCATATGACTTTACTATAATCTCTCCAATATTATAAGACTATTTTTGTTTAGCAACACAGTAGGCAAATCTGGAGGCTGCCTCAAGAAATATATGTGTGTGTAGGGGTGTGTGTGTGTGTCTGTGTGTAGGTGTGTGTGTGTGTGTAATAGAAATTTCAAGTTTTGTAAGTGGCCTACATTTTACTAATGGAGCATTCTTAACCATAAATGAAAACTACATTTTAGGATATGAGACGGTCTCTCAATCAGGTTGTCTTTGTGCTTCTATCCAAAAGAAATTTCTTCATATGCACCATATGTATGCACATATAACATTGTGGTTTTTTTGTCCCAACCTATTTTCTAACACAAATGAAACCACATGTAGTATAACTTTCAACATACTTCTTTTTCTTTGATATTTAATTAGGTCTGTAAAAAATACTTGATTCAGTGGATATTTCTGAAACAATATCTTTTGACTGGTTTTAAAGTGATTTTTTCAATATATCTGCATAGAAATAAAGAATTTATAAGGAAAGTATATAATAAAGAAATTTAAGTGACACATAAGTAAAAGAAGACAGGTTTCTAAAATGTGTCCAAAATTTTAACACTTTTAATAGCTTTTAATGTAGCAATAGACAGGCAGATTATAGTAAGTCCTTCCTTTCCTGGAATTCAGCTACTGTTAGATGTGGATTCCCATGGTTTTCTGTGATATTCTAAAATAATGTTGACTTTTCATTTCTTTTGTTGTTTGCAGTTTCTCATGAAGTAATTTTTAAAATTTTTAAAAAAGTAAATTTTAAAATGAATGAAAATATATGAACAATATTCTATGTATGCTCACCTTTACTTCACAAAATAGATAATATACAAATAAGGAGTAGGAAGATAAAGATAAATAGGAAATTACTTTAAATAATAAAGTTCAACTATTATGTTACCTTTCAGATCTATTCGAACTTACAAGGCCTAAACTCATAACCCATGCACCCATTCAAGTTCATGAACCCCTTTGAAACCTCTCCACAAATTCAAAAAAAAAGGTACAAGTAATTTTACTGCTGCTCATATCTCCAAATATCACTTACAGTCTCACTACTTAAAATTATTTATTTGATGCACTACTGCATTACATATGATCATATTCTCCATGTCAATAGATTCATGTATAACACATCTGCAATATGTATAATGTGATAAGAGCATATCTGTAATTTCTATGGATGACAAAGTGATAGATGCTGGTAATACTGCTGTGTGTGTTGCTTGCATTCATAATTGAAGGAAATACTAAATTTCATTTAGACATCAGACAAAATAAACAATGTATCTTTCACATCCAAGATTATAGTTCTCTGATGTATTTCCCTTGATCCTTCAAGGGATTCACAGAATAAAAATTAGGAGCCTGTGATCACAATCTAAAAATTTATGATTACGAAGAGTCCAGATGACTTCATCAAGAAGAGTTTGTTCTAGAATAACATTAATTACAATTTTTTTTGCAAAATTACTAAAATGGTTCAGTAGAATAGGAAAAAAAATGATGCAGGTAGGGTTTGCCTAGATTTTGGCAGAATATTTGATGAGGCATTTTTATGGAAAAGTTGGAGATATGTAAACTAAATAATGATATGATTAGATGGATTTGGAACTGGCTTAATGTTTTGACTTAATGAATATTCATTTTGGGTTCAATGTCACATTAACGGGGATTCTACAATGAACTGACATGTATCTGTATTCATCCCTATGCTCCATAACCTTTTTTCAATGATTTGGATAGATGCATAATTTGGAAGTCCATCAAATTGTACAGATCATAAAACTAGAAAGAATAGCTAATGTACAGAAGGAGAGACTAAGGATGCAAAAAAAAATCTTGTTAGACTAGAGCAGTAGTCTGACATGAAATTCAAAAGAGAAGTATAACATCTCACACAAGTTCAAAAAGATAAATTTCACAAGTTCGAATTGGAGGCATGTGGTTGGATAAGTTTGAAAACAATCTGGAGTTTTAAGTGAACGAACACTAAATATTGTCAGATCAATAAGAGTAAATACTGTGATACAGTCACCAAAACAGAAACTCAATTTCAGGTTGCATTGAGACACACAGCTTTCAAGAATAAAAGGCTTATAGCCTCCCTGAACTCTAAGCTCCTTAGACTATTACATCTGTGCTATCTTTAGTTTGAGCCACTCCAGTTTAGACAAGACATTGATTGCTTTCCCTGTTCATTCTTCAACCTCAAAAATGACCAATCATATCATGAGGGCAATGTCTTGATTTGCACATGAATTGGATTTAAGTGAGGCGGAGCTGTGCAAAATCATTGGCCTCACCGTCTCCCCCGGAGTCATTGGAGTTCAGTGGCAATACAATCCCTCTCACATTCAGTTTGTGTTGGATTAGGGCAATTGACTTCTTTTCTCTGACTCTCACCTTGCTTATTTTTTTAAAAAAATGTGATCTCTTCCATCCTTAACTAAGAGAATATTTGTAAAGGTCAGATCAACTAATAACATGTGAAAGACCTTTTTAAAAATAGTTGAATGTTCCACAATGTAAAATATTATAGGCCATATTTCCTGTTCATGTTTTCTATCTTAAAAAATAAAAGGTAAGGTGCTCATCAAAGTCACTGACAGCTAGAATACAGACAAACTGGAAATTTTCCTCAGGAAAACAAATACTTCAAAATATGGATGGAGAAAAGGAATATTCACTCATAGGATGATAGACTTAGTACTGGAGGATGGGGATTATGAGGCACTTAGAAGGGTTTGGCTAAAGTCAAGTCAATAAGTCAACTAGTGTTTATTAAGGGCTCACTATATGCCAGGCACTATGCTAAGTGCTGGGAATACAAATAAGGACAAAAAGAAAAATAGTCCCTTCCCTCAAGGCACTTGTATTATAAAAGAGGAAATAAACACATAAAATGGAACCAGAAAAGGATAGGTGAGATGCCCATGAGGGCACGGTGGTGAAGCAAGGAGAAAAAAAGATGGCTGATATTACTCTTCCCCAAAATGGAGATTCTAGAAAGAACTCACTAATGAGAGGAGGAACTGGGAAGAGGGTGAAGAGAGCTGAGTCATGGAAAATAAAAAGAATGAGGTATGGCTGATGTGGACCCTTCCCCAACATAAAGGATTCAGATAGAAGTTGCAAATCTGAAAAGGAAGCCCAGGGGCTGATTTGGAAGACAACTTAGTCCTAATGATGAAGTCCATGGAATGAGGGATGACTAACCAGAGGTCATCCCCCAAATGGGGGTTCCAGGAATCTCTTACCAATGAAAGAAGGGGCTGCAGGTGTAAACAAAATGAGTCTCACATTCAACATTCCAACCTATACCCTTTATACCCCAAATCCATAATTCTTTCCCTTTTATCATATATCAATCTCTTCAAAATGAATTTGGAATAACAGCATAGTGGAAGGATCAGTGATTTGATTGCATTTCTCCATAGAATGTAAAAATTGTGAGTTTAGGGACAGTTTCACTTGCATATCTTTATCACCAGTGCCTATCACATGATAATGATAGTGACTGAACCTGAAGTTTCACTGGCATATGGACCTTCTTATGAAGGAACTGACTCTATTTTCTCTAAAATTTAGAGCTTTGAAGACTTGCCTAAATTAGAGCATTGAGAGGTAGAATGATTTTGTGTAGACTCATAAAGTACTTACACGTAAACAGCAATAATTGAATTTCAATCTTCTTAGTTGAAAAGCTAGCTTTTTACCCATTGGGCTAGGCTGTCTACATGAACATATGAGGCAATTAAAAAGTATTTGTTGAATTGAATTGTATCAATCTCAAAGAATGTAATGAGTTCTTTCCACTAAGCAGATCTCAATATAGTCATGATAGGTACAAAGGTACGAAAAAAATGGCTGAGGCCCATAGAGTGTTATTAACTAAGAAGACACTAATTTTGTGACTGTTAACTCTTGTTTTTCTCAGTTTCTTTACCTATAAAAATAATGATAAAAATAGTATAAACATTTAATGTTTGTTGCGGGGAAAAAGTGAAATATTTACAAAACACTTGGCAAACCTTAAGGTACTATATAAATGCCTAACTCATGGCTGCACAGGATTTGGAGCCAGTTTTTCATGACACTGAGTCCAGTCATGCATCAGCTGTTGCCAAAATATCTCTATAATAATAATAATAATATGTAATACAAAGAAGGAATTACATAATAATAATGATGAAGATATTAATTTCTTACCCCGTGCTTTCAGGTACATTGCACCTGGAAGTAAGAAAACATTGACTCACTGGAGCAAGAAAGATGCTTTGGGTAGCACATTCCATAAAAGAATATCACTTTGAGAGGAAAGGAGGTTTCATGTCAAGCATCAACTTTTCAGTGCAGGCTGCTTTCCATCATAACACTTACTCCCTGATTCCTTGCTAAAATCCTAGTGCAAAGGCACTTGTCTACATCCTACTTAGCCCCTTGGTTGTGTTTACTTGTGAGATCTGGTCTGACAGGTATGAACATCATGCTTATTGTTTCAACCATGATTATGCTCCATCGCCCTGCCATCCAGGGATCTTTCCCTTCTGTCCTACTAATTGGCACCTAAATGGCTCCTAAAAGTCAATAATTCAGCATCATCCTTGCTCTTATGGGAAGGGATCCTCACGTTATCTTATGAGATTATAAATCATAGGATCAAAAAATGTTGGACATGACTAACTTAAAAATGTGTTTAAATGAATATATATGTAGAACCTATATCAGATTGTATGCCATCTTGGAGAAATGAAAGATGAGGCAGGTAGAGAAAATTTAAAACTCAAAAGCTTGTGAAACTGAATGTTGAAAACTAAAAATAAATAAAGCAGTTTAAAAATAAAGTTAAACTGATTTTTAAGAAAATTTAGAGCTGAAAAAAGTCTACATAGTCAAAAAATCCCATTTTTCATTTTATATAGGAGAAAACTAAGCCCTAAGACTTATTTGATCCACTACTACAGAGATTCTTAACCTGCTTTGCAAAATGAACCCCATTGGCAGGTCAGTTAAGTCTATATGAACCCCTTCTAAGAATGCTATTTTGTTGTATACATTCGTAATTGAAAGTAAGGCTAAAATTCAGTTGCAGATTATGGAAAATAAAGATGTAATTTTTTCCACCCAAGTTCATGGACCCTGCCATATTAATCACCATTTTAAGAATTTTTATTACTATACATGCTTGCATTGTATATAGATGTTAGAGACATGTATATCAATATGCCTAAATTGAGAGTAGACCCCAAAATGATTATTTTCCTTAAAAGTAAGTGGTAAAATTAGAATTTTAGGTTTATCTAGGAGTCATGTGTATGGAATGTATGGGGGAGGGGAGGAGGCAGGGATAGGAAATCTGTGATTTTGCTCCTAGAAGGAATCATCAGTAAATGAAGAAACTTAATTCCATCAATGTGGATTTAAGACTTGTATAACTTAACATTTTAGAGAGCATAGAATTTAAATGACTCACCAAGGGCCATAAAACTAAAACTTGTCAGAGAAGGGGCTTGAACCCAGGTCTTTCTGCCTTGGAGGCTGACTCTCTATCCACTCCCTCAGGCTAATCAATGACTGTATAATTTAAGCAAACATCCATTTTTGTAGGATTTATCCCCAGTCAGGAAATACAGTCTATGTATTATCACTGTCTGTAATGATTTAAATATAAAGGTTTTGTACTTCTCCTTCATTGACATAGTACTTCTGCAATAAAATTAACATACCTTTATATAGGAATTAGAAGTTTACATAATATCAGCATTACAAGGTGGTTCAATGTTCTCATTTTACTAATTCAGAAACTGAGGCTGTGATTTTTGCAAGGTCATACACCTAATAAGTGTCAGATTTTGTACTCAAATCCAGGCTTTCTGATGTAGAGATCACAATTCCTATATATACCATGCTATCCCTTCAGCATTTTTCTCTTTTTATTAAACTAAAATAATAACAAAAAACAATACTTTTTAATTATTTGAGAACAATGCCTGAAGGTGTAATGGCCCTTAGATTTTTATGGATTCTTTTAAGATCAAAGCTATCAATCATTAGACAAAAAGACCTTTACATAGTAAGAGCCATTTCATCAAGCAAAGTCAGATAATGGTAAATCTGAATATACTTTGACTAAATATAGATTTTCTCAAGGCTTTGACTGAAAGTGCAAATTTGTCTATCTCGCTATATTTAGCTAGCTCCAAACTACAGCAAAATACTTCATATTCCATTCAGCCATCCATAATCACGCCATCTTGCTCTTGATTATCACTGCTACCCTTTCCAATTTCTTGTTTTGGGATAGTAATCAGCCGTTGCTTTTGGAAAAAGCATGTCAGATGACTGCCAAAAGAATTAAGCCTCTCTACCTGTTCCTCTCTGTACAAAAATGTCCTTCCTTGGCTACCACTCTCCTATAAGTATTGTCTCCCCTGTTACAGGATTTCTTAAACTATCATCATTGAACTATCATTAATAACTATTCGAACATAATTGACTTCTTCTGCAATCCTTTGTATTTCACTTTATGCACTTAGAGATATTGTTAGAGCAGCACTCCATAGGCTTCACTTGATTTTAAAAATGCTGCTTCCCAGGAACCTCAATAAAGTGAACCTCTATTTAAATGTGTGGAACCCTTATATTCCCAGCTAGACTTCTTTTATCTATTACACTAGGTTGATCCTTGAATAACATATTATTGCTGCTCTTGCATCTAAAATCAAAGCTGAATCAACTTTGAAAAATCTTCCAGATGGATGGATTTGCCACATTATCTACATGGCAAGCAGCTAAATGGCATAACAGAGCATTGTACCTGGAATCAGGAAGACCTGAGTCTGAATCCTCAGTCATTTACTAGATTTGTGACCTGTAGCTTCTTACAATCTCAGTTTTTTTTCCCTGTAAAATGAGTAATAATTCAATCAAAGACAACTGTTGTGAAGTTCAAATGAGGTAATGTATGTCAAGCTTTGCAAACTTTAAAATGCTATGCTTTATAAATATTATTTCACTTTTCTTCAATTTCTCCTTGTTTGCTGGAATCCACAAACATGTTCATATCTCCTCCATTCTAAAAAAAAAAAAGAAAGAAAAATAAGAAAATACCAGCTATCTTCACTACCTCTTGTATCATCATCTCTCTCCTACATTTTCTGACTAAACTGTTTGAGAAGGCTATTTACAATAAGCACCTCCACTTCTTTTCCTCTAATTTTCTTCTTAATTCTCTGAAATCTAGTTTCCAACATCATCATTCAACCAAAATTGTTCTTCCCAAAGTTAGTAATGACTTCTAAATTACCAAATTGAATGGCCAATCCTCAATCTGCTTGCTTCTTGACCTCTCTGGAGTCTTTGACACTATCACCCTGTTCTTCTTTATACTTCCTTCTTTCTGGGTTTTTCTACTGTCTCTCTGCTCCAAGTTCCCTCTGTACATCCTGTATCTAGATCAGGCTCACTAACTGAATGTATTAAAGAGCCCTGTCATTGGCTTTCTTATCTTTTCTCTCTATATTATTTCATGTGATAATTCCATCAATGATCTCAATGTTAATTTAGCTTTCAAAATGATCTTGCTAAAGTATAGGAGTATCCATATCATTCACCTACTCAGTAAACTCTAGTGACTCCCTATTATCAAATACAGAATTCTCTGTTTAGTGTCCAGGTTCCTTTGTAATCCTCCCTGCCCACACCATCTTTCTAGTCTTTTTGTACTATACATTGCAACCACATAAACCATGATCTAGTGACACTGGGCTCCTTTTTGTTTTCCAGACCTTTCAGTTGTGTCCAACTCTTCATGATCTCATTTAGAGTTTTCTTGGCAGAAATGCGGAGTGGTTTGCCATTTCCTTTGGTAGCTCATTTGCAGATGAGGAAATTGAGACAAAGTTAAGTGACTTGCCCAGGGTCACACAACTAGAAGTGTCTTATGCCCGTTTTGAATTCAGGGAGTCTTCTTGACTCAAGGTCAAACACCTAACTGCTTCTTATTCCTTAAATAAGGGATTTTAAAACTTGACTTTAGGTATTTTTACTGGCTATTACCCATGCCTGGAATCTTCTGTCTCTTGATCCCTACCTCTGGCTCCTCCTCCTTTTCTTGAAGTCTCAACTAAACTCCCACTTTCAGAAAGCCTTTCCTAACCCTCCCATTCTAGTGTCTCTAGACCTCTGGTGTCTCCAGTGATTGTTTCTAACTTAGTTTGTAGCTTGCTTGTTTGCATATGATCTCTACTCTTATATGTGAGCTACTTGAGAGGAAGGACAATCTTTGTAACCTGGTGTCTGATATATAGTAGGCACTAAATACTTGTCTGTTCACTGAATGACTAGCTGACATCATTATTTTCTCTCCACTACATTTCTGTTAAGCTGGATTGTGTCCCATTCAGACCGTGGAGCTTTATTATCTGCCCTGCCACTCTACTCTGAGGATCAAATGGGTCTTTCCAGCTTTCCTGTGGTTGAACCCTTTTCCTTTGTGGCCTCTCACTATTGGAATGTGAGTTCCATAAGAACAGAGGCTATCTTACTTTTCTACCTGTAATGCATGTGTGTGTCCCCAGCACTTAGCACATAGCAGGGGCTCCATAAATGCTTTTGTTTTCATTTAGTAATTCATGGAGAAGCAGTCTAGTGTAGTGGAATGTCCATGTGATCAGAGGAACTGGGTTCAAATAATTATTTCTATGATACCTCTACAACCTCAGGCAAATTCCCTCACCTCCCTAGGTCTTGGTTTCCTCATATATGAAATGAAAAACCTTCGATGCCCCTTCTTGTTCCAAATCTAAATGTCCTATGTATATTGAACACTGAGTTTTCAAGCACAATGAGAAACAATATGTAAAAAAAAAAAAGATCAGGATCAAATTCTGTATTTAAGAAAATCAAAGAGTGAGTTTCCTAAGCAATCTACATCAATCTATTCCTTCCTAAGTGATGTTTTCTTATGAAGACAGAGTTTCAATTAGGTATATTCATTCAAAAGATATTCATGGTACCCCTAATTCTTGAAAAGTACTGAAATATGCATTGGAAAGTGAGGCGATGGAGATAGAAGAATGATCTCTGTCATCCTGAAAATAAAATAGTTCCAATAGTTAGAATGCCAAGGGAAAAAAAAAGATCAATGCATTCTGCCCAAACTAATCCCTTTCCCTGAAGGAAGAAAGAGAACCAGTAGACAATGAGCAAGTAGAATGATCCATGTCTCCTGCCCTGATAACAAAAGAATTGGACAAATTCCTGTAACATCTCTATTTAGGTGCTTCCTAATTAGTGCATTTAAAAAAGGTATTTCAGCTATACTGGTGAATTTGATGAACACTCCAGTTCTATACACCTATAACTATTATTTTAAAAATGCAGTGCTAGGTGAACCTCTTGAGGCTTACTAGCACTAACATGAAGTTCTGAAGGAGGACTGGGTTCCTTAAACCACCACAGACTACAAAGAGCTTTTGGTAACCCACATAGAGATTATAAGCATATGTATTCTGGATCTTTTTTGAATGTATGAACCACATACTGTATGCTATTAAAAATTGTATATTATTTAAGAAATTCTTTAGATTTGAGTAGAATGAACCTGTTTCTGTTTATTGAAATCTAAAAAATGGACCTACTCAGATGCAAATAATAGTACGAGATGCAATATGGGAGATAATTATAAGGCAGCCTATGATTGAGAATCAAATGAATAACACAAACAGGAAGTGTTATGAATATGGAGAAGATAAAAGATCATTACAAACTGACTAGATAAGGAAGGAAAGGAAACATGGGAATAATAGAAAGTGAAGATAGCTTTAAAGGAATTAAATGAGTAGATTAAAAAGGAGACAAAATCGTGTATCAGGTTAGAGGAACGGATGTGAGTAAACAGAGTAGCAGGCACAGATCTGTGGTGTTCAGAAGACAGTGAGTAAGCTAGTATGTGTGGGAAGAACATTTTATAGGAAAGTAGAAAGAGAATAGATTGAAACATAGATTGGAACAAAATTGTTGAAAATCTTCCATATGGAGTATAGAATGTGCTCCCTACACAGTGGTGAACCCCTGAAATTTTTTGAGCATGTCAGTAACATGATTTGAGATGTGCATTAGAGAAAAACATAGCTGTGATTTGTATGACAGCCAGGGAAAAATGAAATAGGAATTGTATACACAAAAGTAACAAAAGCACATCAAAATGGTATAGTCATTAAAAGTGGAAAGGAAGGAATAAATAGTCAGTGTGGAAAAACTGAGTTCTGTGCTCTAAGTATTAGGCTTTATTGGGGAAACAGAATATGTTTTAATGAAAAGACCAGAAGAGCACATTGTATAAGGTCTGTTTTCCAACTTTTAAAATTAAACTTCAGAGTGCTTATATACCATATTCCCAGAGTCCCTCATACCTTATAAGCTTTTTGTTGCAACCTTCAGACTCACAACTTTGAGATCACTGTTAGAACAACTTTATATTTCTCTCATTTTCTCCATAAGAGTAGGCTCCTTGGATGGGACCTTAATGGCCTCCAGCAACAAGGCTTACATTCTGGGCATGCCTCCTGAGGAAGCTTGGTAAGACAAATCACTACAGTAGGGCACCTAGGGTCATGCTTTATTACATGGTTTGCCTGAGCATGCAGCACTGTGCTGCCCCAGATAAACTCACCTCTCTCCATGGTTTCTCATACAGCTTTGCCCCTATTTTAGAAAAGAAAGTCTTTGCAAGGCTCACAGCCCTCTTTGGGCTCTTTGCATAAATGTATTCTCTTTTGAAAAGACAGGCAATTGTGATTCCAGCTCATATTATCTCCCAAGGGGATAACTTAGATGGCACATGTTTTTTTCAGTCTGGTATCACCTTTTGTAAACATTTTGTAGTTTTTCTGTGAGCTTCCCCCCTCCTTGCTACATTGTTTCTCCCCAACTATCTGCTAATGTTTAAGAATATATTGTAGTCAGTCTCTAGGTACACAAAAAGCCCAATCAGCTGGACAGAAAGCAAACCGTTTCTGTCAATCATCAAGACATTTGATATCGAGAACATCAATTTTAACCTGACTCAATAAATCTTTATTAAAAACTACCATGGATTCTGTACACATAGTTCTAATAGCAATACACCAAGGAACTAGTGACACAGAGATGTAAAATGACAAATCTTTGCCCTCAAGGAACTCCCATACTAATAGACAAACCGCATCATGTACATAAATCATTGTGATTAGAAGGGTGATACAAAGGAAGGAGAAAGAGGGATGGGAGAATGACAGGAGGGGAGAGAGAGAGCTCTCTTTCCAAGGGTCAGTTGGGATGATGGGCAGAGGAATAACAAGAAAGTCTTCTTAAATGAGGCAACACCTGAGCTAGAACTTGAAGGAAGAATGTGGTTTCAACTGGAGGAAGGCATTTTCAATGAATGGAGAAAGACTGTCCCATGAAAACTATGTGCCAAGAATCAGAGCTCAGAGGACAGAATCTGTTGTGTGTGGGACACTTCTCAGCAATTATTGTATTATAATAAATATCATGATATTATGCAATTATATATAATACAATATAACACATTTTATGT
Organism: Bettongia penicillata ogilbyi; assembly: GCA_023548195.1. Classification (NCBI taxonomy): domain Eukaryota; kingdom Metazoa; phylum Chordata; class Mammalia; order Diprotodontia; family Potoroidae; genus Bettongia; species Bettongia penicillata. Next base: position 15,374,541 of record JAJHZJ010000413.1, on the reverse strand, counting down.
GAGTCTAGAGGCACCTCCAGGGATTTGGCCCTGAAATCATCTTCATGTGTTTCTTTCCCATCTGAGTCTTTAGTTCTTTTTCAAGGAACCCAGTCTATCAAATGTTTGGGACATGAGAGTTCAACCCACATCTAGTAGAGGGACTAACCAGACTTTTCTAGGTTGTGGCCATAAGGTTGGCAGTCCTCTGCTACTTTCTGTCCTTGACCTTCCTTTGTCCTTCAAGTTTGCCACAGGATCACTGCTTGCCAATGTCTGGTAGGGGAACTAGTCTCCTAGGTCTTCACTTCCAATACCACCTCAGACTTCTGAGGAACAATTCAGTTTTGGTTCTAGCCTAAGGAGTCCTTCTCAGTGGCAGTAGGTGGGGTGACGGAATGACTTCAGAGTACAATCCTGAATGTGACACACATCAGACACTTTTATCCACACACTTGATGAAAATCGAGTGCTAAGTAATGAAGCATTATAAAATGATCACTGTCATTTGAAAGGTTAGTATGCAAGCCTCCTTAGGACATTTCCAACAGGGCTTTTCACTCGCTGTTTTACATTTCCCTTTCCCTGAATACAGCCAGACCAAGGTTAAATAGATTTTTTTCCCTCTAGTTATTTCTATGTATATGACTCTTTCCCCTTATCTGCTCTGTCACTGTCTTTGTCACTATCACGGCTGCAACTATGTCAGTAACTCTGAGTAATCTGCTACTTAGTTGCTCAGGAAGGGGTAAAGATACCAGCTGCCATTCATGATTTTACAAGATCTTATATCAAAGGAAATAAGTAATCAACAAGAGCTGGGTGGATTTCAGATAAAAGCTTGCCTAAGAGGTCATGTGCTCCTAGTGCCTGACTCTCAGATGGTAGGTACTTTCCCAGAACTTCCAACCTTCTAGAGTTCATAGAATTGTCCTTATGCCTCTAGACTCACACACAGTGGAGGCTTGAGGGACAGAGACTGAACCTTTAATATATACCCAGATTTTCCACCCAGTGCTCAATCATGAGTCCTCTTACAGCAAACACGAAGCCTTCGGAAGAGGTCTGTCCATTATTTGAAGTATGGCAGTAAGAAGGGTTCCTTCATACACCCTCACCATCAAACGCCCCCAAGTACTACACAAAAAACAAAGAATACCCAAAAAACCTTCATAATCAGGATTGTAGACAGTGAGAAAACTTACTCCATGACAGATTCCACATTTCTCAAGTGATTCCTATATGCATTCCCAATCTATAACATTACCACACTAAGTTGAATATTCCCCTAACCTCTAATGAGTTCCATATCCAGGATTCCATATTCTCACTCAAGACTTATGATTTTTCCCTCCTGTCTTTGCTTCTGACTCTGTGGGCTTTATTATCATCGCTCAACTGCCTTCTGACTCTGTAAGTGCCCATAGCACCTGTGTCCATCTTACTCTGAAACATCTTTCTGTCCTCTGTCTCACTTCTCCCATTGGTGAGTTTTCCAAAATGTCCAGTTTGTGGAAGGACCTAGGCCACTTATTCTTTATATCATCTCTGAGCTAAGCTATTGACATTGTGGACTTTGCCACAATGCTCCCAAGAAGTCATGCTTTTATCTCACAGTTTCCAGCTTCCTATCACAGGCTAGCTTCCCCTATTGGAGTGGAAGCTTCTTGAAGATACAGACTATCTTTTCTTTTGCACACATTTGTCTCTTTAGCACTTAGCACTGTGCCAAGAACATAGTAAGTTCATTATAAGTCTTTATTGACTACAGTTCCATCCTGGGAATGTGCTCCATGCCCAGTACTCCAACTACAAAAGCAAAACCTTCTGCACTGATCACATGACTATCAGTTGAAAGCACTCTACATCATGGCATGGGGTCTTGTTTTTCATCCAGTAAAATGTGGGCTTCTTGAGAGAAAGGACCATCTTGCTTTACTATTTGTATCCCAGCATTAGCATAGTCTTTGCAAATCATAAATCCTTAATGAACACTTCATTCCTTTATTCATTCATTGATTTTTTTTCAGTGCCAGACCCTCTCAAAATCTAGAGCTCCTTGTATACCAAATGCCCCTGACACTTTTGGAATTCTACTGTTCCACCAGCCCTGCTGTTCGGGCACTGACCCTTACAGAATTCAGAGATACAGGGTTTCATGTCTTATCAATACTTTATTGTTTCTGCACCCTGTGTCCATCATCTTTGTCAGGAGGTAGATAGGTAATGTGCTGTGTCATAAGTCCTCTGGAGATAGGGTTTCCAACAGTTTTAATCAGACTTGCTGTTGTTTTTTCTTTATAATGTTCCTATGCATTTCTAAGTTGTTCTCCTATTTTCACTCACTTCACTTTTAGTCAGTTTATATTACTCAGGATTCTCTCAAATGATCTTATGTTATTTCTTGGGGTGAAGAAATATTTTATTACATATCATATACAATGATTTGTTCAGCTATTCCATAATTATCTAAAAATAAATCTCAGGTACTCCCTTTATATTCCAGTGATTTTGCTTTCTTGAAGCACTTATGGAATCACATTGCAATAATTTCAACCTTGGCCAGTGTTTTCTTTGACTCACTCTCCTACTTTGGTTCCTGAATTGGTTGTTTGTGCCAAGATCAGATTCTGCACCTGGCTACACTTCTGTATGGAATGGAGACCTTTTCTTGGTTTTAGCCTCTGTTCCTTAGGTTCCTACACTGACCTCTTCTTCCTGAAGTCCTCCCTTCTGGATCTTGAGGCTCAGCCCACTGAATCTTCAGGTTCCTCTCTACGTTCTCAAGAAGAATGTAAGGGACCTTGAATATCCTGGGATTGGACCTTTGTGGTCCAAATACTATGGCGCCATGTGAGTTCTGTCACTATCTGCTTTGGTTCTGAGCTGCTATTTGAGCTCCACTGTAGCCAGTTCTGGGGATTTCAAGTTCTCCCCCCGACAGATTACTGACCACTCACAGGTTGCCTCATGGTATACTGACTATCTCCTTGCCCCTGGAAAAAGAACCTTGCAGGTTACATGTGTAATCCTTAGTCCTTGCAGAGTTTACTCTGCTGGAGGCTCCTTTTTTTATTATTATATTTCTAGCTAACTTTTATCCAGTTATAGGATGGAAGAAGTCATGTATTACAGTTTAGATTTTGTGATCATTATTCAGTCCGTTATTAACAGCATTTTGCAGAAGTAGGTATGTGGGATCTTAGTGTTCTTCCTCATATTCAGGAAGCCATCTTAACAGGAAATCCCTCTTGAATGTTTTAAGGTAGGGATAAGACATTCCTTCCACCCTATTCCCTCATTCCCAGCCCACTGCAGTCTTCATCCATGACAAAAAATATTTTCTTCTTTTTAAATACTTTTTTTATAATTAAATGTTCATTTTTTCAAAAATGTTGACTTCCATCCTTTCTCTTCCTTCCCTCCATTGAGAAAGCAAATAGTTTCATAAAGGTTATGCATGTGCTGTCATACAAAACATATTTCCATGTTAGTCACGTTGTAAGAGAAAACACAGACACTGAAAAAAATAAACTTTAAAAAAGTATACTTTAAGTTACATTCAGACTGCATCAGTTGTCTCTGGAGGTGAAAAGCATTTTTCATCACAAGACCTTCAAGATTGTCTTGGGCCATTGTATTTCTAAGAATAGTTAAGTCATTTACACATGATGTTGCTGTTCTGCTTACTTAACTTTGTGTCAGGTCATGCAAGTCTTTCCAAACTTTCTCATCATTTCTTATAGCATAGTAGTATCCCATCTGATAATATGCCACAACCTGTTCAGTCATTCCGCAATTAATGGGCATCCCCTCAATTTCCAATTCTTTGCCATCATAAAAAAACTGCAATAAATATTTTTATACTTATCAGTCCTATTCCTCTTTTTCAATCTCTTTGGGAGTATAGACCTAGCAGTGATGTTTCTGGGTCAAAGGGAATGCATGCTTTTATAGTCCTTTGGAGACAGTTCTAAATTGCTGTCTGACACAAAAAATATTAAGAACACTAGAAACACCACAAGGGAAATGAAAAAGTCACTGCTACTGTCAGCAATGCTACTATGATTCCACAGAGATATCCCTGTCATACATGAATGGGCAGAGAGGATAGAGCACAAGAAAAGATCAGTACAAATTTTCCAGAATGAAACTTGAATAGTAACAGTTTTATGACATAACATTAAGCCTTGATTAGAGAAACTCAAATGCCAAGCGAAGGCTATATGTTATACTATAGCCAATAGCTATTCGTCAAAAAAGTGACGGTTGAACCTGTGCATTAGAAGATTATTTTCACAACTATGTGAAAGATTAATTGGACATAAAAGAGTCCAGAGTCAGGAAATTTCGATATTATATTAGAAATCCTCTATTCTAAATCCCTGAATTTGCAAAGAAGAAACCAGAGGACCAAAGAGAAATTTAAGTCAAAGGAGATTACAATTTGAAGGCTTCCTTTGAGAGCAGGAAATGGAAGGACTAAGGCATAATCAGGTTAGAATTTAGATAAAAATTTAAGGTTTATAAGTTATCACAAGACATTTCTTCTTCACAACAGCCAGGAGAGACACAGGAATTATATGCCCCCATTTTTTGATAAGAAAAATGAAGCTCCAAGACATTATATGACTTGCCCTATGATCATAAAAGTAGTAAGTATAAGACACAGAATTTAAACTCAGGTTTTGGAATGCAAGTCAAGTATTAAGCCTATCTCTCCTAATTCTATGCCCAATGTTTCTTTGTTTTTTTCTTACCATGTCTTATATACGTTACAACCACCTATGAACTTGTCACTTTATGAGGTAATGGAAAGATTGATTAAACTGTAGGTGCATGAGTCAAACCGAGGGGAGCAATGGCAGAGACACTGTACAGGAAAAAGCAGTAAGACATAGCAATAATATATAATCAACTTTATTTTTTGCTTCTCCTCACCCAACCCTGCCCACCTCCATTGAATTGCTCATAAAATCAGTCATAGATATTTCTTAGAGCTAAAAGAATCCTTAGAGAGTGTCTAGTATAGTCTAGTCCAAGCCCATCATTTTGTAGAGAAGTAGACTGAAACTGACATCCTGAGAAACAAAGCAACTTAATTAAGATTAATTCCATAAACTAGTAGCAATGCTGAAATTGAACTTCAGTTCTCTCCCTGCTACAAGGAGTTCTGTGGCATTGTTATTTATGTTTTTCAAAAATGTAGTCTCTAATATGGTCACAAAAATAATGCTTTGAGATATTCTGATTACCTTAGAAACAGTTTGTTGTGCTTTATCTCACATAAATAAATGTCCTAAATGCAATCTGTTGCTTTAATTAGCAGAGAAACCTGTATTAATGAGAAAAATGGAAGAATACACCTGCTACAGGAACATGTGTGTGTGTATGTGCGTGTGTGTGTGTGTGTTGCCTATTAGAATGGGTGAAACTGTTTCCTGTATTTCAGATGTGAATGAAGCAACCAGACGCATTTTCCAAAATCTCAGTGACAATTCAGACTTTATTGGAAGACATAATTGTGAAATATCACAACTCAAATAAAATCAACAAATGTTTATTAGTGCCTAGTAAGTGCCAGGTAGTATTAAGCATTATGAATATAAAAAGGGGTGGGGGGGGCAGTAGCTGCTCTTAAGTTTATTTGCATTACACATTTCTTCCCTTTCAGAATTATGGATCAATCCAGTTCTCAGGTAGAAACTGTTTGCTTTAAGATATATGTGTCCATGTGTATGTATGTGTGTGTGTGTATATATATATACATATATATATGGATGGATATATGGATATGTTGATATGTGGATATGTATATGTGTATGTACATATGTATTTTGTATGTATATATGTATAAAAATTTCAGTATGCTTGTGACTTAGTCTTTTCTTTGCAGAATTATTGTTCTTGTTCGGTTGTTTCAGTTGTATTTGACTCTTCATGACCCCATTTGCAGTTTTCTTGCCAAAGATACTGCAATAGTTTGCCATTTCTTTCCACAGTTCATTTTATAGATAAGTAAACTGACATAGAGTTAAGTGACTTATCCAAGGTCATAAGGCTTGCTACTAAGTGTCTGAGACTGGATTTTAATTCATTTTTCCTGACTCTAAGATCTGCATTTTATCCACTGTGTCATCTATAATATGATCAAGTTACTGGCAACACAAATAACATTTGAGCAATTGATTAAATTTGCATTATTTCTTCTTTTTTCTTATTTATTTATTTGTTCATTTATTTATTTATTTATTTATTAATTTGGCTTTTTCCGCTCATTTTCACAAAATTTTGGGTTCCAAATTTTTCTCCCCTTTTATCCCCTCCCCCACCCCAATACACCAAGCAATCTAATTTTCCCTATCTCCAATCTGCCCTCTCTTCTGTCATCCCTCCCTTCTCTTGTCCCCATCTTCTCTTTTCTCCTGTAGGGCCAGATGACTTTCTATTCCTCATGAATTGTATGTCTTATTTCCTAGTAGCAACAGCAATACTAAACAGTTGTTCCTAAAACTTTGAGTTCCAAATTCTCCCCATCCCTCCCTCCCCACCCATTCCCTTTGGGAAGGCAGGCAATTCAATATAGGCCATATCTGTGTAGTTTTGCAAATGACTTTCATAATAGTCGTGTTGTGTAAGACTAACTGTATTTCCCTCCATCCTATCCTGCCCCTCATTGTTTCTATTCTGTCTTTTGATCCAGTCCCTCCCCGAGTGTTGACTTCAAATTGCTCCCTCCTCCCATTGCCCTCCCTTCCATCATCCCCTCCCCTTGCTTATCTCCTTCTCCCCCACTTTCCTGTATTGTAAGATAGGTTTTCATACCAAAATGAGGGTGCATTTTATTCCTTCCTTTAGTCAAATGTGATGAGGGTGAACTTCTTGTTTTGGTTTTTTTTTTCCTCAGCTCTCCTCTTTTTCCCTCCACTTAAAGGTCTCCTGCTTGGCTCTTAAATGACATATAATTTACCCCATTCCATTTCACCCACTTTCCTCCCCCTACCTTTCTCTCTCACCACTTACCTTAATTTCTTTTAAGATATGGTCCCATCGTATTCAATTCACTCTGTGCTCTCTGTCTCTGTATGTGTGTGCATGTGTGTATGTGTGTGTGTGTGCATGCGTGTACATGTGTGTTTGTGATCCCACCACCTACCCAGATACTGAAAAGTTTTAAGAGTTACAAATATTGTCTTTCCATGTAGGAATGTAAACAGTTCACTTCTGGTAAGTCCCTTAAGACTTCTCTTTGCTGTTTACTTTTTCATGCTTCTTCTCATTCTTGTGTTTGAAAGTCAAATTTTCTTTTCAGCTCTGGTCTTTTCATCAAGAATGCTGGAAAGTCCTCTGTTTCATTGAAAGACCATATTTTCCCCTGAAGTATTATACTCAGTTTTGCTGGGTAGGTGATTCTTGGTTTGAGTCCTAGTTCCTTTGACTTCTGGAATATCCTATTCCATGCCCTTCAGTCCCTTAATGTAGAAGCTGCTAGATCTTGAGTTATCCTGATTTTATTTCCACAATACTGGAATTGTTTCTTTCTAGCTGCTTGCAAGATTTTCTCCTTGACCTTGGAGTTTTGGAATTTGGCCACAATGTTCCTAGGAGTTTCTCTTTTTGGATCTCTTTCAGGTGGTGATCGATGGATTCTTTCAATACTTATTTTGCCCTCTGCTTGTAGAATGTCAGGGCAGTTTTCCTCGATAATTTCATGGAAGATGATGTCTAGGCTCTTTTTTTGATCATGACTTTCAGGTAGTCCCATAATTTTTAAATTGTCTCTCCTGGATCTATTTTCCAGGTCAGTTGTTTTTCCAATGAGATATTTCACATTCTCTTCCATTTTTTCATTCTTTTGGTTTTGTTTGGTGATTTCTTGGTTTCTCAGAAGGTCATTACACTCCATCTGTTCCATTCTAATTTTGAGAGAACTATTCTCTTCAGTGAGCTTTTGAACCTCTTTTTCCTTTTGGCTAATTCTGCTTTTGAAAGCATTCTTCTCCTCATTGGCTTTTTGAACCTCTTTTGCCAATTGAGTGAGCCTATTTTTCAAGGTGTTATTTTCTTCAGCATTTTTTTGCGTCTCCTTTACCAAGGTATTGACCCTTTTTTTCATACTTTTCTTACATCTCTCTCATTTCTCTTCCCAGTTTTTCCTCCACCTGTCTAACTTGCTTTTCAAAATCCTTTTTGAGCTCTTCCAAGGCCTGAGCCCACCGGACATCCCCTTGGGATGTCTGGGTTACCAAGGCCCTGCTCTCCACATCTTTCCCTGATGGTAAGAATATTTCCTCATCTTCAGAGCCGAATGGCAGGAACATTTGCACCTGCTCAAAGATGCTCTCTATAGTCTTATTTTTCTTCCCTTTTCTGGGCATTTTCCCAGCCAGTTACTTGAGTTCTGAGATTCCTGTCCACCCCTGCCTAGATCCGCCCAGCTAGTGCTTGGGGTCTCAGATTCAGATGGGCTTTCTGTGGCAGGTGTGGCTACTAATCAATGTGAGCTTAAGTTCTGGTGCTGGGGTGAGGGCAGGGCCAATCTCCCAGGCTCAGCTCCCTCAGGGGGTTTATGCAGAGATCTGAAGTTCTGCCTGCTGCTCCGTGAGTCCTGGGGGCCGCCCTGCTGCCTCTGCCGCTTCCTGCCCCTACCTCTGCCTCAGCCGCTTCTTCCTGAGGGGGCCTGAGCCACGGAGACACCCCGCTCCCCTATTGGCCAGCCCAGCCGTCTCTCTCACTGACCTGTAGCATCTGTGGATGGAGGGACTTTCCCGGCCGCCGGAAGTTCCGTCCCTGAAGCCTGCTTGGATCAGCTTCTCTGGGGCCAACCGGCCAGGGCAGCGCTGGGGTGGGCTCCACTTTCCAGGGTGTGATGGACCCTGGGGACAGCTCTCTAGGGATCTCTGGAACGGAAATCTCTTCCACTGTATTTCTGCACCCCTTGCAGTGATCCAGAACTTGTGGGGAGCTCTTCTTACATTAAATCCACGGGCTGTGGGTTTGGAGCTAGCATACATGAGTCTTTCTACTCCACCATCTTGACTCTGCCCCTGCATTATTTCTTATGATCCACATAACTATTACTATGTATTGTGGTTGTTTTTGTGGGGGAGGGATTGCACTTTTAAGAAGATTTATTTCTGTTCATTTTGAAACGTTTGCCAGAAAATGAAATTGTCTGACAACAAAAATCCTTCCTTCTCACTCTTATTGCATGTAAATCAACCCTAGGAAATCCTTATAGTCAACAAGTAGTAGAACACTCCATGAGGAGAAAGCTATAGCCAAGTTAGCACTGTTGATGGTGGCTACTACTATTGTTTAAATGTTAGGATATTAAGGGGTTGGTATTGTGAAGGAACCCTTTCCTAGTTTTATTCAGAAATCTTGTTCTATTTATTTAGATATATTTAGGACATTTAAATGAGTTTTATTGGTGTGGGGAGAGGAGTTTACCCTTTATAAGATGTCATTCTCTTTCAGAAGGCAGGTATAAAAAGATGCAAAAAAAAATTTCATTTAGGGTGCATAAATTTCATAAATGAACTTTAATTAGAAAAAATGAGCACTGTACACAAACTTCTTATGGGAGGATCAGCTTATAGAAGCTATCTGGCAGGCAAAAGTAATTTGGGGAAAAATAGCCAAAAATAGCCACTGGATAATATTGTCAATTATGTAATTGTTTTCAGTTTTCTCAAAAACTGGGTATCTTAATAAATTTTAGGATTTCAAGAAATAATCTCACACTGTAATGATGTAACTGAAAGGTTTATCTGAAGAAAACAAGGAAATATGGTGACCATACTCACTCAAAAAAAAATACAGGAAAACTTGTCAATGGCAGTTCATGTTGAGCTTTTTTGTATGGCTCTGAGAAATAGCAATGTATATGAAATTATTCACAGAAAAATCAATGCTATCTAAATAGATTTATACCACCAGATGGCCAACAGCTTGACCACTGGTTGGCCTCCAGATGCTAGAGCTTGTTAGGTTTTGTACTGAGGTAGACAAAAGGAACCTAAGGCACTTACAAATTCAAAAATTGTAAATAGATTTGATATGGTGTAATATCAGAGTTGATCGATGGTGTCAGGAACTGTACTCATGGATATTATTCAATTGTATAGTTATATATAGCTGCCTCACAGTCTCTTTTAAATTAAAAGAATTAAATTGCCCAATATTGAGGGAAAATAACAAGGTTTTTCCAGTCAATTAGGAATGCAAGGAAGACCAAATATTCCCATTCTTCTATTTGCCTAATATCCTAAATAGCCAGCACAGACTACTTATGGCTATGACTAAAACAGTGAAGGAAAACTTCCAGTCCACGTATCATATACAGAGATAATTAAATGCATGTCTCAGAACATCAGAGAACTAAAAACTCTATTTATGCATAATATATAATATACATATACACATCTACATATTTGTGTATACATATGAAATGTCTTCTACATTTTTAATCTTTAAAAGTTTCATGTTTTATTTCTACCTTACAAATCTTTACAAAATGTCCCCACTCCATGAGCTGTTTTCTTAAGAAAGCAAAACAATAGAGTCAAACAAATAACATTAATGCTTTTACCTGAAAGTGCATGTAACATTCTACAGCTATAGCACTTTGCGCCACCTCTGTGCTTTTTAAATTGTTTATTTTTAAATAAGCAGAAATTGATTTTCTTTCCCTCACTTCAACTCTATTGAAAAAGAAAAGGAGAAAAGAAAATCAAATTCTAGTATTCAATATGTGTAATCATGATGTGACCCTGGGCAAGTCACTTAACCCTCTTTGCCTCAGTTTCTCATCTGTCAAATGAGCTGGAGAAGGAATGGCAAACCACTCTAGTACCTCTGCCAAGAAAACCCCAAATGGGGTCACTGAGAGTCAAACATAACTGAAATGACTCAAAAGCAGCAGCAGCAACAAAGTCTTGTAAAACAAAGCATTTCATTGACTGTATATCAATATGTGTGTGTGCATATGTGTGTGTATTGTTCTGCACCACAAATCTATCACTACTCTGTTGGGAATGAGTTATCACATTTTATCATTAGTCCTTCTCAAAGCATGAATGGGCATTGTATGGATCTTAATTCTTGCAGCTTTCAAAGCTATTTTGTTTTATAGTGCTGTCATTGCATAAATTGTTCTGGTTTCATTCAATTGATTCTTCATCAATTAATAAAAGTGTTCAAAATTGTTCACGTTTATAACATTGATATTATTGTCCAAATTATTATTATGATTTTACTTATTTCACTTTGTTTCAGTTCATAAGTCTTTCCATGTTTCTTTGAAATCATCTTTTTTGTCATATTTATCACAACCATCATATTCACATACCACAATTAATTCATTGCTCAATTGATGGGCATTCTTTACAGTTTTTGTCACTGAAATAGTTCTATTTAAATACTTAATCTTGAATTTAAATATTTGATAAATCAGTATGTTTAGCTTTTTAAATAAAGATTTCTCCTTTTATAAGAATGGCATAACTTAATAGAAAATTGTCCTATTCTGATTCTGCTGTGTAGACTTTGAGGATTAAACCGAACTACCACTGTAGAGTTCAGCAAATCAGTTCACCTTTATTGCAAGCCAAATAACCAGGAGTAATTGAACAATATCAAGAGATCTAGCCTTAAAAATTCACACTTTAATGTGTTGCCAAGCATCTTTTCTTTTGTTATGGTCTATGATGCTATTTCCTAAATGTGATACTTTTTGCTCTTCTGTTTTGGATGTGTTGACTATAGCCAGTACAAAATGTGCCTCTTAGAAGAATATGTGCTCCAGGAGGGCAGAGAATATAGCTTTTCTATGCATGATTCATATAAGCAACTATTTAAAGTACTATTTGTAATATTGTTAATGTTCTTATTATTTCACATACTCATCTTCCTTTTAATACTAATAGTAGCTAGCATTATATAGGGCTTTTGTATATTTAATTTTGTTTTTTCTTTACAAAACTCTGTTGGACAAGTTCTATGAGTTTTATCATTTCACAAGTGATGAATCTGAGGCAGTTACATGCCCAGGACCATAGAACTAGTATGTATCTGAAACAGTATTTGAAACCAGACTTCTTGGTCCCAAGGCCTGTACTCTCTGCGTTATATCATCTAGTTGCCTATGGCCATATAAGGTCTGGAAATATAATTAATATAGTTGCAAGTCTCAGACTGTGTTCATTTTGGACTGGTTGAATTTGATCCAATTGTTTGTGTTGTATGGTAGCCCATGACGTGTGATGCAATGGCAGTAGAGTGTATAATAAGAGAAACTTGATAACTGAAATAACTGAACTTGAATCAGGCAGCATTTAAAGAGTCATTCCATCTGTTTAATGTGGCTTATCTACACACTTCAAAGTATTATAGGAAACAAGGTATTATTGTCTAGCTGCAAATACATCATTTAAGTAACAACACAGCATAAAGTTGTGTAAAAATCATCCTGATTTGTGAGATGGGAATTAATCTTGCAGATCTTGATATAGTTCATATCCTTTCCTAATTAAGGGCAAATGTCTGGGTAAAACGCCAATAACATTGAAGGTAACATGGAGGCAATACTTCATACTCTGCTATTCTATAGACAACTCTTATGTCTATGCTAAGTTAATGATAATCTGATGTGAAAAAATCAATTTAATTAGCATAAAATTGAGAGTATTTAGATCAAAAACTATATTTCTGTCTTTCACTTATTCATTTTTTCATAAATTAACCAACTCATTGATTCAATAATTCATTAGTATTTTTGAATATATTCATTCATTTTTCAACATTTATTGAATATTTACTATATGCAAACATACTGTGCTGGAGACTGCCAGAAACAAAAAGATAATTAAGATATAATCCCTACCATCTGGGAACTTTCAATAAGTAACCTAAATGGAAAATTGCCAAATTTCCATTTCATTTTATTATGATATTGACCATATTGATCTGTGCCAGTCCATTTACTGTAGATTATCTTAGTTTGTGGGGATATGGGAGGATCTTGTGAAGATGCCAAGATAGTTCCTTCCAAATGCAAACGAATAAAGAGGAAATGAGTCCAACAACATACACCTTTAAAAATCAATACTTTTTGCCTTAAATATTAGAATAACTCTAGCAGAAAAAAAAACAACAAAGCATAGGTCAATAAATTCCCAGGTATGGAACTATAGATTTCCAAATCAACATTACTATTTTTCACTGAAATATATTAATGGATTAAGATGCTAGAACATTAATCACAAAATGCATTATCAGCAAGGTGTAAGGTGAAAAGAAAGAAAGCAATCAATGAAAAACTTTTGCAGATTTCATGAAATGAAAAGAAGACTAGGAATAAATTCTTCAAAATTTTGCCCACAGGGAGCTACTCTGAGAGTATACTTGAAAAATAGCTTTCAACATGATGTTACTATGGTTAGAAAATAAGGGCCTTTACTTATATGAGGCTAATACTAATTAGTTTATTTGAGGTATGTATTTTTTTTCTTATTTGAGAAATTCACATATTCTCTTTGAACACTTTCCTGAATGAGCTTTATCGCTTTAAATATCTCCTTTCAAGTCTTAGGTCATGTACAACTTTCTAAATGAGACCTCCCTTGAATCTGGCTCTTCATGTCTATCATATGATAAAATGCTTTAAAAATCATTTTGAATTTATTTTTCTATGTATATATTGTTTCTTCCATGTATACTGGAAAACTCTGAAGGCAGGAATTTCTTTCTTAATGTCTTTATATCCTCATAACTCTTGACAATGTCCGGCAAGAAGTACGTATTTAATAAATACTTGTTGAATTAGAAAAGATTGACTGTCCATTGCATATCTCTGTATCATATAGGTCTGGAAAGTTTCTGATATCCAAGATACAAAAGAAATTAAAAGAAATATGCAAAGTCAAATGTCTTCCCCCAATCAATATGTGTTTAAAGGGTATGAATATTTTTTTTCAAAAGAGGAATTACAAATTATTAACAACTCTTTGAAGGATTGCTCTAAATCATTAATACTAAGAAAAACTTAAATCCAAACAATTGACCAGTTTAACTTCACAGGCAGTAAATTGTTGTAGTGATGAAAGACAGTACAAGCAAAGATGATGAAAGACAAAAGAAGATAATAGTAAATACTACAGGGGTTATGGAAAAACAAGTATGATGAAATAGTAACAAATGTATAAATTTGTCCAACAATTCTATAAGACATTTTCAAAGCCTAGAACGAAAGTGACTAAAATTTCTCATTCTAGCCATGTACTCCAAAGAAGTAAAGGATAAAACAAAAGGTTCCATATGTGGCAAATTATTTATACTTGCAATTTTTCTGTTATCAAAAATAGAAACAAAGTAATTATTGACTGCTTGATGAATAGTAAAAAATTGTGATACACTAATATAATGGCATTTTAATTTTCCATAAGAAATAAGGAATATAAAGAATACAGAGAATCCCTGGAAGACAGATGTGAACTGATTAAAAGCAAGATAAATAAAAAGCAAGGAAATAATTTACCCAATGACTGTAACAATGTAAATTAAAAACAACTACCCAAAAAGGCTGAATGATGGGAAATGATAATGACCAAGCTTGGTGCCAAAGAAGAGAATAAAATATACTCATATTTCTTTTTTTCAAGCATATGCAATGCAGTATCATATTTAATGTTAAACTTGGTTAATATGTTCATGGATTTTGCTGTTCATTTTAAAAAAAATATTTCTTAGTTGTGTGATTTTCTGAGATGGATAGAGAGAAAAGGTATATAAGGAAATATAAATGTTGAAAAAAAATGTATCAATTCAGCTACAAAAAGAAAAAACTAACAAAATGAAATAAAACGATTCTGTAGTTTACCCAAAGAGTCCTCCAGCCTTTGTTTGAAGACTTCCAATGAGGAGGAACTCCATACCTGACAATGCAGTCAATTTTCTTTTCATGTAGTTCAAATCATAAGGAAGTTTTTCTTTATGTCAAGGCTATATTGCCTCCTTGTAATTCAAGTCCATTGTTCCTACTTCTTGTCTCTTGGGCCAAATAGAATATGATTAATATCTCATCTACCTGACAGCTCTTCAAATATTTAAAGACAGCTATCACATCTCTCCCGAGTCTTCTTTACCATGGGCTAAGTATCAACAGTTTCTATAAATAACCCTCAAATAGCCTAAGCTCATGACTCTTCACCAATCTGTTTGCCTTGCTCTATATGCTTTCTAGCATATTAACAATTTTCATAAAATGCGTTTTGCATAACTAAACATAACAGGACAGAAATTATTTCTCCAATCCATAGTACATACAAACTATGATCTTTCAACTGTCTTTCTTAATTCAGTCAAAATCTGCATTAACTTTCTTGGCCACATCACCACTCATATTGAGCTTACAATCCACTAAAATCTCAGATTCTTTCTTTATGCAAACTATCATGTGGTCATGTGTCTTCATATTATACTTGTGGAGTGTTTTTTTCTAAACTTTGATTCAAAAATTTATTTTTTATGATTAAATTTCATCTTCTCAAAGTTTTCTTAATATTCTAGCCTGCTATTGCACTTACATAAGAGATCTATCACAGATTTACCTTTTCTACTTCCTCTTACACTCTTTAAATTTGATGAGCTCAATATTCTATTACCCTTTGTTTGGAAAACACCTTGAAGGTAGGAAGGATATCATGGGGTTTGCTGTTTTCTTATTCTTTATATATTCTTATCTTCAATTGCCACTAAAGGTGGCGATATTGATTTCAGATGTTGTTTATGGGTAGCTTTTCCCAATTCTTACAGCTAAAATGGGTAAACTATAAGATTCTATGAATACAAGCACAATCTATATAGTTGCTAATCATCATCAGACACTGACTACCTACTAGATAAATTATGTGCCCTCTGACAAATAGATATAGATGTATGTTAGGCACAGTCTTCTCACACTTTTCTACCCTCTACATGCTCTGTGATGCAGCTATGCAAGGCAGATTCACCGATCCTCCAACAGTACACTCCATTCTCATTTCATTCCTTTGTACTTAATGTGCTCCATGACTGAAATATTCACCCATCTAGTTTTCCTGGCTTTCTTCAGTACTTAGCTCAAAATATTCTGTAGGGATCCTTTCTCAGTTCACCCAACACCCAGTGACTTCCTCTCTGAGATTAACTTCCATCTACTCTGCATACACACTGTATGTTCGGAGTCATTTACATGTTGTCTACTCCCACTGAAATGCAAGGTCCTTGATAGTAAGGATGATATTTTCTGATCTTTTCTTTTCTTTTCCATTGTATAGTCCAATGGTGGACACATAGTGAGGGCTTCATTAATATGAAAGGAAGGGAATAAGCATTTATATAGCGCCTACCACCATTTTAAGTGCTTTATACAGATGTCTCATTTGATCCTCATGACAACCTTGTGAGGTAAATACTATAATTATTCATATTTTACATTTGAGGAAACTGAGGCAAACAGAGATGTAAGTGACTTTCCCAATGTCATAGAACTAGTAAGTGTTTGAGGCCAAATTTGAACTCAGGAATTCCTGACTCCAGGCCCAGAGCTTTCACCACTATGCTACCTTGACTCACTGATAACTACAATTTCTTGTGTCTTTGGACATGATAAAAATGTGTTCATTTACTTACTTAAGATTTATGGAAGATGTTTACAAGTTCAATCACTGTCAAAATATCATAAAATAACCCTGAAAATCTGAGCGGAAGAAAAAGGCATCTTGGGTCTAAAGTTATATATAATTATATTTATATATAAAATTATAGTTTAAGACCATTTGAGAATGGTGAAAAACATGCCAAATTTCTGAAACTTTAGGAATAGCCAGTTCTAGAGATGCATTGATGAATGAGACCCGGGCCTGAAGTGTTATGGCTTTTGTTGTAGGCTGTTTTGGGTTGTTAATGTCTTCCTTCTATGTTCATTTTCAGTACAGCACAATATTTTCCCTCATACTTTTAATGCTACTGTTATAGGTATTAAATGTAAATGTTGTTATCTTCGTTTCAAATATGTTATTTGTATAAAGTTATCAGGCTTCATCATAGTTTTATTGCAAAGGAGGAACTTTTGTTTTTAGCAGAAAGAATTTCCCATTTGTAGTGGCAATGTAAGGTTCACAGTGCCTGTGGTGGCAGTCATGAATATGCAGGGGCAATTCTGAATCATGAAATATAACAGAGTCTCCCCATGGAAGACAGAACCAAAACATTTATCTAGAAACCAGAAAACTGAATCCATCATAATCTGTATATAATAACAATGCAGAGGACAACACCAGCCCCAAGTCTTCCCTCTGTTAGTCTTCCCATAAACCAGCTCCATTAAACAAATCACAAACAGTATCCCTTAAACAAAATGCCCTTCTCTCACTCATAGCCAGCTGCAGGCTTGCCTGCGTCCTTCAGTTCTCACTGTTCTCTGATCAATTTCCTCTTAGCTCTACTCCAGTTCTGGCTCTTTCTGCTCCACCCATTCAGCAAACACCTCCCACCACATGTAACTTAGGCTTCCATGTGATTTAAGCAAGTTACATGGGCCTTTTAATGAATGGGAAAGATCTTCCCATTTAAATTACTATTATGTTACTTCAACACAGATGTCACAATTGCGAAATAGCAAGTTTGTCAGAATGCATCTACCTATTAAGCTAAGGGCACTTCTACTGGGAAATAATATAGTCTACTCACCACCACCACCACCCTTCAAAACTTTCTTAAACTTCTTCTGCTATGAGGAAAGACACATTGCTTGCTTCATCTTTATATGGTTACGCTCTTCTTTCCCCTCTGTTAATGGTGTGAAGAAGACATACAATCAGCAAATTCAAAATAAATAGTTCCTTCTACACACTGTAATCTGAGTAATGGAATAAAGGAAATCATTGACAGTTTATTACATGGTGGTCTGTGACTATCCCTGAAATATGGGTTAACTGTCAGCAGAAATCAATATTCCTCCTAAAAGAAAGTGCTCTTGGGGATAAGAGAATGAAGTGACCAAATCATTTACTACCTTTTGTGACTATTTGATTGAGGCATCCCTGGAGCTGACAATACATCTGATTTTTGAACCTCAAAGTCAATTTACTGTTAGATGCATTTGCAGCATTGGGACCCTGGGAAGCCGTGAATTGTGAGCACAGGGTAGAAATGAGAAGAACTAAGGAATGTGACGTGGTAGAAATAAAATAAGATTTAAAGTCAAAGGGTCTAGTTTTGAATTCCAACTGTTACTTCTGTACTGTTTAGCCAAGTCACAAAGAATGCCTCTCTTGACTTTAATTTTTTCATCCGTAAATGAAAGGAGTTGAATAATATAACCTTTATCATTCCTCCAAGTTCTAGAATTATATAAACCAGATAAGTGACAGTGATAATGTGCTGGACTCCAAGTCAAGAGGACCTAGTATGAATTCTGCCTCAAACACTTAATAAACTATTTGACTCTGGATGAGTAACTTCACATCTCTGTGTCTGTGTGTCCTCACCTAGAAAAGAAGAGAGTTGTTCTGATAGACTCTAAGGTGCCTTCTATTTTTAGGCCTAAGTCCTATGATATTTGGTTTTAGTTAGGCCTCTTTTGTATTTTTAAATTTCTAATTATATGGGGATAAATTATTTTATAATTTTTAATTATATGGGGATAAAATAAAAGGAGGTTTAAAGGAGGAATAGAATCTTACTGTGAATGAGATGATGACAAATGACAACAAAGAACAATTATTAATCATAATTATATAATGATAATTAATTATAAATTATATATTTATAAAGTATATATAAATTAATCATAATTAATTATAAATAGCTTAATTTTTTTGTTTTTTGTATTCGCTATAAAGAAAATGATCATTACTCTGTAAACAGAACAAAAATGTCTATAAAGGAATTCATAACCAAGGTAAGTGAGAAAGTAACAAGAGTGAATTTAGCTGCCTTTGATGAATTTGTTACTTGGTCAAGATAAACTACATCCTTGGGTCCTAGAAAACGTAATTGTAAAATCAGTGCTGGTGATAACTGAAAATACTGGAAAACAATAGCGATACCTCCAAAGACTGGAGAAAGGCAAATGCCCTGATTTTTCAAAAATTGGAAGAGAAGAAAATTTGCAAACAATTTACCAGTGAACTTGACTTCAATTCCAAAATTAGAACATTTTCTAAAGGATTGTTTAAAAGATGGTAGGGTGAAAATGTCCTAAAGGAAGTAGTGATTAAAAAATGCCAGTGTGGACATATCAAGGATAAGTTAACTCAAGTCAACAAGCATTTATTAAATGCAAACTATGTGATAATCATGCAGACTTTCCTCATTTCCTGTTTTAGAAAGGATTACTAAGGTAACAAATGAGAGGAATTTATGGTTTACCTAGGAACTCTTTTCATAAAGTATCACATGATATTCTTGTGAAGAAAATGGAGAGATATAGAATAAAGCATAATACAGTCATATGAATTTCAACTGATTAGATGAGCAAAATTTTTAAAAATGTTATTAATTGTTCAGTGTCAGTTTGGAAAATAATTTCCTGGGGCAAGAGAGATAATGTCAGGATCTATATTACTTAACATTTTTATCAATGACTTGGATAATATTACAAACAACATGTACAACAGATACATAGATGCCATGAACCTGAGGGGGACAGCTTATATATTGGGTGATGAAAACAGGATAAAAAAGGATTTTTAACAAATTAGAGCATTAAATTGAAGAGAATAAGATGAAATTCAATAAGGATAAGTATTAAACTTTATGATCTTGTTTTTTTAAAAGGCAATTCCACAAATATATTGTAGGAAAGGAATAGACAGACTGGAACAAAGAAGACTCTGAATCAACAAGATAGCTGAGTTCAAGTGTGTAAAGGGTAATCACATAAAGAAGGTTTTTGATTTTATTTGTTTGTGTATGTGTTCATCTTTCATTGCCGAAGAGGACCATGCCATCAGAGAAATGATGACCTGTCTTGTGTTTGACTTTATTTTGAGTGAAGGAGGCTGTCACCAGCCTCACTTCTCCTCTAGAGCCACCTGAATCCAGTGACCAGATGTTCATCAGGATGACTGGAGATGATTTATTTGACCCCAATGGAAAGAACAAAGAAAAAATGGGTAGAAATTGTAAAGATATCTATTTAGGCTGAATCGAGAAAATAACTAAAAATTAAAACTGTCCAAAAGAGTGACTTGCTTTGAGAAGTGGTCAGGTGTCTGTTCCTTCAGGAGGTCTTCAAGCAGAAACTAGGTAATTCTTATCAGGTATGTTATAATTAGGATTTCTTTGTTACAGTAGATAGTCAGACAGCTTTCAAATTCAGTGACTCTGTGTACCCTGGGACTTAGAGGACTAGAGCAGAAAAAGTCAGCAAATGGGCTAGCAATTAGGAGCTCAGAAGAATTCATGTAATGAAGATGAGGAAAGACAACATTAGAAGCAGGCACTCAAAAAGGAATTAAAACAGATACTATTATGATAGATGGAGGCAACGAGATCAGAAGGCAATAAGAGTTAGTGCAACAAAGATATCAAAGGGTATGGCAAAGTGGGTGTTTTTGTAGATAGTCAGTAAAGACTTGGGAATGCTACTGGGATCAGAAGGCAATAAGAGTTAGTGCAACAAAGATATCAAAGGGTATGGCAAAGTGGGTGTTTTTGTAGATAGTCAGTAAAGACTTGGGAATGCTACTGGAACCAAAAGGTCAGGACAAATCAAGCAGAATAAATATGCGGTACCGAAAGCTAGAACACATTGATACTTAAGGCAACCCTGTAGTTAAATGCATTATATAAATGGGACTCTGCTAATGATACCCCAGTCTTCATACAAACACCCTGTATCACATGGAAAACAAACCAAGTTATACCAGTTGACCATTTACCATGAAAAAAGTCATAGAGAAGACCAGCCTTCCTTTACTCCCCAAAGATGATTCCAATTGCAGAAAGATAAATTAAAATAATTGTTTCAGGAGGAAAACATCTCCTTATGTCTTGTCATCATGAACATTTTCTAAACAAATGTCAATATGCATTTTGTAAGCTTAGTACTCCTATTGACAATATTTTTCATGTTTTGCAATTTTTTTCTTCCAGTTTCTGATAAGAATTAATGCCTCAGTACTGTCCAGATTTCAGTTGTATTTGTGCCTGAACCCTAGAACTGATCTCGTTTCTGAGAAAGTTTTGTAGCTGTGATCTGGTTTTAAGTACATAAATTTTCTGTGTTGTACAAGGTAGAGCTTATGAAGGATGGAGAGCATAGAATCATCAGGAAATTATACTTTATAGTTCTATTGCAATCATATCTTCCCGAAAGGTCAATGCCAAAGCATTTGAAGGAAGATAGCTGATGCTTTTTATCTCTCACTATTGTTCTGACTTTGGCTGGTGACTTCAATTCTTTCCCGTGTGTGTGTGTGTGTGTGTGTGTGTGTGTGTGTATAGATAGATAGATGTGTACATTTATATGTATACACACAAATATATATACACATATGTATGTATGTGTGCATGTATATGTATATGTGTATATGTATATATGTATATATACATATGATGTGCTCTAGGGCAATTTTGGGTACAAAAAATTTATTTTATTTCCACCACTACCCTCCCCCACCCCAAGCAACTTTTGTAGTCCTTTCATTCTCTAATGGGATTCCAACTGAGGTCTTCTGACTTGGTGCTCTTTCCATTTCACCAAGTTTCAATAGGAAATAGCAGAAAATATTAGGGAAGAGGGGCATTATTAACAGAAGAGATGAGTTGAGAATGTTTTCTTTTCCCAACAAAAAGTAAGAAGGACTGATTAGAGGGATGAAAATCAAAACAACTCTGAGGTATGTAGTGCCAAGGTGATATACTGGCATAATTCTGAACTGAGAAATACAACAGACTCTCCACATGGAAGACAGAACCAAAGCATTCATTCAAATATCAGAAACCCAAATTCCAACAACAGAAAGCTAAATCCATCATAGGAACAAAGAAATCTATAAAAAATAACAATGCAGAAGGCAACACCAGCCTGCGATGATAAGTGAAGTAGGATCTTTTGCTGATCTTATTTTAGTATAAAGTGTGTCTGATTGAAGATGTGATTAAAGATCTTCCGTGCCCTTTGATAGGCCTCAGTTGAGGCTATTGAAGGAGGCTTGATTAGGGGAGGCTTGTTTCATTTGAAGGCCCACACCTTTTACTGGCTGCTTGTTAATGAGGCACTGGGTCAGGAGGGGTCTGGCCTCTAGCTCTTAAAAGAGCATATATACTCTGAGGAGCAGTTTTACTTTGGGGCTTAGTTTTGTAAGAAGTGTTGTGTGCCAGATGAGACTATGGGAAGCCTCTAAGAAGGCCCCTGGCTTTGAAAATCCATATGTTGGTGCTTCCCTCTCTGGTTACTATGGTCAGACAGTTGAACCTGTCTGTTGATTTGTGATATATGCATTGCTTATGGTCAGACAACTGGAAGCCATGTCTGTAGATTTTTGATTTCTCTGTATTTTCTCTGAAGTTTAGGGTGCTGATTTTTTTCTCCTCAACTAGGTGAATGATATACATGCTTGCTTAAAGGAGATTATTAACCCCTCAAACATTGCCTTTCCTTTTAGAAAAGCAGAAATAAGAACATGTGATGTCAGGACCCCTGTGTACATCTGGGTACTTACTGTTACACAACTTCATGCCTTCCCTCTCTTAGGCTTCCCACAAACCAGCTCCCTTAAACAAATCACAAACAAGCTCTCTCATTCATGCTAGCCAGCTGCCTTTCCCAGTTCTGATTGCTCTCTGACTAACTTCCTCTCAGCTCTGCTCCAGCTCCACCTCTTCCTGTTCCACCCTTCCTGCTCCACTCCTCCTGCTCTACCCTTCCTATTCCATGTGACTTAGACTCATGTGACTCAGGCTTCCATGTAACTTGAGCAGGTCACATAAACCTATTAATGTATGGGAAAAATTTTCCCATTAAGAAGCAAAATTACATTAACAATAAGCAAAAATACATTATCAATGCAAGGTACCACATCACACCTATCAGAATGACTAACATGACAGAACAAGAAAATGATAATTGTTCGAGGATGTGTGGGAAAATTGGAACACTAATTCATTACTGGTGGAGCTGTGAGCTGATTCAACCATTCTGGAGGGCAATTTGGAACTATGCCCAAAGGGCTATAAAATGTGCATACCCTTTGACCCAGCAATACCATTGCTAGGGTTGTATCCTAAAGAGATCATCAGTGTACAAAAATATTTATAGCAGCTTTCTTTGTGGTGGCCGAGAACTGGAAATTGAGGGGATGCCCATCAATTGGGGAATGGCTAAATAAGTTATGGTATATGGATGTAAAGGAATACTATTGTGCTATAAGAAATGATGAACAGGCAGACATCAGAAACATCTGGCAAGATTTATATGAACTGACAGTGAGTGAAGTGAGCAGAAGCAGGAGAACATTGTACATTAGTAACAGCCATAGTCTGCAATGACAAATTTTCATAGACTTAGCCCTTCTCAGCAATGCTAGGACCTAAAACAATTCCAAAACAATCCATCATGCACACAGAGCCTTGATCTCCTAGCATAATGGAAAATGCCATCCACCATCCATAGTTCAGAGGAAGAACTATGGGATTGAATGTAGAAAAAACCAGACTAATTTCCTTTTTTGTTTTGCTTTGTTTTTTTCTGTCACATATTTTTCCCATTCATTATAATTCTTCTATACCACATGACTAATGTGAAAATGTTTAATAGGAATGTACATGTAAAGCCTACATCAGATTGTAGGCTGTCTTAGAGAGGGAGGGGGAAAAATTTAAAACTTGTGGAAATAAATGTTGAAAATTAAAAATAAATAAATTAACAGTGAACAAAGTAAAAAAAGAAAGGAAGGAATCCTGGCAGATTAGAGCAAACAATTCACCCAAAAAATAGTGGAAAAAAATATGAGCTTGTTTAAATAAGATGAAATAGATTATTGAGGGTCTTAAGTGCTAGGAAAAGTTCTAGTTATGTCCTTTGGACTGTCCTTTACCTCTCATTAGAGACCACGTGATGGAAAGGAAAGGTGGTGTGGGGGTGGTTTCAGAAAATTTGGCCTTGAAACTGGGTTCCACCATTTACTTCCAGTGTGACCTTAAGAAAACTCTATGGGCAACAATTTGCCTATCTGTGCAAGTGATTAAATGGATATTTGGGAGGTAGAAAAATAATAGCTAGGTAACATTTATAAAGTGCTTACTGTGTGCCAGGCACTGTGTTTATTAGCACTTCACAATTATTACTACACTTGAATTTCATAACAACCCTGGGAAGTAGGGTCTATTATTATCTCCACTTTGAAGATGAGCAAAGTGAGACAGACAGATTAAATGACTAATCCAGGATCACACAGCCAGTAAGTGTCTGAGGGAAAAGTTAAACTCAGGTATTCCTGACTACAGGACCAGCAAATACTCTTGCCTTCTTTCATTGTATTATCAGTTAATATTCTCCATCATTTTAGTAGCAAAATAAGTAAGGGGTAAAGAATGAGAGAATTAAACAAGTGAATTAAATGCTTGTTGGGTTTTTTGCTATCTTTTTAATAATGCTAACACTTATCAACAGCAAAAAGCACCTTCCTCCATAGCCTCAAATAGATTCTTTCAGTTAGAAATTCAATAAATGTTTATTAATATTAGCATTAATAATGATGATAACAGCCATGATGTTGATGATTGTCTGATACACATAAAACATGAAAATTGTTATTTATACTAAGTAATTATCAGGTATGATATTCCTCAGTTCATTAGAATAATGCATGATGATAAATGACACTGATTACTTCACTGTGCAGTGCTGTATCTTGTGAGAGTCCATGGAGACTAAATTAGTTCCCAGAAGGAGCCAGTTGATTTTCAGCATGGAATTTTGTTGTAGTCTAATCCATCATGCACACAGAGGCTTGATCTCCTAGCATCTTCATGCATCAATAAAAAGAATACCCCATTAGGCTGCCAGTGGGGGAATCCATAGGGATATGTGCTTTTGTTAGACCTTTAGGTACTCTAGGGACACATTCCACATAAATTGTGAAGAGAAAAATGGAATTGTTTCTTTAGTTATACCCTTGATTTACTGTTAAAGAGGCTGTCTTCAAAGTACAGTTTCAAGTTGTTGCTCAGAGATAGAAGCTGAGCTGATTTCACATGGTGGCCACTGTGGGAAGAATAAAACCTTGCATTTTTTGCAAGAAGAAAGATGGTAGAAACAAGTAGATCTTTAAATATAGATATAAATAGTGCTCAATTCCCTTAGAGGGCCACTATCAGGAAATCAGTTTAAATTTTAATGAGAGGCTCCATGGTGAAATAAAGAAGCACATGATTAAAAGGCAAACAACCAAAGCTTGACTCTTGCTCCTACCACTTGTGAGTTCTGTGACCCTGGAAAGTCATCCACTCCCTAGGAGCCATCATTTCTTTTTTTGGTAAAAAATAAAGTCACTCTACAGTCAGCAATTCTCAAAGTATGATCTGATGAATCCTGCAGGTATTCAAGATACTCTTTCAGGATAGAGGAGTGTCAACAAAGTCAGAACTGTTTTAATAACAATAGAAAGGAATGTGTAATATGGTAAATATCAATGGCTATAATCCATATAAACAAAATATCTTTCAAGAATATTTAATAATCAACCTGGGACAGGCTGGAAGGTTGATAGGAAAGATCTGTTGCACAAGGCTAGAGGAACGCACAGCCCATAGGCTTTACCAGCACAGACGCTGCCATAGCAAAGTTGAGCAGGAAGCCAGGGCTATTTGAAGCAGCAGAATGACTGTGGAATCTCAAACATATGAGCCCAGGATGGGAGTCCAGTGAAACTTAGTGACAGAGAACCCAAGAACCCCAGGTAACTTCAATAATCACTCCTGAGACTATCAGCCTGCAGATTAAATGTCGGGAAGTCACCTACTTGAACTTCCAGTATCCAAGGTGGCGAAGTTACCAGTAAATGCTCTACCCCTCCCCTTTTTGACCTTGAAAAACTCAGATAATATTTCCCCAGGAAAAATTCTGGGGACCAGCTATAGTAGTCAATAGCCTCTTAGCCCATGAAGTTAGGAAAATTACAAAGTGGGGTTCCTGTTGCTGGGGCTGAAAGGGACCAGTGCAGGACCAGAGCTGTCACAGACAGCTCCACATCAGTGAAACTTCAGAAGGGAATCAGAACTGGTCTCAAGCACAAAATACCTTCTTGGAAGAGCTCAAGAAGGATTTTAAAAGCCAAATTAGGGAAGTAGAAGAAAATTGGCCATGATTTTAAAAATATGAAACAAGAAGTCCCAGATGAATTTAAAAGGAAATTTGGACTAAGGGAAAAGGAAACACAAAACCTAACTGGGAAAATTGGACAAATGGAAAAGGAAGCAAAAAAAACTATCTAGAGAAATTAACCCCTTAAAAGGAACAATTGGACAAATGGAAAAGGAGATGGAAAAGTTAACTGAAGAAAACATTTTGATAAAAATTAGAATTGGGCAAGTAGAAGCTAATGACTCTATGAGACATCAAAAATCAATCAAACAGAATCTAAAGAATGAAAAGACAGAAGAAAATGTAAACTATCTAATTAGAAAGACAACTGACTTGAAAAATAGATCCAGGAGAGAAAAACATAAGAATTACTGGTCTACCAGAGAGCCATGATGAAAAAAAGAGCCTGCACAATATTTTCCAAGAAATCATCAAGGAGAGGGAGGAGCCAAGATGGCAGAGTAGAAAGACTCACATATGCTAGCTCCGAACCCACAGTCCATAAATTTCCTGTAAAAAGAACTCCCCACAAATTCTGGAGCAGTACAAGCCACGTACCAAAGCAGTGGAAAAGATTTCCATTCCAGAGTGCCCTGAAAAACCGACCCCAAAGGTCCATCACGCACCAGACAGCAGAGTCCACCAGTGCACTGCCCTGGCCATGTGGACCCAGAGGAGCAGATCCGAGCAGGCTTCAGGGACGGAATCTCCGGAGGCCACGAAGGTCCCTCTGGCCACAGGCGCTGTAGGTCAGTGAGAGACGTCTGGGCTGGCTGAGAGGGGAGCCGGGTGTCTCCGTGACTCGGGCCCCCTAGGGAGGTGGTGGCAGAGGCAGAGGCAGAGGCGGCCAGGAACTCCTGGAACAGACAGGAGCTCAGGCACATTACAGAAGATCTTCGCATAAAGCCCCTGAGGGAACTGAGCCTGGGAGGCGGCCCTGCCCCCACCTGAGCACCAGAACTTAAGCTCACATTGAATAGCAGCCATTCCCGCCGTGGAAAGCACTGAAGCTGGGAAGCAGCATTTGAATCTCAGACCCCAAGCACTAATTGGGCAGATCTAGGCAGGGGTGGACAGGAATCTCAGAAGTCAAGTAACTGGTTGGGAAAATGCCCAGAAAAGGAAAGAAAAATAAGACCATAGAAAGCTATTTTCTTGGGGGACAGATGTTCCCGCCTTTCATTTCTGATGACGAGGAACTATTCTTACCATCAGGGAAAGACGTGGAGATTGGGGCCTCGGTACCCCAGACATCCCAGGTGGATGTCCGGTGGGCTCAGGCCATGGAAGAAATCAAAAAGGATTTTGAAAACCAAGTTAGACAAGTGGAGGAAAAAGTGGGAAGAGAAATGCGAGAGATGGAAGAAAAGCATGAAAAACGGGTCAATACCTTGCTAAAGGAGACCCCAAAAAATGCTGAAGAAAATAACACCTTGAAAAATAGGCTCACTCAATTGGCAAAAGAGGTTCAAAAACCCAATGAGGAGAAGAATGCTTTCAAAAGCAGAATTAGCCAAATGGAAAAAGAGGTTCACAAGCTCACTGAAGAGAATAGTTCTCTCAAAATTAGAATGGAACAGATGGAGGCTAATGACTTTCTGAGAAACCAAGAAATCATAAAACAAAGCCAAAAGAATGAAAAAATGGAAGAGAATGTGAAATATCTCATGGGAAAAACAACTGACCCAGAAAATAGATCCAGGAGAGACAATTTAAAAATTATAGGACTACTTGAAAGCCATGATCAAAAAAAGAGCCTAGACATCATCTTTCATGAAATTATCAAGGAAAACTGCCCTGAGATTCTAGAACCAGAGGGCAAAATCAGTATTGAAGGAATTCATTGATCACCGCCTGAAAGAGATCCAAAAAGAGAAACTCCTAGGAACATTGTGGCCAAATTCCAGAATTCCCAGTCAAGGAGAAAATATTGCAAGCAGCTAGAAAGAAACAATTCCAGTATTGTGGAAATACAATCAGGATAACACAAGATGTAGCAGCTTCTACATTAAGGGATCTAAGGGCTTGGAATAAGATATTCCAGAAGTCAAAGAAACTAGGACTCAAACCAAGAATCACCTACCCAGCAAAACTGAGTATAATACTTCAGGGGAAAATATGGTCTTTCAATGAAACAGAGGATTTTCAAGCATTCTTGATGAAAAGACCAGAGCTGAAAATAAATTTGACTTTCAAACACAAGAATGAGAAGAAGCATGAAAAAGTAAACAGCAAAGAGAAGTCATAAGGGACTTACCAAAGGTGAACTGTTTACATTCCTACATGGAAAGACAATATTTGTAACTCTTAAAACTTTTCAGTATCTGGGTAGTTGGGGGAACCACACACACACACACACACACACACACATACACATACACACACATGTACACACGTGCGCACACACACACACTTGCACGCACATACAGAGACAGAGAGCACAGAATGAATTGAGTAGAATGGGACCATATCTTAAAAGAAATTAAGGTAAACAGTGAGAGAGAAATGTAGTGGGAGGAGAGAGGGTGAAATGGAATGGGGTAAATTATATCTCATTCAAGAGGCAAGCAGGAGACTTTTTAGTGGAGGGAACAAGAGGAGAGCTGAGAAAAAAATATGAAGTTTACCCTCATGACATTCAACTAAAGGAAGGAGTAAAATACACACTCATTTTGGTATGAAAACCTATCTTACAGTACAGGAAAGTGGGGGAGAAGGAGATAAGCAGGGAGGGAGGGATGATGGAAGGGAGGGCAATGGGAGGAGGGAGCAATTTGAAGTCAACCCTCGGGAAGGGACAGGATCAAAAGACAGAATAGAAACAATGGGGGGCAGGATAGGATGGAGGGAAATACAGTTAGTCTTACACAACATGACTATTATCTAAATCATTTGCAAAACTACACAAATATGGCCCATACTGAATTGCCTGCCTTCCCAAAGGAAATGGGTAGGGAGGGAGGGATGGGGAGAATTTGGAACTCAAAGTTTTAGGAACAACTGTTGAGTATTGTTCTTGTTACTAGGAAATAAGACATACAGTTAATGGGGAATAGAAAGTCATCTGGCCCTACAGGACAAAAGAGAAGATGGGGACAAGAGAAGGGAGGAATGATAGAAGAGAGGGCAGATTGGTGATAGGGAAAATTAGGATGCTCAGTGTATTGGGGTGGGGGAAGGGGATAAATGGGGACAAAATTTGGAACCCAAAATTTTGTGAAAATGAATGTAAAAAGTTAAAAAAAACAAATTTATATTAAAAAAAAAAGAAATCATCAAGGAAAACTACCCAGAAGTCCTATATTCAGAGGGAAAAATAGTCATTGAAAGAATCCACCATTCACCTCCTGAAAGGGATCCAAAACAGAAAACTCAAATAAAGATCATTGCCAAATTCCAGAACTATCAAGTGAAGAAGGAGGCTAAAAGGGAGGGAAGAAGTAGTAAGGGAAAATGGGAGTAAAAGGGAGGGGTGTTGAAAGAAGGGAGGGAAGACTGAGTGAGGCAGTACTCAAAAATTAAAACTATATTGTGGAAGGGAAGGAAGAAGGGAGAATTAAAGCAAAAATAGGGGGAAAGAGGATGGAGGAAAAGACATAGAGAGTAATTGTAACTATGAATATGAATGGAATGAACTCCCCCATAAAACGGAGATGGATGGTAGAATGGGTTGAAAACTAATATCCAATAATATGTTATTAGCAAGGAACACATTTGAAACAGGAGGATACACACAAGGTAAAGGTAAAAGGTTGGAAAAGAATATATTGTGCTTCAGTTGAGGTAAAATAAAGTAGGGGTAGCAATCCTAATCTCAGATAAAGCAAAAGCAGAAATAGACCTAATCAAAAGAGATAAGGAAGGAAATGATTTCCTGCTAAAAGGCACCATAGACAACAAGGCAATATTATTAATTACTAAACATATATGCTCCAAGTGATATCGCTTCCAAAGTCTTTGAGGAGAAGTTAAAGGGGTTACAAGAAGAAACAGATAACAAAACTATATTATTAGGGGACCTTAACCTCCCTCTTTCTGAACCTGATAAATCTAACTTCAAAATAAACAAGAAAGAAGTTAAGGAGGTGAATAAAAGTATGGATAAGGTACATGTGATGGATCTCTGGAGAAAATTGAGTGGGGGTAGAAAGGAATATACTTTTTTTAGTGATACATGGTACATAAATACAAAATTTTACCATGTACTAAGACATAAAAAACATCACAATCCAGTGCATAAATCAGAGATAATCCATGCATCCTTCTCGGATCATAATGCAATAAAATCATATGTAATAAAATGCCATGGAAAGAGAAACCAAAAATTAATTGGAACCTAAATAATTTAATCCTAAAGAATGAGGGGTCTAAACTACAAATCATAGATACAATCAACAACTTCATTCAAGAGAATGACAATAATGAGACAACCTACCAAATCTTGTTGGATACTGCAAAAGCAGTTCTTAGGGGAAGGTTCATATCTTTTAATGTCAACATGAATAAAACAGAAAAAGAATTGGGCATGCAGATAAAACAGCTATAAAAAGAAGAAATTAAAAATTCCCAAGTAAATACCAAATTAGAAATACTGAAAACCAAAGGAAAGATTAATAAAATTGAAATTAAGAAAACTATTGCACTAATAAATAAAACATAGCATTGGTTTTATGAAAAAAAATTGATAAATCTTTGGTCAATTTGATTTAAAAAGGAAAGAAGAAAATCAAATTAGCCATATAGAAAATAAAAAGGGTCAACTCATCTTCAATGAGGAGGAAATTAAAACAATAATTATAAATTACTTTACCCAACTGTATGCCCATAAATTCAACAATCTAAATGAGGATGAATATTTTAAAAAATATATAAATTGGCCAGATTAACTGAAAAGGAAGTTGAACACTTAAATAACCATGTCTCAGAAAAAGAAATTGAACAAATGATCAATGAACTCCCTAGGAAAAAATCTCCAGAGCCAGAAGGATTTAGAAGTCAATTCTATCAAACATTTAATGAACAGTTAATTCCAATACTATATAGACTACTTGGGGAAAATGGTGAAGAAGGAGTCCTACCAAATTCTTTTTATGATACAAATGTGTTTCTGATGTGTAAACCAGGAAGAACCAAGACAGAGAAAGAAAATTATAGACCAATTTCTCTAATGGATATAGATGCAAATATTTTAAATAAGATATTAGCAAAAAGAATACAGCAATTTGTCATGAGAATAATACATTATGATTGGGTAGGATTTATATCAGGAATACAGGACTAGTTCAATATTAGGAAAACTATTAGCACTATTGATCATATCAACAAAAATTGAACAGAAACCACATGATTATGTCAATAGATGCAGAAAAATATTTTCACGAAATATAATACCCATAACTACTGAAAACACTGGAAATTACAGGAATAAATGGAATTTTCCATAAAATAATAAGCAGTATCTACCTAAAACTATCAGCAAGCATTTTATGCAATGGGGATAAGCTAGAGGCATTTGCAATAAGATCAGGGATGAAAGAAGAATGTCCATTATCACCACTGCTGTTCCATGTGGTACTAGAAATGTTAGTTGTAATAAGAGAAGAAAAAGAAATGGAAGGAATTAGAATAGACAAAGAACAAAATAAGTTAACACTCTTTACATATGATATGATGATATCCATAGAGAATCCCAGAGAATCAAGTAAAACACTACTTGAAATAATAAGCAACTTAGGCAAAGTTGCAGGTTACAATATAAAACCCCATAAATCATCTGCATTTCTTTATATTACTAATAAAGTCCAACAGCAAGAGATAGAAAGAGAAATCCAATTTAAAGCTATGGTAGACACTATAAAATATCTGAGAGTCTGCATGCCAAAACAAACCCAGGGACTATATAAACACAATTACAAAACACTTTTCACACAAATAAAATCAGATCTAAGTAAGTGGAAAAACATCAGTTGCTTGTGGGGTAGGCCGAGTCAATATAAGAAAAATAAAAATTCTACCTAAATTAATTTTCTTATTCAGTACCATACCAATCAAACTACCAGATAATTATTTTTAGAGCTAGAAAAATCATATCAACATTCATTTGGAAGAACAAAAGATCCAGAATGTCAAGGGAACTAATGAAAGGAAATGCTAGGAAAGGATATGCTATCAGATCTCAAAACCACTTGATACTGCCTAAGAAATAGAGGGGTTGACAAGTGGAAAAGGTTAGGTTAGGTACTCAAGACACAGTAGTTAGTGAATATAGCAATCTATTGTTCGATAAATCCAAGGCCCCAAGCTTCTGGGATAAGAGCTCACTGTTTGACAAAAATTGCTGGGAAGACTGGATAACAGTGTGCCAGAAACTGGGCATAGAAAAATGCCTGACACCACACACAAGAATAAAGTTCAAATGGATATATGATCTAGATCATATATATCATATCATATCATAGATCTATGATCTATAAAGATTGATATTACACACAAATTAGTATAGCAAGGAATAGTGTATTTGTCAGATTTATGGAGAATGGAGAAATTTTTTTTCTAGGAAAATTTTTTATTGTAGGTGCAGTGGGACAGCTGGACACAGTTTAGATGATTCCATTTTTGTTGGCAACAGCCAAAGCACCATAGTCTGGAGCAAGCCAGACTTGCTATATGGTGTTCTTAACCATATAGCTTCTTAACGGCCTGCCTGATCTGTGACTTTGACATCCACAATGAAGTCAAGGGTGTTGTTGTCCTCCTTCTTCATAGAAGACTTAGTGATCAAGGGAAACTTAATGATGGCATAGTAACCAAGATTGTTTCACTGAGGGGCACTTTTCCAAGGGTATTTGGGCTGCCTTCTTAATCTCAGTGTCTTGAGTCACCGCAATGTGGGGGGGTGTTCAGATAGTCTTCTTTTTGTGGCTCAAGATACCCTTCAACATAGCCTTCTTGGCCTTCAAGGCCTTGGACTTGGCTTCTGCTTTGGGACTACAATGGCTTCCTTCTTCACCTTCGGTGCCATCTTGGGGAAAAGGTGAATTGAGAAACTTTTGACCAAACAAGAGATAGAGAACATTAACGAAGAGCAAACTGCCAAATTTTGATTACAAAATTTTGCACAAACAAACCCAGTGCAACCAAAATTAGGAGGGAAGAAGAAAACTGTGAAATAATTTTTGTATTCAGTGTCTGTGATAAAGACCTCATTTCTAAACTATATAGAGAACTGAGTCAAATTTATAAGAATAAAAGTCATTCTCCAATTGATAAATGATATGAACAGGCAGTTTTCAGAGGAAAAAATTAAAGCTATCTATAGTCATGAAAAAAATGCTCTAAATCCTATTGATTAGAGAGGTGCAAATCAAAGCAATTCTGACATACCATATCACACCTATCAGATTGACTAACACGACAAAGCAGGAAGATGATAAATGTTGGAGAAGATGTTGGAGAGTTAGAACACTAATTCATTGTTGGTAGAACTGTGAGCTGATCCAACCATTCTGGGGAGCAATACAGAACTATGTCCAAAGGGCTACAAAAATGTACATACCCTTTGACCTAGGAACATAGCTTATAGGACTGTATATCAAAGAGATCCTAAAAATGGGAAAGGGTCCCACATCTACAAAAACATTTATAGCAGCTCTCTTTGTAGTGGCCAAAAACTGGAAATTGAGGGGATGTGCATCAATTGGGAAATGGCTGAACAAGTTATAGTAAATGAGTGTAATGGAATACTATTTGGTTATAAGAAATAATGAACAGGAAGACTTCAGAGAGGCCTGGAAGGACTTATATGAGCTGATGCTGAGTTAAAGGCACAGAACCAGAAGAACTTTGTACACAGCAACAACCACAGTGTGCAAGGCATTTTTCTGGTATACTTAGTCCCTCACAGCAATGCAAGGACCTAAAAATTTCCCAATAGACTCTTGAAGCAAAATGCCTTACACATCCAGAGAAAGAACTATGGAATTGGATTGCAGAATGAAGCAGATCATTTTCTCTGTGTATTATGGTTTATTTTGTTTAGTTTTATGGTCTCTGCCATGCATTTTAATTCTTCTATGCAATATGACTAAGTTGAAAATGTATTTAATAAGAAGGTATGTATAGAACCCATGCAAGATTGCACCCCTTCTTGGGGAGGGAGTGTGGAGGGAGGGGGGAAGGAAAGGGAGGGAGGTAAAAAATCTAAGACATATGGAAGTGATTGCAGAATCCTGAAAACAAATAAAATAACAAAAAATAAGGTTATTCAATTATATTTTTTCAAGTATAAAACACATTAAGGGGGCCAGAATCAAGAAGAAAATCAGACTTTTGAAGGACAGGATAAAAAAGAGAGGGAGGAAAAATAAATTGAAAAAGAAATTCAGACACTCTTCAATTTTTAAAGTAACAGGACATAATGTAATAACATCAATAATAAATATATATTAATCAAATGACATAGCATCCAAATTCTTAAAGGAAAAGTTAAATGAATGAAAGCAGAAGTCAAACCACAGTAGTGGCAGACCTCAACTTTCACCTCTCATAATCAGATAATCCAAGGTTAAAATAAATAAGTGAAAAGGGAAGTAGATGAATATAATTTTATGAAATCTAGATACAATCAACCTCTAGATATAACTACATAGAAATAGAAAAGAATACACATTTCTTAACTGCATATGTACCTTCACTAAATTTGACCATGTATTTAAGCATATAAACCTCACAAAAAATTCGAGAAGCAGAGGGATTAAATACAACCTTTTAAGTCTCTAATCCAATAAGAATGCATTCAATAAAGGTCCATGGAATAATAGTTTAAAATTTAATTGAAAAATAAATAATTTAATCAAAAAGAATGAGTAGGTCAAAGAACAAATAATAGAAACCATCAATAATTTCATGAAAGAGAACAGTGAGATAACATAACCAAAATTTATGGGAGGCAGGCAAAGGGGTACTTGGTGAAAAATCTATATTTTTACATGCTTAAGTCAAAAAAGATAAAAAGTAGAGATCAATGAATTAGATATGGGACTAATAAAAACCCTAGAAAACAAGCAAATCAATAATCCCCAGTTAAATATCAAAATAGAAATCCTGAAAATCAAAGGAAAGATAAATAAAAAATAGAAAGTAAAGAAGATGGACTAATAAATTTAGGCGACCATTTTGTGAAAAATCCAATAGAATAGGTAAACCATTGATTAATATGATTTTAAAATATAAAGAAAGTCAAATGACCAGCACCAAAAGTGAAAAGGTGAATGCATGACCAATGAAGGTGAAGTTAAAGCAATCAGAATGAGCTGTTTTGCCCGATTATATAGAAATCTGATCATCTAAATGCAGTCGATGGATATTTATAAATAAATGTAATTTGTCCAGATGAACAGAAAAGGAAACAGGATACTTAAAGAGCCCTATCTCAGAAAAAAGAAATTGAACATGCCCTACATGACCAAATTAAGAAAAAAATGCCTAGGAAAAAATAGATTCATAAGAAAATTCTATCAGTCATTTAAAGAAGAATTAATTATGATATTAGATAGATTATATAAAAAAATAAGAAAAAAAGGAGTCCTACCAAATTTCTTCTGTAACACAAATAGGGTTTTGATGCCTAAACCAGGGACAGCAAAAATTAAAAAAAAAATAAGCTATAATCTTGTTTCCCTAATGCAAAAATTTTAAATAAAATATTAACAATTAATCTACAGCAACAGATCACAAAAGTAATATACGAAATCCACTTGGGATTTGTACCAGGACTACAGGACTGGAACAATATTAAGAAAACTGCCAACATAGATATCAATATTAATTACAAAACAATAAATGACAACAAATCATATGATTACATCAGCAGATGTAGAAAATCCATTTGACAAAATACAATATCCAGTACTATTAAAAGCACTAGAACACATAGGATTAAATGGAACTTTTGTTGAAATGGTAAGTGTTATTTAACTAAACCAAGAGCAATAATTATCCATAATGGAAATAAACTAGAAACAAATCAAACTACAAAAGATTACTTTATAGAGTCAGAAAAAAAAATAAAATTAATCTGGAAAAATAAAAGGACAAAAATATCAAGGGAATCAATTAAAATACCCATGAATAATGGGGTATGTCAATAATAGATTTCAAACTATATTGCAAAATTATAATCATCAAAAATATGTGGTACTTGTCAAGAAATAGAGTGGTTGATTAGTAAAAGGGTTTAGTTACTCAAAATACAAGAGTACATGACCATAGTAAACTAGTGTTTGATAAACATAAAGATTTAATATTTGGTGGCAAGGAAGTCACTATTAGGCAAAAATCATTGGGAACTCTGAAAAGTAGAAACTAGGAGTAAACCAACATATCACATGATATTCCAAGATAAGGTCAAAATACCTGAAACATAAAGGGCAATATTATGAATATATTACAGATACATGGGAAAAAATCTTGTTATAGTCATAGATAAAGGAAGCATTTATGAACAAACAAGATATAGAGAGGGTTATAGGTGGTAAAATTGTTACTTAAAATTGATCAGTACATAAATTGCAAACTTACTTTATAAGATTCCTTAAATTTCAAATAAATGTTCTAGTCAAACTTATTTACCTTTTGGTTGGTCCCTGATGTACACAAACCTCTTTTCTTTTTCAGGAACCAAGAAAGAGTTAATAATGTCTAAGCAGTTTCTAATTGTCAGATCTATTTAAAAATGTAAAGCTTCCATCTTTTCTTGTTGTACTTTTACTTCACTGAGCTTTTCTTTCCCTGTATTTCTCCTGTCTGCTCTCTATCAGAGAGTTAAGGAGGGAGAGATAGATATTCTCCCCATTTTCTTTTTCTCTATACCATCCTCTGCCTTCCCCAAAAGAACATTTCTAGTTACCTTTATGTTTTACCTCTTCTTGTCCAATGATATGATAATGAGAGCACTTATCATTTCAAAGCACTTAATAGTGATGCAAGTCTCATATTTGCCTATAAAAATTCCATTAAACAGCACAAACAGCCAACCCAATGTGCTGAAACTCTGTCAAACCACAAGCTAAAAAGCTTTTTCCAGGGTTCCTTAAACTCATGTTGGACATCTAGCATGCTGCCTACCCCTCCCGCAAGGTTATAGATGACCAACCTGAATTTACTTCTATGGAAGATTCTCTTCTCTCAGTCCATCTGTTTGGTATCCTGTTGACTACTCCAATTATAAAGAAGCAGACCATCCAAAGAGATGGTCCCACCATAAGAGGATAGAGAGATCCAAAGAAAAAAAGACCCATGCCAGCTTGGTAGTAAATAGATGTTTCTGGGGGGAGTTTACTTATAAGGACCCTCCTGAATGACAGTAGGACAAAAGTAGATCTCCATACCAAATTTAGGACAGTACAGATATTATATAGAAACAGAATAAAGAAGTCTTAGTGCCTTCTTGTGGTCACATGGGTGGCTACAAACCTATTTTCCCATGGGAGAAGCTTAACTGTTTAGAATAACCATGATGTCGTAGGTCACATTCTCAGCCTCCCGTTCCCACCATACACCTATATGTACAACAATTTTTATAGCAGTTCTTTCTGTGGTGTCAAAAAATGAAAATCAAGGCGATGCCCATAAATTGGGAAATGCTTGAACAAGTTTTGATATGATTGTGATATCAAATTATTGTATTATAAGAACTAGAATAAATGAACAGTAGAGAAGTTAAGAATTAGGAAGTGAAGCATTAATTTTTAAAGTTAATTCTGGAATAATTATCTAGTAATGTATAACTACAGTTGTTTTAATTACACTTTTGGTAAGGAATAACTGCTCAAAACTCAGTGGTGATGAATTAGATTTGAAAAAAAAAAAAGAACCACCTTGACTTCCCTGACAAACTTTTTAACTGAGATCATACATCTGAGGACTCGCCTACATACAACTGCAGAATACCCAAGTTCATGCAATTATAGAACTTGGAGGTCATCCAGTTTTGTCTCCTTCATTTTTCATAAACAGAAACTGAGTCCAAAAACATTAAGCACTTTACTCACCATCATAGAGTTACAAAGTTGCTGTTTGAAATGAAGACCTCAAGCTCCAACCTCACACTGTCTATTTGATATATATATATATATATATATATATATATATATATATATATATATAAAATGAATGTAAGCCCCTTGAGAGCAGGAAAGGTTTTATTATTATTATATGTTATCATCATTATTATCCTCATATTCTTAGCACCTAATGCAGTGACTTGGGTGTTTTTTTTTCTAATTTGTATACACCTGCAATTTCATTGCCGTTGGAATTCCAGACAAGCCAATATCCTTTTGATACATCTTAGCAATTGTTCTGTGACTTCTCATCTTGGAGAATTACCTAGGTAATTCTCACAGAGGTAAAACGATTTGCCTAAGGTTAATTTGTGTCATAGATTGATCTTGAACCCAGGCCTTCCTCACTGAGATGCTCACTCTGACAATGATTCATACAACTGTCATACGCTTTGGAGATACCTAATAAACTTTTTTCAACTGAATTGACCTACAGACCTTCAGAGAACTGAGTTACTGTCATGTGAAAGAAAGGTTAGAATTATTTCATCTGACAGCAGGTTAAGCATCAAATAATGGATAGTACAAGGATGCAGATTTGAGGACAGTATAAAGAAGAATGTTTTGACAATTAAGGTTGTCTAAAAACTAAGAAGCATAAAGGTAGCTAATTCCCTCACCTTGGAAATGGTGCAAACAGATGCAAACAATTGTGGATTTCCTGTACATAGGATCTGTGCTTCAAGTAAAGTCAGGCCTAGATGATATCTGTTTCCCATCAGCTCAGAGATCATTAGAGTATATGAATTTTTAAATAGCCATAACATTTTCTGGAATTCTCCTCAAACCATTTAAATGAACCACCCTGCACAATAACTCTGGCAAAGAGAGTAGAGGGAAACAGCAGATTTAGAGATGAAAAGAATGCTAGATATAATTTATTCCAATTTCTTCATTTTATAGCTACTTAAGTTGATATCCAAAGAGTTTAAGGAGCTTGACCATGGTCATGGGGTAGCAGAAATGGGGTTTCAATTAAAATTCCATGATTCTAAATTCAGTGGTCTTAATGTTACATTACATATTGGCAGTCTATATTTCTAATTTGCTCTTTCTTTTGACAAAATCATTAACGATGAATAAAAATTTACTGTTTTACTTTCAGTCAACAGTCATGTTAGGAGAATAGGGAATACTTACTTATTCTAAAGCCAACTTTAACAATATGAATTTTGGCAGGAAAGGAAAATCTCTCCATGGTAATTTTCTGAAAGTGATTTCAATGGGTTTGTTGCCCATGACCATCCTCCCTACACTGGTGGTGTTCAAGGACTGTTGAATAAGCACACTGACTGAATGATTCATACAGGAGTTGATGAGCACAATTCAAATTCAACTTTATAAAGATGATTCATTCCCTTTGCTCTCATAGTATTGAAATTATGAGTATTTTTAAAAGAATGCTTTCTTCTTTCATATAATTCCAACTACTACTATGTTCTTTCTATTAAAGGAAAAGATGAGAGAAGTAAAATATATGACAAATTGTTCTTCTGGCTGACTGCCTATTGCTAAGAGAGGGATTATACCTTATAGGAGTGCTTCAGGTTCTTCCCCTAGAGCCCTCTTTTAGGACTTGGTCAGAGTAAAGAAGCTAATCTTAATGTTAGTTACTGTGATAGTTCTCTTCCTCCTTCTTTCAGGAATAGACTGCTTGTGTGTTTTTTAACCCTGCCTAAGGTCAAAGGTTGAACTAAATGCATGTTTCCTTCTCTTATTCATAATATTGATCCCTCTCCCATTTATAAAAGGAATGATGTCTCAAATGTATCACTGGGAAGATGTTTGTTGTCTCCTTCAAGGATCAAACAATTATACAGTATTAAAGCTAAAAGACAA
The DNA here is from genome assembly GCA_023548195.1 of Bettongia penicillata ogilbyi. NCBI lineage: Eukaryota > Metazoa > Chordata > Mammalia > Diprotodontia > Potoroidae > Bettongia > Bettongia penicillata. The sequence continues at coordinate 15,334,245 of JAJHZJ010000413.1, read as the reverse complement.
TTCAAAAGTAATCTCTTCTAGCCTTCATGGTTAAAGATGAAGAAACTGATGCACAAAGAGTGGAATTGACGCATTAATATTCATGGTTAAACAGGGAGCAGTGCTGAAACTTTATAGCCTTGGAATCTAGCATGTTAATGTAGTGGCAGTACAGTAGTCTTTCAAATGTTGAGATTGGATAGTTGTGATTGTTCCAAAGATCTTGAAGCCTGATGGGTATTATCAGATGAAAAGAGAATGGACAAATAGCCTAAAATAGCCCAAAGTAGGCTTATCTTCAACACAATCACAACCCTTCAACTCAATGAATATATAAAGATCAAAATTTACTAATAAAATTTTCAACAACAAAAAAATCCTGCATGTTTGGTAGAAGAAAATAATGAATACCAAGACTTAGTAAATACAGACAATGATGTATGTGTATTTGTTTTGACCTACGAATCTTTGTGTGTGTTTTTTAACTGTACCAATTATTAATATCATGTCTTTAGGTATATTTAAATATAGCAAACTTAGAATCAGATCTAATATCTATATCACAAAATGAGCCATCAAGGTTTTCAAAAAGAGTGAAGCAGATTTCATTGCATTGCTCTTAAAAATATATATCATTAGTGATATTTTGGGAAGAGAGCAAAAAGATTTTTTACTCCATCAAAATCAAATGATTATTTTCTACGTATTATTCTGTCTTTTGTAAATCCTTTTTAATTGCTATCTTGGGTAAGTTTTATAATAGATGCAATAGAAATACAATTGCATAATTTATAAGTAAGTATGAATGTGCATACATATATTATTGATAAGTATAAGATCAAAAAAGTTGGAATATCATTCTTCTTTTATATTGCTTTTCCCACTTTACCACTTCTACTATTCTAGTGCAAAAAATTAAATTGAAACCAATTGAGAGAAATTAATTTGCTTAGAAAGGGAACAACATGGTTGTTTTAAGGGAAAATGTGAAGTTAAAACAGAAAACATCAAGAAATTAGGCAGGGTTAGTTTTGTGCTTTTATATGAGTGTTTTATACTTGCATACAATGTATAAAATGACAGTGTCTAGGGAAAGCTAGTTGTAAAGGAGATAAGCTAGAAATTCATGTGTTTTCATAATCAGCAAATAATTTGATTTTTTTAAATTTAGTCTTTTTTATAGAGGCTATTTTTAATAGAAGCAGGTGGATGATACTGAATTGATATTTTTCTTCCTGAACAAGATAAACCCAGAAAATGTATTAACTGGCAAAAATTTTAATAGAGAATACTTTATTTTATAACTAGATAAATATACTTCTAAAGCATTTTTACTTGGGATATTCTGGGAAAGATACTATTTTATGATCCATATTCTAGTCTTAGTAGCCTTGCTGATTAATTGCATGGCCTTCTAGAAGTCATTTGAATTTCCAGACTTCAGTTTGCTCATCTGTACAATAAAGAGGTTGACGACCTCTGAAGTGTCCTTCACCTCTAAAAATATAAAAATTTAATACTAATAAAATAACCAAAAAAGTATTTTTCTAACTTCATTTTGTACACTTCACTAAAACTTGGATTGGTATAATGGAAATTTAAATGGGAAAAATTTTCCCATTCATTAACAGGCCTATGTGACCTGCTTAAATCATATGTAAGCCTAAGTGACATGTGGTGGGAGGAACTTGCTGAATGGGTGGAACATGAAGGGTGGAACAGAGCTGGGAGGAAGTTGGTCAGGCTAATCAGAGATGGGAAGGACACAAGCAAGCAGACAGTTAGGCTTGTGAGTGTTTGTTTGTGAGAAGGGCCCAGCAGGGATAGGGAGGGAGAAGGGAGAAAGAGGCTTGGAAGTGCTTTTGTCAGCAAGTGATAATGTGTATTGACTTCCTGGCTACTATGACCAATATGACTTTCTGTTTTGGGGATTTGACTTTCTGGTGTCTGAATAAATGATTTTCTTCTGCCTTCTATGTGGAGAGTTTATTATACTTTGTGATTCAGAACTATGCCAACTTATTCATAGTTGCTCTTGGTCCTGTGAATATTGCTTGGGCAATACACTTGGCCTCATGAACAAGTTTGTAGGGTATAAAATCTCTATTTGGAGGGAAAAATACATATCTGAGGATGAAAGGATTAATTGTATTCATCCTTGGCAAGGGAATGGGCTAAAAGCACTGGACCCTTTGAAAACTGGGAAATGAGGTTACAGCAGAGGGAACCTAGAGACTTGGAAAGGTGTTTTCAAGTAATACCAATAGGACCAAGGAAAGAGCTGGCAGGGGTATGTAGGAGAGGCTAGATTTTATTAACAGGTTACCGTTTTATGTGTGAAAGCAGAGATGAATTGCTGAATTTAAAAATTCAGATGGAAAAAGAATTAGATAGCTTGCATGGGAATTCTCAGTGTTCAAGCTCTCCTTTGAAAGATTAGACTGGGATGTCTCAGGTGGAAGAAAAAGGTATTCATTTAGATAAGTGGAAGGCTACCAAAAGAAGTGTGTATATGACCATGTACAGACCAAGTCAAGTTGCCATGATGTCAACTGCCAGGACAATGTGTGGGTGGAAAATGTAATTAAGTCAGAGTTGGAAAAGAGAAACAATGTTGCAGGGGGAGACTGCTAAGGCTGAAGCTTGCCCCATACTAAAGTGAAAAAAAGAGAACCAAGCAGGGAACACAATGTTTATGGAGATAACTAGGATTTACTCAGGAGGAGGTCAAAATTATTTTGAGTAGGTTTATCTAAAGGATGAGAGAATTGCTGATGAAAGTCAGTGATGAAGGAGCTGGAGGAGTATTGATAGATGGCACAGATGCTTGAAATTTGTAGGTATCAGTCAGAATCCTTTCATGCAGCAAGCCTTTAGAGACTGCAATATGCAAGGCTGCAGAAGGATGCAGCAAGCAGTATTCTACTGATTCCATGAGACCTAGTGGAGATAAATGCTGGTAGTCACATAGGAACTGTATAAGAAAGTTGAAGGAGGAGGTAATGAAGTTTGCCATAATGATTGGAAACGAAGGTGCATACTATGATACCCCTTAGCAGTTTCTCATAGGAATAGAATAGTGAAGATGGTTCCTCCTGATTACAAGCACCTAGTTTTGACTAATAATTGGGGAAATAGGGAACTTTCTATCAGAGGTGCTACACAAGATTCCACATTTAAATGATTTAGGGGACTGGGGAAAAAAATAAATATCCTCAGAAGAGAAGAGTAGATAGCCAAAAGATTCAAAGTCAGAATAAATTGACAAGTAAAGAATTGTTTACTGCTCTATTAAAAGCAGGAGTAGATTTTGGAAGGATAGATGGTATTACAACTAATCAACTATATAGAATGTACTGAGAAAAGGGACTTGATACTCGACACAACAGAAAACTAATAACTGCTGCCTACAGATCTTCCTGAAACATTTTACCCAAGTTTGTCACACCTTTTGGGAGAATAGGAAATTGGACAAACCCCAGCTCAGAATAAAGAAATACATAGACAGGATTACAGATCCCATGTCAATTTGACCATATATTAGAAAAAATGGATCAAATATTGTAACTAGGGCATTAATAGATGCTGAAGTGGAGACTTCCTTTATATAAGGAAACCTTGATAAGTTTAAACATGGAACTTCTATCACTATCACAGGACTGGAAGAGGCTGAAATATTAGCCAGATGAGTCAAACTAATGATGAAAATTGGAGAATTAACTAATAAAGAATATACTATGGTAATAGTACCCATTCTTGAATACATCATTGGAATAAATATATTGAGAAGTATGACTTTAAATTTACATGAAGGGAGATACCCATTTGCAGTAAGGAAGGTAGGAATTAAAATAGTTTTAGTAGGTAAAATAAAAATGGACCCAATCACTTTACTTGAACCTTCTGAAGTAATTACTTTAAAGAAGAATCGTGTGCCAGGGGGGCAAGACGAAATTACCAATACTCTAAAGGAATATGATGAGACAGGAGTGTTAGTCCCTGCAACCACTTGATGTAATAATCTTATCTGTGCAGTACGAAAGTCAGATGGGACACGGAGGATGATAGTGGATTATAGACAATTGAATAAAGTCACTCCTCCTTTGTATGCTGCTGTTCCAGATACCATTACCTTAATAGAAAGGATGCAGAAATATGATGGAACTTCATATGCAATTATGGATTTAGCCAATGCTTTCTTAACTGTTCTAATGGATTCGAAACAGTGGCGCCAATTTGCTCTCACGTGGCAGTGCTGACAATATACTTTGACATATTTGCCACAAAGATATCTGCATAGCCTCATTCTTTGTCATAGGATTGCGGCTGAACATTTACATGAATTATAGTTATCTGGTGTACAGCTTATCCACTATATAGATGATATTATGATACAGGAAAAAATGTAAAAGAAGTGGAGAAGAGTTTGATGCTTTTAACTGACCATTTGAAAAGCAAAGGGTGCGAAATTAACCCTATAAAGATTCAAGGGCCAGCTCAAACCATAAAATTTGGGGATATACAATAGAATATAGAGCTGTGAGAGATTCTCCTTCAAGCCCAACAAAAGATCCAGGATTTTCCTGTCCCCACTAATAAGAAAGAGGCCCAGAAATTTATAAGATTATTTGGATATTGGAGACATCACATACTACATCTAGGATAAATTTTGAAACCCTTATATAAAATTAGTAGGAAATAATAAGAATTTTTTGGGGGGAGGACTTAAACAGAGTAAAGCTTATGAAGAAGCAAAGGCTGCTATGCAATTGACCCTAGATTTATGGCCTATGCAAAGTGATCTGACAGAATTACAGGTAACTGTACAGGATTAATATGCAAACTGGAATTTATGGCAAAAACAACAAAGCCTAAAGGTACCTTTAGGATTTTGGTCTAGGAAACTGCCCTTGTATAGAATTCAATGTACCCCTTTTGAAAAGCAATTGTTAACTGCACATTGGGCTTTGGTATAGGCTAAACAACTGATTTTGGACCATGAGGTAATATTCAAGCCTGGAATCCCAATTATGACTTGGATAATGAGTACCCTAGTTTCTCAGTGAATTCTCAACAAGCTAGCATAATTAAATGAAAATGGTATATTCAAAATAGATCTAAAGCAGGCAAAAGTAGAGTTTCTGCTTTACGTGAGTCTATAGAAAACATAGATACTGAGGGCAATGATACACCCCCTGAACCAAAGCAAAGGTTGCTAAAATTCTTGGTACAAATGGAATGAGGAATGTGATGGATTAACTGAAGAAAAAAAGAGACATTCATGGTTTACTGATGAGACAGTAAAATATTTGGACCATAAAAGATGTTGGAAAGGACTAGCCTATAACCTATGTACTAGGTGGATTTTGGAAAGGATTGGGATAGGTGAAAGTAGTCAATATGCTGGACTTATGACTGGACATCAAGCTATCAAAATAGAACAAGGAGGAAAGTGTCATATATTCACTGATTCATGGGTGATAAGCTAATGAGTTAGCTACATGGATGCCCATGTAATAAAATCAAAATTGAGAAATGCATGGGAAACAAGTCTTGGGCAAAGAATGATGAGAATATATGTGGGACATATCTTTGGTTACTAATTTGTCAGTTTTTCATGTAGATACTCACATGGCCCTCACCACACCAGAAAGTGGGTATAAAGCACATGCTGATCAACTAGCAAAGATTGCTACTCAATATATTGTCCCTAGCCTCACACCAACCAATGATCTAGTACTAGCAAAATGAGTTCATCAAATGACTGGTCATTTAGATGTTCAGGCCACACACCAGTGGGCACAAGACTGAGTTTATAGTATCTCTCATTCATTGTTAAAACAAGTAGCAGAGGAATATTATATATGCCAGTTGGAAAAGGAACAAACTATTCTTTGGGTAGTAACTGGAAATAGCAAGGGGAAACATACCAGCCCAAATTTGGCCAATAGATTATATTGGAGCCCTACCCCAAGATAAAGGATGCAAATTTATATGTACTTGTGTTGACACCTATTCAGGTGTATTAGTGACTTGTTCCTATAAGAATGTAACCCAGAAAAACACTGGTAAATCTATAGATATTATAGGTCTACATTTTGGAAACCCAATGCATACTCAAATTGACAATGGTTCACATTTCAAAAGTAATGAAATGAAGAGATATATTACATAACATAAAATGGATATATCATATTCTATACTATCTGCAAGCATCTGAATTAATTGAAAGAATAAATGGATTACTGAAAGAACAATTAAGTAAGTTAAGCTGTAATAATTCTTATCAACATTGGAAAGATAATTTGTTCATTGATTTACATAATTTGAATAATAGGACACTGGGAGGAAGTACACCTCTAGCCAGAATAATGACCCTATATCTGCAAATTAAAAAACAACAAGCACACAAGATCCCAAATTTTGAGTATTGGACTATGAGGCCAGATGTCCCAGCACCATATCCAGGGACATCTGATTTGGCAGGATATGATTTAAATTGTTTAGAGGACTTTAGATAGAAAAGAAATAAGGAAAATCTCTACTGGAATATGTATGAGTCCCTAAGAATCATTTTGGACAGATATTACCTAAATCAGGATTAGCAGCTTGAGGAATATATGTATTGGCTGGAGTAATAGATTCTAATTATCAAGGAGAAATTACTGTGATATTCCAAAATTTACATGAACCCATAGTTTTGTAAAAGTGAAAGAATGGTTCAAGTGATTATTATTCTTTGTGAAATAATACCCCTTATGAAAACTGACGCTCTTTCCAAAAACCTAGCAGAGGAATTGAAAGATTGGGTTCTACAGATAGAATAAAATGGGGAGCTAAAGTATGGGTAAAACAGAAGCCAGATGATGTTCCAAAGGTTGTGGAAGTTATGTGGCATGCAGGAAAATAATACTATATCTGTTGTTTATTCAGGAGAAGATGATTACCAAATTGTACCCTTAACTCATATATTCCAATGGGAATGAGGCTATGATAGTGGGTTCATGGACTCTAGAAGTGCAGCTGACCCTATATATGCCCTACTTCTGGTTATTGTCTCCTTGTTTCTTTTTGACTTTCATCTGTTAAACGTGTTTGCTAGATTTGTCCCTCCTTAGTAACCTCGACCTGCAGATGTCTGATTCCTTAAGCCAGATATCACCTTTGTCCACGACTGTGACTGTGATGTGTTGGCCCTGGACCTGGCATTGACCAAGCTCCATATGCCAGCTTAAGAAACTGACCTCTCAAATGGGACCTCTTGGGGCATGGACAGCTCCACCTCCAATCTTGGCAGGAAGTAGCTATGGAAGAAGAGATTGTCACCCCCTTATCCCAGGATTTTGGCCCCCTTCATTTGAGGGTGGAATGATGGGGTGATTGCACTCAAGTCCCATTCTAAGATATTGTTTCATTTGCTTATTTTGTGTGATCCCTGTTATACTGTTGTAATGTTCTATTGACACCAGTGGCCTAAGATATTGTTTTACACAATTATTTTCTGTTATGCCTGTTACAATTCTGTTCATATCAGTTGCCAGACCAACCTGTATAATGAATATGAAAGATCTTGGGGTCGAATGTAATGTCAATTTAAATGGAAAAATCTTTCCCATTCATTAATAGGCCCATGTGATTTGCTTAAATCACACGGAAGCCTAAGTCACATGTGGTGGGAGAAACTTGCTAAATGGGTGAAACAGGAAGGGTGGAGCAGAGCTAAGAGGACCTTGGTAAGAATAGTAAGAGCTGGGAAGGATACAGGCAAGCAGACAGCTAGACTTGTGAGTGTTTGCATGTTTGTGGGGAGGCCACAGCCAGGGATGGGGGATGGAGTGGGGGAGGCCTGGAAATGCCTTTGTCCTCTACAGTGACAATGCTTATTGACTTCTTGGTTATTATGACAGATTTGGCTTTCTGATTTGGGGATTTGGCTTTCTCATGTCTGAATAAATGCTTTTTCTTCTGCCTTCCATATGGAGAGTCTGTTATATTTTGTGATTTTATTTGATATTCCAGCATATTCATAGTTGCCCTCAGTACTATGAGTATTGCCTGGGCAATATGACACCATACATAAAAGACTCTGAAAATAGCTGAAGACGGGAGTCCCATAGTTAATATTTTCAAGCCTCTACCCTTACCAGAAGCTCAAATGCCACTCTACTATTGACTTTCAGGTTGCAATCTCTTTTCTTGACTCATGAAGGGAGCACTGGTATGTAGGAAGAATAGTGATTTTGCTGCCAGTAGGAATGCACATTTACCGGTTTGACTGCACCACTCCAATCTTGCTAGGTGTGATTTTACATATACCTATTGCATGAGCATGTTGGTTGAAAGGAATTTATTTTACTAGACCCAAATATCAGAGATGTAGCTTGGAAGAAATAAAACAGTTCAAATGATAGAATGGGTCCAACTAACAAAAGAGATAACAAAAAGAGATAAGAAAAAAACAGGTAACAAAAACTGGAATCATTCTCCTTCTAATTACCTGAAGGTCAGCTGAGTCAAAAGAAGGAGTACAATAGAAGTTGTAAATAAAGTAACAGCTCAGCAGAAAAAAAATATATAACCCAGCAGATGACGTCTTAAGAAGCAAAATGCACCATCATATACAGAGAGGCATTTTAATATACGCAAACCACTTGGAATGTGAATTGTCGTAGTTAGACATATTTCTTTTCTCATATAATTTGTTTGGTCATCTATATCATTTTACCACTGTTTTCTTATACAGGTTCTCCTTATATGTCCCTTCTCCCAGCAAATTATGCTATTGTTGCAGCATTTCCTTTGTTATCTCCCTTGTTTTGCTGTTTAATTAGAGATACAGCATGGTATAGTTCTGGGATTGGCAAACTACATCCTACAGGCCAAACAGGCTGATAGAAAAACAGGCAGCAGGCTGGATTTAGCCCTTAGACCAATCCTTGGTGTATTGGATAGGCAACCTTTTTAAACAGAAAGATAAAAATTCAAGTCTTGTCAATGATTCACACTAGCTTTTCTTTTTTTTTAACGTAAGTCAATGAAACTGTAAGTGTCACAAAGCAACTCAGACCACAAATTATGGAAATTTGCAGATCTACATTGAATTTCTTTCTTCCTATTACATGTAAAGACAATTTTAACTTTCCATTTTAGAACTAAAAGTTCCAAATTTTCTCTCTTCTCTCCTCCCTCCCTAAGATGTTAAGTATAATGTAGATGTATATTTTATGTAATCATGCAAATATTTCCATGTTAGTTATGGTGTGAGAGATGAAACAGAACAAAAGGGAAAAAATGAAAGAAATAAAATGAAAATAATATGTTTCCACCTGCATTCAGACTCCTCTTTTTCTGAATACAGATGGCATTTTCCATCATATGTCTTTCAGAACTGACTTAGATCATTGTATTGCTGAGAAGAGTTAAGACAATCATAGGTGATCATCACATAATGTTGCTGTTATTATGTACAATGTTCTCCTAGTTCACTTCACTTTGCATCAGTTCATGTAAGCCTTTCTAGATTTTTCTGAAATATGTCTGCTCGTCATTGTTTATAGTAAAATAGTATTTTATTACTTTCATATACCATAACTTGTTCAGTTATTCTCCAATTGATAGTCAATCCTTCCATTTATAATTCTTTGCCACTACAAAAAGAGCTGCTATAAATGTTGTTATACATGTTGGCCCTTCCTGCCCCCTCTTTTTAATGATCTCTTTGGGATACAGACCTAGTACTGGCATTACTGGATCAAAGGGTACACATAGTTTGGTTGTCCTTTGGGCATAGTTCCAAATTCTACATTGAATTTCACAATGAAAGTTCTCTACATAAATGAAATTACATGGCTAGATCTTAATTAAACATATATGCTTTAAATTATTATACCTTCAAGCTACTATAGCATCTTTGCCAAGAAAGCCCCAAATGGTGTCACAGAGAGTGAGACAACTGAATGACAACAAAAACTGATGGGTAAAAGAACTATTAGAGAGGGCAGAAGCTTATAATTTTGAATAAATGTGTATGAGCATATTATAAGAACTTGGATAAAACATTGGGATGTTATAAATAGGTCCAGTTCCTGAGTCTTACATTACCTTCTTAGAATTAAAGACCTTTTAGAAAAGGGTTGTCAATATGCAAGTTGACTTCTCCCATTCCCATATTTCCCTTTAATCTCTTGGATTTGATGATCAAGTTTTAAACTATTTACAGAGCATACTTTAGCCTTAAAAAAGTCCATGGAACAGAATGGTACTTAACTGGCCTTCCTTAGAGTGTTGTTCTATTTGATCTTTGTAGGACAGAGTTTGATTAGTTAAAATAATAATCATTTCTTATAGACAGAATAGACAATGAAGTATCTCTCTCCTTTCAAGAGAGAATTGGGAGACTATAGATGGAGAATGATGCATGCCGTGTCAGACATGTTCTGTTAGTTCATTTTGCTTAACTCTTTCTCTCTTAGAAGGGAAGACTCATTCCTCAGTTGTTGTTTTTTTTTTAAAGAAAAGTGTATCTAGAAGTCACTACAATGATAAAACAAAAAGTATCAAGACAACATTTTTGAAGTAAATTGATATTTTCAGTCTAGTTTTCTAAATATGAATCTATCTCTCTGATGGTGTTCTCTATAGGACTATGAATATGGTTATAATTTGTTCCATTGATTGTTTTGGGAGGGAGGATGTATACATTTCTGTGGGAAAATGATGCAGTTTTTATAGCTATGAAGTGAAGTTAGAAAGAGGATAACCAGATTCTGAGGGTGTTTTTAAAAATCTGTTTCCTTCTGTCAAAGCTAAAACTTCAACCTTATATTTTTTATTGTATATAATGAAGTTTCTTACATTTTGTCCACCCTTGATATATGCATGTTCAGTTAAGAAATAAATATTAAGGGCCTACTACATGTCAGACACTGTGCCAAGTGCTGGGAATATAAGGTAAGGCAAAAGACAGTCTCTGCCTTTGAGGAGCTCACATTCTAATGTGAATTTTGCTCTTAAGCCATAGATTACCAACCCTTAATATAGTGGATAGCAAGCTAGCCTTGTAGTCACGAAGGCTGGAGTTAATGGTTAACAGTTAATTGTTCTAGATACTTAAAGAAGAAACACAGGTAAGTATAGCAAACAAAGTGGAATGCCAGGAGACACATAAGTTTGGATACCTGTTGTGACATTTAATTGTGCGACATGACAATAAACTGAGCTCTAACTTTCTCATCTATAAAACAGATACCCCTGTAGTTGCAATACCATCATTACAGTTTTGCTGTAATAAAAACACTTTGGAAATTTAGAGATTTGTATAAAATGAAATATTATTACCACTTCAAGATAGAAAAAAAAATTCCTACTTAAACCATTTTGAATGGAAACTCTACAATAGCTCCAAAACAGTAGACTTGGTGATTTGATGATTTCACATATAGGCTACTCTGACTTGTATATGTTATTCAATATTTCAGCCTACTAGTGACTTTTGTTATATGATCGTCCCACCGAGTGTGAGCAAGATGCTCTCATTCCTGATTAGATCTACTCTGATTAAAGTATTACTGTATACACCATGTGATGCTGATATTAAACAAGATCAGAGATTTAAAAACTATTAAGACTTTTCTTAATTCACTTTCTATGGAACAAAGAGAAAGTTCATCCTTTTCTTGAAATTAGGAATTATCCCAAAAGGCAAATGGTATTGAATCTTCCATAATGTTTTATCTAGATTTGTTACAGATTGATAATCACAAAACAGTTCTTCAAAGTCAATATCAACCCCTGTCCCTGATTTGCTAATTTCTAATACCTCCCAAGCTACTTCAGGTTCCCAGTCATTAGAAATCATAGTTGTGGTGCTGGTGGTGCTGGTGGTAGTGGTAGTTTTTTCTCTTTCATTATAACATCAAGGGCAGTAATGCCATGACGTGCAAGTGAATTGGCTTTAAGTAAGGGAAGACTATGCTAAGTCACCAGTCCCACTTTCTTTTCTGGACCTATCTGGGTCCAGTGGCAAGATATGAATCAGGACAACCTATGTAGTAATGTCACACTGAAGACCGTGTATAATGTAATGCAGGAAACTTTAAGCAGTTAAATGGGAAACTCCTCTCTGCCTTTCCTGTTAGTTGACAAGTCATGCAGTTAATGAGACTAAGAAAGATATCTGTTTGATTAACCTAAAGCATCATTATGAAATACAGAATATGATGGAGCACAGAGGAAGAAATTAGCATAGTGCTATTATGTTAGCAGATGGACCCAACTGCAACGGAGTCTACGTATTCTGGGGGCTAGGGCACTATACAAAATACTGGGACAAGGTCTATACTATATGTTAATGAAAGGATAAAGAGCCAGAAGGATTAAATATACAATTTTAATTACATGAAATTAAAAGATTGTTTGCATGAACAATAAAAAAGCAACTGGATAACAATTTCAAACTATTTGAGTGAATGTTCAAAACACTAATAATAAGAGAAATTCAAATTAAAACAAACCTGAGGTTTTATCTCATATTTAAAAAACTGATAAGGATGACACAAGATTGTACATTCACTGTTGAAAGGATTATGAAAAATGGGTCCACTAAGGCCTATTTGGTGGAGGTGTTAATTGGTCTAATCATTACAGAAAGCAACTTAGAAATATTAAGAAAGTTACTACAAAGTTTGTACTCCTTGATAACACAGTTTCCATTGTTATGAATATATTCCACATAAATTAGTGATGTAAAGGTCATCACTGAATTAGTTGCCAGTGGAAAAAAAGTTTAAGGAACTCTGGTATATACACCAAAAAATTCTGTAGCAAAATAAATTGTGGCAAAAAATGGAGTAACAAAGATCTAGAAACAAAGTAGATACTGATCAATTTGGGAGTAGCTAATTAAGTTGGATACATGAATGTTATAGGTCTTTGTTTTCAGAAACAATGAATGTGATGAATATAGAAGCATCAGAAAATATGTATGAACTCCAAAGGGAACACGTGAAAGCAATTTATAAAAATGTTAAAACAGTACAAGTGGAAAGAATAATAAAATAAAACTGAATATTCTGCAATTACAATAATCAAACTTTGTGCCCAGGAAGAGATATGAGAAGGAATCTTCCTTCTTTATTTGCCAAAATGGGAGACTGTCAAAAATTATTTTATAATATCTTTTCTAGTTTTACTAAATTCGTTTTCTTCTGTAATAGAAGAGAGGGATAATGGGAGAGGGATAAAATGTGAAATATAAGTAAGATAAAATATATGAAGAGTAATTCACTTTTAAAGAAATATCACTTTGGCAGTTATATGTAGAATTAATTGGATAGGAGAGAGGTTAGAGACAGACAGAATAATGAAAAGGATGTTACACTAATTTAGGTCAGAGCTTTATGGCAGTAGGCATGTGAATGAAGGTAAGCAGACAGATGTAAAAGATTTTATGGAAATACAGTAATCAACTCTTGGAAACTGCTTAGAAGTAAAAAGTAAGAAAGTATGAGGAAAGAAAAATGATTCTAAGGTTAAAACTTGGACAATTAGAAGACTAACGATACATTCAATAGGAGGAAAGTTGAGGAGGAAAGATTTTGGAGGAGGAAGCTTAATGAATTCCTTTTCGGAACATTCTGAGCTTGAGATGCCTGTGGGCATCCACAGTATTTGGGAAAGTTTAGTGGACAGCTTGTGATGGGGGACCAGAACTTAGGAGAAAAATGAGCACTAGACATATAGACCTGTGAGTAACCCCTGAGAAATAATATCATTAAGAGAAATAATTTGTGCAGAGAGAATAGAATAAGATGTAGTCCAAACTGTTAAGGTCCACCCACCAGTAGGAGTTAGAATAATGATTCCCCAAGATATAGAGAAGCAGCCTACATATATGTTGGTTTTTGTTATTTTTTAATGGTGTGAAGTTGCTAAATTGCATAGAAAGTACATTAGCATACTTATACACATACACATAAGCTAAAATGAAAAATAAATTAAGAAACCACATGGGTAAGGAAAATACTGAAAATGAAATAATTAGAGTGAGTAACAGTTTCCATGGAATGATTTGAGAAGATCTGAATTGAACTTCCAAATATTTCTCCAATTAGGCTGAGTTTTTATTCCATAATAGCTATTTTATTCCCTAATAGCTATTTTATTCCATAATAGTTATTTCTACATAATAAGGTATTATCTTCCAAAAATTATGTACAAATTATCTTGGGGAGATAGAAAATAATATTCCATTAATAGTTTAAAATACAAGTATATCAGATTGATTAAGTATTGGCCGAAGTGAACAGGAATCGTGAATATTCAAGAATTATAAAGTTTTAATGGGAAAGAATGGGGTCAATGAAAATAAGAATAAAGGAAGAGAGGCTATGTGGTGAATTAGATAGTACACTGGGCTTGGAATCAGGAAAACTCATCTTCATGAGTTCAAATCCAGCCTCACACACTTGCTAATTGTATGACCCTGAGCAAGTCACTTAAACGTTTTTTTTTTTTACTTCCATTAAATTTAACTGGAAAAGGAAATGGCAAACCACTCCAGTATCTCTGCCAAGAAAACCCCAAAATGGGATCATGGAGAATCAAACACGACTGAAATAACTGAGCAACAACCAAAAGGATATGGCACAGGGATAGAGAACTTTGTTGTTGAAATTACAGAATTTGACAACTAGAGGACACAATAAAGACACTTGGAGGCTAAGAGAGTGGGAAAGGAGTATGATTTCTGCCAAAATTTTGATGCAGCTTAATTCTAAAATGTACACCAAATCAAGACAAACTGGCAAAAAAATTAATTTTTAATTAGTGGTTGTCAGTTCAAGAGCATTTTTTTACATTAAGGTGGGAGGAAATGGAAGTCCTCTTTAGCTAGCAAATTTAGAAGCTAAAATTCTACTATGATGATTTAATAGGTAATCTTCAACTATTAATCTTTAATATGCCAGTCTTTAATATGCCAATCTTTAATATGCCAAGCATCATCTTGTGCTGGCTTCAAGTGGAGGGATAGAAGGACAGACCATTGGAATAGTTGGAGTCAACCAGTATAAGATGGTTGCCAGGGTTCCAAATCTTAAATGTTAAAATAAAAAGTCACAAGGGCTTATGTTTCCATGTTAATAGCATATATTTTGTGGTTTTAGGTCTTTATTGTGAGAGGAATCAGGCAGCTTTGCGGAACAGAAAGTAGTTAGTCATATCAAGAAGACACTCCATTATTGAAAGTTAAACTATAGCTACACAGATAAGAAAGCTGTGCTTGTTGGGGATTTTGTGGATGGTTAAGTAGATGAAGCAAAGACATAACATGATTTACAAAACAGCTACCACAATTAGATATAGTTTTAAGAGATGTATAGTATCCAGAACAGAAGAACTACAGTCCTACTGTACTCTGACTCAGGCAAAATCAAGATCAACACCTAGGACCATTTTGGGGAAAAAAAATCCAAGGACAATTAGCCTATATGAGAAACAACTTAATGGGACATACAAAAGTTATTTTTTGATTATTGAGAGATATGTCCCATAAAAGAAAGGTTAAAATTGCTCTTCTTGGAAGCAAAATGTGGAATGGGTTATAGGGAAGAATATTTCAGCTTCATATACAGGGGAACATTTTTCTAACATTTTAAATGTCCATAAGGTTGCAGGTTTCTCATCTCTGGAGATATTCAAGTGGAAACTGAATAACCCATTGTTGGGCTAATGATAAAGTGGATTCCAATACATGTTGGACTATACATCATCTGAGGTGTCCCTTGTTCTAATATTTTTGGTTCTAGATTCTTAATAGAGAGAAATAGAAGAACACAGTAAAGTAGCAAGGGAACTATGGAAATTTAGTGAACCACACTGACTCTATCTTGTAACTCAGTTCTGAGTGTAGTTCAGTTCCTTTTCTATTCAATTTTGAGTCGTTTAATTTCCGTCCTGTGAGAAAATTTTATTCAATTGTGAGAAGTGTGAGAAGATGATCTTACATTGATCTTACTTAGAGACTCTTAACTAAGGATCTACATTAGGTCGACCAAAAACCCGGTCAGATTCAAAGACTGGTGTGAGGAGTTTTCTCAAAAGTATACATGTCAAGCTTTATGCTTTATCTGAAAATTGGCCCAGTACGGGTCAATCATGTACTGTTTCCTTGTTCCTTTAATTAAGTACAGACAGCTTGGGAGGTGGGAAGTGGGACAACTTTTTTTTTCCAATTCGAGGGAAGTGCACCTGTTTGTTCTTCTCCTCTCAACTCAGAAAGCCTTTATAATCTTTCTTCCAGTTAGAAACTGGATTCATTAATTTGGTTTATATCCTAATTATCTAATCCTATTCCTAATAATCCTAATCCTGGTTTATAGCTTTTTAATTGTTCTTTTATAATAAAAAAATAAATCTGCTCCCCTCATTGTTCAGAGTCTAGTGGTCAGCTAAGGAAGCCTGGTCCAATTTGCTGTGCAATTGACATACGTTGTTTAATAAAGTGGAAAACTCAAAAACTCAAGCCTTTGTTTGCTCAGTTATTTCAATTTTGTCCATCCCCAAAACTGGTATTCTTTAAGTAACTTAGAGTTCTTCATAGTACTATGAGTTTACTATACATAAAGTTAGCAAAATGCAATATTGTTTTTTTTCTTAAAACACAAGGAAAAAAGTCAATGTTTAATTTGTTCAATGACTTAGATAATTACAATCTACTCAGTGAGGTGAGACAATATATCTAGATGCTTCTATTTCACAGAAGCACAGAATACTAGAACTAGAAAGTTAATTTAGAAGTAATCTCTTATCCATGTGTTTACAAAAAGGAATCCTCTCCAGAATGTGCCCAAGTGGTCATTAAACTTTTGCTTGAAAATCTTATCTCCCTGGAAAACCCATTCCACTCTGTGAAACTTCAGGAAAATGATATACTTGTAAGCTCATAGCAAAAAATGGAGCCATGATACATAATTAATTTTAATCTGCATTGTTTACATTTTCTTAAGTTTTGAAAAATAAATCTAGCTATGATTTGTAGTGTAAATGGTCATACTTCAAATTTGAAAATGGGCTTTCATAATGCAGTTAGAACTGGTCTAGCACACTTCAGCTTTAGTTTGTCATGAGGCTTTTTCCTTGTATTAAGATTTAATCATGACACATAGCCAAGATAATCTAGAATATCTGCAGGAAACATCTGTAGCACTGGGGCGAGAATATTCCCAGCATAGCCACTGTCCCAGGAAGAGAAGAGCAGACCTTGGGAGCAACTGAATAGGCAGTAACAGCTTCTAGAGCTATCAACAGAGAGTAAAGAGGACAGAAAACTGGTCAGAAAAAATTACAGGTGTCCCTTTGCTCAAACTGAAAGCAGGATTCTGTTGCATTGCTCATCCTTGAATCTGTGCTGCAAAACTGAGTTTCAAGGCAGGGGCAAAACAAAATACTAGGATACCAGAGGTTGCAGCTATGGGAGGCAGAGACATTGATCAGAGTTCCAAAGTGGAAGAGAGTACTTATAGTCCCTAATAGGGCACAGAAGTTGCCAGGAGAGCAACGATACTTAGTTAATACCAGCCCAGAAGAACTGAAAGTTACAAATTCCCCAGAACTAACTCTGAAAATAGCTGCACAAAAAAAACCCCTGAAACCTGGAACAGTGACCCCTCCACCCCAGGAGTAGTGCCCCTCTTTAACATAAAGTTAAAAATCAAGAAATGAGCAGGGAAAATGAGCAAGAAGAACCTGATTATAGAAAGTTACTATGGTGACAGAGAAAATCAAAACACAAATGCAGAAGACAAGAAAATCAAAGTAGCTACACCAAAAGGCACAAAGAAAAAAATGAATTCATTTGTCTAAAAATTTTCCTGGAAAAGCTCTAAAAGGACTTCAAAAATCAAATAAGAGAGCTCGAAGAAAAAGTGGGAAAAGAAATGAGAGTGATGCAAAAAAAACGTTATGGAAAAAGTCAACAGCTTGGTGAAGGGGGCATAAAAATTATTAAAGAAATTGACACCTTAAATACAAAAAGGGCCAAAAGTTAAAAGGCACAAAAATTCACTGATGAGAATGCCTTAAAAAGTAGAATTAGTCAAATGGAAAAGGAGGTTCAAAAATTCACTAAAATAAATTATTTCTTAATAAATAGAATTGAGCAAGTGGAAGTTAATGATATCATGAGACATTAAGAAACAATAAAACCAAACCAAAAATAACAAAGAAGATAATGTGAAATCTTTCATCAAAAAAAAAAACAAACTACTGACCTGAAAAACAGATGAAGGAGAGATAATTTAAAACTATTGGACTACTTGAAAGCCATGATAAAAAAGGTTAAAAGGTCTAGATATCATCTTCCAAGAAATTATCAAGGATAATTTGATATTTGATAATTTGATATAGCCTTGATATCCTAGAATCAGAGGGTAAGATAGAAATGGAAAGAATCTACCAATCATATCTTGAAAGATATAACAAAACAAAAACACCAAGGAATATGACAGCCAAAATTCAGAGCTTCCAGGTCATGGAAAAAGTATTGCAAGTAGCCAGAGAGAAACAATTCAAATACCATGGAGCCATAGGAAGGAAAATACTAGATTTAACAGATTCTATATTAAAAAAAAAAAAACGGAGGGCATGGAATATGATCTACTGGAAAGTAAATGAGCTAGTATTACAACCAAGAATCACCTACCCAGCAAAACTCAATATAATCCTTATACTTGGTGAATATGGAAATTTAATGAAATAGAGAACTTTCAAATGATTCTTATGAAAAGACCAAAGTTGAATAGAAAATTTGACTTTCACATACGAGAATCAAGAAAAGTATACAAAAGTAAACGGGAAAGAGAACTCATATGGGATTCAATAAGGTTTTCTTTGCATTCTTTTACATTCTTTACATTCCTATATGAGAAGATGACATTTGTAACTCTTAGAAACTTTATAATAACTAGGGAAGTTAAAAAGAATATACACAGATGTGAATTGAATATGATGGGATATCTTAAAAAATGAAATTAGGAAGTAAGAAAGAGGAATGTACTGGAAAAATGTGGAAGGGAGAGATAGAGCAGAGCAAATTGTTCCACATAAAACAGATTTAAAAACTTTTTATATTAAAAGGGAATATGGGGTGGTAGGTAGGAGCACTTGAACCTTACTTTCATATTACCTGAAAGAGGGAATAATACATATACTCAGTTGGGTGTAGAAATTTATCTTACCCTACAGGAAAGTGAGAGAGGAAAGGGGAAAAAGGAGGTGAGGAACTGATAGAAGGAAGGGTAGAGTAGGAGGTATGCTAGTCAGAATTAAAGCAATCTTGAGGATGGACATGGAGAAAGGAGAGAAAGGGAATAAGATAAACATGGGTAAAATAGGCTTAAAGGAAATATACATAGTAATCATAACTATGATCAAAAAATTATTGCAAGTCTCTGGTAAAATCCTCACTTCTCAAATATATGAGAATTGAGCCAAATTTATGAGAATACATGTTATTCGCTAGTTGATAAATGGTAAAATGATATTAACTGGTGGTTTCAGATGAAGTAGTCAAGGCTAGAAAATGCTCTAAAACACTATTTATTAAAGAAATGAAAATTAAAATAACTCTCAGGCACCAATCCATACCTCTCACATTGGCTAATATGACAGAAAAGGAAAATGACAAATTTTGGAGGGAATGTTAGAAAATTGAGACATTACTGCACTGTTGGTGGAGTTGTGACCTGATTCAACCATTCTGGAGAACAATTTGGAATTATGTTCTGACTGGAATTATTATTTTCCTATTAATAAGCAGTTACTGAGGGTCTTTTTTTCCTCTTTTTACTTCCTGATTAAAAAACCAGCCAATCCTTGTAGGTCACTCAGTCAATCTCTGAAGGCCATGGCTGACCTTGAGATTGACCTAACCCTAAGAAATATTCTCTTTGATCTTGGGCAGGACACTTTGCCCAACTGGGAGAGTTTATTTCTAATAAAAATGTAAATAGAATCTAATCTAGGTGAATTCAAGCTCTAAAATGCATTAGGCTCACACTCTTGTAATGCCCTACTCCCCTTCTCACCAATTGTCCAACTTAAGTAGTCCATGTGGCATGGATTCCTTTGTCCAGAGAGCTGTAAGCAGTTGAGTCTCTTAATCAAGTCAAGTTCTCAGCAGAAGGAACTGAAGACTTTTGACCCACCTCCTCATTAATATGCCCATCCCCTCATTGAGTGTTCATCAATCAGAGTTGGTGTCTGTCTGTCAGGGTCACCCATTTATCCAAAGGCATTAAACATTTGATGTTCTCCATGGCCCTTTATCTTTAGTTACTGAAAGAAGCCACTGGCCATCAATTTATTTTTGCTAGCCTAATTAATAAACAGATTATTAATTACCCAGAAAGTATCTCTCAGACTTTTAGTTAACTTCAGATCAAAGGGCTACAACAACAGACATAACCTTCTACCCTGCAATAATAGTACCAGGTCTATATCCCAAAGAAATAAAAAATAAATAAATAGCAGTGCCTATATTTACAAAAATATAGATAGCAGTTCTTTTTGTGTTGGCAAAGAATTGAAAATTGAGAAAATGTCCATCAATTGGAGAATGGATGAACAAGTTGTGGTACATGATTCTGTTGGAATACCATTGTGCTATAAGAAATGATGAGCAGGAAGCTATCAGAAAAATCACTGGAATTAGCAAAGTGAACAGAATGAGAATAGAAGACACAGTAATAGCAATATTGTATGATGATCAAATGTGAATGACTTAACTATTCTCAGCAATACAAGGATCTAAGAAAATTTCCAAAGAACTTATGGTGAAAATGCTATCCATCTCCACAGAAAGAATTGGTGGAGTATCAATGTAGAACATACTTTTTTAAAACATTATTTTTCTTGTTAATTTTTTTGGTCTGTGTTTTCTTTCATAACATGACTAAGATGGAAATATGTTTTTCATGATGTCACATGTATAAACTATATAAAATTACTTTCCTTTTCATGAGGGCAGGTGAGAGTGAACGATTTTGGAGCTCATCTTTTTAAAATGAATGTTAAAAAATATTGTAACATGAAATTGTGGAATTTTTTTTAAAGAACATAATCAGATTCTTTTTAATATCAACTATTTGCTCCTAATTCTTCTTTCTCCACCATGTAAACTAACCTTCTTCCACATGATAGACTTGAATTCCTTTTCCTCCTAATGATTAAATGTTCACCATTCCAAGTTTCTTTACTATGAGTTTGTTTCCAATCATCATCCCAGTTGCTTTCTTCAGGACATTTTTCTTTAAATATTGTTCAAAATTGTTATTTTTCATTTTTAAATGCTAAAGTTAGCAATATTCTTCATCAATATTTTGGCATTATTTTAATAAAGGATTATACTTATCTTTAGGAAAAAAGTATGCTTGATTAGAATCAGTTATTTGAACCTAGAAAATCTCAAAAGAGCTATCTACAAAGCAGCGATGTTCATCTGATGACAGCTAATTGAATCACATAATACCTAGGAGCAAATTCTCAGTTTATGGAATTATCATTGCAATGTTACATACTATCAATTATCACAATGTACAGTAAATAATTTCACTGAACTTTAATGGATTTGTAAACTCAAGAAAAGTTTGAAAATTAGATCCCCTAGATTACTAGAGACTTTGATTCTTAACTCAATCAAATGTGATTTGACATCACAAAATATATACTTTTGTTGTGTGAAGAATAGACTTTTCCATTAAAATATGCACTCATAAAAAGTTATTTTTAAAGGACAATTGTATAAGTTTATAAGTTTCGAAGGAGGTACTAACCTACATTGGCAGAGATTGTTACCTTGTCAGATACTTCCAATGACAGCGAAATACAGGTCTGATCCAATTTTTTTTTAAAGCTTTCCCCCTCTCCCTCCTATCTATTCCTTTCTAGATGATTGACTTTCTTGCCTACATTTTAGTGACACAAATACATTAGATATGTGTGCATAATTCTAGCTCATTAAATGTGGATAAAATGAATTCAATACATACCATTATGAAAATCTCTGAAATCTTTCAGACCAAAGGCAAGAGAAGTGCATCATATGAATATATTTAGATCCACATGTCCACTATGAATTGTAAACATCCAGATCTGTATCTGTCAGGAGAAATTTAGTTGACTTTTTGTGTCATTGTGATGCATTGAAAGGAAGTATCACAGAAAATATGCATCAGTATGTTATAATAAGAGAAGGTTAATTTCAGAAAGTCTTCAAATTCACTTATCTGATAATTAGGGAAGGGTTCAGAGTCCTTATGTGGGCACATGATCACTTCAAATATACACTTCACTATATTTCCCAGGACATCACCTAATAAATATTTGTTCAATAAATTAATAAGAGTAAAGGGCAGCAAAGCATCACATGTCTTCTAGCTTACTATCTCTCCCATTAATATGAGCTACTAGGGAGATGGATAGAAAGAGGAATGTGTGGTACCACACTGAAGTTATTTTGGAGGAAATAATATAATGAAACACAAGAGATCATGTCAGACTTCTGGGTCAAGATCTGGTGTAGCTTTGCTCGTAAATTGAAAATCTGCTTGCAACCACAGAGATAGCATAGAATACTGTAAAGAAGAATGTTTTATTTGGGGCCAGAGAATATTAATTTTAAGAGTGGTTCTACCACTTACCATGGGAGACTTTGAACATTTCATTTATCTATTCTCAGTACCTTCATTAACAAAATATTAAGAACGACGATCTGCATTATAGAAAAAAAAATTGTCTCAGATACAAATCTATATTCCTGATCTGATATGCTATATTGTAAGTGTCACAATCTTCAAAGCTAGGCAATGAGAAATATTTTCATTTACAAAGTCATCAGATATTCCTTGAAGGAAGTGTTTGGGGAAAAAATATCGACTAGTACCAAAATTATGCTGAAGATTACAAGGGAGTACATTCCTCTATGCCACGATGATTATAATGGGTGATGGCAAATCCCATCAGATTCCTAAAGGCTTGAGAAATTTGAGTCTCAGGAAATAAACCTCAATCTGGGCAATTTGGAGATAAATTAAATGAACTCCATCTTTATCTTTACTGAAAGTTAATGTCCAAGAAAAATTAAGATTCCATGACCTCCACACATCAATAAGCAAATATTTCTTAAATGCTTAAGAATTGTTAGGTATATCCCAAAATCATTTGAAGAAGATATCACAAAATAGATCAGCAGATTTTGGCCATTTTCAAGAAATCAAAAAAGTTCCATGGTTATAAACTCCTATGTGGAAGAAAAGGTGCAGCTAAAGAAAACATTTCAATGAAAAAATATTGCATACGGTATGATAGATCTAGATGGAAAACAAAATGAAATAAAATTGACATACTTCTAGTCTTGAATACTTCATGTTTATTATGTTAGGGTCAAAATTATTGTTACTTCTGAGATCATTGTAAAGTGAGAAACAGAGAAAGGCAAAGATAGAGACATAGTGACATGATACTGAGACAAAGAGACACAAATACAAAGATGCAGAAAGAGACAGAGATAATCTGTATATCAGCTTACTTTCATAAAAATCAGAAAAAAAGATAAGATCGCAGGAATAAATGGAAACCTTGAGTGTAATTGAGTGAAAAATCATGCTTGACAGAAATAGGTCTCTTTATATTCCTGAAAGAAAAAAAAATTGGCTTTGAATTGTAAGATGGTAAAATGCCCATTAATGTCACTCATTTTACTTTTGGATAAATTTTCTTTATTAAAGTATTTTATTTTTTCAATTACATGCTAAAACAATTTTAACATTCATTTTTAAAGTTTTAAATTCCACATTCTCTCCTTATCTCTCTCTCTCTCTGCAAACCACTCATTCAGAAGGCAAGTAATTGATATAGGTTTTACATGTATAATCATGCAAAAAGTATTTCCATGTTAGGAGTATTGTGGAAGAAAACAGACATCTCTCCATCTCACCCACTTCCCCATAAAAAACAAGAAAAATAAGTATGCCTCAAACTCATTCAGATTTCATCAGTGCTTTCTGGTGAAGTGGAAAGCATTTTTTCATCATAGGACCTTTGGAATTGTCTTAGAATCAATGTATTGCTGAGAATAGCTAAGTCATTCACAGTTGATCATCACACAATATTGCTATTAGTATACACACTGTTTTCCTCGTTCTGCTTACTTCCCTTTGCATCAATTCATGTAAGTCTTTCCAGGTTTGTTTTTATTTTCTGAAAGCATTCTGACTATAATTTCTTACAGCATAATAGTAATCCATCATAATCATACGCCAGAACTTATTTAGCCATTCCTCAACTGATGGCCATACCTTCAATTTCCAATTCTTTGTCATCAAAAAAGAGCTGCTCTATGTATTTGTATGTATGTATGTATGTATGTATGTATATGCACACATATATCTATGTCTATATATTTATCTATTACTACATAAATAGATAGTAAGATAGATAAAGACATAGATAGACATATCTATAGCTCCTTTTCCCTTATTTTTATCTCTTTCAGATAAAGATCTAGTAATGTTATTCCTGGGTCAAAGGATATGCACAGTTTTATACCTTTGAGTATTACACATAAAAACAATTTTGGGTCAGTCCACCAAGTGTCCCAATTTTCCCACATTTCCTCCAATGTTTGTCATTGTCATTTTCTGTCGTATTAGCAAATTTGAGGTGTGAAATGGTACTTCAGAGTTGCTTTCATTTGCATTTCTCTAATCAACAGTGATTTAGAGCATCTTTTCTTATGCCTATAGATAGAATTGATTTCTTTCTTCTGCAAATTTTGACCATTTATTGAGGAATGACTTGTATACTTATAAAGTTGACTCAGTTCTCTATGCAGCTTGAGAAATGAGACCTTCATTAGAGAAACTTGCTGTATTTTTTTTTCTCTTTGTTTTCTACTTCCTTTTAATTTTGGCTACATTGCTTTTTTGGGCAAAAAACTTTTAGCTAATTTAGTGTAATCAATTATCAATTTTAGAACACATAATGCTCTCTATATCTTATTTTGTCGCAAATTCTCCCCTTTTCCATTGATCTGAGAGGTGAAATAGTTTATGTTCCCCAAATTTGCTAATGGTATCACCCTTTATGTCTAAGCCATGTACCCATTTGATTTTATCTTCGTATATAGTATGAGATACTGGTCTATACCTAGTTTCTGCCAAATTTCTCTCCAGTTTTCCCAGAAGTTTATGTCAAATGGTGAGTTCGTATCCAAGAACTTTGTGTCTTTTGATTTATCAAGCGCTTGATTACTATGGTCATTTATTACTGTCTATTACGTACCTAATGTATTCCACTGATCCATGATTCTACATCTTACTATCAGATTGTTTTGATGATTAGTATTTGCAATCTAAAGTGCGGTATGGCTAGGCCATATTACTTCACTTTTTTTTTTTTTTTTACTGATTCCACTATTTTCTAGATATTCTGGGGTTTTTAGATTATTTTTTTCTAGTCTGTAAAATATCTTTTGGTTTTCTTTGTTTTTATTTAATAAGATTAACCCATGATTTATTTATTTTATTGGTTTGTTTGGGTTTTTTACCATGAAACTAGCTCCTAGATTTATTTATTAGTTCTATGGTTTTCTTATTTTCAATTGTATTAATATCTTCTTTGATTTTCAGAATTATGAATTTGGTGTTTAATTGGAGATTTTTAAGTTGTTTTCTTCCTACTTTTTTATTCGGTTGCATGCCCAACTTGCTGATCAGCTTTTTCTCTATTTTATTGGTGTAAGCATTTAGAAAGATAAATTTCCCCCAAGTTGGTTGGTTATTTTACTTCCTTCTCGAAGTGGACAAAATGACATCATTTCATGGTGGGAACAACGTACAGTGTGTCTAACTATTGAACCAATACAAACTCAAAAGGCTCTACTACAAGTCAGGTACAAATAGTCCCTTTGAACATTTGGAATGGAGATGTCTCTAATTTTGGCCATCTAATATTTCTTTTAAGCTACTGCAATTCTGCTTTGCTCATGAAGAGCCTTGTTTTCTTTCATGTGGATATATCATGCTATGGGGACCCTGTGCCAGTATTTCCCCATCTCACATTTAATTCCAAAATTACTCAGAAAGACCTTGTATTGCTTCTTTTGACATCTATGTAAATGTTTCCCTTGTTTAAGTTCTCTTTAAAATACTCTTTTTGGCAAACATACTTCTGGCATTTGAACAACCTAACTATCCCATTGGAATCATGCTCTCTGAAGTA
Source organism: Bettongia penicillata ogilbyi (assembly GCA_023548195.1). Lineage (NCBI taxonomy): Eukaryota > Metazoa > Chordata > Mammalia > Diprotodontia > Potoroidae > Bettongia > Bettongia penicillata. The sequence goes on along the minus strand of JAJHZJ010000413.1, from coordinate 15,307,989 downwards.
AAGAGTGAATGCTTGGCACTTCAGCTAGAGAAAGGACCTCAGGCTTTGGTACCTGACCTTGCCAGATGATCTTCAAAACCTTCCTAAGACAATTCAAATATAAGTGATTCAGTTTCCCGGGATGGCACTGGTATGCTGTCCAGGTTTCACAAATATACAATGATGAAGACAGCATAGTGGCTCTGTAAAGCTTCAGTTTGATAGATAGCTTAGATAATATCTTTTCTTTCCCATACTCTTCTCGGGAGCCTCACCAACACTGAGCTAGCTCCAGCTCTACATGCATCAGCTTCATCATCTATGTGTACATCCCTGGAAAGTATCCTGCCAAGGTAAAAGAACTTACCCATAGGATTTAAACTTTCTCTATTTGCTGTCACCATAGTAACTTTCTGTCATTAGGTTCTTTGGTTCTTGTTGTTGTTTGTTCCTTTTTCCATTCTTTCTCTTGACTTTGAACTTTAGGTTAAATTTGGGCTTTGATACTGCAGTGGAGAGCCTACTGTCCCAAACTTCAGGTTTTTCATGCTGCTGTTTTCAGGCCTATTTCTTGGGGTCTGTAAGTTTTCAGTTCTGCCAAGGTTGTATGACCTAAGGATCTCATGGTCACTGCTCTCCTAGTCTATGCTCTGGTTTGTGAGCAATCGTGTGCACGCTTCTCCCCGTACATACACACCAACTCTGACATTATGACCAGGACCTGTTCCCCTGCTAGTATTTCTCCTTTCCCTTGGGATGGCCACCTTGAATCACATATGGGCAATGCAATGAAGTCCTGCATCCAGTGCCAGACAAGAGATACCTTTAAACTCCTTCTGACCAGTTGTGTGACCCTCTTACCTTCTGTGAGCTGAAATATCCAGAAGCTATCATCTACTCAATCATCCCTAAACCCTATTGATGACTTGCTAGTATGTGGGCTGTTTTGGATTGTGTACCACTTTTACCCCAATGAGACAGACCTTTCCTGACAACCATCGATGTTCTTTGGCTAGAAAGTTGTTTTACCTTATCCTTTTGTTGATACTGCCACTCTAGAATTCATTTTCATGTATTATTTTTAAGGAATTTGGAAGAAAATGTGGGAGACTTAGGTGACTCCCTTTACTCAACGTTTACTCTGGCATCTTGACTTCTTTTTAAATACTTCCTAATACCCATAAACTTGTTTTCTTGTATTGAACCAATATAAGTCTACTGCTAACTTTCTTATATTGGTCTTTGTTCTGTACTTTGGAGAAAAAAAAAAACACATCCACTACTTCACGTACATGAAAGCCTTTATATTCTTTGAATTCAGCTATCATGGGTGTCCCTAAGTCTCTTCTTTTCAGTAAATACGCCATGATCTTTAGGGGTAGCTAGGTGGTGCAGCAGATAGAGCACCAGTGCAGGAGTCAGGAGGACCTGAGTTCAAATCTTATCTCAGACACTTGACACTCACTAGCTCTGTGACCTTGGGAAGGTCACTTAACTCCAATTGCTTCATCCTGGGTCATCTTCAGTCATTGTGATGAATATCTGGTCACTGGATTCAGATAGCTCTGGAGGAAAAGTGAGGCTGGTGACCTGCACAGCCTTCCCTTACTCAAAACAAAGTCAAGTGCAAGTTATGTCATTATTTCTCTGATTGCATGGTCTTCTTCGGCAATGAAGGACAAACATACACATGGTCTTTGAAGGAATGGAATCATTTCTGGCATACTTATCAACTCAGTCTTAATTTCGTTAGTCTTATTGTCTTTCATAAATCTGTTCAGAAGTGACTGTAATATGTTAGCTGTGGTCTAACTATGTAGCTTACAACTAGATAACTTTTCATTCTGAGTTATATGCTTCCATGAAGACAGTATAAAAACATATTAGTTCTGAGTGCTTGAATGCATGAGTTTGTGTGACACTTTTTTCCCCTACCAATATTGCATTCTCTATAAATCTTAAGATCTCCTTAACATACCCTACTATCAAGACATGTCTTCCCTATTCTATAACCATGTGACTGATTACTTTTAACCTCAATATAAGGTTTTTTATTTATCCTAATAAATTTAATCTTAGTAAAGTTATTGATATTTTTTGCTTGTTTAATTCTTTAAAGTTTTGATTCCATAATTCAATGTATTACACATCATCACTACCTACATGTCAAATCTGATAAGTAATGTCCTCTATAGTCCAACTGATAAAAAATGCATTGAATATGGGGATAATGACATAATCATGCTCCCCACCCCATCCCAAGAAGACTACTCTCCAGGTTGGCATCAATCCATTAATCTCAACATTTTGGTTATATTCATTCAACTTGCTCTAAATACATCAGGCTGATCCAGCATCCTGCCTCCCAGCATTATGGATGTAAATACCATGGCCAGTAGTTATAGTGAAACAGACGTGTCTCTCCTGGATCAGCACTAAAGCAGCAGATGGTGTGTCAAAATGTTTGTAGTTAAACAGAACTACTGCCACTACTTAGAACCTTAAATAAGGAATGTACTAAAGTGGTCACCTATTTAATCTTGTGTCTGAACAGAAATAACATCTACATTTGTTTCCCTTGACCAAGTCTTCACATTAGATGGCGCATGCCTCTTTAAATACCATTACAACCTAAGAAAATGAGGCCTAGTTAAACAAAATACCTTGCTTATAGTCACTTACTTACAAAATATTAGAGCTTGGGACCTAAACTAAGTCTCTCTATTCTAAGTCAAGAAGTCTTCCTCCTATACCACACTGCCTCTATCTATTTGGTGAATAAATATTTCTTACATAACTACAATTCACAGAACCCTGCTCATAAATTTAAACTCCATTAGATTTTTTTTAATATATATTCCCAAACAATTTAACAAATCTCAAGTTTAATCCTGGCAGTGTGAAGTCATGACAAAGTTCATAACTGTTTCAGTTGTAGACATGAGAAGAATATATAAAACTAGAAAAACTTCTTACGATTTAACCATAAATATGAAATATTAAGTAATTTACTATAACTAATCCTATATTTTTCAGGAAATTTTTTTTTTAATTCTGAATTGTTTTTGTAGTTGATTCACATTTTATATTGGAATGATTCATCAAATTTTTCTTTTCTTTGGAGCATCCACAATCATCCAATAGAATGAATTAGTTGGATGGTGCAAAGGAAGTAGAAAATGCTATACATCAAAAATATTCAATTACATAATGGAAGATAAACAGGATAGGAATATATATGCATAATATTATATGGGTATATAGCAAAAAATAAACCAAAAAAATAACTCATGCTCAACTGAGATAATCATTTAAATGTGTCTCTCCTTGGGTACAAAAGGGAGCATCATTATTCTTGATATTAAAAATATGTAGATAAGGTTATCAGTGGGAGTGAAGGCCTGGTGTGGGAGAATTCTGATCATCTGATCAGCACAGAGATAGCAACAAACAGAACTGAAAACCTGAAAGAAAAATCAAACTAAGAGATGTTATAGTGAAGATAAACAAATGACATTAGGGAACAAGGAACATGCTCCTTCCCCTCTTGGCCTTGTGTTATAGGGGAATGTGCAAGCAAGTACCCAGTACTTAAGAATGCTACTAGAATTGTAGAGTCTCCAGAGGAATATATGTATTTGTAAACATCAGAAGGTAGAATGTGTGTATGTGGTAGTGCAGAATGAAGGGAAGTTTATAAATAATGAGACATGGGTTCAAAAGGGACTGAGAGAAAATAATGACTGGTTGGAGAGAGTTGAGATTACCAGGAGATAGATGGTTGTGTGCTTAAGAAATAGTGTAATTGGAGGACCACAATTAAGGAAGTAAGATGGTGAGGATTGACAGTTGTAGGGAAAGTCATAAAGTAAGGGCATGTGTACTACTGAGTAATCAGAGATGCTTGCAGATTGAAGCAGTTCCATAAGATTAACACATCTCAAACACTCGTCCCTGCATCGGCTTCAGTTTCTCTGTCTCTCTGTCTCTCTGTCTCTGTCTCTCTCTCTCTCTCTCTCTCTCTCTCTGTCTCTCTCTGTTTCTCTGTCTCTCTCTCTCTGTCTCTCTCTCTGTCTCTCTGTCTCTGTCTCTCTGTCTCTCTCTGTCTCTCTGTCTCTCTCTGTCTCTCTCTCTGTCTCTCTCTCTGTCTCTCTCTGTCTCTCTGTCTCTCTCTGTCTCTCTCTGTCTCTCTCTCTCTCTCCCTCTCTCTCTCTCTCTCTCTCTCTCTCTCTCTCTCTCTCTCTTCCTTACAACTTCTGTAATGGGAATAAAAATAGTAATATCTCCTCACACTCCCGATATGTTTCCAAGATGCATCTAGAAATGTTAGAATCATTTTAGAGGGAAGAAAAGACTACAGCAATCAACTTGTTCCACAAGTGAGCAGCCTTTCCTCCCATATTAGAGAATAAGAGGGAAATTTTTCTGCTAAAAGTCTGTTTACCTTGAAATTATAAAAATTTAAGGAGAATACTTTTAAAATATCATCTTTGACATAAAAAATCCCAAATCGTGTTACTTCCTGATGGTTAGGCATGCAATAGTGTTTGACATTAAAATGCTTCTGACAACTTTTACTCTTCTTTGTTGACTATATTAATAAAGCTTTAGAAGTTCTCCCATTTTAAAGTACTAGTAGTCTCCTTCTCTTGGCAAAGAAAAACTCAGTTGAGTCAGTTATGCTATAATAATATTATTGTTATGATTGGATCACTACTGAACCTTATTTTCCTCCAGCAATCGTTAGGTATTCCCTGTTCTAGAAAACAACAGCAAGAACACCAGTAGTGAAAACAAACAAACAAACAAAAATTACCCTTTGACCTTAGAATCTTTTCAAATTGGCCTATAATTCTCCCTTTCCATTCTTTACCAAATTTCTACAAAGAGTAGTCTATGTTCATACACAACAACTCCTTACCTCTATTTTTATTCCTGTTAATATCAGGAACATTTCAGCTTCCACCAACTGTTCAGATCACTTCACCCCCAGATCTAATAAAGATTTCAAGATTCATGGGAATTTTAGGTCATGATCTTATTATGTCTCTCAAACTGAATACCAACAAATAACAATACATTTTAACAATATATTTTTTTTAATTTTAGAAAGGACTTTTAACTAGGATTATCAGGAATAAATAGCATTCACAAACAAAAAAATAATAAATGTAATGCTTCACAAACAAATATATCAGCCTTTGAAAAATGATGTATAAAACAAAAAAAAAGGATCCTCAGCAATAGTCTTTGATACATTAGATGAACATATTAAGAGACCTTGGTATAATCCAATGGGTTCTACCTACCTATACACAAAACCAAGAAGATTTTGTTACCAGACATAAATGAGGAAAAACACAAGTAGTGGGGTCACACTTCAAAACCTCAGTGTAAACTTTTCCAGAGGTAGAAATTAATTTGAACAGAAAAGTATTTCCTTCAGTTTCATCAATATGACTCCCTTGGGGACCACAGCATTGAATAAAAGAATCTTACTTAATTCCAAAATTGAACATATATACTTTAATCCTATATTCTTCCAAAGAATATCCTTGTAATAATTGGAACTTAGTTGAAAAAGAAAGCATGTTCTGCTTGTCTCTCCCAATTCAAACAGCTAGATTGAATCAAGAAGTAGCCCTGTCACTATGATGAACAAGATAGCTAAAGACACAACTATTACACATTAATTGTTTACATGTAATTACAAAAAAAAAAATCAGGGAACTTCATAAGGGATCTGATAACAGCATCCATACACTAATCAACTCCCTATATTCTATTTTATGAGCCCAATACTGAATGGTAATTGTTATGTTCAAAGTAATTAACAGTATCCTAATTGCCATAGGCAATGGGCCCTTTTTTAGATCTCATTCTCCTTGTTATTTCTGAAGCATTTCGCCAAGTGATTCTCCTTGATTCACATCTCTTCCTTGGCTTCTAGGAAAATTTATTAATTATTACTGGGCTTGTCATTCTCTATAACTCAGCAAACATTTAATTAATATCTACTGTGTGCGTGCCCTGTCCTAGCTGTTAGGGATAAAAAATAACAACAAAACAGACATTTGAATCAAATAGCTTACATTATATTGATTGTATTGGACAAGGTCTATGTATTTCTTTCCTTGATGTCTCTCCATAAAACTGAGCAAAATGATATTTTGCCAAAATGATATTTGAATCAATTTTTCCTTTCTCCCAAGTACCAACCAAAAATATCTTCAGGCAACAAAATTTTCATCCCTAAAGATCTTCAAGAGAATGAATGATCACCTCCCAGTGAACTACTTCAGATATGAAAACCTTTAAATTACCTTAAAATCTGATTCATATATGTGTATATATGACACCGTGGGAAAATATATACATATACTTATATTAACACATACACATATACATGTACATGTGTGTATGTATGTACATATGTATGTATCCCCAGAACATCTTAGAAAGTTGAACTCTGGCTCTATCATTCCCTTGATATAAATCAATTTCTTTTAGGGTTGCATTTGAAATTATAAATTATCTGAACTGGAACAAATCTGAGAACCAATACAATTAAAATTTCCTTGTTTTACATAGTTAAAAATGGAAGGCAAAAAATTGAAGATTATTCAGTGCTAGTGGTATCCAGTTCAGTGTAGCATTTCACAAATAAGAAATTGTTCTTTATACATGCTGCAATAGATTAGAAGATTGGTAGATAGACAGTCCTTTAATTTGACTTAGCTATGACACCAAAATGTAATTACATGCAATAATATAATATATTATATATAATGTATAATAACATTAAATATATTATATATAAATATATAACATGAAATATATTACATAATTTAATATTAGAGATAGAAAGAACATTATAGATTATCTAGATCAATGGGGATCATTTTTACAAATAAGACTCAGAAGTGCCTGAAATCTCATGACTAGTAAAGGAGACAGAGTTGGGACTTTAAACCAGTTCTTTTGAAGTTAAGTCCATCATTCTGTTAAATCATTATATCTCTTTTTGATAACTTGAATATAAAAGGAGATTCCCAATGTCAAATTTAACAAGAAAGATAAAGATATATAAAAAAGAAAGTTTCCTTCCAGTTTAATAGTAAAATTTGTTAATTCTTTTTTTAAATGTAGAGCAACAAGAAATCCAATAAACAGAAAAATGTCTTTTGTATTGACACCCTGGTTGTAACAGGATAAAATATTAGCATTTCCATTCAGAGTCCTGTCCACAATCTGATCAATCAGCACAACACATGCAATAATCCAAGAAGAGTTTTCTCATAAGGAGAAAAACAAATATGTCTTTGCCATCTGCTCTGTTGTCCATCAGGCTGAATCATCAGTAAAGCATTTTAGAGTCTCATTACTTTGATTAACTTCAAAAAATTGTGTTTAACTGATCATTTTGGTAAACTATTTTTCAGCCAATTTCTCTATTTCATTAACCTTGGCAATATGTTTTAACAATTTAACTCACTATAGAATTCAGTCTTGAGAGGGAAAATATATTTTCTGTTTTGGTATCATTTTGTCTGAAGAAAAATTTACAATTTTGTAAATCTTGGAAATCTTTCAACAGAACAAATGGGTTGTATGACATAAAAAAATATAGTACCTTTGTTAAAGGTATAAATCATCACATTCTTATTTCAAAAAACTAAACTGGGATAGGAATTGGACTAGAGTTTTCATTAATATAAAAAACTACCTGTTAAGAAAATTCCCTCTATACACATTGGTACACTCTCTGCAATGTACAGTCTTAAATAGTGGCTTAGAAGATACCAGCAACTTCCTTAAGCTCTCCCATTTTCCCTTTTAAATAATGTTGTAATGCCTCAGGTAAATTCAGGAGAGACAGAGCCAACAAAAGGTTGGAGTGAAATAATTTTCGAACCTAGAGAGTTGGCAGAAAATGTCTATATCATTGGGATGAGAGTAAAGCACAGTTCAATGCAGGCCACACCTCAGCAAACAGCTGGGCTTGGAAACAGCAATTTCCAGAGGTACAGTTCCAGGGCACAGGAGAGTAATTGTGGAGACCAATGGGACAGGCCAGAAGAATAGTAATAACACCTCTCCTTAAATTATATCACCTTGGAAGAACTGAACACTTGCAAATCTCCAGACTTAGTTCATAAAACAGCAGCACAAGGAACTGGAAATTTGCAACAGTGTCCTCTCCACCCAGGGAGCAGAGCCCTTTCATGTAGAGCTAAAGATCAAGAAGCAAGCAGGAAAGAAAGCAAATAACAAGCAAAAAAAAAGGTTAGAATGTTGCTGTAGTAACAGGGAAGATCAATGCACAGACTTAGGAAAACAACACTGTCAAAAGAGTTACATGACAAGCCTCAGAAAAATGTGAGTTGGTCTCAGGAACAAGAAAAAATCCTGGAAGAGCTTAAAAACGATTTTACAAATCTAATTAAAAGGTAGAAGAAAAATTGGGAAAAGAAATGAGAATTATGCAAGAAAATCATGGAAAAGAGTCAACAGTATCATAAAGTAGGCACATTTTTAAAAATAATATCTTAAAGAACAGAATAGGCCAAATGATAACAGGGACGCAAAAATCCACTGAAGAGATGAAGTCCTCAAAAAGTAGAATTGGTCAAGCATAAAAAATATGCACAAAAATTGATGGAAAAGAAAAAACTCCTTAAAAAGCAGAATTATCCAAATGCAAAAGATAAAATAGCTCACTGGAAAAAATATCTTTTGAAAAATAGAATTGGGCAAGTGACTCCATGAGATATTAAGAAACAATAAGACAAAATCAAAATAATGAACAAAATAGGAGAATATTTGAAATATCTCACTGGAAAAACAACTGACCTGGAAAACAGATTGGGGAGAGAAAATTTAGAAATTATTAGACTACCTGGGGACACAATAAAAAAATCCTAGATATCATCTTTCAAGAAATTATTAATGAGGGATGCGTTTATGTCCTACAATTAGAAGGTGAAATGGAAATTGAAGGAATCCATCGATCACCTATTGAGGGAAGAATCCCCTGAATATTGTACCAGTAGCTCCCAGGTCAAGAAAAAAGTGTCAGAAGGAAAACACATTTGAGGATGGACAGGATGAAAGGAGAGAAAGAGAAGGATAAATGGGGAAATTAGGATGGATGGAAATATCCAGATAGTAATTGTAAATATGAATATGAAAGGGATGAACCCAACCATAAAATAGAAGCAGATGGTAGAGCAGATGAAAAGTCAGAATCCTACAATATGTTCTTTGCACAACATACACTTGAAGCAGAGAGACACAAAGAAAGCAAAGGTAAGGGGCTAAAGTAGAATCTGTTACGTTTCAGGAGAGGTAAGAAAAGCAGGGATAGCAATCATGACCTCAGACAAAGCAAAAGCAAAATTAGATCTAACTAAAAGGGATAAGCAAAGAAACTGAATTTTGCTGAAAGGGTTTATGTTATTCAGTCATTTTTCAGTCATGTACAACTCTTCATGGCCCCTTTATGGGGTTTTCTTGATGAAGTTACTGAAGTGACTGACCATTTCCTTCTCCCTTTTCCTTCTCCCATTCAGGGTCACACAGGTAGTAAATACCTGAGGCCATATTTGGACCCAGGTCTTCCTGACTACAGTTGTGGCAATCTGCCCTCTGCACCACTAGGTGTCCATTGCTAAAAAGTACATAGAAAATGAGGTAATAGCAACACTAGACATACATGCACCAAATAGTATAGTCATTCCCCAATCAATAAATGCTCAAAGGATATGAACAGGCAGCTTTCAAATTAAGAAATAAAAGCTATGTATAATCATAGAAAAATGCTGTAAATAACTATTGATTAGATAAGTAGAAATTAAAACAGCCCTGAGGTGCCACCTCATACAAATCAGATTGGCTAATATCACAGAAAAGAAAATATAGATGCTGAAGGGCACGTGGAAAAATTAGAACACTAATGCTCTATTGGTGGAGTTGACAGATTCAACCATTCTAGAGAGTAATTTGGAACTATGCTCAAAGGATTGTAAAACTACATATTCTTTGGCCTAACAATACCACTACTAGGTTTGTATCTGAAAGAGATAAAAAAGAAGGGGGTGGGGAGGGGAGTAATGTACAAAAAATAAATTGTAACAGTTTTTGTTTGTGGTGGCAACAAATTGGAAATTGAGAGGATTCCGATAAATTTGGAAATTGCTGAACAAATTATGGTATATTATTTTGATGGAATGATATGCTATAAGAAATGAGGAGGAGGATGCTTTAAGAAAAACCTGGGAAGACTTGTGTGAACTAATGCTAAGTGAAGTGAGCAGAACCAGGAGAACATTGCACACAGTAACAGTCTAACATGTTTCAGTCATGATACCATGGCAGGCACACTGTCTTGTAGAACTCTTGGGCACAGCTATATTTCAATTCTCTGTCTAATTTATTATAAGGAAAGGTAAGGCAAAAATAATATTCCACAAATTCTTTTTATGATTATTTTATGGTATTTGTGAAGTATCTTCTTTCTTAAGTAATTATCAGCTATGTGAAAGGCACTGAGCTGGAGAGTTAAAGGGGGGAGATCAAATGCAGCCTTACAGTAACTTAGATTTTATTGGTGTTGGGGATGAGTTAGGGCATACAAAATATTCACAAATAGTATACAATATATGTGTATATGTGCATGTGTGCATATATGTGCACATACTATTTATAAAGTATATAAACACATAATGTATAAGATATAAAATATACAAGTATACTATATAAAGTGTCTTCATACTTTATATATATTATATGTAATGTAAAGCATATTATATGTATGTGTAAAGGATAATAGAGGTAATATCAACATATTAAAATATAATATATAAATTATGTGCAAAATTTATATATTACATTGTGTCTATATACTTTAAAAATAGTATATATGATATATACTTTTTGTTTACTTTTTTTGCGAACTTATTGAATGCCCCACACTCAATCCCAATAAAATCTAAGTTGCTGAGGTTGTTTTTATATTTGGTTTTTGTCTTTATCTCTCTAGCATATAGCATAGTGCCTTGCACATAGCCAGTAATTACTTCAGAAAGAGAACACTTCTCAAACATATTCATTTTCGTATCATAAAATAATTATAAAAATAGTTCACAGAATTTTACTTTTTTACTTACCTTTCCTAACAACAAATTAGGTGGACAATATAAATACTGCTGTACCCCAGAATTTTGCAACACAGTGTACCTACAGGGCATGAATGAATATGTTTGAATAAGTTAGGCGGTGTACCTATCATTCTGGATGCTGTATGATTCACTTAAATACAGAGTTGAGTATAGAATTAAAAGAAAAAAATGAGCAACTAAAAGTAGGCAGTAAAAGGCACAAACAGACTCTAATGCCTCTTTAGAGGGTCTTCCTCTTCCTACAAAGAAAATGGCAGCAAATCAGTCAGAGTAATCAGAGCCCTTTGGACATATTTGCCAATAACATAAACCTAAATTTATGAAGTTTTCAGAAAATGAATTCTAAAGTGTTTATTCACTGGCATCAAACAAAGATGGGCTCATTCTGATTAACCTTTTTTGTCTTTTGCAGTAAGTCAGTTTCTACCTGACTTGGTGTCTCTTTTATAGCATTTCAAGTTCTAATGATGTAAATGAAAAGTGTGGGGGAACCATCTCTTTAATATCCATTATTGTCAGTCTTCAGTTCCATGGAGAAACAACATAACAGTGGAGAGAATACAGGAACTGGAGTGATTAGGTCCTAAGTTCAAATCCTGCTTCCAACACTAATTCTGAGATTATGGAGATGTCACTTAACCTCCCCATGACTCAAGTTCATCATCTATAAAATCTACAATACAATACAATCTAATGCAAAGACTTATTGTGGGAATCAAATGAGATAGGTAATTGACATGATTTTATTGATGTAAAAATTCTTATTTTTGAAATAAGAAATTCCTAGATAAGGAAACTACCTCTACTAATGCAGGTCAAAACACCTCTGCAATTCATAATATTGAGAGTGCTTCCTGGAGCACCAAGACATTGAATGACTTACCCAGGGTCACATAACCAATGCATCAGAGGTAGAAAAATCCATGTCTTCCTGACTTCAAGGGTACCTCACTCTCTTCTATACTGGCTGCTTCCATTGTACCTCCAGTTCTCCCCTAAAAAATATCCCTATTTTATAGGTGAGAAAACTGGGAGAAATGGAGACAGGTAAATGTCTTGTTCAGGATCATGCAATTAGTGAATTTCTAATGCAAGATTTGGAATTCATCTTCCTGAGTACAAATTCAGCATTTCATTCAATAGCATATAATAAAAACTTTATCTAGCTGTCCAAAAAAGTGCATATAATGATATAAAATGCCAAATATAATTATTTTGTACAGGATTTCTTTAATAAGCAGCATTTGGACGAGGTATCAGAAGAAGGCAATCAGGGTCACTGAAAGGTACAAAATTATCCCATAAAATGATCAATTGAAGGAAATGGGATATTACTCTAGGGGAGAAAAGACTTGGGATGGGGATGGGGGGAAGCTGTCTGCAAGAATTTGAAATTTCCCTCATGTGGAAAAAGAATTAGGCTTGTTCTTCTAGGATCACAAGCACAACAAGGAATATTAGGATTAAGTTACAAAGAGGTATATTTAGACCTGATGCAATAAGAAACATTCTTATTACTTGAATGCTCTTAAAGTGAAGTAGGAGATGCCTAGTTCCTCTGATGGGAATATTCATGAAAAGATCAGATCACCATGTTGGGCTGTACAATAGAAGAATTTCTTTTTTCAAGAATAATTGTGATCAGATGGATTTTCACCCACCTCTCAGACTCCAATTTTTAGTGCTGATTCATCGAATCCATGGAGTTCTTCCTTAGACTTCCACAATGAAAAGAATTTTCTTTTTCAATGATTGCAATGTATTTATATGATTTTGTCAAGAAAAATGCATTGTTTGATTAAGAATATGATAAAGAGGTTCTGAAATCCTGTTCCATAGTAGAAAGACACTTGTATTTGTGGTCAGAGAAGCTGGATTCAAACTCTGATTCTATCACTGACTATGTTTGTGACATTGGAAAAATTGTAATATCACTGCTCTGTCATTTTTGTTGTGATTTTTATTGGGTGTGTGTTTTTCATTAGTAAAATGAAAGGACTAGACTGATACTATTCCTTTCAGCTCACGAACTTTGCTCCTTTGATGTAACTGATGACTCTCTCTTATTATGTGTAAGCGACTATATATGGAATCTCTTTGAAATGTCCAGGACATCATAAGATTGCTCACGATATTGCCATTAGCACTGTCATTGTTATTATGCCAAGCTAAAATATGTACCAATAATAAGGGTGTCAGATGTCCTTTGACACATGCGTGGCCACATAGTTATAGTGGATTTTAATAGCAATTATGTTTATTAAATAGTGCACAAATAAATAAATTTGGAACATAGAATAGTTACTTACAATAAGAAGAAATAAGATGGTGAACACTAGTTACCATAAGTTAGACAAATTTTTCTGCAGTACCACTTTGCTTTTCCCTAATCCCACAGTGGTTTCAGAAATTCCTAGAGTACATTCCTCTATGGAATACTGTATCTTAGGGATCTCTGGTTCGCCTCTTCAACTGGATCTATCTTAAAGCTTTTATAATCAGAAGTAATTTTGTGATGTTTGAAGAGAGGCAGCAAGGCACAATGGATAGAACATTGGCCTTAGACAGTAAGACTGGGTTCAAATCCTGCTTCAAACACTTAGCAGCTGTATGACCCTGAGTAAATCACTTCATCTTACTGTGCTTGGTTTTCTCTTATATGAAATTAGATGATTTGACTCAATAGTCTCTCAAGTTCCTTTTAATTTAAAATCTGCTATCTCTGACTAAGTTGGCAAAGAGAAATAGAGGTGTGTCTATAAATCAAACCAAGACAATGGAGGAATATGTACTAAGAATTTGAGCTCTGTAAAATAAAGGGCTATTGTTTTTAAAAGTTATATATTAATTTCATATTGCCCCAGGAAATATAACTGAAAAATAATTTGTTTTTGTTCTCAAAAAGAGAGAAAAAAGAGACCTCAAAACTATTTACGAAGTACCTCAGATCTTGTAAAATAAGCCTAATACCCACATAAAAAATCATGTCACAAAAAACTAATAACTCCATAAATGTATCTTCCTCTGTGACATTTTTGTGTGGCTTAGTAATGAAAATTTTGGATATTAAGAATATGAATTATTAATTTAATTACATCACAAAAGAAATTCATTTCACTGCTGCAGAACATTTTTAAAAAATCACAAATGATAGCCCTAATGGTAAGGAAATGGAAGATTTAATTCTGCATATCAACTTTCATTGGAAATGCTGGAAATAAAAGAATAAAAAGTTTATTTGATTTCCAAAGGACTCATATATCTGGGTGAAAATCTCAAAAAATTACATTTTTTCTGACAGCTTTTTAATGATTATATTTTAAGGAATTGAAAACTAATGAAATAATTTATATACATTAATTTTGGACATAGAGAAAGCAAGAGTGACTAAGCATGAGAAATGGTATACATATCCATAGGGCCCATCAATAAGCAACTATACCCCTTCAAAAATCTCCTCCTGTATAGTTCTAAACTTTTTATGATGAAATCAATAAAGGAACAATTTTATGAGTATATTGCCTTTGAAAAAATTATATATCTAACCTGTCAAAGGCTGTTCTGGTAAATATTTAACAATCATTTCTGGGGGCAGGAAGGGAGATATATAAATGAGCACTGAAGTTTAATTGGGATTATTGCGATTATTTTGCCCATCACTTTTTTAAGTCTAAACAATTAATAAAACAATAAATCAAGCCCTAATACATAGAGTTTGCTGATTTCTAGAAATGATATACTCACACTGAAAATTTAACAACCATCTCTCTAGAGCCATTCAAATTGACTCTAGTGATGAGATTCAAAGACTGATCAAGCAGAAGCCCATTATCCCAAGTATGATTTAAAGCCACTTTAAAAGACAATGAGATTCAAATAGGTTGTTCAATGAAATATAAAACTAGATGGGGTAGCTAGGTGGTGCAATGGATAGAGCACCAGTGCAGGAGCCAGGAGGAGCTGAGTTCAAATCTCACCTCAGACACTTGACACTCACTAGCTGTGTGACCTTGGACAAATCACTTAACCCCAATTGCCTCATCCTGGGTCATCTCCAGTCATCCTGATGAATATCTGGTCACTGGATTCAGATGACTCTGGAGGAGAAGTGAAACTGGTGAACTCCACAGCCCTCCCTCACTCAAAACAAAGTCAAGTGCAAGTCATGTCATTATTTCTCTGATGGCAGGAAGGATGAACGCACACATAAAACTAGGTGCCTCACCTAAATAGCCACAGTGGGCAAAACTCTGAAGTTCTGTCCCTTATCACCTCATCTCCCCACCCAAGGCAGGTTTTCCTCTAAATGAATCTCTAGCCTCTCCAGCTTTAATAGGAGGCATCTCCTTGAAGTAGCCTTCTCTTTTGAGGCTGTCCCCTCTCCCTGGAAAGGGCTTTCTCTCTTAAGAAACTGCTTCCTCAGGGATAGAGGCAAGATGGCTCAATAAGAACACAGACTTAACTCTACCACAAATTTCTTCAGATACTTCTAAAAGAGAATCTGAACAAATTTTAGAATGGCAGAATCTACTAGGAGACAGAGTGTGGAAGATTCTCAGCCTAAGACAGCCTGGAAGGACAACAGGAAGAATCTATTACATGGGACTGGACGAGCACAGAGCACACAGGCTGTACCAGCATAAACCCGGCCATAGTGGAAACAAGCAGGAACAATTGGGGTGGACTAAAGTAGAGCAGTGTTGATTCTCAAACATATCAGTACAGGAAAGGAGTCCAGTGGAACTGAGAGAGAAGCACAGTCAGAAAGAAACTGTTTGAGTATTGTGGAAATATAATCAGGATAACACAGAATCAGGCAGTTTCTACATTAAGGGATCAAAGGGCTTGGAATATGATATTCCAGAAGTCAAAGGAACTGGGATTAAAACCAAGAATCACCTACCCAGCAAAACTGAGTATAATACTTCAGGGGGAAAATGGTCATTCAGCAAAGTAGAGAGCATTCAAGCATTCTTGATGAAAAGACCAGAACTGAATAGAAAATTTGATTTTCAAACACGAGAATCAAGAGAAGAATGAAAAGGTAAACAGGAAAGAGAAACATAAAAGACTTTTTAAAGTTGAACTGTTTACATTCCTACAAGGAAAGATAATATTTGTAACTCTTGAGACTTTTCTCAGTATTTGGGTAGTGGGAGAAATTATGTGCGCACACACACACACACACATACACACACATAGATAAGGAATACAGGGTGATTTGAATATGAAGGGATAATTGCTACAAAATTAAAATAAAATGAGGGGTGAGAGAAGAATATATTGGGAGGAGAAAAGGAGAAATGGAATGGGGTAAATTATCACTCATCAAGGAGGCAAGAAAAAATTTCTTCAGTGGATGAGAAAAGGGAGGATGTGGGAGTGAAAAAGGGAAGCATAATCTCTTCACATTTGACTTGAGGGAATGACATGCTCACTTGATTTGGTATGAAAGTATATCTTGCACTACAGGAGAGTAGGAGAGAAGGGAACAAGTGAAGTAGGAAGAATGATAGAAAGGAGGGCAAATGAGAGAAGGGAGTAATCAAAAGCAAGCATTTTGGGGGAGAGACAAGGTCAAAAGAGAGAATAGAATAAATGGGGGGCAGGATAGGATGGAGGGAAATATAGTTAGTTGTACACAATCTGACTTATGGAAGCCTTTTGCAAAACTAGATATATGCAGCCTATATATTGAATAGTCTGCCTTCTCAGTGAGGATGAGAGGGGAGGGAGGAAGAGAAGTTGAAATTCAAAGTATTAGAAATGATTGTTGAGAATTGTTTTTGCATACAACCGGGAAATAATAAATACAGGCAATGGGGTATAGAAACCTATCTTGCCCTACAAGGAAAGAGAAAAAAATGGGATAAGAGAAGGGAAAGGGGTGATAGAAGGGAGGGCATATTGAGGGAAAGGGTAATCATAATGCAAGGTGTTATGAGGGGAGGGGAGAGATGGAGATAAAATTTGAACTCAAAATTTTGTAGAAATGAATGTCTAAAACTAAAAATAAAGAGATAAACATTATGAAAAGAGGAGAATTGCACAAATTGATAAGGAAGCACAAAACCAAAATGGGAAAATTGGACAAATAGAAAAGGAAATACAAAACCTAACTGAATAAAATAACTCCTTAAAAGGAACAATTGGACAAATGTAAAAGGATATGCAAGAATTAACTGAATCAAACAATGAATTAAAAATTAGAATTGGGCAAGTAGAAGTTAATGACTCTATGAGACATCAAGAATCAATTAAACAAAATCTAAAGAATGAAAAAAAAGAAGAAAATGTAAAATCTCATTGGAAAAACAATTGACCTGGAAAATAGATCCAGGAGAGAAAAATCTATGAATTATTGGTTTACCAGAAAGTCATGATGAAAAAAAAAAGGGACTGGACAATATCTTCCAAGAATTCATCAAAGACAACTGTCCTGAGGTGCTAGACACAGAAAGCAAAATAATTTTCAAAAGAATCGACCAAGTGCCTCGTTAAAGAGATCCCAAATTTAAAATAACAAGAAATATTTTTACCAAATTCCAGAATGATCAAGAGAAGGAGAAAACACTGCAAGCAGTCAGAAAGAAACATTTCAAATATCAAGGAACTACAGTCAGGATTACAAGACCTTGCAGCTTCTACATTAAAAAATCAGAGCGATTGTATATGATATTCCATAAAGCAAAAGGACTTGGATTACAAACAAGGAACAATTACCCAGAAAAATTGAGCATAATATTTCAGGCAAGGAGACAGATATTCAATGAAACAAGGGATTTCCAGACCTTCCTGATGAAAAGGTCAGAGCTCAATAGAAAATTTGATCTTCAAATACCAGTCTCAAGATAGGCATAAAAAGGTAAACAGGGAGGAAAACTTATTTTTTAATATAAGTAAACTGCTTACATCCCTATATGAGAGGACGATGCTTGTTAATCTTGAGAAATGTATATTTATTATGACATTTAAAGGGAATATACATAGAGGCAGTGAGTATAAATTAACAGATGT
The DNA here is from genome assembly GCA_023548195.1 of Bettongia penicillata ogilbyi. Classification (NCBI taxonomy): domain Eukaryota; kingdom Metazoa; phylum Chordata; class Mammalia; order Diprotodontia; family Potoroidae; genus Bettongia; species Bettongia penicillata. The sequence continues at coordinate 15,289,813 of JAJHZJ010000413.1, read as the reverse complement.
GATGATAAAAAATGTGATTAGAGGGTGCAAAGAGATTGTAATGGAAGAAGAGAAAAGGAGGAGGCAGAAAATGGCAAATTACATCACAAGAAAAGGTATAAAACACATTAGAGGAGAGGGAAAGAGGGGAGGGAGATGAGGGTTGTGTGAGACTTACTGTCATCTGATTTGGTTAAACGTAAGAATAACATACTCAGTTAAGTACAGAAATCTAACTTGCCCTATAGGCAATGGGAGGGGAAAGGGAAAAGAAAAGGGAGGGGAGGTTGAAAAGAAGGGAACAAATAGTTAGGGGAAAAGGTAGTAAAATGAAGGGGTGCTGAAAGAAAGGAGGGAAGAGTGAGGGAGGTGGTGGTCAAAAATAAAACTATTGTGGAGGGGAAGGGAGAAGGGAGAAGGGAGAAATTAAAACATAAACTGGGGGAAATATGAAGAGACACAGATAGTAATCACAACTATGAATGTGAATTGGATGAATTCTCTCATGAAGAGGAGACTGATAGCAGAATGGATAAAAACCATATTCTTAAAATATGTTGTTTATAAGAAACACATTTGAAACAGGGGGAAACACACAGGGTAAAGGTAACAGTTTGGAGCAGAATATAGTGTGCTTCAGTTGATTTCAAAACAGCAGGAGTGGCAATCTTTATCTCAGAAGAGGCAAAAGTAGAAATAGGTCTAGCCAAAAGAGATAAAGAAGGAAACTATATCCTGCTAAATTAGGCACCATAGACAAGGAAGCAATATCATTACTATACATATACCAAGTGGTATAGCATCCACATTCCTAGAGGAGAAGTTAAGGGAGGTACAGGAAGAAATAGATAATAAAACTATACTACTAAAGGACCTCAACCTGTCCCTTTCTGAACTTGATAAGGCTAACCACAAAATAAACAAGAAAGAAGTTAAGGAGGTGAATAGAATTCTGGATAAGGGAGATCTGATAGATCTCTGGAGAAAAGAATATGCCTTTTTCTCAGCAGTATATGACACATACACAAAAAACTGACCATGAACTAGGGCATAAAATCCTCATAGTTCACAGCAGAAAAGAAGAGATAGTCAATGAATCCTTTTCAGATCATAATACAATAAAAAGTATATGTAATAAAGGGCCATGGAAAGACAGACAAAATTTTAATTGGAAATGAAATAATGTACTCCTGAAAAAAGAGTAGGTTAAACAACAAATCATAGAAACAATCAATAAGTTTATTCAAGAGAATGAAAATAATGAGACAGCCTACAAAAACTCAAGGGATGCTGCAAAAGCAGTTCTTAGGGGAAGTTTTATATCACTGAATGCATACATGAGTAAAATAAAAAAGGAGAAGATCAATAAATCGGGCAGGCAGCTGAAAAAGCTAGAAAAAGAACAAATTGAAAATCCCCAAGTAAATACCAAATTAGAGACTGGGGTCAGGCCTCTGCAGGAGGGGAGAGGGAACTCGCTGTGGGCAAGAAGGCACTGACGGAAGAGCAAGAAGAGAAAGATCTTTGACTGGGACCTCCTAAAGATGAAGGCCATTGAGCCGTATCAGGAAATCTTGGAGGTAAATTTGATCAATGCCAAGAACTATGTAAATGAACACTGCACCAAATACAAACCCCGGCAGCTGATTGCATGGAGTGTACTGTGGACCTTGCTGATGGTGTAGCTCTATGGGTTTATCTTCCAGTCCGAGAGCTTGTTTTCAAGGGCCAAAAAGAAGTTTTTTAGAATCAACAGAAGAGTCCCTATTATTGGTACTAATATCAGAGAGAGATTTAACAAGACCAGGGAAGACATTATCAAGAATCTGTCATTCCTGAAAGTGAACAAGGAGTACGTGAAAAACCTGCTGGCTGAAGGTTTAAGTGCAGGTGACATTCTGGAGAGACTCGAGGGCTACAACTCCCTTGGAAATTCACATTGGGAAGATGGGAAAGTCTCTGGGACAGTGTACAGTGGTGATGAAAAACTCACTGAACTTCTTGTGAAGGTTTATGGAGACTTTGCATGGAGTAATCCATTACACTCAGAAGACATTCCAGGGGTCCAAAAGATGGAGGCGGAGATTGTGAGGATAGTTTGTACCCTCTTTAATGGTGGACCAGAATCTTGTGGCTGTGTGACTTCAGGTGGGACAGAGAGCATCCTGATGGTCTGCAAAACTTATCAAGATCTAGTTTATCAAAAGGGCATCAAATTTCCAGAAATTGTGACCCTTGTCAGTGTCCATGCTGCCTTTGAGAAGGCAGCCCATTATTTTGGGATGAAGCTGATACGTGTCCCACTGAATAAGAAGATGGAGGTTAATATCAAGGCAATGAGAAGGTCCATTTCTGGTAACACTTCAATGCTTGTCTATTCAGCACCTCAGTTCCCCCATGGAGTGACAGATCCTGTCCCTGAAGTGGCCAAGCTGGTTGTCAAGTATAAAATTCCTTTCCACGTAGATGCTTGTTTGGGGGGCTTCCTCATTGCCTTCATGTAGCAAGCAGGCTACCCATTGGATCAGCCTTTTGATTTCTGGGTGAAAAGTGTGGCTAGCATTTCTGTAGATACTCATAAGTATGGATACATTCCCAAAGGCTCATTCGTGCTACTGTAAGCAGCAAGGAGTATAGGCACTACCAGTTCTTCATTTCCCCTGATTGGCAGGGAGGGATCTACGCTTCTCCCACTATAGCAGAATCGAGGCCTGGTGGCATCATCACAGTCTGCTGGGCCACCTTGATGCACATAGGGGAAAATGGCTATGTTGAGACCACCAAGAGTATGATCAGAACCGCCCGCTTCCTCAAGTCACTAGAAAAAATCAAAGGCATCTTTGTTTTTGGGAACTCCGTGCTGCCAGTTATCACTTTAGGCTCTAATAACTGATATTTTTCAACTCTCTAATCTCATGACTGCCAAGGGTTGGAACTTGAATATTTTGCAATCCCATCAAGCATCCACATCTGCATCACCCTGGTTCATACTCGTCCCAAGGTTTCCATGCTGTTTCTGAAGGATATCCGGGAGTCTGTCACACAGATCATGAAGAATCCAAAAGCCAGGACAACAGGCATGGGTGCCATTTATGGGATGTCCCAGACTGTCCCTGACAGGAAGATGGTAGTCGAATTGACAGAGGCCTTTTTGGACAATCTTTTCTCCACACACACATATCAGGGCAGTCAAAAGTATGGTTCCCCCAGATCTCACTGATCCTGTGCCTGAAGATGCCTTCTAGCCATGCTCCTGGACTGACTTATGGAGGAAGTAAGATGCTCTGAACTGAGGTGGTTATTAACATTCCACTTCGAGGGCAACTTCCAAGACATGTGGATTTGAGGGATTCCTCTTCCTTTTCTTCTCTCCAAGCCCCAGGGTTGCTTTTAATTTGGAGATAACTGAAAGAGTTCCTCATGTAATGATCTTGTCCCTGCTTTTATCCCTTCTTAGGTATTTTATTAACTGTTTCACCCATAATCACTGTGTGGCTATTCTGACCTCTCCTGGTTTCTTAGGGAAGCAAGGGTGTGACTCTGGAGCAGTCCTGAGCAGCCTCCCCTTGTCTCTTCCTTTGTCATCCTCAGACAAGTTGGCTATATCTATCTTAAGCAGACATCTTTCCTTTGAACCGATTTGGGTTTCTGTTCCCAACAAGCACCAGGAGTAGGCAGCTGGACCCATTTATGATGATCATGGCTGATTGCTTTGTATTTAGTAGGAGACTGGCTGCCCTGAACCAATATTTTGGTGGGATAAGGTTGGATCAGTCCATTTCTTCCCAGAGAAAGTGGCTCATCTCAGCCCTGCCATTCCCCCAAAGGGAAGACTGCACTGGACTTAGCCACTTCTGTATCAGAAATCCCCTTTTGGTTCTGGGACTGCTACTCATGGTCCTTTTCCTCTGATGGGTTCGGGGTCATCCATAGGTTGGATAAAGAAAATGCTCACCAAGATACTCTGGCAGCTCTGTCCCTGGAGTTTGTTCCCTGAACTGTAGATGGTGTCTCTCCCCTTCCCCCCAAGACTTGCTGCAGTCAGAAGCTTGATTTCACTGTATTGGAATGGGATGGGGACTCAAGCTGGGGTTGGGAGAAGCACGGAATTTTGTTCTCTATTCCTACCTTTGTCTTTTTTTCTTCATGCCATCCTGTAGCATGAAACTGGTAAATGCAATGTAATCCTGGCTACTTGAAGGCACATTTGAAAGGGCATTCACCAATCTGCCTTGACTTATTCTGGCTCGTTTTTGAGGAGGATGTGAGATCTCCATTATAGGCCCAGTTTATACCCCAACCTTGCTCAAATTCCCATGGTACTTATGGCAGGTTGAGCCTCAGGCTTTCTCTCTCATCCCTAACTAAAAGGGAGCAGGCTCAGGGCAACATCTTTATTAGAAATAAAGGGTCTCATGGGGACTGTTCTGGTCCCTGCAATTCCTTGGTAGACTGGTGTCTCAGGTGACATGGGGTAAATGCGTAGATCCCGCATTCACTCCATGCTCTCATTCTCTTTAGTGCCATACTCTGCTGGAGCTGTCCTGCTTTCTGATTTCTTAGTAGCATACCTTTCTCTGCCATAGTAAGCAGCCGTTCCAGACCCCAGGTGTTGGTGAAATGTGTCTACTGATTTCTTTTAATACCAACTCTGGGCATGGGACTTTTTATGACAAAGCTATATGATGTTTTCCTGTGAGCCATTCCCTTCTTCAGAGATCCTGGGAATGTTCAGCTTATCCTCTGGCACAAGTGTGGCAGATCCTGTGAGCTCCCAATGCTGTGAATTTGTACTTCCACATACCAGTGGGGGAGGAGAGTCACATTCTTGTCTTGCTTATTTAAAATACCAGAGTAGTGGAATTGCCAGCTGTTGCTGATTATGTGATAGTATGGCATGTCTGACTTCTTTTACTTGTTTTGCCTGTTTCCTCTACATTTTGCCCCAAGGGATTTGGAGGAAGGCGAGAAGTCCCTTGGAGCCGAGAATCACATGCTTCATTTTCTTTATCAACGATCCCTCTGACCCATTTAATTACTCTGTATAAGGCACTGCTTTGTGGTGGTGCCAATAGTCTGAAAACTGCAGGAATTATACTCGAGTCTCAAGTGTTCTAGGGGATCCAGAGCCCTGGAACCAGCCAGTGGGCATGGATGGAGCTGCAGTCCTCGCCCTTCACTGCATCTGGACCCATGGAGGTCTCTCTGCAGACAAAGCCCCCAGGGTTCTTCTCCAAGGAACTGAGAGTCACACTGGTTGTCAGAGTCACACTGGTTGTCAGTCCTGTTGCAGTCTTAATTCCAAGTTTCACTCTTTTATCAAATCTCTTCCCTTCTCTCTTCCAACTTATATGTAATTGTACTATGATGGTGTGTGTGAGCTTGTCAGCAGCCCATAGCAAGTCAAGTAGCTCTGTCCTTGGTTTACTCTCTCATTTCTTCTTTCTCTTGCTGGTAGAGAAGTAACCATGTGAGACGTACTATCAACTCACTCTTAATACAGTTTTCAGCCTCATAATCGGAAACTTTACGGTACTTTGCCCTATTACCCTCCCCTCCCCCTTCTCCTCTCTGATTCCTCTGCCAAGCTGCGGTAGTAACCTTGAAAAACAATTAAACATCTAAAACCTTCAAAAAAATACCAAATTAGAAATACTGAAAACCAAAGGACAGATTAATAAATTTGAAATTAAGAAAACTATTGAGCTAACCAATAAAACTAAGAATTGGTTTTATGAAAAAAAATAATACAATTTATAAATCTTTGGTCAATTTGATAAAAGAAAGAAAGAAGGAAACCAAATCAGGAACATCAAAGATGAAAAGGGCAAATTCATCTCCAATGAGGAGGAAATTAAATCAATAATTAGAAATTACTTTGTCCAACTCTATACTACCAAATTTGACAATGTAAGTGAAATGGATGAATATTTTAAAAATTATAAATTGATCAGATTAAGAGAAGGAAAAGTTAAATATTTCAATGACCCCTTCTCATAAAAAAAAAATGAATAAGCCATTAATGAACTCCCTTGGAAAAAAACCTTCAGGGCCAGATTTACAAGTGAATTCTATCAAATATTTAAATAACAGTTAATTCCAATAGTATATAGACTATTTGTGGAAATTGTCAAAGAAGGGTTCCTACCAAATTCTTTTTATGATACAAATATGGTGCTGATACCTAAACCAGAAAGAACTAAAACAGAGTAAGAAAATTATAGACTAATTTTCCTAAAGAATATAGATGCAAAAATTTTAAACAAGATATTAGTAAAAAGATTACAGCAACTTATGATGAGAATAACACATTATGATCAGGTAGAACTTATACCCAGCAAAGCAGGGCTGGTTCAATATTGGACAACTATTAGCATTATTGATCATATAAACAACAAAACTAACAGAAACTATATGATTATCTCAGTAGGCGCAGAAAAGACTTTTGACAGAATATAATACTCATTCCTATTGAAAACACTAGAGAGCATAGAAATAAATGAAGCCTTCCTTAAAATAATAAGTAGTATCTACCTAATAACATCAACAAGCATTACATGTAATAGGAATAAACTAAATGCAAAAGACGAGGGATGAAACAAGGATGTTCATGATCACCACTGTTATCCAATATGATACTAGAAATATTAGCTTCAGCAATAAGAGAAGAAAAAGAAAGTGAAGGAACTAGAACAGGAAAGGAAGAAAGTAAGTTATCACTGCTTGCGTATATGATGATATACTTAGAGAACACTAGGGAATCAAGTAAAAAACTACTTGAAATAATAAATAATTTTAATAATTTAATATTAATTAAGTATTAATTTAATTTAATATTAATGAAAAATAATTTTAATAATTTAATAATAAAGTTGCAGGTTACAAAATGAACCCAAATAAATAATCTGCATTTCTATATATTACTAACAAAATCCAACACCAAGAGATAGAAAGAGAAATTCAATTTAAAGTTACAGTAGACACTATAAAATACTTGGAGTCTATGTGCCAAAACAAACCCAGGGACTATATGAACAAATTACAATATACTTTTCACACAAATAAAGTCATATCTAAGTAACTGGAAAAATATAAGTTGCTTGTGGGTAGGCCCAGTTAATATAATAAGAATGACAATTCCACCTAAATGTATATGCATATATACATATAAATGTGTTTATATGTATACATGCATGTATATACATATAAACATATTTATATACTTAGATATAACTATGAAATTTTAGATAGCTATTGTATAGCACAAATGGGTGGGAATTTTGTATATGGATATGCATGTGTATATATGTATATGTCCACACCAACATTATGGAGACTATAAACAATGTGCCCATAATATCAGAACAGAATTTTGGATTCCAAACAAGATTTTGAGGCAAAAAGCAACCTACAAGTTTGCTTCATGATTCTTGATGTTTAAGACTTTTACAGTGAGACCATAGAGAAGAAAATCCTCAAAAACTCAGAGAACATTTGCGACTTTTAGGCAAAGTGATGATATAATAGAACTTCTTGATCTGGCTTGAAAAAAGAGCAGAAGTAAGAATCTTCCATTAAAGTTTCTTCAATGAGGATCTCGTTTAGCCAAGAGTGTTAAGTCCCAGAAGCATTCCTCGAGGTGTTCACTCTATTCAAAGTTATTAAGAACATAAACCTGTCCAGTGTTGATATTTATAAACCTAGGTAAGTACTTTGGCATACTATTGACTTATTTTGTTCTCATAACAATGCTGTGACATGAATTATACTGGTATTATTAACTCTATCTTATGGATAAAGAAAATGAGGCTCAGCATGCTTAAGTAACTTGTTCATGGTCACATAACTAGTACAGGTGCCAGGTAAGAATCAAACCTCTTTCCCTTTCAATTTCAAATTCAATCTACTATTCCCTAAACATCATCCCTCCCATATTATCCACACTGCCATTCATTCAAAAGAGAATACCTAGTGCTTGATGTTTAAGGTGATTCTTGGTGTTTAAGACTTTTGCATCAAGAATACCTTGAATTTGAATTTACCCTATAATGTAATAACATAAGATATCACACCATGAATACACAATAAAATGGCATAAGGTCATCAAAGAAAATCTATAAAATAGTGTCAAATCAATATTTCCTTTTGTAGGTCAGGAAACCCGGGGCTTTTTTTTTTTCCAGAAGTGGTTCAGACCTGAGATCTATGTCTTCCTAACTGTACTCCTGTTGGCAAATCAGCCTTTCTGAACTTTAATTGAAGCAATTGTATTTACACCCTATCTCATAGAATTACTATGAAAAGTACTTTGTAAGCAACAACATGTCATATAAATGTGGGGGGGAACCATGAATAACAACTCCATCAGAAATGTAGGATTTATTGAATGGACTGGATTATCATTATATATTCAAGAAATAGAAAGTTAAGATAAAACAGTAAAGTGGCCCCAGAATTAAATGGGAAGAAGAGGATAAGAAGAGGATAAAAAATTACAGAGTTCCTTTAATGACCCAAGGTTCTCTAGAACAAAATGGTCTATCTGTTCAATACCAATTGACATAAGTCATGGAGCTGAAGAAATAACAGTCAATATCACTCTGAAGTCAATGATAGACATGAATAAGCTGAAAATTTTAATAAATAAGCAACTATAAAGAACAGAGATAAGGGATGGCATCAAAGAAATATAGGTTCAAAAAAGAAGATAGTCTCATCTGGCAAGAATTAGGGATAAATGATTTCCAGATTACCTACTCCATCGGCATCCTATTGTGAAAGGAAAACAAAGAAGTCTGATAAGGAAGATTAGGTGGTACTACCAATGGTAAACTTAAAGGGGGAATGAACCCATGAAATGGGCAATCAAATATGAGATATCATCCGCATCCTTGGATGAAACACTATAAAAATCAGATCACAAATCCATTTGAATATTTAGGGTAAGGATGAGTAGACTAGGAGTTCAATGTTTACTCTTTCCCATTGATTAGCTTTTCTATTGTTTAACTGGTACCAGTTTTATTTCTTTATTTCTTTGATATATTTATTTCTTTATAATATAACCAGATCAATCTATTCTTATTAATCCTCCTTTCTTCCTACTTTTTGTCCATATTTCTCTTAAGAGTCTTGACTTTTTTGTTTTTCTAGATCAATAAAATCATTCTATTTAGTTCCATAAAGTAATACCTAGCTAATTTGATTGATTTGGCTAAGAGACTAGTTTGAAAGGAAACTGAAGAGAAAAATACCAAAAGAATGGGAAAAAAACTGACCCTGATCAAATTACTTACTCTGTCTGCTTCAGTTTCCTCAACTGTAAAAAAAAAAAGAATAAAAACATGTACCAACCAGGATTATTGTGAGGACAAAATGAGACAATATTTATAAAGCACTTCTAAAACTTAGAGCACTATATTAATATTAATTATCATCATTCTAATTACAACAAAAATGGAAATGAGAAAACAGCAACAAGTACCAATCTATATACCTACTTTTCTAGCTTCCATTTTGTGATTTGGTTAATCAGACAATAAATAAAATTAAGCACCTATTAAGGTGACATGGTATCTTTGATAAGGACATTGTAAGGGAAAGGGTAGGGCTTTTTGTAAATAATATGATGCAGGCAAAGACATCTTTACAATCACACAATTGATAGAGAGATATAGATAATGTAAGATTTCCATTTTGGATCAATAGGTCAAAATACTGTTGCAAAATTTCTCTCTCCAACAAGTTGTGACATGTATATGTTGTAATATTCCTCAAAAAGTAATAGAAATAACCCTATACTTTATAAGCCTCTTATCATTAATATTAAGGGAGGCAGAAAACAGGAAGAAACTCATCATAGATATCTATCACTGATGAGGTCAAGCAAAGAGTCCATGTTGAAGTATAATTACTTATAGATTTTGAGGTCCTCCAGATGGTCCTGCTTAAGGATGCCAGTGCACTAATACAAAATCCTAGGACATTCAGAGGCACCTAAATATGATTCAATATAATCATTCCCAAGTACTTAGCCCAAATGAGAGAACACAGCTTATAAACTGATTCAACTATGAACTGCAGTTGAGCAGATGCCATGAGGAACGTGAGTATGTGTGTGCAATTCTGAAGAAACACTAAAAATTAATTTTGAGATGAGCCTGGGATTTAACAGGAACAAGAGAACAGAATGGATTGCCTTTGAAAATTGAAAAGTTCCTTGAATGACCCAAAATTCTTCCAATTCTTAAAACTAATTTTCTTCTGGTTATGTTGAATGGCTATAAACCATGAAACATTTAAGTCAAGGAAAGATAGAGTATGCTGTAGTCTATGAAATATTAAAGATCACTCAAAGGGCTGAGGTGTGCATTACGGGTATGATCCAAATATAGTCAACAAAAGTATGAAAAAAGCAGTAATGTGGTATAATCCCAAAATGGTCAAATGATATCTGTTCAATTCCAAGACAAACCATTCACCATGACAGTAACATAAGCCTGTGATCTATGAAGACCAAAAACATCTAGAAATAATACCAAAAAGATGTCACAATTGTCAAAGAGAATTGGAATGAAAAAGCAGGAAATCAAAAGAAAAATTGGAATAAGCAAGGTAAACACTGATAGAATTTTGTCAAGATAACTCTCTAGTCATAATAAACACTTTTTCAGCAACTCAAATGGTGACTCTACACATAGGCATCTACACATAGGCTCAATATAGAGATTATATTGATTATATATTTTGTAGCCAAAGATGGAAACATGGTATAACATTTAATTAAAACAAGAGCTGGAGCAACTGTAGATCAGATCATGACTTTCCTATTGAAAATTTCAGACCTGAATAGAGGAAACCATTAAATTATGTAGGTAAAACCTAAATAACATGCCATATACATACATATATGTGTGTGTGTGTGTGTGTGTGTGTGAATTGGGGTGTGTGTGACTTGGGGTTAACAAGCAGATCTAAGGGATTAGATCTGGTAGAAAAGTGCCTGGAGAACTATGGACAGTACTTACCAATACTGCACAGGAAGGAGTAAGAAAAAACAATCTAAACAAGAAGAAAAGTAAGAAAACCGAATGACTTTCTGATGAGGCTTTAAAAATAGACAAGGAGGGGGGGGCAGAGCCAAGATGGTGGAGTAGAAGGACGCATGTTTACGAGCTCCAAAACCAAAACCCATAGAATTAATGTAAAAAGAGACCCCCATAAGTTCTGGGTCAATACAAGGTGTGCAGAAACGGAGTGGAAGAGATTTCCGTTCCAGGGAGCCCTGAAGACCCATCTCCACGGTCCGTCGCGCCCCGGAAAGTGGACCCCACCCCAACACTGCTTTGGCCGCGGCCCCAGAGAAGCTGACCTGAGCAGGCTTCAGACACGGAAGCTCCGGCAGCCGGGAAAGTCCCTCCGCCCACAGAAGCTACAGGTCAGTGAGAAAGAAGGCTGGGCTGGACGAGAGGGGGAGCAGGGCATCTCCGTGACTCGGGCCCCCTTGGGAGGAAGCAGTGGCAGCAGAGACAGGGGCAGGAAGCAGCGGAGGCAGAGGCGTGGGCGGCGGCTGAGGTGGCAGTGGCCCAGGACTCAGGAATCCCCCAACAGCAGGCAGGATCTTCATTACGGAAGGTTTCTGCATAAAACCTGATGGAGCTGAGCCTGGGAGACGGCCCTGCCCCACCCCGCTCTATTACTGAAGGCCTCTGCATAAAGCCCCCGAGGGAACTGAGCCTAGGAGGCGGGCCCCCCACCCCGCCGCCACCCGCTCCGTTCCTGAAAAAATCTCTGCATAAAGCCCCTGAGGGAACAGAGCCTGGGAGGCGGCCCTGCCCCCACCCCAGCGCCAGAACTAAAGCTTGCTGCCGGAAAGCCCATTTGAATCTCAGAGGCCAAGCACTAGCTGGGCAGATCCAGGCGGGGGTGGAAAGGAATCTCAGAAGTCAAGTAACTGGCTGGGAAAATGCCTAGAAAAGGGAAGAAAAATAAGACTATAGAGAGTTTTTTCCAACAAATGCAAATGATCCCGACATTCGGATCTGACGAAGATGAGGACGTATTCTTGCCATCAGGGAAAGACGTGGAGGGCGGGGTCTCAGTACCCCAGACACCCCAGGGGGGTGGCGGGTGGGCTCAGGCCTTGGAAGAGCTCAAAAAGGATTTTGAAAAGCAAGTTAGACAGGTAGAGGAAAAACTGGGAAGAGAAATGACAGAGATCCAAGAAAAGTATGAAAAACGGGGCAATACCTTGGTAAAGGAGATCCAAAAAAATGCTGAGGAAATTAACACCTTGAAAAATAGGCTCACTCAATTGGCAAAAGAGGTTCAAAAAGCCAATGAGGAGAAGAATGCTTTCAAAAGCAGAATGAGCCAAATGGAAAAAGAGGTTCAAAAGCTCACTGAATTTAATAGTTCTCTCAAAATTAGAATGGAGCAGATGGAGTCTAATGACTTTACGAGAAACCAAGAAATCACTAAACAAAACCAAAAGAACAAAAAAATGGAAGAGAATGTGAAATATCTCATGGGAAAAACAACTGACCTGGAAAATAGATCCAGGAGAGACAATTTAAAAATTATGGGTCTACCTATAACTCATGATCAAAAAAAGAGCCTAGACATCATCTTCCATGAAATTATCAAGGAAAACTGCCCTGACATTCTAGAACCAGAGGGCAAAATAAGTACAGAAAGAATCCATCAATCACCACCTGAAAGAGATCCAAAAAGAGAAACTCCTAGGAACATTGTGGCCAAATTCCAGAACTCCCAGCTCAAGGAAAAAATCTTGCAAGCAGCTAGAAAGAAACAATTCCAGTACTGTGGAAATACAATCAGAATAACTCAAGATCTAGCAGCTTCTACATTAAGGGATCGAAGGGCGTGGAATAGGATATTCCAGAAGTCAAAGGAACTAGGACTCAAACCAAGAATCACCTACCCAGCTAAACTGAGTATAATACTTCAAGGGAAAATATGGTCTTTCAATGAAACAGAGGACTTTCAATCATTCTTGATGAAAAGACCAGAGCTGAAAAGAAAATTTGACTTTCAAACACAAGAATGAGAAGAAGCATGAAAAAGGAAACAGCAAAGAGAAGTATTAAGGGACTTACCAGAAGTGAACTGTATACATTCATACAGGGAAAGACAATATTTCTAACTCTTAAAACTTTTCAGTATCTGGGTAGTTGGTGGGACCACACATACACATGTACACGCATGCACACACATACACACATGCACACACATACAGAGATAGAGAGCACAGAGTGAACTGAATAGGATGGGACCATACCTTAAAAGAAATTAAGGTAAATGGTGAGAGAGAAATGTAGTGGGAGGAAAGAGGGGGTAACTATATGTCATTTAAGAGGCAACTAGGAGATTTTTTTAGTGGAGGGAAAAAGAGGAGAGCTGAGAAAGAAAAAAAAAAAACAAGAAGTTTACCCTCATCACATTTGACTAAACGAAGGAGTGAAATGCACACTCATTTTTGGTATGAAAACCTATCTTACAGTATAAGAAAGTGGGGGAGAAGGAGATATTGCAAGGCGGGGGATGATGGAAGGGAGGGCAAAGGGAGGAGGGAGCAATTTGTAGTCAACACTTGGGGAGGGACAGGATCAAAAGACAGAAGAGAAACGAGGGGCAGGTTAGGAGGGATGGTAATTCAGTTAGTCTTACACAACACGACTATCAGGGAGGTCATTTGCAAAACTACACAGATAGGGCCTATATTGAATTGCCTGCTGTCCCAAAGGGAAGGGGTGGGGAGGGAGGGATGGGGAGAATTTGGAACTCAAAGTTTTAGGAACAACTGTTTAATATTGTTGTTGTAACTAGGAAAGAAGACATACAGTTAATGAGGAATAGAAAGTCATCTGGCCCTACAGGAGAAAAGAGAAGATGGAGACAAGAGAAGGGAGGGATGACAGAAGAGAGGGCAGATTGGAGATAGGGAAAATTAGAGTGCTCGGGGTATTGGGGTGGGGGGAGGGGATAAAAGGGGAGAAAATTTGGAACCCCAAAATTTGTGAAAATAAATGTAAAAAGTTAAATAAATAAATAAATAAAAAATAAAAATAGACAAGGAAAGAACAAAAGGAAAAGCTATACCAACTGAATACAGAATTCGAGAGTATAGCAAAGAGAAATAAGAAAATTTTCTTAAGTAAGCAATGCAAAAAAATAGAAAAAATAATACAGTAGGAAAAATAAGAAATATTTTCAAGAAAATTAGACACCAGAGAATGTTTCTTGCAAAAAAATGGGCATGATAAAAGACAAAATTAGTAGAGATTTGACAGAAGCAGAAGAAATTTAGAAGTAGTGGAAATAATGTACCAAATAATTATAGAAGAAAGATCTTAACATCACTAATAGCCACAATTCTGTGGTTATTGAATAAGGGCCAGAAATCCTGGATAATGAAGTCAAGTTAGATTTAGGAAGCATTTCAAACAATAAGCCTAGTGGAAATTATGAAATTCTAGCTTAGTTATTAAAATCCCTAAAAGATGATGCTGTGAAACTTGCGCACTCAATATGCCAGCAAAGATGGAAAACACAGCAGTGGTCACTGGATTGAAAAAGATAAGGTTATGTCCCAATTCTAAGCAAGGGCAATGCCAAAAAATGTTCAAATTACTGAACAATTATGCTCACTTCACACACCAGTAAGGTTATGCTTCAAATTTGGCAACTTAGGCTTCATCAATATATGAACTAAGAATTACCAGAGGAGTAGGTTGATTTTTGAAAAGGCAGAGGAACTAGAAACCAAATTGCTAATATTCACTGGATTATGGAAAGAGCAAGGGAGTTCCAGAAAAAAAAATCTATTTCTGCTTCATTGACAACACAAAATCATTTAACTGTGTGAATCATAACAAACTGTGACATATCCTCAAAGAGATGAGAATACCACATCATATTACTTGTTCCTCGAGAAACCAGTATGTGGTTATAACAATATATAACAAGAAGCAACTATGGACAGTTATACGAATACAAGTTATTCAAGAAGCAACAGTTATAACGATAATTGATTTAAATCTAGAAAGGGAGTAGTACAAGGCTGTATATTGTAACCTTGTTTATTTAACTTATATGCAGAATGCACCAAGTGAAATATACTATGCTGATGAATCAAAAGATATAATTAAGTTGATGGAGGAAATATCAATAATCTCAGATATACAGATGATATCACTCTGATAGCAAAAAGTGAAGGAGAGTTAAGGAGCATCTTCACAATAATGAAAAAGGAGAGCATAAAAGTTGACTTGAAGCTTAACATAAAAAACACTAACATCTTGGCACCTTGTCTCAGCACTTCATGAAAAATAGAGGGAGAAGAAATGGAAGCTGTATCACATTTTATACTCCTGGACTCAAAGATCACTGCAAATGTTGAATACAGCCATGAAATTAAAGACATTTGTCCCTTGGAAGGAAAACTATGGAAAATATGGACAGCATATTAAAAAGCACAGACATCCTCTTTCCAACAAAATCCCATATAATCAAACTTGTTTGTTTTTTTTTTTCCAGGAGCAATGTATGATTGCAAAAGTTGGACTAGAAAAGAAGCTGAGTGAATCGAGGGGTTCAAATTGTGGTGCTGGAGACTTTTGAGAGTCCCTTGGAGAGAAAGGAGATCAAGTCAGTCAGTCAATATTTAAAGAGATCCATTCAGACTATTCACAACAAGGTCATATACTTTGGTCACATAATAAGACAAAGGAACTTATTGGAAAAAATCTTGATGTTCAGAAAGATTGAAGGCAAAAGGAAATATGGATAAGATGGGTAGATAGCATCATGAAAACAACAAACATGAAAAGATAGTGGAGGATAGAAATGCCTGGGGTGCTATGGTTCATGGGGTCATAAAGAATCAGACATCCCAGATCAGAGGCTGAGCCAAGATAGCAGAGTGAGAGCAGCTACTCACATGACCTCTAAGACAAACTCCTTCAGATACCTCTAAAAAGAAAATCTCAATGGATTTTGGAGGGACAGAATCCAATAGGAAAGAGATTGTGGCATATTCACAGCCCAGGACAGACTTGAAGGTCAACAGGAAGGATCTGTTGAACGAGACTGGAGGAGTGCACAGCACACAGACTGTACCAGCACAGACCCCACCATAGCAAAGCTGAGCAGGAAGCCAGGGAGATTTGAAGCAGCAGCAGCACTGAAGTATCTCAAACATATGAGCCCAGGATGGGAGTCCAGTGGAACTGAGCAAGAGAGAACCACAGAACCCCAGGTAACATCAGCAGCCACACCTGAGACTATCAGCCCACAGATTAAATGACTGTAAGTCACTGACTTGAACTTCTAGGAGCAAACATGGGAGAATGATTGGTAAATGCTCTACCTCTCCCCTTGTTTGCCTTGAAAGACCCAAAAATATTTCCCCAGGAAAAATTCTGGAATCAGTTGAAGGGACAAACATTCTCTTAGCCCGTGAGGCAAGGAAAATCACAAAGGGAAGATCCCTCTTGCTGTAGATGAAGAGGACCACAGCTGTCCCTGATAGTCCAACCTCAGCAAAAAAGGAGGAGATCCTGAGTCCCAGGGGGATGGAGTTGGAAACCACCAACATCAGGACTCCAGGCTTGGCTTAGCACCCCAGGTGAATTGGGAAGACACTAGCACGGACTACATCTCCAACCACTAAGCTTGCCTATGCTCTAGTTCAGCAGAGGAGACCTCCTGTGGCCAGACCACCCCTCTCCCACACTTAACGAAGCTAGCTCCATGGTAACTCTGGGAAAACACAGAAAGACTTCAACTGGCCTCTGCTTTCCAACACCAGTCACCTCAGCAACAGGTAAGCTGCAACATGTTAGCTTCTAATTGAAAGAACAAGAGAACACAACGCACAAAGTTTCAAGTTCAAGGCACAAGAACTGTGGGAAAGAGCCTTTGGTGCCCCAGAAGAAGAGATCTACTTTAAAAACCAGGAAAAGGGTGACCATCATAAGGAAGAAGCAAAGCAGAAAAGAAAAGACCATAGAATCTTTCCATGAGGTCAAAGACCAAAACACAAATAGCAAAGAGATCAGTATTGAGACTATACTCCCATCTGAAACATCAGAAGGAAATATGACCTGGTCTGAAGCCCAAAAAGCATTTTTGGAAGAATTGAAGAAGAATTGTAAAAGCCAAATGAAAGAAATAGAAGAAAATTGGTCAATGATTTAAAAAATAAAAAAAAAGAAATCACAGAATAATTGAAAAGAAAAATTGGACACATGGAAAAGGAAGTACAAAACCTAACTGGAGAAAAAACTCCTTAAAAGGAATGATTGGACAGATGGAAAAGGATATGCAAAAGTTAACTGAAGAAAACAATTGGAGAAAAATTAGAATGGGAGCAAGTAGAAGCTAATGATTCTATGAGACATCAAGAATCAATTAAACAGGATCTAAAGAATGGAAAGATCGAAGAAAATATAAAATATCTAATTGGAAAAAAAAATGACCTGGAAAATAAATCCAGGAGAGAAAATCTAAGAATTATTGGTCTACCAGAAAGCCATGATGAAAAGAAAAGCCTGGACAATAGCTTCCAAGAAATCACTAAGGAAAACTTCCCAGAAGTCCTAGATCCAGAGGGTAAAACAGTCATCAAAAGAACCCACTGTTCACCTCCTGAAAGGGAACCCAAAATAAAAACACCAAGGCATATTGTTGCCAAATTCCAGAATGATCAAGTGAAGGAGACCATTCTGCAGGCAGTCAGGAAGAAACCATTCAAATATCAAGGAGCTACAGTCACGACCACATAGGACTTTGCAGATTCTACATTAAAAGACCAAAGGAAAAAGAATATGATATTCTGTAAGGGAAAGGAGCTGGGACTACAACCAAGGATCAATTACTCAGCAAAGGTGAGCATAATATTTCAGGTAAGGAGATGAACATTCAGTGAAATAAGGGATTTCCAGATCTTCCAGATGAAAAGGCAAGAACTCAATAAAAAATTCAGTCTTCAAATGCAAGTCTCAAGAGAAACATAAAAAGGTAAACAGGGGAGGGAAAAAAAAAACTTGTTATTCAATATGAGCAAATTGTTTACATATCAAAAAAAGGAAGATGATACTTGTTAATCTTGAGAATTGTATATTTATACAGTTTATACAACTGTATAATTGTATAAAAGGGATATGCATAGACAGAGGGACTGGAATAAAGTAAATGATGTGATGAATGAAATGTGATTTAAGGGTGAAAAGGGATTGTAATGGAAGATGTGAAAAGGAGGAGGTAGAAAATGGTAAATTACATCATAGGAAGTGGCATAAAAATTATATTACAGTAAAGGGAAAGAGGGGAGGGAGATAAGCATTGTTTGAGATTTGCTCTCATCTGATTTGATTCAAGGAAGGAACAATAAAGTATAGATATCTAACTAGCTCTGTAGGGAATAGGAAGGGAAGGGGGAAAGTAAAGGTAGGGGAGGTTAAAAGGGAAGGAAGGAAGAAGTAGTAAGGGAAAGGGGGAGTAAAAGGGAAGGTGGTTGAAAGAAGAAAGGGAAGACTGAGGGTGGCAGTGGGCAAAAATTAAAACTATTGTGGAGGGGAAGGGAGAAGGGAAGACTAAAAGCACAAATCAGGGAAAGAAGATGGAGGGAAAGACACAGATAGTAATCATAACAGTGAATGTAAATGGAATGAATCTCCCATAAAATGGAGATGAATAGCAGAATGGATTAAAAACCATAACCCAACAATATAAGAAACACATATGAAATGGGGAGATACATACAGGGTAAAGGTAAAAGGTTGGAGCAGAATATATTGTGCTTCAGCTGATGTAAAAAAAGCAAGGCTAGCAATCCTAATTTCAGACAAAGCAAAAGCAGAATTAGATCTCATTAAAAGAGATAAGGAAGGAAACAATATCCTGCTAAAATGCACCACAGACAACAAAGCAATTTCATTAATAAACATAATTATTCCAAGTGGTATAGTATCCAAATTCTTAGAGGAGAAGTTAGAGAGTTAAAGGAAGAAATAGAAGTGAAACTATACTAGTGCAGACCCTCAACCTCCCCTTCTCTGAACCTGATAAATCTAATCTCAAAGTAAACAAGAAAGAAGTTAATGAGGTGAATAAAACTCTGGATAAGGTAGATATAATAGCTCTGTGAAGAAAATTGAATAGGGATAGAAAGGAATATACTTTTTTCTCAGCGGTACATGGCACATACAAAAACTGACCATGTACTAGGCCACAAAAACCTCACAATCCAGTGCAGAAAGGCAGAGATATGAATGCACCCTTCTCAGATCATAGTGCAATAAAATTATATGTAATAAAAAGCCATGGAAAGATAGACCAAGAATTACTTGGAAATTAAATAATCTAATCCTAAAGAATGAGTAGGTTAAAAAAAATCATAGAAATAATTAACAACTTCTTTAAAGAGAATGACAATAATGAGACAACCTACCAAATCTTCTGGGATACTACCAAAACAGTTCTTGGGGGAAGTTTTATATCTTTGAATGCCTACATGAATAAAAGAGAAAGACGAGATCAATGAATTGAGCATGCATCTGAAAAAAGCAGAAAAATAAATTGAAAATCCCCAAGTAGATAACCAATTAAAAATACTGAAAACCAAAAGAGAGATTAATAATATTTAAATTAAGAAAAAATATTGAACTAATAAATAATAGTAAGAGTTGGTTTTATGAAATAACCAATAAAATTGATAAACCTTGGGTCAATTTGATTAAAAAAAGAAGGAAGAAAGCCAAATTACCAATATCAAAAATGAAAAGGGTGAATTAATCTTCAATTACCAGGAAATTAAACAATAATTAGAAATTACTTTGCCCAATTGTATGACCCTAAATTCGATGATCTAAATGAGGTGGATGATTATTTTTAAAAATACAAATTGCCCAGATGAAGAGAAGAGGCAGCTGAATACTTACATAATCACATCTCAGAAAAGGAAATTGGATAAGCCCTCAATGAAATCCCTAGGAAAAAATCTCCAGGGTCAGATGAATTTACAAATGAATTCTATCAAAGGTTTAAAGAACAGTCAATTCCAATACTATATAGAATATTTGGGAAAACTGCGGAAGAACGAGTCCTCCCAAATTCTTTTGATGATATAAATATGGTTCTGATACCTGAATCAGGAAGAGCCACAACAGAGAAAGAAAATTATAGACCAATTTCTCTAATGAATATAGATGCAAAAATTTAATATCATGAGAATAACACATTATAATCAGTTAGGATTTATATCAGGAATGCAGGGCTGGTTCAATATTAGTAAAGTTATTAGCATTATTGATCATATCAACAACAAAAGTAACAGAAATCACATTATAATTTCAATAAATGCAGAAAAACGTTCTGACAAAATATGACAGCCATTCCTGTTGAAAACACTGGAGAGCACAGGAATAAATGGAACTTTCCACAAAATTAATAATCCGGATCTACCTAAAACGTTCAGCTAGCAACATATGCAATGGAGGTAAGCTAGGTGCAGAAGATCAGTTTTGAAACAAGGATGTCCAACATCACCACTGTTATTCAATATAGTAGTAGAAATGTTAGCTGCAGCAATAAGAGAAGAAAAAATTGGAAGGAATTAGAATAAAGCCAATAAGAAATTTAGTTAGCACTCTTTGCAGATGATATATTGAAATACTTAGAGAATCCCAGAGAATCAAGTAAAAAACTACTTGAAATAATAAAGAACTTGGGCAAAGTTGCAGGTTACAAAATAAACCCACATAAATCACCTACACTTCTATATATTACTAACAAAGCCTAACAGCAAGAGATGGAAAGAGAAATCCCATTTAAAGCTACGGTAGACACAATAAAATATCTAGGAGTCTACTTGCCAAAACAAACCCAGGGACTATATGAACACGATTACAAAACACTTTTCACACAAATAAAGTCATATCTAAGTAAGTGGAAAAACACAAGTTGCTTGTGCGTAGGCCAAGCCAACATAATAAAAATGACAATTCAAACTAAATTAATTTACTTGTTCAGTGCCATACCAATTAAACTACCAGATAATTATTTTCTAGAGCTAGAAAAAATATAACAGAATTCATCTGGAAGAACAAAAGGTCCAGAATATCACAGGAACTAATGAAAAGAAATGCTAGGGTGGGTGGTATAGCCCTACCAGATTTCCAATTTTATTATAAAGCAGCAATTATCAAAACCACTTGGGACTGGATAAGAAACAGAGGGGTAGACATGTGGAATGGGTTAGGTATTCAAGACACAGTAGTCAATGAATATAGTAATCTACTGTTGATAAACCCAAGGACCCCAGCTTCTGGAATAAGAACTCACTGTTTGACAAAAGCTGCTGGGAAACCAGGATAACAGTGTGGTGGAAACTGGGCATAGATCAATGCTTGACACAGTGCACAAGAATAAAATCCAAGTGGATACATGATCTAGGTATAAATATTGATACTATAAACAAAGCAGTGGAGGAAGGAATGGTGTATTTATCAGATCTATGGAGAATGGAGAAATTTTTGGCTGAACAAGAAATAGAAAACATTATGAAATGCAAAAGGGATGATTTTGATTACATTAAATTGAAAAGTGTTTGCACAAACAAACCCAGCGCAACCAAGATTAGGAGGGAAACAGAAAACTGGAAAAGAATTTTTGCAACTACTGTCTGTGATAAAGGCCTCATTTCTAAAATATATAGAGAATTGAGTCAAATGTACAAGAATACAAGTCATTCCCCAATTGATAAATGGTGAAGGAATATGACCAGAGTTCTCAGAGGAAGAAATTAAAGCTATCTATAGTCATATGAAAAAATACTTTAAATCACTATTGATTAGGGAGATGCAAATTAAAACAACTCTGAGGTATCACATCACACCTATCAGATTAGCTAACATGACAAAACAAGAAGTTGATAAATGTTGGAGAAGATGTGGGAGAGTTGGAACAATAATTCAATGTTGGAGCTGTGAGCTGATCTAAACATTCTAGAAAGGAATTCAGAACTATGCCCAAAGGGCTACAAAAATGTGTATACTCTTTGACCCAGCAATATCACTTCTAGGACTACATCCCAAAGAAATCATAAAAATGGGAAACATATCTACAAAAATATTTATAGCAGTTCTCTTTTTGGTGGCCGAGAACTGGAAATGGAGGGGATGCCCATCAACTGGGGAATGGCTGATCAAATTGTGGTATATGAATGTACTGGAATACTATTGTGCTATAAGAAACAATGAACAGGAAGATGTCAGAGAGGCTTGGAAGGGCCTATATGTGTTGATGCTGAATGAAAGGAGCAGAACCAGCAGAACCAAGGAATTTTTGTGATAGGCTTAGCCCTTCACAGCAATGCAAGGACCTAAAAAAATTCCCAATGGACTCTTGAGGCAAATTGTCTTCCACATCCAGAGAAAAGAACTATGATGTACTGGATTGCAGAATGAAGTAGGTCATTTTTTTTCTTATGTTATGTTGCTTTTTTTATTTTTGTTTTCATGGTTTCTCCCATTCATTTTAATTCCTCTATGCAACATGAGTAAGGTGAAAATGTATTTAATAAGAATGTATGTGTAGAACCTATATAAGATTGCATGCCATCTCAGGAATGGAGGGAGACGAGGGGGACAGTAGGGGAGAGAAAGGAAAAGTTGGGGGAGGGAAGGGAAAAATCTAAGATATATTGAAGTAATTTTAAAAAACAGTACAAATAAATTGCTAAGTTTAAAAAAAATAATCAGACATGACTAAATAAATGGACAACATAAAATAAAAAAATATTCAGCTGAAACACTATAAGAAAATTATCAAAAAATATATGTCTGAAAAAGATGGGATAGTCACATTCTGAGAATAAAAAGGGATGGAAAGCCCTTGTGATCTATCAGTATCTAGTGATGTCTAGAGTACATGAAGAAGGTTGTCAGAAATTTGTATGGGATATCTCTTACAAATTTATTGGAGTACATGAATGTGTGGAACACAATGAATAGGTAGGAAGAGATTAAGATCCGCAATACTGGAAAACCCATATAACTAAGATAACAAAAGCATTTGAATACTGCATTCCCATACACACATGTATAACCAAGAAATAGTAGAGTTTTGTGGATAAATGTCTGACTTCTGAATTAGGAAAACCTAGATTTCAATTGTTCCTCTGACATACGGTGGCTCTAAGACTTTACTTTTCCCACTGTTTGAGTTGTAAAAGAATCATGTGTCTAATTCTGGAGGAAATTTCTGGACAAAACACCTATTATGCATTGTATATTTATATGAATGTTTATTTATGCACTGATGTGTATACTCATGTGTTGTATATGTGTATATTGATATGGATGTCTATGTATAGGTTGTTCTGTCATTTGTTTTTGTTGTTTTAATAAATCTATTATTTCAGCAGGGTAGGGAGCTCTTGGTGAAGAATTCTTTCTTCCAGTGAAGAGTATTATCCTCTCTGTAACTTAGAGTCTCAAGAAGCTACAGAAATGAGAGGTTTACATGATTTGCCAAGGGTAATGTAAGTGGCACAGGTGAAACTTGATTCATATATTTATAGAACCATATGTATATAAGTATTCCCATATACATACAGACATACTGTTTCAAATACCTTGCAGCTGCTCTCTTGTTCCATTTAACAAATTCCTTGAAATAAGCTTCGCTCTTGTTCATGAGTAATGCTTCATTAACCTGAATTTCACCTATGAACTAATTCTCCAAACACTTCACTAGTAAGAGGCTTGAGTTCTTATGCTTAAAAGTATCTTCTATAAATTCCTCTTGTCATAAGGAAGATTTGATTTCATGATTCCACATCACTAAGTACTTTTGTTGGTAAACAAGCGAGGTCAAATTACACATTTTTAAATAGTGAGTATCTAAAGAGAAGCAAACAGGACATATTTCCATTGGTCTGTTCAAAGGTCATTGATCAGCTGTTTGCAGAGTTTCCTGTGGAGCCACACTTGATTATGTCATATTGTAGAAAACCACTGTATTTAAATCAGGAAAATGAATTTTAAGCACATACTGGATACATTTAAGGTAGCAAGCATTTTAAAGGACATGTGATAAAATGTGAACATTCTTGTGGTATATCAAAATGTATTTAGTCATGAATGGATAAATTAAAGTTCAGATTACAAAGAGGGAGCTAAATGAGATCATAAAGATTTGTTATGTGAGAATTCATAACAAAAGTGTGTCTTCCAATAAGGAAATTTACAACATAATAATTTATAGCCCAAAATGCATTTTTGTCATCAAGGTGATTTACTCCTTGAAGCTTTTGTAAGTTTAGGATGTGAAAATGACTGAGAGAAATAAACAAAGAAAATGATCTAATAAATCCCAACAGAGCACTACAACATAATAAGGCCTCCAAAGACCTTTAGTTGCTGTGTCTTGACAGAAATGGGTCTCAAGAAATTTAAATGGAGGAAGAGAATCTTTTCCTGGACTAAATGAGAAGGGCTAATTCTTCATCAGTAGATTAGGTATCCCTTATTATACAGCAACTCTCTATATGGAGCTTTAAAATTACAGCAATTTAAAACCAGATCATTGAAAGAATTAGATGAATATTCTCTCTGCATTTTTAGCAGATCAGACACTAGGCAAAGTCACAAATGGAATATATCTTCAGGGTCTATCTCCATTGGCTATCTTCACTCTTGGTGTTAGGATCACTGTATAGTCAAAGAAATGGAGAACCAAAGAAGTGAGGTCTCTTTCTTCTTAGGTGACAGAAGGAGCTAGCAGAAAAGTTAAAATTTTGACCTTTGGTTTCTGACTTCATATGCATTTTCCTCAATTACAGCATGATACACATTCAACATAAATATTCACACATACACAGAAATGAAAACACATATAAATAGAGGATAAATTACTATTCCATGTTTGAAACCTCTTGAGAATTTTAAGGTGTGACTTCTCACAAAGGTGTTCACATTCTCAGAAGGACTGAGAAAGACTAAAATGTAATGGACAAGTGAATAATGAGTAAAGGTACACTACTGAAATGACAAGTAATGTGGTAGCTGTTTTGGTACAAAGAAGTCATATCTTGTATACACTATTACAGGTATCCAAATTTTTTTTTAAGTGGTCAGAAAGTTTTGCCATTCACGAGGTCAGCCTTGGCCAAAGTGGTACTAGAAGAGAATATCCAATGATATCTAAATAATATACTCATACTCAGAGATATACCTAAAGCATAAGCCTGTCCTCCTTGCATTTCAGGGCACTCATCCCATACTCTATGAATAAGTATGCTTATACAAGCATTTCCTTTTCACTAAATCAGCCAAGATAATGTAAGTACCATTATCATTTCAGTGCTTTATTTTAATTAAATTTTCTTGTTTATGACACTGATTTGGTTTACATTTGATAAATAACAAGTTCTATTTTCAAGAAAACTTAAAATAGCTTATTCATTAAAACATAATTCCTAGAGTTGTCAAAAGAGCCCTGGGCTTCTCAAAAAGAAGACCTAGTTTCACAACATCATATTGTCACATGTTCAAATACCAACTCTTACACTAACTGTATAATCACGAATTTCTGGTTAAAAGATTATGACCATTTTATTCACTTTCTTAGCACAATTCCAAACCAGATGTATTTTTTAAAAATGTATTAATTTTTAGGTTTCAAAATTCATTTCCACAAGATTTTTAGTTCCAAATTTTCTCCCCATCTCTCCCCTACCCCCCAAAATACCACGCATTCTGATTACCTCTTCCCCCTATCTGCCCTTCCTTCTCACACCCCCTCCCTTCCCTTATCCCCATCTTCTCCCTTTTCTTGTAGGGCAGGATAGATTTCTATGCCCCATTACCAATATTTCTTATTTCCCAGTTTCATGCAAAAACAATTCTCAACATTCATTTCTAAAACTTTGAGTTCCAACTTCTCTGCCTTCTTCCCTCCCCACCCATCCCCACTAAGAAGGCAAGCAAATCAATATAGGCTACAGTATGCAGTTATGCAAATAACTAAATAATAGTCATGTTGTGAAAGGCTATATTTCCCTCCATCGTATCCTGTCCCCCCTTTATTCTGTTCTCTCTTTTGACCTTGTCGCTCCCCAACGGTGTGTACTTCTAATTACTCCCTCCTCTTGCTTACCCTCCCTTCTGTCATCCACCCCATATCCACTTATACCCTTAACCCCTACTTTCCTGTAGTATAAGATAGATTTACATACCAAATTGAGTATGCATGTTGCTCCCTCCTTAAGCCAAATGTGATGAGAGTAAGGCTCACTTTTTCCCTCTCAACTTCCCTCTTTTTCCCTCCATTGAAAAAAGCTTTTCTTGCCTCTTTTATAAGAGATAATTTTCCCTGTTCCATTTCTCTTTTTCTCCTCTCAATATATTCCTCTATCTTGCCTTAATTTTATTTTTTTTAGATATCATACCTTTCTATTCAACTCACCCTGTGCTCTCTTCTCTTCTCTCTCTCTCTCTCTCTCTCTCTCTATATATATATATATATATATATATATATATAGAGAGAGAGAGAGAGAGAGAGATACACACATATATATGTAGATAGATATAGATAGATGTGTAAAGATATCAATATCTATATGTATATCTCTATCTATCTATCTATCTATATATATATACATATATATATATATATATATATATATATATATATATATATATATATGCAAAGTCCCTCCAAGCACCCAAATACTGAGAAGAGTCTCAAGAATTACAAATATTATCTTTCCATGTAGGAAATGTAAACAGTTCCACTTTAGTAAGTCCCTTGTGATTATTCTTTCCTGTTTACCTTTTCACGCTTCTCTTGATTCTTGTGTTTGAGAGTCAAAGTTGCTATTCAGCTCTGGTCTTTTCATCAAGAATCCTTGAAAGTCTTCTATTCTAAAATGACCATTTTTTTCCCCTGAAGTATTATATTCAGTTTTGCTGGGTAGGTGGTTCTTGGTTTTAATCCTACTTCCTTTGACTTCTGAAATATCATATTCCAAGCCCTCCGACCGCTTAATGTAGAAGCTGCTAGATCTTGTGTTATCCTGATTGCATTTCCACAATACTCGAATTGTTTCTTTCTGACTGCTTGCAATATTTTCTCCTTGACCTGGGGACTCTGGAATTTGGCAACAATATTCCTGGGAGTTTTTTTGCTTGTTTGTTTGTTTTTGTATCTCTTTCAGGAGGTGATCGGTGGATTCTTTCAATATTTATTTTACCTTCTGATTCTAGAATAGTAGGGCAGTTTTCTTTGATACTTTCATGAAAGATGATGTCTAGGCTCTTTTTTTGATCATAGGTTTCAGGTAGTCACATAAGTTTTACATTGTCTCTCCTGAATCTATTTTCCAGATCAGTTGTTTTACCAATAAGACATTTGACATTGTTTTCTATTTTTTCATTCTTTAGGTTTTGTTTTGTAATGTCTTGGTTTCTCATAAAATCATTAGCTTCCAACTGCTCTATTTTAATTTTTAAAGAGCTATTTTCTTCAATGAGCTTTTGAACCTCATTTTCTGTTTGACTGATTCTGCTTTTTAGAGCATTCTTTTCTTCATTGGCTTTTTGGATCTCTTTTACCATTTGGGTTAATCTTTCTTTTAAGTCTACTGACTTTTGAAGCTGTCTTTGGTGTTTGTGGGTTGAGAAATATGGGAACTGCAGTTGCTGCCCATGCTTCCATGCCCTGAAGCCTGCTCCAGTCCCCTTCATGCCATGCAGTCTAGGCTGGATTGCACTCCTCTTCAAGCCCTGTGTGATAGATCTTTCCTGTTGCCCTTCCATGCTGTGTTGGGCTGGAAATCTCTTTTACTCTGTCATTTTGTGACTTCTGTTGCTCTAGAATGTGTTCATTTTTTACAGAAATGTTTTGGGTTATGGGAGCAGAGCTAGAGCAGGTCTGTCCTTCTACTTTGCCATCTTGGCTTTGCCCCCAAGATGTCTTACAGATATCTTAAACTCATCATGTCCAAAACTAAAGTCCATATATTTCCTATAAAACCTTCTCCTCTTTCTAATTTCCTTATTACCATAGACACCATTTTCTCAGCCAGGCTTGAAACTTTGATATAATGTTCAAATTCTCACTTTCATTCTTCATAAACAATCTCTTATATATACTCCCTTCTATCCTTTGACACTGTCACCATCCTGATTGAGGTACTCTTCAAGCCTGAACTATTGCAGTGACTTTCTCTTTGGTCTCCTTGTAGTTTGGTCTCTCATAAGTCCAGTTCATCCTTCACTCAGCTCTCAAATTAATCTTAAAGGGAAAGTCTGACCTAAATAATAATCTTCAGTGGTTCCTTATCACCTCAAGGATCAAATAGAAAGTATTTATTTGGTATTCCAATGTTTTTGGCATTCTTCATAACCTCCCCTCATCCTACCTTTCCAACTTGCACCCTTCCTATCTTTCTAGTCTTCTTATACACTATATTCTTCCCTCCACATACTGTGTGACACTGATCTCATTGTTCTTGCACATGGCATTCCATCTCCCAAATCTGGACGTCTTAGTAAGCTCTCCCCAAAAGGGAAGAGCCTGGAACTCTGTACTGATCTCCCTCCCAGCTTCCCTAGCTTCTTTCAATTCTCAGCTAAAGTAAAGTAGGGTAGCCTCCTACAAGTAATCTTTGCTAGTTTTCCTTAATCTTAATGCCTTCCCTGAGATATTATCTCCAATTTACCATGGATATATATTGTTTATACTTAACTATTTGTATGTTCTCTCTCAGTAGACAGTTAACTTCTTAAAATAAGAACTTTTTCCTCTTTTTCTTTGTACCTCTAATGTTTAGCATAGTGTCTGATACCACTAAAGTAGGTCCTTACTCCTTACTGAATGACTTTACAGAATGGTAAAGAATGGTAAACTTTGCAGTTCCTTGTACAGTGTGTTGCTATACATTCAGGATCCAAATTCTCTCAACATTGTCTATTTCCTTTTATTTTTGGTCATTTTTTACAGTAATAGGGGTGTGAGATAAAATTTCTAAGTGATTTTCACTTGCATTTATTGTATTATTGTAAATTGAAGAATTTTTTCTTGTGGTTTTTAATAGCTTGCAATGTCTCTTTTGAAACTCTCTTTTCACATTCTTTCACCAGAAAAGGATTTGGAAATGACACTAGGTCTCATTTGTCTAAGGAGAGCCTATATATTTTGGATAGTAGATCAAAGATGTTTCATGCATTTTTCTCTCAAATGATATTTTCCCTTCTCTGGCTCCATTGATTCCATTCCTGCAAATGCTTCTTAGCTTTATGTAATTGAAATCATCTATTCATATTTTCTAATTTCTTCTACCCTTCATTTTGTTTAGAATTCTTCTCTTAGGCATAATCATAAAAAGCATCCAATTGTATCAACTTCCATTTCTTGGTTGGTGTGAGCTATTATATTTGTCATCCATTCATTCTGAGCTTATTGTGGTGTATTGTATGAGATCAAATTAGAAAACTTTAACTTACCTATTCTTGCCTTATCCAAATTCACTAAACTCTTAAATTTTTACAGTTTCTGTTTGTTTTGGAAATTAAATTACTGAGACCACATAGTTCTAGACTATCAGTTATATTACAAATTCCATAAAGATTTGATTCTCATTTATAAATCACTGATGCTTTAGATTACAGATGTCTAGTCATTTATTGTCTTTCAGGTGAAGGTTAGACTAAGTCTGTGTAATTTTAGAAATCTCAACTACAACCAAGACAGAAGTTATAGGATGACAGTTCAGTGTTTACTTTTTACATTTTTATTGATAGCTTTTCTTTTTAAAATTTGTAAATGAATCCCTTTCTCTCCCTGACAACAAGAATAAAAGAAAGGGGAGGGAAAAGGAAATTAAATAATTGAATTTTGACAGAATATAGAAGCTTCTAAATCTATATGAAATACCTTATATTCATAATCCTCTAACTCTTCAAAAGAAAAATCAAAGGCTTTCCTTTGATTTCCTCACAAAGGAAATCACCCTCACCCTCACAAAGTTAAAAATTATCATTATAAATGTGCAATGTTTTACTTTTTCCTTATTTCCATTTACATTTTTGCACTTAATGTATATATTGTTTTCTTGGATCTACTTGTTTTGCATCAGTTCTGGTAAATTCTTCTTTGCCTTTATGAGTTCTTTATATTCATAACTTCTTCAGGAGATAGATCAACATTAACAAGTAATACCAAAAACAATTATTTCTTTTCAATAAGAGAATAAGCTGTAGGTTCTGAAGTAGAGACTGTGTATTTGTTGCTAGAATGACCATTGAGTTACCTTCTAGCTAGTATTCTATGTTGTTCCCATCATATTTGTTCCCACATTTAAATTCCAAAGACGTGTTGAAAAATCTTCTTTGTTGAAATTTTATTTAATTCCAGAATGTGAGTAGCTATTCTCTCCCCACACATACATTGGCCAGGCCCTTCTCAAAAACAAACTATTAAACAAACAAAACAAAAACAAAAACAAAAAACCACTTGTCTTACTGAATTCTACAGTGCTAACCACTGCTCTTCCCAGGGTAGACTCTCTTCAGCAATTATTTCTTGTTCCTGGGATGGAGCCTAAGGTTTATTTTCTCACTGCTTTGGAGGACTCCATCAGTATTTGATAAGCTTTTTCACGGCAGGGTCAAGTGTAGTATTCAAAGTGGTAAAGGGTTTTCTCTGAAAAACAGGAGAAGAAAGAATTACAGGAGAGGGGTTGGCTGATTGAAAAAATAAATAAAGTTATATTAAATGTTTTTATAAACTTCCCCTTCAAATATCCTTGAGTCCCTAAGTCCTTGATGTAAAATGAGAACTAAAACTAAAAATCAGAGCTCTTCATTAATTTTCTTTTACCCCAATGAAGCCACAATTCACAGCCCTTTCCACAGAGTTGGTTGTAACTAGTCAAGTATCAGATGGATTCAGCATTACTTTCACAGAGAACTGCAGTGGCTTATATTATATGTCAGATATAATTAGCCTGTCTAAGGGAAACAATACCCTGTGGAAGGACTTGAGCTGTCTAGGCACTATCTCCTTACTATTTGCCCCTTTATTCTCACTCTCTAGTCCTCACTCTATTACCTCCAAAAGAGCACCACCCAGTCAGAGTGGTTAGCCAAATAAGTAACTATGACTTTCAAATAGGTTCAGAGCCCAGTAAAAAAAAAATAGCTGCAGAGGAAGTAGATTTTGCTATTCACAATAAATCAGTCCATAAAAATGGTATATTTAGAAGAAGCACCTAACTCGGATGTCTATAGCCCAGTTGTTTTCAAGACTTCTAAAACTTTGGATAAAGAATAAATAAAACAATTTTTCCCCATTGATAGGAAACTATATCTGTGGCTGACGTTAAATTTAATGGCTTTTCTTTCATTGGAACAAAGAATGGATTTAATTCATGGATTAATTTTAACCTTATGCCTATAAAATCTAAAGTTTAAATTTGTTGGAACTAAATATAATTCCCCAAAAATATAATCTTGCATTTATTGCACTTTTGGGTTTACTTTGTAATTCATAAAAACAATATACAATTTGGAATAATATATGTCATATATTTTATACCTATAAAATAACGATCAGCATTAAAATGAATGAATAAGTAAAAAATAATTTTCCTGTGCTTGGTATTGGCAAAGCCCTAAATGCTAAGTGCTAGGGAAAATAAATGGAAAAGACAGCCCTTGCTTTCAAACTACTTATATTCTCAAAGGAGGAAACAGGACATACAGGATGTTTCAGGTACAAGTCAGATTAAATGATCTCCTGGTCCTTATCACTAATAAAAAGTCACAAATCAATGATAAGGCATCTTTTTTTTTTTTTTAATGTTACCTGCATGACATAATGAGTTGAATTGTTGAAGTTGAACAAATTGCTAACACCAAGAACTTTGATGGTGAGTTCTTTTATTACTGTCTCTTTAGTAACAAGGGGGCAGAAAGTACAGATTTAGAGCTGCATTGGGTCTTGGAGGATATCTTAGCTGGAATCTTCACTTTACAAATGAAGAAAATAAGGATCATAGAAGCTGTGACTGGTCCAAGGTTACATCAGTAAGTAATTAAGTGATAGATCTGGAATACAAACTCAGATTCTAGTTCTCTATGGAACTTTAGAAATAAGAGAGACTGTAGAGATAATTTTTCCCCATTCACTTAATTTTATAGAGAAAGAGAATTAGTTTCTGAGAGCTAAAAGGACTTGACCAAGGTCACATATCAAACTGATACACAGCAGGGATTAGAACTGTGAATCCCAGCCATGCCTCTTTCTAATAAAACATGCTACATCCTATAAAAAGGCTTCTTTTAGCAGACAGATGATTTAACTAATCTTAGCATTTATAAGTCTCATCTTGGGACCTGCCTAACGATTACTCCCACTTGAAAATGGAGATAATGATTCCACTTTGCTTTATGCTTTGTCCTTCAGAAAATCTTTGCTTCTGTCAGAGGCTACGCAGCTGTACTTTTGTATTACTTCAAAGCCTAACATAATCAATAAATCATAGCAAGGACATTCATTTTCCCATTTTCAGACATTCTTTCATTTCTGTTGTAAAAATTCTTTCCACTCCCACTACTGTCT
The DNA here is from genome assembly GCA_023548195.1 of Bettongia penicillata ogilbyi. Taxonomy (NCBI): domain Eukaryota; kingdom Metazoa; phylum Chordata; class Mammalia; order Diprotodontia; family Potoroidae; genus Bettongia; species Bettongia penicillata. Next base: position 15,257,182 of record JAJHZJ010000413.1, on the reverse strand, counting down.
GGCTGGTATTATTCTATTTTTTTTCAGAAGATGCTTGGAATTATTCTTCTTTACTCTGAGAATATGTTCAGTAAATTAAGGGGGGAAGAAGTAGGAGGCTGAGAAAAAACTGATTTTCTTTTTTATGGCCTCAATAAAGTAACTTATGGATAGGAAGAAAAATCAGGCATTAACAAATCATGGGGTAATATATTAGGTTTTCCCTATCTTGCAAGCATTTCCTAGCTTTGCTATCATATCAAAAGGTTGAGAGTCAACAAAAACATAAAATTTATGTAATAAAACCAAAAGCATTTATATAGTATGAACTTTCATTCTTCTCTACATTACAAAGGACATGTGGTAGATGTCACTTACCTGCTTAATAGGTGAGGGGAGACCTATTTTCATGGAATACTACAATCATAATTCAAAACTGTGAGGAAAAAAGGCAAAGTTGTACCTCTACAATAGCTTTAATTTTGAATCTTTCATTGTGTATACATACTGACATTTTCATGAATTATATAGGATTCTATCAGAGCAATAGGGTAATTCTCTAAGTAGGGAGATATTTTTAAAGAATCTATAAATATGTTAGAAATGTTTTGTAGGGAGATCATGGTGACTTTTGAATGCATGAATGCTGGGGCAATCTATCAGACACAACATCTCCCAGAAATTTTTCACTTTTCACCAGAGAGCAACAACCATCCTAACCTTTTGCTCATCCTGTTTCGTCTCTATGGATTAAAATCCTAGGCCCTGCAGTGTAGCCTATTTTACTTACTAAAGGATTTAAAAGGAAATGAACCGACCTGGGACCAAAGTGCTAAGCAATACTGAAATCCTGTATAGCAGATGAATGCTCCCTTAGAATTTTAAAGGTTAATGCTCTTGATAATTGAATCCTAATAGGAACACAATGGGAAATGTCAGCCCTCTTATACATATTCTTATGGGAAGAAAGGTGTTCTAAAAACAAAGTTTGGAATAGTTTGGATAATTAGTAAGAACTAATATAGTTCTTATAAGTAAGAATACCTATATTTCTAGTTACAATCATTGACAAGGTTAGGAAAGACTACTGATTGCCTGCATGTTAAACATTAAACTGTACAATTATAGACTGCCCTAAAAGGACCTTGACATTTATTCTGATAGTGGAGGGTAGAAGCCCTCATTTCTATGGCCCATGGGGTGACAAAGAGTCAGACATGACTGAACAGCTGAATAAATGCAATAACAAATTCTGATCCTCCTATCTCACTGCCTTGGAGATATCACTCCAGTAAGAGGAAATGCCTTACTCAAGATGGCACAGTTAGTGAGGGTGGGGGTGGGGGTTTAAGGGCAAGCAAAGTAGGATCTTTTGCTGTTTTTGTTTTACTAAAAGGGCCTCTGATTAAGGTGATTAAGAAGAGTCTTTTCCACCCATTGTCTGGACCTGGGAAGATTTGTAGGAAGACCCACACTTTTTGTTAATGAGGCACTGGTTCTCCAGGAATGTGATGTCCTCTAGCTCTAAAAAGTGTATAAAGACTCTGAGATGCAGGTTTTATTTTGGGGCTTATGAACTAGAAGTGTTTGTTTGGCCAGATGAGGACTCTGGGAAGCCATCAAGGAGCCCTCTGACTTTGAAAATCCAGATGTCTGTGCTTCCCTGTCTGGTAACTATGGTCAGACAGTTGGACCTGTCTGTTGAATTATGGCCAGGCAAAGGAAGCTAAGTCTGTTGATATTTGATTTCTCTGTATTTTCTTTGAAGTTCAGGGTGCTGACTCCCCTGAACTAGGTGAATGATATATGTGCTTGGTTAAATGAATGATATATGTGCTTGATTAAAGTGATTGTCAACCCTTCAAAAGTTGCCTTTCCTTTTATGAATGCAAATCTAAGAACCTGTGACAGCAGGCACCACTGTGCATGTTGTGGTGCTTACTGTTATAGGGAGAGATTTGCTTTGATTTTGTTTCTCCTGAATTCTTATCCATGTTCCTCTCAGTTTTTCAGCTCTGATATAACTATTGTTCTGTATTGACTGGTGTGGGGAAAATACCCATAAAACAACTTTTGAATTTATGATTCATTAGTATAAAAAGAGATTGAGCTTCCTTAGGAGGCAGTAGGTTTCATATTATTGGAGGAAGCAGTCTAGTGAATACTGGCTGACCACTTGCCAGATTTATGGAGAAAATTCCTGTCCAGCTGTGTGCTCCTAGAATAAATCTATTGTACTTTCAGACTGTGAGATTTTGTGATTCTGTAATGCATGAATAAATGATAATAAGATATAATGAGGCAGATGGCACCATGGATGGAGAACTGGATCTGGAGTTGAGAAGATATGAGTTTATATCCAGCCTTAGATGCTTAAGAGCTGTATGACACAGGGTATGTCAATTGAACTCTATCTGCTCCAGTTTCCTTATATATAAAATGGGGATAATAAAACACATAGCCCTGAGGGTTGGTGTGAAGTTTAAATGAGATAATATTTGTAAAGAGATTTGCAAATATTGAAGCCTTATATAAACACTTACTACAATAGTATGCTTATTTTTCACCTTAGTTTTTAGCTAATAAGGCAAAATAGAACTTGGGGCTACACCTCTTACTGGGAAGAATCTTTTTATATAGCATTATTGTCATTATCAATTGAAAAAAGTGTGCTCTAGTAAATAGAAACCAGCCTTGGTATTGGGATGACCTTGTTTCAAATCCCATCTCTGAAACATGTATTCTATATGTCTGTAAACAAGTTACTTAATTTCCAATGAATCAGACAACTATCTAAAGTGGGGAATCTGCAGTCTTGAGGTCACATGTGACTTTCTAGGTCCTTGGGCATGGCCTTTTGACTGAGTTCAAGTTTTACAGAACAAATTCTTTTATTAAGGGGATTTGTTCAATGAAGTTTGGATTCAGTTACGCTTGAGGATCCAGAGGGCCACATGTGGCCTTGAGGCCACAGTTTTCCCACCCCTAAGGCTATAAGTTGTTGGAGAAATTTTTTCACTGGCATTTCCTTATACCAATGAAATCATGGAGGATGAAAAAAGGTAAATATGCTTTCAAAATCCAATCCAATAACCATATTGTTGTGGCTGTGTTCATCCTTCTTTGCCAAAGAAGACCATGCCATCAAAGAAATGATGACATGACTTGCACTTGACTAGTACTGGTTAAGAAATGGAATAGCTGAACAACAGAATAGATTAGGCATAAAAAATATAGATGTAAATGACTATAGTAACCAAACATGTGATAAACCCAAAGACCCAAGCCATTGAGGCAAGAACTGATTATTAAACAAAAAACTGTTTGAAAAACAAGAAAATAGTCTGACAGAAAGAAAGCATAGACCAACATTTCATATCATATACCAAAATAGGCTCAAGTTAGGTGCATAAGTGGACATAAAGGGTGACATCATAAGCAAATTGGGGGAATATATGGAAAGAGATACTTGTCAGATAGGTAGATAAGGGAAGAGTTCTGGACCAAACAAGAGATAGACAGGATCATGAAAGGTAAAATGGATAATTTTCATTACATGAAATAAAAAAGGTTTTACACACATACAAGCACACACATACACACAGTCAAACAATGCAGTCAAAAATAGGAAACTGGTGAGGGAGGAAAATCTAAATTTTTTATTTTTCTTGCTTTTTTTTATTTTGCAATATGGCTAACATAGAAATATATTTTGCAGGATTTCACTTGTATAGTGGCTTTCATATATTTTGCCTTCTCAATGTGTAGGGGAGGGACGGGAGAAGAAAGAGAATTTAGAGCCAGAGAAAATATTAAATAAAAAACTCAATCCTGAATTCAGCTACAGGAAGTTCTGCCCAAGCAATAGCCAAGACCTTGGCTAGTGAATTGTGAATGGCCTAGTGTAGGAGGAGGTTGATATACTTTGAGATCCAGCACCCAAGGAAATTATAATTGAGGTAAGGCAGTCAAGAATTGTGAAATAAAAGAGGAGAAAGACTGAATGTATGAAACATTTCAGGGAGAAGAGAGCTCAATAACATTGAAAACAAATAGATATATTAAGAGGAAAAACAGTAACAACAGAAAGAAGTATGGCTATAGATTTAGTAAATAAACTATGCAGGCATCTATGCATAAATGGGTCTTTGTTTAGTCCTTTTTCAAGCATGTCTGATACTTTGTGACCTCTTTGGGGGTTTTCATGACAAAGATACTGGAGTGGTTTGTCATTTCCTTTTCCAGTTCATTTTATAGGTTAGGAAACTGAGGCAAAAAGGGTTCAGTGACTTGCCCAGGATCACACAGCTAGTGTCTGAGGCAGTATTTGAAATCAGGAAGAAAAGTTTCCTGCCTTCAGACTCAGCATTCTATCCACTGCACCATCTAGTCACCTCAGAGAATAAATTCTACCAAATAAAGGACAATGCTTCAATACTTGATGGGAGACAGAGATACCTGTGGAATGTTAGGAGAATATGGAACCACAGTGCACTGTTCCTGAGTGGTTTACAAGAGAAATAAGAATCATGACAGCACAATTTATGTCCTACACAGTAAAAATAATGAACAGCCTAAAACATCTTGACTCTGCAATGCCAAGCTTCACTAAAGAAACAGAGAACAAAAGATTAAGAATGCAAATACATAGAAATAAAGGTCAATCTAGGAGAAAAAAAATAATAACATTAAAACAAAACATGCTCACCATACAAGGAAAACTGAGCTCAAAGATAGGATAGACAGAGACAAACTAAGGATGACAGATCTCTCAGAACATGACAGGACAAAAACCTTGACACCATAATGAAGGAAATCATAGAAGACCACTACCCATTTCGCTAATGTCGTGGTCCTCTTCAAAAACAAAGGACAGAGGAGACCGAGCTGCCTGAATGGGGACCCAGCTAGATGGGCAACTCAGCTCTTCCTCTACCTCTCCCTCTCCTTTCCAAAGGAAAGTAAATTTTGATGGCCAGTTAACTTGGGGTTTACTGGATGGATTTCTTCCTTTTTTCCTTCTCTCTCTCTCTCTCTCTCTCTCTCTCTCTCTCTCTCTCTCTCTCTCTCTCTCTCTCTCTCTTTCTCTCTCTCTCTGTCTCTCTCTGTGTCTCTGTCTCTCTCCCTCTGTCTCTCTATCTCTCTGTCTCTCTGTCTCTCTCTGTCTCTCTGTCTCTCTGTCTCTCTCTCTCTCTCTCTCTCTCTCTCTCTCTCTCTCTCTCTCTCTTTCTCTCTCTCTCTCTCTTTCTCTTCTTTTACAAAACTTTAATCCCAGTTCACTTTGAAGCACATAGATTGGATCACAATTGTTCTCTGCTCAAACTCTACTTGATGGCTGTATTTTGTGCCCTCCTGGCTTTGAGTAAATGTCAATGGTAACTTGTTTCTCTTTGAAATAGCAACCCTGAGGGTCTTCCTCTCCCAGTTTGATTTTTTTTTCTTCTTAAAGGGGCCATCCCTTGACTCACTTCCTAAAGAGGCCTATTCACTGAATGGGTGTTACCTCACTCTAAGTACCTGAAAAGGCCTTAGCCTAAAAGGGCTAGGGTCTTCCATTACACCCTGGGCGATCTCCACTCTTCCTGATGAATATCTGGTCATTGGATCCAGATGGCTCTGGAGGAGAAAGTAAGGCTGGTGACCTTGCACAGCCCTCCCTCACTCAAATCAAAGTCCACTGCAAGTCATGTCATCCTTTCCCTGATGCCATGATCCTCTTTGAAAATGAAGGGCAGACACAACAACCACCCATGAGTTCCAAACAAACAAAATGAGTTGCAATTGAAAGAATTCACAGATTGTCTTCAGAAAGAAAAAAAACACTGCAAAGTCATACATGAAGTGTCTAGCAATTTAACAATTAACATGACTAATGTGAAAACGTGTTTAATAAGAATGTATGTGCAAGCTGTCTTGGGAAGGGAGGGAAGAGGAAGGGGAAGAAAATTCAAGACTCATGGAAATGATTGTTGAAAATTCAAATTAAATTTAAAAAAAAATTAAACAACTAAAATTTAATAATTCCATTCAGAAACAAGTTCTACAAGCCATCTGGAGAAAGATCTTCAACTACAAATGAAAAGATGTGAATAAAATGAGACTATTTTGCACCATTGCAAAAAAGTGGAAGGAATAGAATACTATGTTCCAGAGAGCAATGGAGCTGAAGATCCAACCCAGGGTGACCTGCTGCAATTTTTAGCATAACCACACCAGGCAAAATATGCATATTCAATAATAATGAAGAGTTTGAAAGATTTTTAGGAAGAAAAGCAGAACTGAAAAGATGACTTCGCAGAAAGAATGAATAAATCTAGCAGGAAATGATAGTCATAACAACAAAGTGACCCAAAGTAACCAGTAAGAATTCTTGGCTAAGAATGCACAAAAAAAAAAAAAAATGAGTAAGGTGGAAAGGGCGCAAAAAGTACACTTACAAGCTAAGGAACAGGACTAACTACAGTGGAGAATAGAAAGGGTGGATGTCAAATAAGGAAAGGGCATCAGAGGTGAGGGGAAGAGAGTCAGTAGGAACAGGACTAGCTTTAAAAAAGATTAAAATGAAGTAGCTGAAGTGACATAATACTATGTTGACAGCAGAAGAGGGAAATTAAAACTGAAAAGTTTCTGAAGAGACAATATTAACGCACCTAAGACAAAAAGGGAAGTTGTTCAAGGGGCAAAAAAACCTTCATATCAAAAGTTTCCGGTCTAGTATCCAAAAGATTCACGCACACATGCACACACACACACACACACACACACACACACAGCAATTCCTGAATAGATAAATGGCCAACACATATGAACAGGCTGTTCTCAAAAGAACTGCAAAATATTTGCATCCACATTAAAAAATCAATAATAATAAACGAAATATAAATATAATCAATCCTGAGATTTTACCCCACACCCCGCAAATTAGCAAAAATGGCTAAAAAACGGCAAAGGTCAATGTTGGAGGGATTGTGGAAAGACAGGCACACTGGTAAAACTGTGAAATGGCACTACCATTTAGGAAAGCAATCAGGAATTATACAAGTAAGATAAACAAAATAACCATCAGTTTGAATCAGATATTCCATTATTTCTTGAATTTGAATCTGAGGCACTTAGAAGTTGTGCAGAAATCCAGACACAACAATTTTGAATTAAGCTTTATAGACTCCTGATCTCCCCAGGATGAATCAAGGAGAAAAGCCAGAATATGTATCCAAGAAAGCTTGGATTTATTCCTAATGATGTTGTCAATAGCAGTCACACATATATTTAGTTAGTTTATGGTGCTGTTAAGAAATCTGAGTGTGTATACTTCTTTGTGTGTATACATTCAATTTCAAAACTGGAACGTTCCTTTACAAAGTCTCTTCTTTTAAAATATGTCTGTTTAAACCATTGGTCTGACTGCTGTATAATTATCTATTCAGAGTTTTTAAGTGATTACACCTAGACCTGTTTCTAATGACATTAGGATACCTTGAAATATGATTAAAGTCTGAAGACTATGATGTTGCTGGTTTTCTTAGGCAAGATGAAAAGGAGTTTTATATAAGCTCTAAAGAATTCTGAATTAATAAGCCAATGACTTCCTCAAAAGTGACTGATTTTGCTATGCTAACTCTTTAATATCAAGCATGATATAGTGACATTTAAAGGATTCATTGGCGTAGATAATTTGTCCCTATTGCTTGAAATGATTAAGAGGTTCCCAAACAGCAAGTAGCAGTCTCATCGATATTGCCAGGTAGAAACATTCACCCTACAGAGAAAATGGGTGAGGCAATGCTTTTTTTTTTTTTTTTTTTTTTTTTTTTTTTACAGTGAGATCTGGCCTTCATGATATAACAGCAAGGATCCTGACATATAGCAGGAGGGTCTGCTATACAGGTCCTTAGAATTTCTTTCCTAAAAGGAAAGCAAAATCAATAGACAGGGCTTCCAACTATCTGACCATAAGAACTACATATATAGTTGCCAGAGAGAAGCACCAATATTTGGGTTTTCAAAGCCAGGGAGTTCTTTAGCATCCGCCCAGAGTCTTTATCTGGTCAAACAAATACTTCCAATGAGTAAGCTCCAAAGTAAAACCTCACCTCAGAGTATGTATACGTTTTTCAGAGCCAGAGAGCATCACAACCCTTGAGAACCAGTGGATTAGAAATTAACAAAAGGTGTGAGCCTACATACAAAACTAATCTCCCCTAATCAAATTTCCCTTAATAGGCAGGCCTATTAATGGATGGGGAAGATTAACTGCCATAATTATCATTACTTATACTTACTACTTATGTGACTTTTGACAAGTCAGCTAATTATTCTGTCTCGGTTTCCCCATCTACAACAAGAGGGTCTTGGATTAAACAATTCCTGTTAACTCTCCTTCATGCTCTAAATCTATGATCTTCTGAGTTCAAAATTTGTGGTTGGGAAACCTATTGTTACAGTATTGAAGTGTTTCCCTCTCCCCACAACAGTTTTCATTACATCCCCAATGCTAATATCTCTCCTCTGATGACATTCTTTTACCTCCTGCCTTCCCTTTTGGGCAACAACTCAACTTTGCCTAAGGATATCATTATAATATTCTTATAGTTCCCAGGACATTGTACCCTCACCATTTCATAGCAATTTACCATGTCTAGGAGAGCTGAGTAAGAGGACATTTCAACACTAGTTATTAATATTCTCTGTGGTCAAGTACAAAAAAATGCTTATCATTAAAATGGAGATAGGATAGAACAGAACTGTAACTTGCTTTATTAAGTCAGCAAGCTTGAAATCTATGAACTTAGTTACTGAAACAAAGAAAATAGATGCCATGGCTTTGTTGTGTGGCATAAAATGCCCTTACTGACCTAAGAATCATATCATGATCCCTCAGTCATATAATATTTCATTTTCATTGATCCATGTATTTCAAAGTATCTTGAAGCAAATGACATCCCATATTTATTTATGTGCCTCTGAGACAAATTATATCCCGTAGAAATAGTCAAGAGAGTGTATTCAATAAGTGCATTCTCTTCCTATTTCCATTGCTTCTAAATCTAAGCCTTTTTCTTAGTTCTGATGTCTCTTATAATCATGGCTGATGATATTAAGGTACTAAAAGTGTGATGAATCACATATTTGTTTCTTTTTTCAGTCATCTATAAATATCAAGTCATCTTTAAGTATTCTAAATGAGAGGTCTTTGACCAATGGCCAATGTGTGGCCATACTACTTAAACAAGATGGCTCTAATCTTGACATTTTCATTATATATCAAACCAGAGAAAGAAGTTGTAGATACATGGAGGGATGGCTCACAGGTTTTTCCATGGAAAGGAAATAAATAATTGTAAGATCAAAAGGGTAGAACTAGAAAGGAACACAGAGGTCATTTAGTTTCTATAGTTTAGTTTTTCTATAGGAAGGAAATTGAAGATCAGAGAAATTGAATAGCTTGGTAAAAGTCACATAGATAATAACTGGTAGAGCCACTATTCAAACTCACATCCTTTGATTTGAAATTCAACATACATTCCTTTCCAGAATACTGCTATTTTGCTTTTATTTGTTCTTATAGGAAAAAAGACATTATTTAGGTTCAAATTTCACCTTTAGCACTTACTTATCTGTGTGCTTCTGGACAACTCACATCCCTTGAGTCTTCGTATTATCATTTATAAAATGGAAGTTTTGTAATACATGATCCCTGGAGTCTCTTTTGGCTGTGGCTGTGTGAACTCATGATCCTGTTATAGCAAGGTTTATAAGGTTAAACACACTTTAAGGTCAGCCCCTAGCTTCTTATTGGAATTATTTCTAAATTTAATCATGTTTTTTGTAGTAAGCTACATGTGTATTTGGATATTTTCTTTCTGATTAATGAAATTGCAACCTTTCTCATTAATTAACCAGTTGGCTCGAATCCCTGCCCCCAGTTCATTAAATACTATTTATTGATTAAACTGAAGAAACCTCTTTTCCAAGAACAATTGCTCAAATCTCTCTATGCATTAACTCCTTTCATCTCCTATGATTTAATAATTTTTATATTAATTAAATAACAAATGAAATAAATAATACAACAGTGACATAGATAATAAATCACAATACTTTGGCTATGGAAATGATAGTAGATTCAATTATCTCAAGTTCCTGTGTAGCAAATGAATTCTCTTCACTTCAGAAATACAAGTCACCATTCAATTGACTCAAGTTACTACTTACAAGTCTCAGAAATTCATTTTATAACCTTAGGATAAGAGTGAAATGTAGCCTTTTAGTCTCTTAGACAATAAGGAATGTGCATCCATTTTGATGTGGTGGTCCTTTTCAACCATCATACAAAACAGTCCTCCTAGAATACACTATAACTGTTAATTCCTCAAAGAATGTTCAAAGAATTTTCTGTTTCAAATTTCTTTATAACATGATTCATAACAGTTTTCACAAGAAAGAAATTTCTCCTCACCTTCTTTCTCCTCTTTTTTTCAGTTTATCTCATAGATCTACATGAATCAAAGATAAAACTCCATTGCAAAGTGAAAAGTAACTCATAAGAGATACTTAGAACCATCAGCACTAACTGCCTTCTCTGTAACATTTCATTTGTCTTTAAAAGAAACCATGTCTGTCCCTAAAGTCTTTTAAAGACTTCAGAGAAAAGGCATCTCACCATGATTTTGTATCATAGGAATCATGATAAGTATTTGTCTTGGGGGGTGGGGGAAGATAAGTATTAATATAATTACAACTTATGCAGTATTTCTTGAGGTAGATGAAGAGGCTGAAAAATTCTGCAACAGATTTCAATACCCTACTAAAAAATTGTGAACTACTTCGATATTTAACACGTTCTTATATACTTATAAAAGGCAAGCACAGAAGAAAAAAAAGTGACGAAACATATTATCAAGGATAAGGAGTGAAAGAGACAAAAGACCTATAAACTATATTCTAACCTCATGTCTATAAATCATGCAAAGGAGCTAGAAATGGAAAGTATAAAATAGTATCACATACAATCACAGATTTATTCCATTTTAATAGACTAAAGTGACTCATCAGGGATTCTTAAATCAGTTTGTGTGTGGTTAAAACTTGTTAGAGTAAAGCTAGTATTAGTATGAATCTGGGAGGTAAAATAAAATGAGGAAATGAAAAAAATTCTCCAACTTGACTTAGTTAAGTAAGTTATTGATATCAGAACTAGGATATAGATGGAAGAAAGTAAATAGAACATATGCTATACCAATTTCATAGAGATAATTGATTGCCAAAATGAAGCAAAGAACTTAAAAGTTCATTATCCAGCAAAAACTATTACTCTTTAAGTAGAGATATGTGGTCTACAAAGATAACACCAGCTTGGAGCATTAACTTGTTGGTGAAATCTTACAAAACAAGGTTATAGAAGTATTGTTTCATAAAATAGAGAAGTACAAGAGCATAAAACTACCCTAAAGAAACTTTGACATAAGAAACAATCACCAAAAATCATCACAAGGACATTTAAGAATTAACCTGGGCAGATGAAAACAATCAGATGAAACATAAAAAAGATCCACAGAATTTTTTTTTATAACAAACTCCTTTAATCCTTAGAAAATTGGGCTACCTACCATATTTGAATCCTACCTAACAATGAAATCCGAATTACCTTGTATAAGCAGTAGAAATGATACTAAAGCCAATAAAGATGGAAAACAAGTTGTAATATGCCATGTGTACATAAAGGAGATACATGCTCAATGTGACAAAATTATGAAAGTGTTAAGGGATCAATTCACAAGTATATGAAAGAAAGAAAGAGATTTCAAAGGTATGACAGATTTGGCCTAAAAAACAGATTAATACAAGAAGAGTTCATTATGCCTCTTGTGTGTTGAATATACCCAAGTAATCCCTCTCCTCCCCTTACACCTTCTCTTCTGCCCTCCCCTCCCCTCTCCACTCATCTCCTCTCCTCTTTCCCCTCTCCTCCCCTCCACTAAGGGTTCTCTGCCCAAATGAAGGTAAATTTTGATGACTGAAACCTGCCTTGATATCTTAGGGCTTACTAGTTACACTTCTTTCTTAAAGACCATGTCTGAAACCCAATTCACTCTAGCTCTCATAGATTGGACAACAGGTCCCTGCTCAAGTCTAGATCCCATTGATGGTATAATAGGTCTTTGCTCAAGTACCACATGTACGTATATGGTATCTCTAACTTGTATTCTGCATTGTTTTGGGGAACATCTGCATCGAAAAGGTCTTTGAGTATCTGAGTGCTTAGTGACTAGATAATTTCATTCAATTGAATTCAGTATCCCTCAGGAGGCACTTGAACTTCACCAGTTTTACATCAGATAAAACCTAGGAAGTAATCAAGATGACCTAGAAACTCTGCTCTAGGTAAAAGTTGGACTAACTCATCTAAAAGATCAGCTAGGCAAGTTATCCAGGGACCCTACTCTCCCTCATCAAGTACTCTGATCTAGGTACAGAGTCTAGAAGAACCTACTGCCTCACACATCCCAAGAAACAATCAGTACAAATAATGTGGGGAAAACATGGAAAAGGATAGCATAAAACCACCTCTGAAATGGTATCCAGGCCCATCTGAGTTTGTTCTGGTCTGGATATATATACATATATATATATATATACATATACACATATATATATATACATATACATATATATGTGTATATATATATATTCCCATAGTAGTTATATATATATATATATATATATATATATATATATATTCCTATAGTAGTTGCCAGAGTTATTAATTGCAACTACTGTAGATGAGTGTAAAGTTCCACGTTAGGCCAAAGCTGGACAGCATCATTTCTATTGCTTTAAGTTTTAGTTGACCTGAAGATAAAATGAATAATAAAGGCACTCTTCAAAATTGTTCCATTTCTAACTAACTTGTCTGTTATGTATTATAGAAATGGAACAACTTTAAAGCAATAAAGATGATCCTTCTGACCACTAGGTTGAATAAACTATCTACTGCACCACCTTAGGAGAATTAGGATAATAGGATATATTGGGAAAGGAGAGGGACCTACCTAATACTCCATCCTCTCCATCCTATTAGAAAAAGAAGGAATCTCAGAGGTTATCAAGTCACCCCTTCCCCCCTCTTCATTTTGAATGAGAAGCTGATACCCAGAGGAAAGATGATTTGGCCAAATTCACAGAGGTATCATGTGGCAGAGGCTGAACTCAAATCCAGGTCCTTGAATTCTAAATACAACGGACTTCCCACTCAATCATAGTGCCTACCTAAACAGAGTTATCTAAAAGAATGTAAGCTCCCTGAGGGGAGGGATCACCACAATCTAAATTCATTTCCCCTAATATATACAAAGAAATAATAATACCTAACATTTACAAAGTACCTACTATGTAGCAGGAAGTCTGCTAAATGTTTTAAAATTATCATCTCCTTTGATAGATGCTCTTACTATCCACCTTTTAAAGATGAGGAAACTGAGGCAAAGAGAGGTTGTGACTTGTTCAAGGTCATATAGCTTCTTTTTCTTAATTTTAATGTTTATTTATTTTTAGTGTTCAACATTCATTTCCACAAAATTTTGAGTTCTAAATTTTCTCCCCATCTCTCCCCTCCTTAACCCCAAAACACCTTGCTTTCTGATTACCTCTTCCCTCAATATGCCTTCCCTTCTATCACTCCCCTCTCTTCCCTCATGTCCATCTTCTCTCTTTTCTTGTAGGGCAAGATAAGATTTCTATATCCTATTACCTGCATTTCTTATTTCCCAGTTGTATGCAAAAACAATTCTCAACACTCATTCCTAATGCTTTGAGTTCCAACTTCTCTCCCTTCCTCCCTCCCCACTCATCCCCACAGAGAAAGCAAGCAATTCAATATACACTATATATATATATATATATATATATATAGTTTTGCAAAAGACTTCCATAATAGTCATTTATGTAAAACTAAGTATGTTTCCTGTCCCTCATTTATTTCATGCTTCCTTTTGACCTTGTCCACCCCAATAAGTGTTTACTTCTAATTACTCCCTCATCGCATTTGCCCTCCCTTCTATCATCCCTGCCACCCCACTTATCCCCTTCTCCCCTATTTTCTTGTAGTGTAAGATAGATTTTCATACCAAATTGAGTGAGCATGTTATTCCCTCCTTAAGTCAAATGTAAAGAGAATAAAGTTTGTTTTTTCCCTCTCACCACCCCCCATCTCTCCTCCATTGAAAAAAGTTTTTTCTTGCCTCTTTTATGAGAATTTGCCCCATTCCATTTCTCCCTTTGTCCTCCTAATATATTCCTCCCATCCTTTAATCTTATTTTTTAGATATGATCCCTTTTTATTCACCTTACTCTGTGCTCTGTCTCTATATGTGTGTGTATGTGTGTGTATAATCCCTCCAACTACCCAAATACTGAGAAAATTCTCAAGAATTACAAATATTCTCTTTCTATGTAGGAATTTAAACAGTTCAATTTTAGAAAGTCCTTTAGGATTTCTCTTTCCTGGTTACCCTTTCACACTTCTCTTGATTCCTGTGTTTGAGAGTCAAATTTTCTATTCAGTTCTAGTCTTTTCATCAAGAATGCTTGAATATCCTCTTTTTCACTGACTGACCATTTTTTTCCCCTGAAGTATTATACTCAGTTTTTCTGGGTAGGTGATTCTTGGTTTTAATCCTAGTTCCTTTGACTTCTGGAATATCATATTCCAAGCCCTTTGATTCCATAATATAGAAGCTACTAGATCTTGTGTTATCCTGATTATATTTCCACAATACTCAAATTGTTTCTTTTGAGCCCACTTGCAATATTTTCTCCTTGACCTGTGAACTCTGGAATTTAGCTACAGTATTCCTAGGAGTGTCGCTTTTCAGATTTCTTTGAGGAGGTGATTGGTGGATTCTTTCAATATTTATTTTTCTCTCTTGTTCTAGAATATCAGGGCAGTTCTTCCTTGATAATTGCATGAAAGTTGATGTCTAAGCTCTTTTTTCAATCATGGTTTTCAGGTAGTCCTATAATTTTTAAATTGTCTCTCCTGGATCTATTTTCCAGGTCAGTTGTTTCTCTAATCAGATATTTCATATCATCTTCTATTTTTTCATTCTTTTGATTTTATTTTGTAATGTTTTGGTTTTTCATAAAGTCATTTGCTTCTATCTGCTCCATTCTAATTTTTAAAGAACGATTTTCTTCAGTGAGCTTTTGAACCTCCTTTTCCATTTCACAAATTCTGCTTTTTAAAGCATCCTTCTCCACATGGGCTTTTTGGACCTCTTTTGCCATTTGAATTGGCCTATTTTTAAAGGTGCTATTTTCTTCAGCATGTTTTGGGATCTCCTTTAGCAAGCTGTTGACTCACTTTTCATGATTTTCTTGCACCACTCCCGTTTCTCTTCCCAATTTTTCTTCCACCTCTCTTACTTGATTTTCAAAATCCTTTTTGAGGTTTTCCATGGCCTGAGATCATTGCATATTTGTTTTGGATGCAGAAGCTTTGATTTGCTCTGATGTTATGCTTTGTTCTTCCTCATCTGAAAGGATGGAAGAAGCTACCTGTTCACCAAGAAAGTAACCTTCTATCATCTTCCTTTTTTCCCTTTTTTGGGCATTTTCCCAGCCAGTTACTTGACTTTTGAGTCCTTTGTAAAAGGAAGGTATACCTGGGAACTTATAAGTTCTCAGTTCTTCCAAGGTGGCACAATCAAGGGAGAGTAGTTTATTCCTCTTCTGGCCTCCACACTGATCTGGGAGCAACCAAAAAATTTTCTGCCTAGAAACTGAGAATAGAATTCCCTCTCCACAACAGGTTCCAGCTCCACCACATCAGTGCTCCTCCTCATCCCAGGGCTGTGCTCAGGACTGAGATTCAGACAAGTAGCTCAATTTTCCCAGGGGCTTTAGGCAGAGGGCTCCAAAAATGAACACTGTCTCTGCTGTGACTGCTGCTGGTGGTCCAGGCCATGTCTCCCTTTCTTACTGAACTTTGAAGCTATCTGTGGCATTGGTGGGTTGAGAAATCTGGGAACTACTGCTTCAGGTGGCTCCCTGAAGCCTGTTCCAGGTCTTATTCCTGCTGCACCATGCAGCCCATACTGGACTGCGCTCTGTGCCTGGTGTGAAATATCTTTCCTGTCATCCTTCCAGGCTGTCTTGGGCTGGAAATCTCTTTCACTGTCATTTTGTGGCTTCTGCTACTCTAGAATTTGTTTAGTCATTTTTACAGGTGTTTTATGGGCTATGTGGGGGAGCTTGTACAATCCTGTCTTTCTACTCCACCTGGTCACACAGTTTCTAAATGTCTGAAAGCAAATTTGAACTCAGATGTTCCTGACTTTATCTACCCAGTACTCTACCCACTGTACCACTTAATAAACACTTAATATGTCATTTGTTGAACTCATATGATTATTTTAAATGTGAACACAGGTAATGTGGAGAGTTCATATTATGCCCATAAACTGTTCTTTTCAATGCCTACTTTACTTTGTAATGCCCTTACTTTCTCTGCATATAACCATAGATTCCAGAATCTACCTATTCTTTTCTTCCCATTACAGCTATCCTTTGGGCAATGGAACTTCCCCATCTGTAATTCTAATTATAAAATACAAACTAAGCCCACAACTCTATATTGTCCCTATGAAGAAGTAAAATCCAAGTATGCTCAGTAGCAACCCCCTAATGAATAACCTTAAAATGCAGCTTCTGTAAACAGCCTAGTTTTATGACTGTGCAGCTAGTCTCTTCCTTGAGGGCTATAGCAATTTATGCTCTACCAGTTACTTAATGAAGTGTGAACTATCTGTGCTGAAGGAAGTTGTTTTTTTTTTTTTTAATCAAGTTTTTCTTTTAGAACCCCCAGACCACCTGTCCTGCCTCCAGGACAGACCTTTCAACCATTATATGGGGAAGTAAGGCCTGTGGAGAAGGGACCAACCATCCTCACCAACTGCCACACCCAGGATACACAAGCCATGCTAGACGAGACAGGGAGGGCACCCTACAGGAGACACAGGAAGGGGGCAGCATGTGCCAGCAAGTCAAACCACCAGCACCATGACATTGACCAACATCTCCCCTCAGCAAGAAAGGAAATAAAAGCTTTTCCCTTCATCCCAGGACATTGTCTTTTCTTTAATGGCATAAATACTTCATTTTGTTTTTCACAGAATAATCACAGTAAAGTACTTTGTAATTCTTCCTTAACAAAAGCTTCTTCCACAAAAAATGTAAAAATGTAGGTGAGTAAGCATTGTTACTCCCATTCTGGGGATGATAAATTAATGAAAGGTTGTACTTATTGTCTAAAGGAGCCCAGCCAGGATGCAAATTAAGGCCTTTATGTTTCCAAAACTACTGAATCTAATGTCCATTCTATTATACAGATTTGCATGTGATGGTCATTTCTTCATTCTGAGTCTAGAGAAGAAGTCAAAACTTTAAGAAAAAATAATTTTCTGTAATAATTTCTCTAGTTTTATGTTTGCAGAGGACTGTGCATGCTTTACTTCATGTAATCCTCACCAAAACCCTGTACTCAGGAAGAACTGAGTTTAACTTAACCTCAGATACGTGTTAGCTCAACCTGAACAAGTCGCAACCTCTGTCTGTCTCAATTTCCTTATTTGCAAAATGGAGATAATAAGCACCTACCTCCCAAAAGTGTTACAAAGATAAAATGAATAAATATTTTTCAAGCACTTTGCAAGCCTTACAATGCTATATAAATGCTAGCTGTAGTAGTAGTAGTACTAGTAGAAGTAGCAGTAGTGGTAGTAACAGCAGCAGCAGTAGTAGTAGTATTAGTAGTAGCAGTAGTAGTAGTAGCAATAGTAGCAACAGCAGTAGGAGCAGCAGCAGCAATAGTAGTAGTAGTATCAGTACCAATAGTTGTAGCAGTAGTAGCAGAAAGCATAAAAGAAGTACCGAAATCTGCTTCGCCACTGCACCATAAGCACCAGGGGAACCTTTCAATTTGACCTACAGCTAAAAACTTCCATGTTTGTCTTCCAGTATGTTACAGGAAGGATCATCTTACGTTTTTTTTTCTATTTGTATCATCAGTACTTAGCACAATATGTAGTGCTTTTTACTTGGGTTTGGGTTTTTTTGTTTTTTTTTTTTGTTTTGGTCATTTTCAGTCATGGTCTCCATGGTCTCCATGACCCCATTTTGGATTTTCTTGGAAAAGATACTACCATGTTTTGTTATTTCCTTCTCCAATTAATTTTACAAAGGAGGAAACTGAAGCAAACAAGGTTAAGTGATTTGCCCAGGGTCATATAGCTAATAAATGTCTGAGGGAAGATTTGAACTCTGAAACAGGAGTCTGAGGCCAGATTTGCACTCAAGTCTTCCTGACTCCAGGCTAGGTACTCACTCTATCCACTGAACCACATAGCTGCCCATACTAAGTACTTAATAAACACTCTTTTCATTTATTTCTTCAGTTGTCTAAAGTTACCATCTTTAATCTCTTACAAAGACATAGAATCTTTCCTATTCGCAGATAGACACATTTATCTCTGAATGGCCACATGGATCATGACTAAGTTAGGAAAACAACTTGAGATGATTTAAAATCAAATACAGTTTCAATAGACTTCTAAGGAGGCCTAATAATTTGACAGTCACATTACCTTTGATTGGGTCAAACATAAATGAAACAACCTAATTAGAAGATGCTTATGGTAAAGGAAAAAACTGCTGAGTATACCCTTAAAAAGAAGGTTCTATTGATCTAAGCAATTAAACAGTATTCTCTTTTAAAAGAATTCCAACTTTGTGCTGACAGCCTACACCCACATGCCTGTTTCTATGCCCTTCTTCCATGAGTAAAAATCATATGAATCATAATTTAATCATACACTTAGAACATAAAACCTACTTCACTGCAGAGTAATAGATTTCAGGGACAAAATATTAATAATTGGGGAAAGTTATTCAAATTAGCTAAAGAACTGGACTGGGGATATCTTACAACTGACTTCTCCATTTCTCATCTACTTCATTCCCAAACCAGATAGAACATTTCTTTTTAGATCAGTCCCTTAGTGACGCCAAGTCCTTTGTGGCTGGTTTTCATATATAACCCCTTCACACAGTCCCCTTTCAAATTATGTAAACACTCTGAGCTAATCATTCCCTTCCCCTTCTTTCTAGAGGACATGAACCTCTAGAACCACTCTCTGTGCCTAAGCACAGAGCTCAGGTTGATTGTCATGGGCTGTTCTTCAGTCAACTCTTTTTTTTTGTCGTTCTCACACTTTCTTTCCCCCTCTTGTCAGTTTTCTCTGGAAAGTATGCATCTAATGGGAAAGTTATCGCTCTAAAGTCTGTATCATCCAGTTTCCATTTTATCCTTTCACTGAGTGACCACTTACCAGTTTCAAAGAATCTGCCATTTATATTAAAACACCATTGTCTTAGTGAAACAGTGATGCAAGGATGTAAGTAGAAATGTAAAACTTGATGCTCATGGATTGTAACCTCAAAATTCCAGAGTATGCACTGAAGCAGATTAAAATGTAATTTGGAAATATTTAATGAAATAAAAATTCAACATAGATATTGTCAATTTGTGGTTTCCTAAGTCAATATCCTGCCTAAGGGATTCACTTCTATTTGAGTTTGCCATAATTGCCTTAAAACATAAATGTCACATGGAATACAATATTGTGTCTAGTACAACTATTGATTATCTGACAAAAGAAAGGACAAACTATGAAACATTCTAATTTTGAGAACTTTACTTTGATGACTTGGAAAGACAACAATGATTAGGAGATTCTGTTCCCATTTGGTCAGGAGTTAGTGCCAGCTATTTAGTGCAAGTCAAAGTTAATTGTCCTAATGACTCCTCTTGGACTCTTTACCTATAAATGGTATTCATATGCCCCTTCCATCCCACATCCTTCCCACTGTGTATCTGATCTCATGATAGGTACTTTCATTAGTCACTCCACTGGATACTTACAATACTATTCTAAATAATCCATGTAACCTTTATGTCCGGTGACCATTCTTATTAACATGAGGGTTCTCTAATCATTAGCGAACTTGCACCTTGGAGAAGTGAACCTGTTATTTTCTCAACCGGCTTGTTTAGGATAAAGTACTAAAACAATAAGGTATAAAATGCTTAAACACAAATACCAAAGCATTTTTCTTGTCAGTCTTTCTGACTCAAGTCTCTCCCTACTATAATCCATCCTCTACTCAGCTGTGAAAGTGATCTTCCTAAAAAACAAATCTGACCATGTCACTCCACTCTACTCCAATAAATTCTAGTGGCTCCCCATTACCTTAAGAATCAAATATAAAATCCCCTCTTTAACATTCAAAAACATTTATAATTTGGACCCCTCACACTTTTCTAGTCTCTTTATACCTCATCCTTCCCTGTCTTGTACTGGACTTTTTACTGTTCTTCAAACAAGATGCTCCATCTTTAAAACTGGGCATTTTCTCCCCCATCTCTTGGTTTCTCTATCTTCTTTCAGGTCCCAAATAAAAGTTCATCTTCCACAAGAAGCCCTTCCTAATCCTCCTTAATGTTAATGCCTTCCTTCTGTTGATGATCTCCAGTTTATCCTATATACAGCTTATTATGTAACTGTTTGCATCCATTCTCTCCCTATTAGATCCTTGAGAGGGAAACTTCTTTTGTCACCCTTTCTTTGTATTCTGGGTACTTAACACAATGCCTGGCATATATAGTAATTGCTTAAAAAATAACTGTTGACTGACAAAACAAATAATTACAGAATGAAAAGAGAGAAAAAATATTAAAAATAAAATGGCAAGACCCAGAAAATGTCAGTCGAGTGCCTAGATTAGCAGTCAGGCATTTATTTGTCATATGACTGTTCTAATCTCACTCCCCTGAAAAGGGAAAGGTCAATGGGGATGCTTCTCCAGGGGATTCCTATATACCCAGCCTACTCTCTATGTACAGCAAAGAATATATCCTGAGCACTGAGAATCAGAAGTTAGATGGTTCTTTGATTCTTCCATGAGGTACAATTTATCTTTCAGAGACCTAAATATCTGTCTTCAAATGGTAAAGTTTCTACCTAAAAAGCCCAAATGTTCACCACTTGGCACACAAGAACATTCTTTAAAGTTAGTCAGCAATGCCCAGTAATAATAACTGAGCACAATAGCTAATCAGGCATTCTGCAGTTGAGGCCGCAGGGGCTGAGGAACTATATCACTCTCTGTTCTTTACCTACCTTCAAGAATTGCCCAGAGTTCACTACTCTAGGTTGTTCTACTTTCTCAACAGGGGACCTTGATTCTCCAGTTTCTCACTTATATTTCCATTCTCGGATCTCCAAAAATGAATTCTACCTTTTACTCTTCCAGAAAGGGAAGAAATTGAAAAGATAACTCTGAGTACAAGAATGAATCAGGTATTCAATTAAATAAACATTTATTATGTACCCACAACATGCTAGGCACTATTGAGTACTAGGAATATGTGTGTGTGTATGTGTGTGTTGGTCCTTCATTGATGAAGAAGACTATACCATCAGAGAAATGCCTTACTTGCATTTGACTTTGTTTTGAGTGAGGGAGGGCTGTGCAGGTCACCAGCCTCACTTCTCCACCACAGCCATCTGAATCCAGTGACCAGATACTCATCAGGATGACTGGAGATGACTCAGGATGAGGCAATTGGGGTTAAGTGACTTGCCAAAGACCAAAGGTCACACAGCTGCTGAGTGTCAAGTGTCTGAGGTGAGATTTGAACTCAGGTCCTCCTGACTCCTGCACTTGTGCTCTATCCACTGCACCATCTAGTTGCCCAGTAGGAATATAATAAGAGGCAAAAGACTGTACCTGCCCTCAAGAAGCTTACAATATAATAGAAGAGATATACCAAAAAATACAAAGTAAGATAGATATGATGATAAATAAGATATACTTAAAAGAGGGAAAGAACTGGAATCAAGAGGGTTAAGGAAGATTTCCTATAGAAGATGGGATTTTAGTTAGGACTTAAAGTAAACAGAGGAGGTCAGCAGTCAAAGTAAATGGGGGTCAGTGTTCCAGGCATGGAGGATAGTCAGAAAAAATGTCTGGAGTCAAGAGATGGAGTATCTTTCTTATGAAATAGCCAAGAGATCAGTGTCACTGGATTAAGAGTTAGGCATAAGAAGGTGGAAAAGGTAGGAGGGAGCTAGTTATGAAGGTATTTGAATGCAAAATGGAGCAATTAGTGCTTGTTCTTAGAGGCAATAGGAAGCCACTAGGGTTTGTTGAGCTGGGTTGGAGGATGGGGCGGAGGTGGGGTAGGGGTGGTGACATCATCAGACCTACACTTTAGAAAATCACTCTGGTGACTGAAAGGTGTTGGGAAAAAGGAACCTGAGGAGCAAGAACCACCTTTTAGTATATCCAAGGAATTTTAGCACAGCTGTCAAATTTTTGTCACCCCTCAGTATGAACTCCTGAGTCATCATGCCTGCCAAGAAACAGTCAGCATATATTAATGCCTGCTGTAAAGTATGTGCAAAGGAGGTTGGTGGGAGGACATTGAAAAGGAATCCTCCAAAATGCTTGTATAGAAACAGACTCACCCCAAATTTCCATGCACTTGAATGGAATGCTGACTGAACATCTCCATCCAGGGGAAGAAGGAAAGAAGGGAGCATGATAAATTTTAGGTGACAGTAGTCACTTCCATCATTATGGTTTAGAGAATCTTGGGCTCTTTACGATATAGTTAAAGTATCCCTGGCAATAAATACTACTTGAAATATACTCATGGATGCGATGAATCAATGAGTCTGTTCAATGCCTGGTACTCTGCTGATGCTACAATAATAATGGTCTGATTTCCATGCTGACTCTTTTCTCTTAAACTACTGCTCTTGATATAAGTAGCAATAATTGTATCAAATTAATTATACTGCAAAAAAACTAGGATTGTATTTTATTAACAATGAAATGTACTTGTTGAGTTCATAGTGTTGGATGTTGTATAGAGCATACATGCTGCCAAATTCCTTGTCCTTGAGACCTTTGGAGTCTGAATTACAAGATATAATCATACTCAGAGGCATATCCAAGAATGTAACAATGGAACAATTACCCAGTGGTGTATTATTATTGCCTGTGACTTTTTTCACATTCCCATTTCCCTAGGGGAAATTGCTACTTTTATTGATAGCATAATATCAGTATTCTGTTAATAGTAAGTTCAAGAATTTTGCTGGACAGAAGTATGAACTCTTTGGTATATAGTATATTGTGATAATGTTAATCATTATCTATACATTCATGAACATATGTGTTAGCATGTACGTATGTATGTATAGACAGAGACATAGACAGAAAACGGTATTTTGGAGATCCTCTTCACACCGGTCATTTTTTTTTAAATTTCCAAATTACTAAAACAGAATTGGTACAAAAAATGTAAAAAAAGGAGTCAATCCATCCATTTGGGTTGAGGCCACGTTTCTATTCTCCATTATACTACAGTTAAAGATTTCTTAGGTTCATTCACTATCAAAGATGGCAATTAGTAGAAAATCACTTTTGTTTGCTGTGACTGAAAAATACTTAATTCTATGTCAAGCATGGTGATGAGCTACCATGAACTTAGTTAGAATGGCTTGCATAGAAGAAGAATGTGAATCAATACTAGTTTCAAAGTTGAGGTCTTTCTGGTATAGTAACACCTGTTTGGCAGAGGGAAGGAAGGAAAAGTGGGGGAAGGCAAATGGTGAAGGAGTAAAGATGCTCTAATTACATATAAAAAGTGAGGATTAGCTAGCCCAAATGAAGATTGTATAGGATGTTAGCTACATTAGTATATACATGATGCCAAGAGAGTAAATAAAAAAGCTCAGAATGCTAGGTGGATCCCCTATAGTATGTGGCAGGATATAGATAAAAATTACACAGGGTTGGTAGGCAGGGCGAAGTTGTCATCTCTGTCCCTAGAGGGAATGTCTACATTGATGAAATCATAAATCTCATAGAGCAGCACTGAAATAATAAAGGATATCCTACAGTATATTTCATTAATGGGGCCTTCAAGGACCCAAGGTCAACTCATGTGCATTAAAGAAAGACTTTCCTATTCTACATACTTTCCCATGGGGAACAGTCGTTTAGTGATCCAGAAAAGAAAAGGCTTCTGGAAATGATCCATTACCAGTCAAGAGGTTCCCTGCAATGCAGTTATCCTATCATTCACAGAATGGAGGTTTGAGCAGAATGTGGGAAAATTTCTTCTGCAACAGAGTTCTCTATATAGTAGCAAACATTTCCTCTCACAAGCATTTTCTAACTGGATTGTTTTCATCATGAATATGGAAGAGAGAAAGCATTTGATTGCACTGATCCTCCCAGGTCTATCCATATCAACTCTTCCTTGAAAACATTTCCTGACAAGATCTTCCTGAGCTTATAAGATAACTGACAAACACTTTACACATAGAACAATATGCTATTTCTGCCTGTAGTACTAGACTAGACAAAGTTATATGAAAGAGGTTGTAAGTTTCAGCTGGCTGCTGACTCAATGGGGGTTGGCGGGGAAGGAAAGAGGAAAACTCAGAATTCCATTCATTCTTCTATTACTACTCATCCAGCTCTCTTCTTTATTCATTTGTTTATTTTTACACAGAAATCAGGCCTATGTCCTGGGCTAAACTGAATATTTGACTATCAGTAGCTTAATTATAAAGAATTGATCTGTTAATACCAAGAGAATATGCTTGAGTTTTCTTAACAACCAGTGGGCTTATAGAACTAGGTCAGAGCAACTGCTTTGTGATGGATGGATTGACATTCTATGATAAACAAAGCAGCTAATTTATTCTGAAAAATGGATGAATAGGTTTTCCTTATGGATATGACTAGCTACATTTGTTCAGTTGCCCTTTATTCCCCAATTTGCAAAACTACTATTGAACCAAGCAAGCAAAGTCACATTTTCCAATCTGTTGGCTCTGTAAGTCAAATCCTGTATAAGGAACAGTAAAGCCAGTACTAATTCCACATATGAAGAAAGAATTAGGTGACTTCATCATCACCCAATGCACAGATGTCAACGGGAGCAACATGAAACTGTACTGTTCATAGAATATATTATGATCCCATACTGCCATCTAGTGTCCTTTAAGATCATGCCATAGTCTACACTAGAATGCTGCTCTTAATATTCAAGAATGATATGGAACCAACTTGAGATGAGCTGTACCAGAAAGTCCATCAAAGAAATTGTCACATTGGGGAATAATTCATGAAAATAAATAACTTCTGTAATGAGAGAATTACTAACTTTTTTGAAAGCAGGAATCGTCTTCTGACTTAGTTGACTTAAATATAGCATCATCTATGCAAAGTCTCCAGTTATATAAGTGATTCAGAGAGAAAAGAACTGACCTTTCTCAACTTAGAAAACACAGCCATTATCTTGGAGTTTCCAAACACAAACTATTCAAGAATCTTTGGGATTGGCAACAGAACGGTGACAAGCCTAAATTGCAAAATATATTTTTCCATGTTAATGTGGCAGTGTCCTAAATAGACATTTTAAGTTATCAAATCTCCTAGGTCACAACTAATATCCTAAGGACTATAATTTTACATATTTTTTTGATTTTTCTACATAAAGTTTCAAATAGAGTAAACAGCTGTTGAAAGTACGTTAAACAATTTGCCTAAACTATCATTTATGCTGCTACATAATATATGATAACAAAACATTATATAACTATAAAGGACCTCAGAGATACCTCTAGTTCCTTTTAGAGATAAAGAAACATGTCAAAAAGGTTAAGTGACTTTCTTGTTCACATTCACAGGTAGCTACAGAAAAACAAGGATTCTTATCAGGATTCCTAAATCAGTCTTCTTTATGTGCTCCATAGGATGTATCTTACATGTTTCAGAGTCTTTGAAATACTGTTATAGGCATCCCAAAAGAATAAGGTAGGACTCAGATGATGGTAAGAAGCCAGCTAATGCTGAGCCTGTAATGACAGACTTTTCATCAGCCAGATCCTTCAGTGTCTTCTGTCTCTCTATGACTTCAGTTAGCATGAAGCATGGCTCGACCAACAAGACTTCTTTTAGGACAAAAGCTACCCAGAGAAACACACAGAAAACCATCCAAATAATCAGGCTCCCCAGAGTCACCCCTCTGCCACTAAGCATGGTAATAATAATGCCAATAAATATGGTAACAATAGCATGTTATAAAATAAAAATAATAAAAATAATAATCCCTTGCTTTTGTATGGCACTTAAGAATTGTCAAGCTCTTTATGTACATTATATGAACTGTTCTTCTCAACAACCTTTAAGATAGGTGTTTTATTATCCTTACTTTAGAGATAAAGAAACTGAGACTCAGAGAACTTTAAGTGACCTGAGCAGGCTAAAACAGCTAGTAAATATTTTAAAGTGAGACTCAAACCCATGCCTTCCTAACTCCAGTTGGAACATGCTAACCACTACAAAATACTAATGCTAAAAATGATCTCACTTGGGTCTCTAACTTTTGATGATATTAAAACAATCAACCATACAGCTATTGAAAAAGGACAAGTTAAAAACATTAAACCACAAGCTGAGGCTCCTTGTCTTTTTATTGACCATCTACAGACAGCCTCAGAGTGGGTGCCATTGACCTGTTGCCTTACCACCCCCACAAATCAGCTGCCTCAGATTGGGGCAATCATATTAGTTCCATTTCCTTGACATTTAAAAATAATAACCATATGACCAAACTTACTTTAAAAGAAAAACAACTTTGTGGTCCACTGAAATGCAGTATACAGGTTGTAAATAATTTTCTGTCACAGCTGGATTCTATTAAAGTCTGTTCAATGATAACTGTGTTTTTCTTTAGCCCACCCAGGCCTAAAATGTTTAATTTCAGGCTATATACATTTTATTTAACATCATAAACAGAGGATTGGCTAAAGCTATGTATGAGCAAATCTATCAGTTTCAGACCATGTAAATGTCATTGATTATTAGCCCCTTTCTGAGTGCAAGTTCTTGGGAAATAGCAAATACACACACAAACACACACACATACATATGGATATATAGTATGAATTATATATATGTGCGCATATATAATATATACATACACATATATACTACATATGTTACATATACATAGTATATATGACATTCATATGCATGTGCATGTACCAATTTATTAAATATATCGATACATTTACAATAATGGAGTACACAAGATGTCTCTTTTTCCTTGCACTTGTTACATGAACAATCTACCTTTTAAGTACAATCATTGGTATCCAAAAATTTAACAGACCTCCAACACATCTGGCAACATCCTCCATGGAATATACTTGAGAGGACTTGAAGAGGAATGTTGTGGGAAAAGAAGACTTGGAGGGATTTCAACCACTCAGTGCAGGCAGTGCATTGATCAATATCAAGGACCCACAGAAGAATCAAAAAGACAGTTGACAGATGTTGCCACTTGGGAATACTGCCATGGGCCTTCCAAGGAGGGAGAGATGGCTTTCATCTGGGGATTTCAGGGAAGCCATAGGATAGGAATGGGCTCCATTCAAAGGTCAAAGGAAGAAACTTCAATTATCAGTCATCTCTTCCTGTTCTGAGGGTGCAATATTTCTTTACTCTATAAAATAGTGCTTTATTGATGTCTTATGCCAAATCTATTGGTCACTCAAAAGTTGTCAAGCTGTCTTTTAAATGCACTAGCAAAACTGCACAAAGTGTGAAGTTGTCGACTCTTTCCTTAATTCGTCCTTGTCTCCCTTAATTATCCTCATTGCACTTAATAAATTCTCAGCAGTCAGCAACCCCACTTTGGGCCGTTGAATGGATGCCTTCTTACATCTTCTAAACTTCTTTTCCATGGTTTTAGTCTTTTTTTCACCTTTCCTCTTGGAAAATGTTTTCATTTTAGAGATTATTTTTGACCATTTGCTGGGGACATGACTGAGCTGCTATAAAAATGATTGGTTCCTTGAGATAAGGCACATGTGAGAATAACCGCCAACATAGTAAAACTTGAGGATCCATGAGGATTTCTGTACATAGCATAATCCAGGCATTTTATGACACAAAGAGCAAGGCCATCCATCAAAGGATGGCACACAGCATTATAAGTGCCTGCTACATAAATCCTCGGGGTCCAGACACAGGCACCAGGAGTATCTCACTTCAGCCTTGACAACACTTCAAAAACATTCGTTACTAGAAATTGAGGACAATTACAAATGTAGTAGTCACATATAAACCCCCTTGCTCTGTACTTAACCACAGCATTATTTTTCTTAGACTAGTGTACAGAGTAAAATGATCAAATCCTTTGACCAAAGGGCAGTGGCAAAGTGTCTAGTTTGCAATTCAGGAATAAAACACTCCTAGTAACTTGAGCCCTTGCACAGAAACATATGGTAATGATATGTTTGATAGGCTTTGGTAGACTAAAATACATCATTGTTTGAAAGCACAAGCCTGATCTTCCCCTAATTCCCACCTCCATTATTTTCTTTTCCAGAAAGCTTCAAGGCTTGACTTAATGTCTCCTTTTGATCTCTCAGCGTTACCACCTTACCTCTAGGCTTGTGGTAAGCTACTACATGAATGACCTTGGTTAAGTCATATAATTTCCCTTAGCACCAGTTTCTTCTACTGTAAAATTAAACAGTCAGATGAGATAGTCTCTGAATTCCCACCTAGTTCTATGTCTATGATGACATTATGACTTTAAAACACTTAAAGTGAAGTATGCCTCCAACTTCTCAGAGAGGTGGTGGGCTATAGTTGCAGAGGCACAGATTTTGAGACAAGGCCAAGATACACATTTCTTTGTTTAACTGTATTTCTCAGTCACAAAGGAGGGTGCTATTGAGGATGAACAGGCAAATTATTGTAAATTGATAATGAAGTAAACTACTAAAGTATTAATTATTACAGCATCAAGACAATATTCACAGCACCTACAGTTGTCACGAATATCCAGGCACTGTTCTGAATCATGAAATACAGCAGACTTTCTACATGAAAGACAGAACCACAATATTTATTCAAATACCAGAAAGCCAAATCCATCTTAGTAACAAATAAATCTATACACAGTAACAAAGTAGAGGATAACACCAGCCCCAGGCCTTTCCCCTGCTAGGCTTCCCACAAACCAGCTCCATTAAACAAATTGCAAACAATCACAAAATCACTCATGTTACCCAGGAGCCTGCATCCTTCCTAACTCTGACCACTTTCAAGACTAACTTCTCAGTTCTGCTGTAGCTCTGCCTCTTCCCGGTCCACTCATTCAGCGACTTCCTCCCACCACAGGCTCCATATGACTCAGACTTCCATGTGATCCAGGCAGGTCACATGGGCTTATTAATGAATAGAAAAGATCTTCCCATTTAAATTACCATTACAATTATACTTAAAAAAAAAAAGAAAGAAAGAAAAATGAGGGAAACATTTTCATTCTGTCCTGTCTTGCTTCCTGAAAATGGCACACCACATTGTCTTAGAGTTTTTAAAAAGTTTTACTACTAAGAACATAAAACAAATACACATAGTTAACCAAAAAGGGAGGAAGAGGCAAGACCATGAAAATCAAGTCTGACATATGAATATCTAGTAACATATAATCTTATCTGCCTTCCTTCCCTCTCCCTTGCCTGAGCAGGGCTCCTTCTATCAGACCCTCAACTCAATGTTCTCTGGAATTTTCATCTTTCAAGGTACAGTAGATAAAATTTGGCAAGGAAATGGTGTATCTCAGCTATTTTATAATCTGTTTTCCCAATCTATTTCTGGGTGTAATAATCATTCTATCATAGATCCAGATCAGGAAAGTGCCTCAGAAACCAATGAACAGCACTCATTTAATATCAAAAGAAGCATAAATCCAGAGAGATCAAGTAATTTTCCCAAGGTATCACAGATTTGTAAGTGCCACAGACAACTCCAGAGTTAGTGCTCCTTCCTCTGTACCATTCGCCATCCCTTTCTTTCCCTCTCCCTACAACATGTGGGTACAAAGAATTTGCACTCACCTCTGTTTTGAGCCAGTTGAAGTGTTAATCTGTTTTCTGTAGCTCCCTGAAGAATCCACCCTACCTCCATCTTGGTGGTCCCCTCTGTCAACTCCCCAAAGATACAAATTATCCCCAGCCTCTGAGGGACTCCTACTCTTTGATCCATACTTTTACTCCTGGATGATTTTGCCCAAAATAAATTTTCTATCATGTCATTAAATATGGATCTACTCTTTGTGGTGATGCTGACTACTTTTATCTGACACCTTAGACTAGAAATTGAACCCAGTCTTCCATACAGGTCATGTAATCCTAGTTTCTCTGATGCAGTTCTCTGATCTTGGCACCCTTAGGTGGCTCAGACAAAAATCCCCATGGACTAACTTGTTTTTCTTTGTTGGTTTGCTTCAAATTTTAGTTGGAAAGGGGAAGAATATATCCTAAGATTGGAAAGGTAATGTAGTCAGGTTATGAAGGAATTCAAATACCAAAAAGAGGGTCTTAAGCTAATGGGGAGCCATTGGGTATTATAGAGCAGAGTAATCACATAGTCAAGATTATCTTTAGCAAAATTATCTTGGCTTCATTGTGGAGAATGGTTTGGAATCAGGAGAAATTTGAGGAAAGGAAGTCAATTAGGAGGATGTTAAAATAGTCTGGATGAGAATTTATGTCTTATTTAGTATTTTATTTTTTCCCAATTGCATATATAAACAATTTCAATATTCTATTTTTTAAATGTTGAGTTCTGAAATCTCTCCCTCTCTTCCCTCCCTTCCCCCACTGAGAAGGCAAGTAATTTGATGTAGGTTATACGTAAGTAGTCATGCAAAACACATCTCCATGTAGGTCATTCTGTGAAAGAAAACACACATACACATACATGCATAAAAACTTGTTCCTCTGAAGATAGATAGCACCTTTCATCATAAGTCCTACAGAAATGTCTTGTATGATTGTACTGATGAAAATAGCCAAGTTTTCAAAGTAGATTGTCATGTAATATTGCTGTTAGTGTGTACAGTGTTTTCCTAGTTCTGCTCATTTCACTTTGCATCAGTTCATATAAGGCTTTTATTTTTCTGATAGCATCTTCCTCACTATTTCTTAAAGCGCAATAAGGTGTCATCACAATCATACACAACTTCAGCCATTCCCCAATTGAAGGATATCCCTTCAATTTCCAATTCTTTGCCACCACTAAAAAACTGCTATAAATATTTTGCAGACACGGGGCCTTTCCCTTTTCTTCAGTCTCTTGTGATAAAGACCTAATAGTGAGGCTGTTTAGTTGTACATGATTTTCTAGCCCTTTGGACATAGTTCCAAATCACCAACCAGAATGGTTAAATCAGTATACAACTTCAACAATATTACTTTACTGTTTTGATTTTCCCACATCCCCTCCAAGATTTTTCATCTCAGAGCTTTTTTTATTTATATTTCTCTCATCAATAGTAATTTAAAGCATTTTTTTCATAAGACTATAGATAGTTTTGATTACTCTGTCTGGGAAACAGCCTGCTCATATCCTTTGATCATTTATCAAATGAAGAATGGCCCTTATTTCTGTAAATTTGACTTGTCTTTATGTTTGAGAAATTAAATGATTTATCATAGAAACTCACTGTATATTTTTTGCACAGTAATGATTACCAACATACATTTTCCTCCATCTTATTTTCCGTTTATCCTATTTTCTGTCTCTGTCTTTCTCTGTCTCTGCCTGTTTCTTTCTGACTCTCTGTGTCTATCTTTGTCTCTGTCTATCTCTCTTCTTTTACCCTGACCATTGTCAAATATATTTTACTTCTGTTTTTACCTCCTCCAAACTACTTCCCTCCATTCTATCAGCTCTCTGCTCCTATCCCCTTTCCTTCCTGCTTTCCTGTATAGTAAGATAGATTCCTATACTCAACTGAGTGGGCATATTATTTCCTCTTTGAGTCAATTCTTATGAGAGTGAGTTCATGTTCTCCTCTCCCCACTCTCCCCTTTAACTTCCTCCATTATAAAATCTCTTTCAGGCCTCTTTTATGTCTGATAATTTATTCAACTCTATCTCTTTCCTTCCTCTCCTCCCAGTACCTTTTTCTTTCTCATCACTTAATTTATTATTTTAGGATAATCATACTACCACATTCAACTCATACCTCTGCTTTCTTTCTATTTATACTACTTCTAACTACTCTAATAATGAGAAAGTTTTTAGGAGTTATAAATATCATTTTCCCATGTAGGAATATAAAAGTTAAACCTTATCAAATTCCTTATGATTTTCCTTTTCTGTTTACCTTTTAATGCTTCTTTTCCATCTTGTTTTTGAAAGCCAAATTTTCTATTCAGTTCTGGTCTTTTCATTATGAACATTTAAAAATCCTCTGTTTCATTGAATATCCACCCTTTCCCCTGAGTACTATAGTAGGTTTGCTGGATAGGTGATTTTTGGTTGTAATACTAGTTCCTTTGTCCTCCAGAATATCATATTCCAAGTCCTCCACTCCTTTAATGTAGAAACTGCTGACTCTTCTGTTGCACTGACTGTGACTCTACAGTATTTGAATGAATTCTTTTTGGCTGCTTATAGTATCTTCTTGATTTGGGAAATCTGAAATTTGGAAGTTTCACTTGGGCATCTCTTTCTAGGAGGTTATTGGTGGATTCTTTCAATTTCTGTTTTATCCTCTGGTCCTAGAATATCAGACCGATTTTCCTTGATAATTTCTTGAAAGATCATATCTAAGTTCTTTTTTTTAAATCATGATTTTCAGGTAGTTCAAGAATTCTTAAATTATCTCTCCTGCATCAATATTTCCAGATCTGTTGTTTTTCCAATAAGATATTTCACATTTTCTTCTCCTTTTTTTCATTCTTTTGATTTCATTTGGTTGTTTCTTGATGTTTCACAAAATTATTAGCTTCCACTTGCCCAAATCTAAATTTTAAGGCATTTTTTTTCTTCAGTAAGCTTTTGTCCCTCTTTTTTCATTTACTCAATTCCACTTTTTAAGATGTTCTTCTCTTCACTGGATTTTTGTAAGTCTTTTAGCACTTGACCTAATCTGTTTTTAAGGTGATTTTTTTTTCCTTCGGTACTTTTAGGCCTCTTTTACCAAGCTGCTCACTCTTTTTTCCTAATTTTCTTGCATCACTCTCATTTCTCTTTCCAATTTTTCCTCTACCTCTCATCCATGATTTTAAAAACACTTTTTCAGCTCTTCCATGACCTGAGACCAATTAACATTTTTCTTTGAGGCTTTAGATGCAGGAATGTTGAGTTTCTTTTCTCCTGAGTATGTGTTTAGATCTTCCTTATCGCCATAGTAACATTCGATGGTCAGAATAATTTTTTTTTTGTTATTTGATTATTTTCTAGCCTATTTCTTGACTTTTAACTCTACACTAAAGGACTGTGCTTCCAAGTGGAGGGGTCACTATCCCAAGCTTCAGGTTTTTTGTACAGCTGTTTTCCAAAGGTAACTCTGGGGACCTGTTTAATTCTTCCAAGGTAGTGTGATCTGGGGAGAAGTATACTTACCACTTTCCTGTATTGTGTACTGACTGGTTTGTGAGTGACCACAAGCACTCTTTTCAATTCTGGGAGTGTGGCCAGGATCCCTGCTCCCTTGCAGCCACAATCTCTGCTGTGCTAGTGTTCCTCCTTGCATTGGGACAAAGACCTAGGACTACAAGTGAGACCCAAGCATAGATAATTCAACAGAATTCTGCCCCTGATGCCAGCAAAGGGACACCTGTAAATCTCCTTGTGATACACTGTCTGATCTCTTTACTTTCTGTGGGCTGAGAGGTCTGTAAAATGCCACTGCTGCCACTGACTGGGGCTCAATCTGTGCTGGTATGGCCTGCACTGTACTGTACTCCTCTCTTACCCTTATATATGCAATATATATATTGCATATATACCTCTCTTACCTTACATATGCAATATACCTTTCCTGCAAACCTTCTAAGTTGTCTTGGTTTGGAAAAAAAAATTACTCCATCATTTTCTGGGTTCTGTCACTCTAGAACTTTTTAGATTCATTATTTAAAGGAAGGATTTGGGGGAGAGCTCAGGTGAGTCCCTATCTTTGCTCTGCCATCTTGACTCTGCCTCTAGGTAAGAGTTTGTGAAAGTTTGAACTATGTTCATGGCTATGCAAGTAAAGAGGAGACATGCCTGAGAGAAGATGCATGTTTAAGTACTGACCTCAACGTACTCAGGGGGGCCTGCTATTACAGGTTCTTAGATCCGCATTTCTAAAAGGAAAGGCAACTTTTGAGGGAGTCGACAATCACTTTAATCAAGCATATGTATCATTCACTTAGCTCAGGGGAAAAAGTCAGCAGCCTGAACTTCAGAGAAAATACAGAGAAATTACAATGAACAGATATGCTTCCAACTGTCTGACATAAGCAATACATGCATCATAGATCAACAGAAACATCCAACTATCTGAGCATTACATACATACATACATAATTACCACAGAGGGAAGCAACATTTGGGTTTTCAAAGACAAGGGGTTGCTTAGCAGCTTTCCAGAGTCTCCTCTGGCACACAAAAGCTTTTTCCAAAAACTAAGTCCCAAAGTAAAACCTCACCTTAGAGTACTTAAACATTTTTTAGAGCCAGAGGACATCACAACCCTTGAAAACCAGTGCCTCATTAACAAAAGGTGGGCACCTTCCTACAAATCTTCCCAGGCCCATTAATGGGTGGGAAATATCTTTAATCACATTAAAATAATTAACAGTACAAATACATATACTGTTTCTAATTAAAGAAACTTGTTTCTCTACTTTACTCCTAGTAAAGACTCTTGGCTCATACAGGCTAGAATGAATCAGAGACATTTGATTATACTAAAACAAAAATAGCAAAAGATCCTACTTTGCTTGCCACCACAGTGTAAAAAGAGAACTAACAACTGACCAGATATATGAAACATGTGAGAGGAAATGAGGATGACTCTGAAATTCCATAACTGAATGACTGGTCATACAGTAAAGCCCTAGACAGTAACAGGAAAGTTCAGAAAAAAAGATGGATTTGGGGGAATTTGGGGATTTTTTCTGGGGGGGAGGGGAAACATTCTGTTTTATAACTAGCTTGTTTGAAACCAGTACATCTAGCTTTAAATGCTCAATGGGTAGCGTATGACAGGAGATTGAAGTTCAGAAGAGACTATGGTTAGATAGAGAAATTTGCTAATCATCAGCATGGAGATGACAAATGAACCCATGGGGGCTGATGAGGTCACCAGCTGAAAGACTAGAGAGAGAAATGTCACAAAAATTGAGAGAAGAGAAAGAAGTTAGGAAGAAAGGATGGTCAAC
The DNA here is from genome assembly GCA_023548195.1 of Bettongia penicillata ogilbyi. Classification (NCBI taxonomy): domain Eukaryota; kingdom Metazoa; phylum Chordata; class Mammalia; order Diprotodontia; family Potoroidae; genus Bettongia; species Bettongia penicillata. The sequence goes on along the minus strand of JAJHZJ010000413.1, from coordinate 15,221,825 downwards.
CGTGCTAAATGCTACATAGATATCAAGAAGGATGAAACACAGAAGTAAGGCCATTAGATTTAGCAATTAGGACATCCTTGGTAACTTTGTAGTTTCCTTTCAGTGTTGAGGATGAACATCACATGGAAAGGGTTTGAAAAGGAGAAAGGAAAAGGAAACAATGACTACAACATATTTTCTAGGGGATTAATTATAAAAATGAGAAAGACAATGAGATTGTATCTTGATCTGATGGAAGGACCAAGAAGTTTAGTTTTCTTTTAACTATGGGAACTTAGATATGATGATAGAAGAAAATAATCCAGTAGCTAGCAAGAAATTAAAAGATCAGAGTTGCAGCTGGGATGATTGTGGGGATACTTTGATAGAAAAAACAAGGAAATAGGATTAAGAATATAAGTAGAAAGGTTGCACTACTGAGAAGGGTGAATCAGCTTTAGGGACTGGAGTAAAGAAGGGAAATTTGGGGGATGAAGTTCCTACACAAAACAGCAGATAGCTGATAGTTTCTATTTCCTCAGAGAAATATGAATTCAAACCTTTAGCTGTGAGAAAGATAAAAGTAGTTGTCTAATAGATCTGAGAAGAGAAGAGAAAATTTGGAACAATTGCTATGAAGAGTGCTTTATGGAATCAGAGAGGAATCAGAAGATTATCCCAGACTAATCACATCCAGTTGGGATTATAAATATGAATTTGTAGAACACTAAATCATTGACTGATAAAGCTTTCACCTAACAGATTTAGGTAGGAGTACTGGTTAATCATGTCCAAACTTTAAAATCTTCTTTGATCACTGAAACTAGGTATAATCTGCGCATTTCCCTAGGTCCCATAGTATTTTATTGGTACAACTAATGATACTGATCACATTCTCTTTCATATTATAGATACATGAGGACATGTCATGCCCATGCTAAATTAAAAGTTCATTGAAGACAGCAATTAAGTCGTGTTCATCTGGCATCATAAAAGTATCTAGAACATGGAATATGCATGTACAGATGCTCAATAAATGTATGCTGAATTGCTGTTGAAGTACAAATAAGTAATTAGAGATTCTGTAAATACACCAAAAGGAGGAAACCAATTAGAAAATCAAGAAGACTCCATTTGTTCGATGGTCATGGACAAAAACTGCACTCAAAAAATAAAATGTAAACCATTGTTCTGATTGGAGGGAGGGAAGGAAGGAAGGAGGGGCAGGGAGAGACAGACAGACAGACAGAGAAACAGAAAGAGACAGAGAGACAGAAATACAGAGAGAGGAAATAGAGCAGGATAATATGATGAGGTGTTAGAGATTCATAATAAATTACATGTATATGAGGCTTCAAGCTCTGTCAAACTCAAACAGAAATGGATTTCTGTAAGCAAAGTATTGGCTTAAAAAACTAATTTTATCTATGTTTCATTATATTTTTATTTATTTTTTAAACTTTTCCTAATTATATTTCAATGTTTTAGTCAACTGTGGTATTTTATATACAGCTCATGTACGTTGTGGATCCTTACACAGTCCTTTGAAGCAGGTACTACCTCGTATAATTCTAATTTTGCTGATGAGGAGCAAGCTGAGAGAATTTAAGCAAATTGGTACCAGAGGTGGAATTGAACCAAGGTCTAAATCTAAGACTTCATTCGGCAAAAGGGAGTGCCCCAATTTTTGCAGAGAAGGAATCCTTTTCCTTCGAGGTTCATTCAGGTCACACCACCTCTATTGTAGATGACTTCACTATGTTAAAATAATCTCTCCCAATCATATTTATTATATCACCTTCTCTCACCTTCTACTTCTGTCCTCTTGTAGCTACTATGCACGCATCTGGTTATTGGCTTCCTGAGTTCAAGGGCTGGTAGTTTGTCTGTTTAGATTTTCTCGGGGCTTAGCATAGTTTCTTGGTAATAGAAGGCACTTAGCAAATGTTTGTGGAATTGAACTGAATTATATTCAAAAGGATCAATAACCCTATCAGTTTCAGAGCTAAAAAGACAGAGATTGTAGGATTTTTAACATGTAATCCTAAAAATTAACTATTAGCATTTGATGTATATGAAGAAGATGTTCCCAATTCTTCTATTATCATGATGGTATCTAAGGAACACTGCAATCCATGTTCTTGGTCAGGACTAATCCATTTTCTCTTCAAATTATACAATTCCCTGTTGACAAATTTTATTCCTATTCTCAGTTCAGGCAAATGTGACTCTAATAAATGTTTTGTGAAGGTGGAAGAAGAGTTACACAGAGAGGAAGTTAATGATACTGTCATTTTTTTAACATCTGGTTTCTTTACCTCTTTCAGATACCTTATATTAGGTCCTCCCTCTTAGTCCAACAAATCCAGCTATGTTTTTCGCATATGGGCTCTTCTTGGAACCATTTATATTTCCATTATAAACACATTCAGGACTGTGTTGTTAAAGTCCAAGTGTGGTGACTGTACTGCTTTTGATGAAGGGAATAACTTGTTAAAAAAATTTTTTTAAAAATATTTTCTACTTTTTTTCTTTTCCATTTTTCCCCTGAATTCCCTCAGTATGACTCTACTTAGTTTGATATTTTGCCAAGCTTTCTTTAAACTGGTATTATTCTCCACTGTTGTCCGCCTAAGAAGATGCTAGATGAATTTTTTTATCATTTTTCTGTCTAATATTTTGTAAACAAGTTTACATTCTAATCTGCTGTTGCATTTAGTAACCTTCATTTAGCAAGTAAATAAGAAATTTTCTAAGGTATTTCTGTCCTCTTTTCATTTTTTTGCATACTGGTTACAAGTCTGATATTACTATGGTCTGTGACAATATCATTTCTGTTGTACATTTCATATCTCCTCCTCAAAGATCAAGCCTCAAACCCAATTCACTCTGGAGCTCATAGACTGGACAACAAGTCCCCACCCACCTAGCACAGAATGGATGTCAATACTGAATAGTAACTGTTTATCTTTTACCCAGGAACCCTGAGGATCTTCCCCTCGAGTTTGACTTTTTTTTTTTATTAAAGGGGCCATAGCTTTGTGTTCATCCATTGAGGAAAAAGACAATGCCATCAGAGAAATGATGAAATGACTTGTACTTGATTTTGTTTTAAGTGAGGGAGGGCTGTGCTAGGCCACCAGCGTCACTTCTCCACCAGAGCCATCTGAATCCAGCGACCAGATGTTCATCAGGATGTCTGGAGATGACCTGTGATGCGCTGGGAGACTGTGCTTACTTAGAGTAAGGTAATATCCATTAAGTGAATAGGCCTGTTTTAAGAAGTAGGCAGGGCATAGCCCCTTTAATGAGGCAATGAAAAGAAAGACATTACTTTGGGAGGGAAATAGCAACAGTTACTACTGATAATCACTCTGAAGGCAAGGGGGTCCAGAAGAGAGCCTTTAGGCAAGGGCAGGGGCTCCATGATGGGGAGGGAAAGGAAGGGGAGGGGAGGGGAGAGGAGGAGAGGAAAGTAAAACCCAAGTCAGCTGGTTATTTTTGACCCTCCAATTTCACCTTAGCCTTGAAGGGCCAGCATCTCACATTGCATCCTGGGCCATCTCTAGCCATCATGATGAATATCAGGCTACTGGATCCAGATGGCTCAGGAGAAGAAAGTATAGGTGGTGACTTTGCACAGCCCTCCCTCCCTCAAATCAAAGTCAACTGCAAGTCATGTCATCATTTTGATGTCATGGTCCTCTTTGAGAACGAAGGACAGCCACAATAACTTGTTTATATAGATCAAGGTTGTTTTTCTAGTTATACATTTTCCCACTTATGTTTTCTCTTGTTTTATACTAATTCTGATTATAGTTCAGAGTCACTGACTCCTGCCTCAATAACAAGTCTTTTGTTGTCTGTAAAAATGCAGTCTATTTCATTCTTTATAGTGATATTTCTTGCTTACCATATTCCATGCCTAGCGATTATTTGTTTTTTTCCCAAGGAAGTATTCGTGACATAACAAGTAAGAGTACTATATACTGTACAAGTCTTTGGGAATCTCTCATTTCTGCTTCCTGAGTAATAATTTTGATTTTTCATAAGTATACATAAAAAGTAATATCAGATGATGTGAAAATTGTCATGAACACAGAAGACTAAGGCAAAGGAAGGTAAGCATGGGGCCATTGCATGTGCGATGAAATCGGACTAAGAAAGTCACAGGGAGGTTTGGGGCAGGAGAGTTCCCTGCACTGGTCGCTAGATGGCATTATCTGAGTCCAACAGAGACCGAAAACAGAGAAGTCTCAGATTGGTGGGCTAGGGATAAGCCCATGTCCATAATATCCTCAGATAGATGCCAAGGATGCACAAGATGTTAGGTTTAATCAAAGGGGGAAAGGGTTATATTGAAAATCAGAAAACTTGAGATGCTTTCTACCTCCATCTCTGTCAATCAATGTGTGACCTTGAATAAGTCACTTAATCATTTCACTAGAGGTCATGTTCCCAGTCTTTAAAGTGAGCAGGTTAAACTAGATGTATCAACCTTGAAAATTCTGTCAGTCACTCATAACTCAGTTATGAATGCAGTATTAAAACTTCTATGATTCAAGATTCTTGGGAAAAGAAAGACCTCCTGTAGCCTGTTAGCTTTAATGTTTTGACAAGAGTTACAATGTTCATCGAAGTGAAAAGGACTTTATATTATGCTTACTGTTCCAATGGGATAGTAATTACTTTTACTACAATTAAATTTAATATTATGAAATGAAACTTGTCACTCTATATTACCATATTGAATTTTGTTAAAACTGACTCTATACATAAAGTAACAGACGACTCCATAAAAACAAAAATAACATTTTCTCACTACTTTGATTGTGGGAATAGCTTATCGTTAAAATTGCCTTGTCATGGAGCTCAATAAATTTAGATTCCCTTTCAAGTTTAAACGATGAAAAATTTGTAAAATATGCCCATTGCCTGAAATTTAAATAAAAAAATAATTCCATAGCTTTCTATGTGTTGCATTTAGGAACCATTAAATGTATTAATTGGTTCGTGCTTTTAGCAAATATTTATTAAGTTGCTGTTATATAGAAAGCATTGAGCTAGACCTTGGAGTCAGAGGGGTGAAAAGATGAAGTATAGTCCCTTGCCTTCTGGAATTTACATTGTGAACTCCGTGGGCATCCCAATAGTTAAATATATGAAGAAAAGCCAGAAATACTGTGGGACCATCTGGACTGCCCAAGATAAATCAGATTGACAGATTTTTAGGAAAGTTCGGGCCAACTTTATCCAACCAGCTATGAGAGGCAGTGTGGAGTAATGGATAGAGTCTTCCTGACTCCAGTGTAAAGTTCTGCCCCTGACACATAATGACTGCAAGACCCTAAGCAAGTAACTTTATATTTCCCTTTTATGTGCTTTCTTCAGTTAGTATGTAAACTCTTTGAGGTAGCACCTGACTTTCTTTCTATGTGTCTTTATACTCCCAGCACTTAAAACTGTCTGACATGTAAGCCCTTAAAATGATTGCTTTATACTTGCTTTCAGCAAATGAGGCATATTTTTAAGACTATGAGTAGAGGCAGCTAGGTGGCACAGTGGACAGAGCAATAGCCTTGGAGTCAAGAGGATCTGAGTTCAAATTCTGCATCAGACACTTACTAGTTGTGTCACCCTAGGACAGTCACCTAACCCTGTCACCTCCAAGAAGAAGAACAAAAAAGACTATGAGAGGAAGAACAATTTTTTCCCAGAAATGACGCTAGTCAAGGCAGTTTCCTTACAGGTAATTCTTTGCATTAAAAAAGTCATTATTTCCAGTAAAAAAAAAAGATAGTACATAAATCCATGTGTTAGTATATTTTTTCTTGATATACTATTAATATGTTACAAGATAATATGGTATAGGTAGTATGGAAGGAAAAATCCCTACAGAATGAAGATAATTATATAGCAAGTTGTGGGGAAAAGAACACTGGCTGTGGATTCAGAAATTCAAAGTTAACACTCTCAGCTCAGCTTTTTTAATTGTGTGACCCTGGGCAGTGCTTCTGGGCCTCACTTGTTTCATCAATAAAGTGGTCAGAATGAATCCTTGCAGCTCTGGATCTATGAACCTAAGTTACATTTCATATTCCCACTTTTCGTTGACATCTCTCAGGGTAGACATGCTGAGATCACAGTAGAAAAGGTACTACCAAAATTATTCTGGTAAATGTTTAACAGACTCCCTTTGCTTACCCCATCCCCTCCCCCAAAAGTATGCATGACACACTTTAAAATTTAATTTGAAAAATTATTTAATCTGAATTACTACCATTTTATCCACCACCTTCTTAAGTCTGTATAATCAATTAAAAAGTAAATCAAACCGTGATTTGTAGTATTTGCTGAGTTCCCCAGGAGTAAATGCTCACACTGAAAACTTAACAACCGGATTCTAGATCACTCAAGGTCGTTCCAGCATACCCCAGATAACAATCATTGCCAGAACTATACTCTGACATACAGCATCCGAAATCAAAGGCAGTAACCATGACAAGAGTGCTAAAAATAATCAGTAGATCTCACCGTACTTTTCACTGTATGCCATCTCTGAAGCCCAAGTTCACTAAGTTCTCCTAGAATTTTGAAAATTCTAGCTGTCATGGGGGAGAGTGGTCTTTTACTGGATTTGATGTTAGTTTGGCTTTAGAAATCCTAAGTATTCCCCAACTCCCTCATTGTCCTTGTGTGCCATTCCTGGAAAATAAAAGGCTTTCCTGGACATTCCTAAAGAACACTTTTAACTGTGTTCATTATAGAGAAGATTTAGATTCAAATACCCAGAAGCTTTCTAGCTTCATGACCCTGGACAAATCACTTACCTCACTCAGTCTGTTTTCTAAGCTGGGTTATTGGGAGGCATGAGACTAAGATGCTACGTGGTCAATAAATCAAGGTCTGGCCCTGGAGTCAGGAAGAGCCAACTTTAAATCTGGCCTCAGACATTTACTAGCTTTGTGACCCTGGGCAAGCCACTTAACTCTGTCTGCTTCAGTTTCCTCACCTGTGAAACTGGACATACTACCTACCTCCCAGAGTTATTATTGGGATCAAATGAGATAATATTCATAGAGCACTTGGCATAGTGCCTGATACTTAATAGGTATTATATGGTAGCTACTATTATTGCTATTGTTAATTACTTGCTTTATAGCCAGTTTTATCTTAGTATTTGAGAATAGAAATACAAAAAACATGAAAGATTCTTAGTTTTAAGAAATTTGTATTCTATGGGTGGCCAACCATTATTATTGTTTACTCTTCTTTATCCAAACTTCAGAGTTAGCTAGGATTTCTTGATAATGGTTACATAGATTATATATGTTCATGTATGTGTATGTATGGGTAGATAGATGACAGGTAGGGAGAGAGAGAGAGAGAGAGAGAGAGAGAGAGAGAGAGACAGAGATAGAAAGAGGGAGAGAGAGAGAGAGTTGAAAAAAGTTGTTGAATTTGTTTCTCAATAGTCCTCCAAACAAGGCTCAGATTTTGATCTGATCCAGAGGATTTTTAAAGTGGAAATTTTCTTTATCACCATCCACCTTTCTATATCCCAGGAGAGAAATTGAGGGAATCAAGGATCATTGTTCTAGTTTGGGGATTTACAAATACATCATCTGTGAAAATTGAAACCAGGGGAGAGAAATGAGCAGAGGAAGAATGGATTGAAGACAGAGGGCAGAAGAGATCAGAGCCAGCTGTGTTTTGGGCCTTTTTTAAAAGAGCTTCAAGGAAGAGATACCAGGGTAGACAACTACAGAAGGAGGCAGGAACATTGAATGATGAGAGACACACTGAGAGGACAAAAAAGGGAATGGAGCCTCGAGAAATGAAAAAAGAGAAATGGAAAATTTATCATTTTTAGATGAATTGCTGGTGACTGTCAGCTGAGAAGAGGAGAATTTGGTTTTTGAAGCAAATGTTTATGTAAAATAGTTGTATAGGCAGCAATCAGGGAGTTTCAGAAAACAAGAAACCTTAGTTGACTCTCGTCACGTTGTATGTGGGAAGGGCAACGTGAGTAGTAAAGCAATTTCAGAAAGTGATGAGTATGACAGAAGCTAATCAGTAGGTACTGGCTGTACCAAATAATAATCATAGGAAACTGAAATATTGATAATCAAATCCATATTTGCATAAAAATCAGAGTACTCTATTAGCACTAACAGAGACTTCTGAGATTAATTAGTACAATGCCTTCATTAAGTGTATACAGAAAACTGAGACTAAATAAATTGCCAGATTTTACCCATCTGGTTAGTGGTAGGACTGGCCAGGAATCTCCAGGTCCATGTTTGAACAAACACTTGTTGTTTGCCTAAATCCAACAACCATTTCTTAAAAGTCTACCATGTAGACTATGAGTGTCAAGGTGACTGAGTAAAGAAGGATCGTTCAGAGGCCCTCCCAAATTCCCCTCCAAATAATGAGAAAACTACCTCAGAATTAAGCAAGGAGCAGGGGAGCAGCTTACCAGTAAGTCAAGAAAGGTCTATCTCACTGGCATGGGAAAGGAGAGAGGTTCAGGAGCAGGAGCAGCAGCAGCAGGGGGCCCTCAGCAAGGCTCCAACTCTGAGGTAATCCACCAGTGAGGCCCTATCCTGCTGCACCAGCCCCCAGACAACTGAGTAATCTGTGTAGCACAGCAAGACTCCATCCCCAGTATAAGCTACCAAGTAGACCCTGACCCCACAACTGACAAATAGTGAAACCCCACCCAGGAGCTGACCAACAGCTAGACCTTGGCCCTGGCATCTACCAACAAGGAGATTCTGTTTCCATAACAACCCAGCAACAGGGCCCCACCTCTGGAGCTGACAAACAATAAGATTCCTCCTCCAAAGTTAGCCACCAGAAAAATTCTATTACCATAACAACCCAGTAGCAAGGCTGCAACCCTGAAACAGGCCAACAGATAAACCCCACAACCAAGGGATGCAAACAGGGAGGCCCCACTCTTCAAAACAAGGCCAAAGGGAAGCTTATCTTCCAGAGAAAGCAAGCAGCTAAACCCTGAACTCAATGAAAGCCAGCAGTAAGATCCAGAGGCCCAGAACAAAAAGTTTGGGAAGGTGTAGGACCAGAGCCCAACTCTCACATAAAAGCACCAAGTCACACACACAAAAAAGGCAGATAATAAAAAGAACTCCACTATAGAAAGTAACAATGGTGATAGAGATGATCAAGGCATAAACTTAGGACAGAATAATAGTGTCAAAATGACTACATGTGAAGCATCAAAGAAAAATGCAATTTGGTTTCAGACCTAAAAAGAATTTCTGAAAGAGCTTAGAAAGACTTTTAAAGAGTAAATTAAGGAAGCAGAAGAAAATTGGAAAAGAAAAATGAGTAATGGAAGGCAGCCATGAAAAAAGGAGTCAATACCATGGGAAAAGATATAAAAAAAAAAATTTACTGAGGAAATAACTCCCAAAATAAGTTGAACAGGAAGATGGCAAAGTAGAAGGATTGACCTGTAGATGCTACCCCCCATAGCCCATAAAATACAGGTAAAAATAACTAAACAAATGCTAGAGCAGCAGAAGCCACAAAATGACAGAGTGAAAGAGATTCCCAGCCCAAGGCAGCCTGGAAGGCTGAAAGGAATGGTATATCACACTGGGTGCAGAGCAGAGCACAGCCCAGCCTTGGCTGCACAGCAAGGACAGGACTGGAGCAGGCCTCAGGGCATGCAGAATGCTGGGCAACAGCTGCAGTTCCCAGATTCCTCAACTCATAAATGCCAAAAACAGGTTCAAAGGTCAATGAGAAAGGACTTTTTCCTGCCTGAGAAGGGAACTCAGTCCATCCAGAGCAGCACCAAGGTAGCAGCACTTGTGGTGGCACAGCATTCTTTTTAGGAGTCTTCAGCCTAAAGCACCTGGGGGAGTCGCATGGCTGAATCTCAGCCCTGAGTGGGGTGAGGAGTACTGCTGACTGGCCTGATGGGGCTGGTGGAGGTTCTGGAGAGGGAATTCTATTCACAGATTCCAGGCAGAAAAGAGTGCTTGTGGTTGCTCCAAGACTAGACTGCAGACCAGGAGAGGAGTAAACTCCTCTTCTTTGACTGTGCCACCTTGGAGGAACTGAGAACTTACAGGTCTACAGAGTATACCCTCCTCTTAACAAAGGTCTCAAAAGTCAAGTCACTGGCTGGGAAAATCTCAAAAAGGGAGGAAAAAACTATAGAAGGCTACTTTCTTGGTGAACAGGTATTTTTTCCATCCTTTCAGATGAGGAAGAATAATGCATACAATCAAAGAAAGATCTACAAGTAAAGGCATCTGCATCCAAAACCTCCAGACTAAATATGCAATGATCTCAGGCCATGGAAGAGCTCAAAAAGGATTTTGATAATCAAGTAAGAGAGATGGAGGAACAATTGCAAAAAGAAATGAGAGTGATGCAAGAAAATCATGAAAAGTGAGTAAAGAGTTTGCTAAAGGATACCCAAAAAATGCTGAAGAAAATAACACTTTTAGAAATAGGTTAACTCAATTGGCAAAAGAGGTCCAAAAAGTCAGTGAGGAGAAGAATGATTTAAAAAGCAGAATTAGCCAAATGGAAAAGGAGGTTCAAAAGCTTATTGAAGAAAATAGTTCTTTAAAAATTAGAATGGAGCAGATGGAAGCTAATGACTTTATGAGAAACCAAGAAAATGTAAAACAGAACCAAAAGAATGAAAAAAAAAAAAAATGTAAAACGTGAACTTTCTCACTGGAAAAACAACTGACCTGGAAAATAGATCCAGGAGAGACAATTTAAAAAACTATGGGACTACCTGAAACTCATGATCAAAAAAAGAGCCTAGATATCATCTTTCATGAAATTATCAAGAAAAACTGCCCTTATATTCTAGAATCAGAGGGTAAAATAAAAATCAAAAGAGTCCACCGATCAGCTCCTGAAAGAAACCCAAGAAAAGAAACTTCTAGGAATAATGTAGCCAAATTCCATAGTTCCCAGATCAAGGAGAAAATATTGGAAGCAGCTAGAAAGAAACAATTCAAGTATTGTGTAAACAGAAGCTTCTATATTGTGGGATTGAAGGGTTTGGAATATGATATTCCAAAAGTCAGAGGAACTAAGAGTTAAACCAAGAATCACCTACCTAGCAAAACTGGATATAATATTTCAGGGGAAAAATGGTCATTCAATGCAACAGAGGACTTTCAAACATTCTTGACGAAAAGACCAGAGCTGAATAGAAAATTTGACATTCAAATGCAAGAATCAAGAGAAGCATGGAAAGATAAACAGGAAAGAGTAATCATGGGACTTATTAAAATTGAACTGTTATATTCCTACATGAAAGGAAAATATTTGTAACTCTTGAAACTTTTCTCAGTATTTGGGTAGTTGGGGGGATTACACACACACACACACACACACACACACACACATAGACAGAAAGCAAAAGGTTAGTTTAATAGGAAGGGATGATATCTAAAACTACAAAATTAAGGGGAGAGAGAAATATATTGGAAGGATAAAGGGAAAATGGAATGAGGCAAATTATCTCTCATAAAAGAGGCAAGAAAAACACTTTCTCAATGGAGGGGAAAAGGGAGCAGGTAAAAGGGGAAAAAGTGATGCTTACTCTCATCGCATATGAATTAAGGAGGGACTAACATGCACACTCAATTTGGTATGAAAATCTCTTTTACAGTACAAGAAAGTAGGGAAGAAGGGGATAAATAGGGTGGGGTAAATGGGATGAGGGAGTAATTAGAAGTAAACACTTTTGGGGATGGACTAGGTCAAAAGAGAGAATAGAATAAATGAGAGATAGGATAGGATGTAGGGAAATATAGTTAATTTTACACAACATGACTATTATGGAAGTCTTTTGCAAAACTACACATATATAGCCTATATTAAATTGATTGTCTTCTCAGTGGGGATGGGTGTGGAGGGAGGAAGGGAGAGAAGTTGGAACTCAAAGTTTTAGGCATGAATGTTGAGAATTGTTTCTGCATGCAACTGGGAAACAAGAAATACAGGTAATGGGGTATAGAAATCTATCTTGCCCTACAAGAAAAGAGAGAAGATGGGGATTAGGGAAGGGAGGGTGTGATAGAAGGGGGGGCAGATTGGGGAAGGGGTAATCAGAATGCACTCTGTTTTGGGGTGGGGGAAGGGAGAGATGGGGAGAAAATTTGGAACTCAAAATTTTGTGGAAATGGATGTTGAAAACTATAAATAAAAAATAAGTAAACATGAAAAAATTGAACTGGCTTAATGCAAAGGGACTGACAAAAAGCTCACTGAACAAAATAATTCCTTAAAAATTAGAATTGAACAAGTGAAAACTCATGACTCTATGAAGCATAAAGATGCAATAAAACAAAATCAAAAAGCCAAAAAAAGGAAAACAGAAGAAATTGTGAAATTTTTCATTGGAAAAACAAATGACCTAGAAAATAGATCCAGGAGAGATAATATAGGAATTATTGGACTACCTGAAAACTATCATTAAAAAAAATAAAAGCCTGGGCAACATCTTTCAAGAAAGTATCAATGAAAACTGCACTGATATATCAGAACCTGAGGGCAAAATTGAAATTGAAAGAATCCACCAATTACCACCTAAAAGAGATCACAAAATTAAAACTCCCGGGAACAGCATAGTCAAATTCCAGGGCTTACAGGTCAAGGACAAAGTATAGCAATCAACCAAAAAGAAGCAATTCAAATATCATGGAGATACAATCAGTATTATACAGGAATTGACAGCTTTCACATTATAGAATGAGGCTTGTATATATATATAACTCCCTTAAACAAAATCACAAACAAGCTCTTTCACTCACATTAGCCAGCTGCCTATTTACCTGTATCCTTCCTAGCTTTGACTGCTGTTTAACTTCCTGTCAGCTCTGCTCCACCCCTTCCTGTTCCACCTGTTCAGCAAGCTCCTTCCATCATAGGCTTCATGTGACTCAGACTTCTATGTCACCCAAGAAAGTCACATCGGCCTATTAATGAATGAGAAAGATCTTCCCATTAAATTTACATTACACTATCTTTCAGGGGGAAAAATGGACATTTAATGAAATAGAAGACTTTCAAGCATTTCTAATTAAAAGACTAGAGCTGAACAAAATATTTGACTTCCAAATATAAGATTCAATGGAAACATAAAAAGGTAAAAAAGTAGCAAACATAAGAAATTCAATACAGCTAAAATGTTTATTTTTCAATATGGCAAGATATTTGTAACTTTTAACATCTTTATACAATAAGAGACATTAGAAGGAATTTATGTAGACAAACAGTGTGGATATAATGTGGCTTTGTTGGGATAAAACCCTGCAAAAATAAGTAAAAATAAAGTGGTGAGAAAAAAAATTGCACTGGAAGAAGGTGGAGGAGAGAATGAATGAGGTAAAATGTCCCACATAAAAGGACAATGAAAGAGCTATTAGCAGAGAAGCGAAGATGGGAGTGGGGTGCAAAGCTCAAACTTTACTCTCATCAAAATTAGTTCAAAGAATGAATAACTTGCACACTTGGTTATAAAACCTATCTTACTTTATAAGAATGTAAAAATGGATGGAGATAATAAAAGAAGGAGGAGAGTGACAAAAAGGAGAGCATTTTAGGGAAGACTGTGAGTAGAAGTAGAACACTCATGAGGAAGTAAAAGGGGGAGAGTAAGCATGAATGGGGTAAATAAGTGAAAAAATAGCATGGAAGGAAATGTACAATTAGTTATCATAACTATAAATGTGAATGGGATAAACTCACCTATAAAATGGAAGCAGATAGTAAAATGGATTAGAAACCATAATCCTACAATATGTTGCTTACAAGAAAGACATTTGAAGCAGAGAGATACACAGAGGGTAAAGGTAAGGGACTGTCGCAGAATCTATTACGTTGAAGAAGAAACAAAGAAAGAGAGGATAGCAATCATAATCCCAGACAAAACAAAAGCAAAAATAGATCTAATTAAAAGAAATAAAGAAGGAAATTATATCTTGCTGGAAAGTACCATAAACAATGAAGTCATATCAATATTAAACAGATGACAGCAAATGGTTTAGCTAGCATCTAAATTGTTAGAGGAGAAGTTGAATGAGTCACAGGAGGAGATAGATAAAATAAAACTATACTCGTGGGGGACCTCAACTTTCCCCTCTAAAAACTAGATAAATGTAACCAAAAAATAAATTTAAAAAAAAAGTTAAGGTGTTGAATTGCATTCCATAAAAGTCAGATATGATAGATCTCTGGAGAAAATTGAGTGGGAATAGAAAAGAATATACCTTTTTCTCAGCAGTACATCAGACCTACACAAAATTCAGAAAAGTAGAAGCAGTAAATGCATCCTTTATAGATCATAATGTAATAAAAATTACATTCAAAAATGGACAATGGAAAGAGAGATTAAAATTAATTGGAAAATAAATAATCTAATCCTAAAAATAAGTGGGTCAAGCAACAAGTCATATGAACAATCAGTAATTTCATTAATGGAAATGAGAAAAAGACAACATAGCAAAATTTATGGGATACAATCAAAGCATTGCTTAGGAAGAAATCTATATCTCATATTGCGTAAACCAATAAAAGAGAAAAAAAATCAGATCAATGAATTGGGGATGCAATTAGAAAAACAAAAATAAATTAAAATCCCCAATGTAATACCAAACTGAAAATTCATAAAAATGAAAGAAGAGATTAGTAAAACTGAAAGAAAATAATTGAACTAATAAGCAAAATGAGAAGTTCATTTTACAAAAAAAAAAGTAGGTAAACCACTGGGTTAAATTGATTTTAAAAAGTTAAGAAGAAAACCAAATTACTGGTATCAAAACTGAAAAGGGTGAATTCACCACAAATAAAAAGGAAATCAAAACAATTGTTAGAAGCTACTTTACCCAATTATATTCTAATAAATTTGACAGTTTAAATGAAATGGATGAATATAAACAAAAATATAAATCAACCAGATTAACAGAAGAAATAAAATAAATAACCCAATCTTATGCAAAACATTGAATAAGCCGACAATAAACTTCCCAAGAAAAAATCACCAGAATCAGATGGATTCATAAGCAAATTCTACCAAACATTTGAACAACACTTAATTCTAATATCAAATGAACTATTTGAGAAAATAAGTGAAAAAAGAATCCTACAAAATCCCTTTTATGACACAAATATGCTGCTGATACCCAAAACAGGAGGAGTCAAAACAAAGAAAGAAAATTATAGAACACTTCCCCTAATTAAAATTGTTGTAAAAATTTTATAAAATATTACAAAGAGATTGCAGCAATATATCACAAGGATCCATACACTATGACCAGGTGGAATTTATACCAGAAATACAGGGTTGGTTCAATATTAGGAAAACTGTCAGCATAATTGACCATATCAATAATAAAATCAACAGAAATCACATGATTACCTCAATAGTCTTTGACAAAATACAGCACCCATTCCTATTAAAAACACTAGAAAACACAGGAATAAATGGAGCTTATCTAAAAGTGGTAAGTAATATCTTTCTAAAGTGATTAACAAGTATTATCTATAATGGAGCTAAGCTAGAAGCCTTTCCAATACAATCAGGGGTGAAGCAAGGATGCTCATTATCACCTCTATTATTTATTATTGTATTAGGAATGTTAACTACAGCAATAAGTGAAGAAAAGAAATAAAGGAATTAGAATAGGCAAAGAGGAAACAAAACAAGCACTTTGCAGATGATGTTATACTTAGAAAATCTTAAAGAATAAATTGAAAAATTACTTTAAAATATTAACAACTTTAGTAAAGTTGAAGGATACAAAATGAACCCACAGAAATCACCAGTATTTCTTTACATGGCCAAAAACACCCAACAGAAAGAGATAGAAAGAGAAATTCCATTTAAAATAACTGTAGACTGTAGATATAAAATACTTGGGAGTCTTACTGCCAAGACAAACTCGGGAATTGTACAAATAGAATGATAAAACACTTTTCACACAAATAAAGTCAGACCTAATTAATTGGAAAAATATTAATTGGTCACAGGTAGGCCAACCCAAATTGATAAAAATGATAATTCTACCTAAATTAATCTATTTATTCAGTTCCATACCAATAAAACTGTTAAAATTACTTTGTAGAGGTAGAAAACTCAAAGATATCAAGGAAAAAAATAAAATTAGGTTGTTTAACCTTACCAGATTTCAAACTATATTATAAAGTGGTATTATCAAAATAATCTGATCTAGGCTAAGAAATAGATTGGTGGAATCAGCAGAATAGATTTGGTACAAATTAAATTTATAGTAAATGATCACAGTAATTTAGTATATGATCAGCCCAAAGATCCAAACTTTTAGAACAGGAACTCATTGACAAAAATTACTGGGATAATTGAAAAATATAGTATGGCAGAAACTAGGCATAAACTAACATCTCACATCATATGCCAAGATAAGGTCAAAATGAGTATAAGATTTACACAAAAAGGGTAATACCATAAGCAAGAGAACATGGAATAGTTTATCTACCATATTTATGGATAAGGGAAGAATTTAGGACCCATGAAGATACAGAGAGCATAGTAAAATAAAATGTAAAATAGATCATTTTGATTAAAAATTTGTACAAGCAAAAACACCTACTCAGTATACTCTAGTGGTTTCCTATTCATCAAGGGCACACAGGGACTAAGTAGCAAACTCAGGTATCATAGACTCTACATCTAGTACAGATATCATAGACTCTACATCTAGTACAAGTACTATTTATTTCTAAAAATGAGTGGAAAAAAGTACTTGACTATATTAATAATTGAAAACAACAAAAAAATTATTAAAAGGCAAGGCTTTAAAGTGTTCTTCGCTCCTTAGACATGTGAAACTATACAACCTTACTGCTGTTTTTGTTGTTCAATCTTTAGTCATGTCCATCTATTCTTGACCCCATGGACCATAGATGCCAGGCCCTTATATGCTCCTTTTGTTCTTGAAGTAAGAGTTCATCTACATTGTTTTCATACCACTATCTAACCATCTCGTTCTCTCATTTTCTTTTGCCATCATTCCTTCCCAACATTAGAGTCTTTTCCAATGATTCCCATTTTCTCATTTTATGGCCAAAGTATTTCAGTTTTAGTACTGGACCTTCCAGTGAAGATTCTGAATAAATTTCTTTAAGTCTTGAGTGATTTGATGTCCTTTCTTGTCCAAGGGGCTCTTAAAGTCTTCTCCCACACCACAATTCAAAAGCATCAATTCTGTAGCACTCAGCTTTCCTTATAGTTCAACAGTGGACTCATAACCACACATTATTACTAGAAAAACTATAGACTTGACTACATGGACCTTTGTTGGCAAGATGATATCTCTGTTTTTAGTGGGTTGTTTGGATTTGTAATAAATTCTTTCCAAGGAGCAAGTGTCTTTTAATGTCACAGCTACAATCATCATCTGCAGTAATCTTTGAGTCCAAGAATATGAAATCTGACATGGCTTTCATTTCTTCTTCCTCTACTTTCCAGGAAGTAATGGAATCATTTGCCAAGATCTTACATTTTGCTCTTTTTTAAAACTCTTTTCTTTCACCTTCATCAAGAGGCTTCTTAATTCTTTTTCTCTTTCTGCCATCAGAGTTGTATCATCTGCAAATCAGGTTGACATTTCTCCCAGCCACCCTAATCCCAGCTTTTGATTCATCCAGCCTGGCATTTCACATGATGTATTCTGTATATAAGTTAAATAAACAAGACACCAATATACAGTATTGTTATGCTAATTTTCCAATCTTAAAGCAATCACATTTTCCACATTCAGTTCTAATTGTTGATTCTTGGCCCACGTATGGGTCCCCCAAGAGACAAGTAAGATGATCTGGTACTCTCATCTCTTTGAAGACAAGCTTCATTTTGCTGTGATCCACACAATCAAAGGCTTTTGTGTAGTCAGTGAACAGTAGATGTTTTCTTTTCCTTGAACTTGCTTTCTCTGTAATCCAGTGAATGTTGGCAATTTGGTCTCTAATTCCTCTGCCTTTTCAAAAACCAGCCTGTTCCTCTGGTAATTCTTGGTTGACATGTTGCTGAAGCCTTGTTTACAAAATCTTAAGCATAACTTCACCCATGAATAAAATGAGTACAATCAATTTGAACACTTTTTGGCATTGCCTAAAGGATTAGGATGTAAACTTATCTTTCAAATACAGTGACCACTGTTGTATTTTCCAAATTTGCTGGTATCTTGAGCACAGCACTTTTATAACATTCTTTTAGGATTTTAAAAAACTCAGCTGGAATTCCATCATTTCTATTAGTTTTATTATTACCAGTGCTTCCTAAGGTCAACCTGACTTCATTCTCCAGGATGTCTGGCTCCAGATCATAACTCCTGATTGTGGTTATTGATGATGTTAACATCTTTCTTATATACTTTTTTTGTGTTGTATTCTTTTTACCTCTCCTTAATCTCTTCTACTTCTGCAGAATCTCTACCATGTTGGTCTTTTATCACATCTCTTTTTGCATAAAACTTTCCCTTGGTATCGCTAATTTTCTTGAAGAGATTTCTTGTCTTTTTCATTCTATTCTTTTTTCTATTTCTTTGCATTGCTCCTTTAAGAACATCTTCTTATCTCTTATGGCTCTTCTCTGGAATTCTGCATTCATTTGGATTTATCTTTCCCTTTCCCCTTTACCTTGTTCCCTCATTAGATGGCCACTTTGCTTTCTTGTCTTCTTTTACTTTGGACTATTTTTTTGTTGCTTCCACCTGTACAATAGCGCAAACTTTTGTCCATAGTTCTTCAGACACTCTATCTGCCAGATATAGTCTCTTAAATTTATTCATTACTTCTCCTTCATATTCATAAAGGATGTTACTCAGATCATACCTATATGGTCTGATGGTTTGACCCACTTAAGTCTGAATTTTGTCATAAGAAGTTCATGATTTGAGGCACATCTTAAGATGTAATAATGTACATAAGATGTAATAATGGAAGGACAAAGTATCATCAAATGTAGGAACAGGAATTCAAGGATGGTGTAAGTCCAAGCAAAGTAGAATCTTTTGCTGTTTTTGTTTTACTAAAAATGCCTCTGATTGAATAATGTAATTAAAGAAGATCTCCCCCACATGTTGATGGACACATTGAGGGAAGCTTGATTAGGGGAGTTGTTTTATAGGCGTGTCCAAATCCCTTTTGTTTTATCTATTGAGGCACTGGGTCAGAGGGTCATGCCCTCTGGCTCTGAGAAGTTGTGATGATAATTTGAATTGGAAAATCTTTCCTACTCATTAATAGACGCATTAAGTCAAATGGAGGTTGTGGTGAGAGGAGTTTGCTGAATGGGTGGAGCAGGAAGAGGCAGAGGTGGAGGGAAGTCAAGAGAAAGTTAGTCTTGAGAGCAGTCAGAGCTGGGAAGGATTCAGGCTCCTAGGTAGGGTGAGTGATGTTGTTATTGTTTGTCATTTTGTTTAAGAAAGCCTGAGTGTAATGGACCTGGTCTGTGGGAAGCCTAGCAGGGGAAAAGCTTGAGAATGTGTCCTCTGCATTGTTATTGTGTATAGATTTCTGTTGCTGTGATGGATTTGCATCTGAATAAATGTTTTGGTTCTGCCTTCCACATGGAGAGTCTGTGTATTTCGCAATTCTGAATTGCACAATGATATTCATGGATTCCATAGGCACTGTGAATATTACATTGGCACTACAAAAGTGTGTAAGTACTCCTAGGGTAAGGTTTTACTTTGAGGCTTAGTTTTTGGAAGAAGTTTTGTGTGTCAGATGAGAGACTCTGGGAAGCCGCTAAATAGTCCCCTGACTTTGAAAACCCAGATCAGTGCTTCCCTCTCTAGTAATTATGGTCAGACAGTTGGACCTGTCTGTTGATTTGTGATATATGCATTGATTACGGTCAGACAAAGGAAGCTATGTCTGTTGATCTTTGATTTCACTGCATTTTCTCTGAAGTTCAGGGTGCTGACTCCCCTGAACTTGGTGAATGATAAATGCACTTAATTAAAGGAATGATATATATGCTTGATTAAAGTGATTGTTAACCCCTCAAAAGTTGCCCTTCCTTTTCAGGGAAATATATCAAAGAATTTGTGGTAGCAGACCCTCCTGTGTAGGTTGAGGTGTTTACTGATACAGATGAGAATTCAGTTAATAGTCCATAAACATTTATTAAGCACCTATTTTGTGCCAGATATAGGCAGCTAGATGGCTCACTGAATAAAACAATGAGGGAGTCAGAAGACTTGAATTCAAATACAGCCTTTAGCACTCACTAACTCTGCATCCCTGAGCAAGTCATGTAGCCTCTGTTTGCATTAATCCCCTGGAGAAAGGAATGGCAAACCACAGCAGTATATTTGTGAAGAAAACCCCAAATGTGGTCACAAAGAATCAGCCACAACTGAACAACAACATGTACCAGACACTATGCTGGTGAATCAAATGCCCTACCCCCACTTCATCCCCCAAAAAAGATAGTACCTGCCTTTAAGGAGTTTACATTCTAGTGAGCAAATTCAACACACAAAAGTAAGCTAAAAAGTATGGATGGAAGGAAAATTACCCTACCGAGGGGAGGGAGTAGTGCACAGAAGTCTCAAAGTAATGTACCAGGTAAGAGATGAGTAGCACTTAATAGTCATAGCGCAAGTCACTGTCCTGGAAGAATTGCAGTACAGCTCCCATTTTTTTCTCATTAAGCTTTCAAAATTTCATTTTTTGAAAGCATTCATATATTCTGGGATCAATTCTTTCTAAAATATGTTAGTAGACCATTGTTGGTGTTGCATCATTTCAGTTATATCAAACTCTTTGTGAACTCATTTGGGGTTTTCTTGGCAAAGATACTGAAATAATTTGCTATTTCCTTCTATACTTCTTATTGTTTTTGTGGGTCAGTTGATTTTCAGTCATATCTGAGTCTGACTTTGGGATTTTCTTAGCAAAGATACCGAAGTGATTTGCCTTTCACTTCTCCAGCCCATTTTACAGATAAGAAAAGTAGGTCAAATAGGGTTCAGTGACTTGCCCAGGATCACAAGGTAGTAAATGTCTAAGGCTAGATTTCAGTTCAAGTCTTCCTAACTCCAGACTCAGCACTCTCCCTAGCTACCACTAATAGGACGTTAGGTCATAACTACCCTGTTGATTTTTTTTTCTTCAAATGATATAATATATGCAAAGTGCTTTGCAAACCTTAAAGATTAGATGTTAGCTATTATTACTGCTAATTATTAGTTTGAACTCATTAAAATTTATTTTCCCAAAATTAAAATGTCACAACATGAATAGGAACAATTATTTCCTAGAGCTACAAGAAATAATAGAGATCAATTTGTCCTACCTTTTTAGTTTTCATATAAGGGCACTGAGATCGATGGGGTGAAGGAATTTGCCTAAGGTCATAGAGGTATCTGGTAAAGTAGCTGATATTTTTAACCTAGATCCTTCAACTCCAGATCTAGTACACTTTTAAAACTTTACAAAAGTAAGATGTCATGGAGGAGGGGGATTTCTTCCTTACTTGTGGCACTATTGAAATAGGCATCCTTGTTTAATTCTAGGCAAAATCAGATGTCCCTTCTGACCTTAAGATCCTGTTTCTGTGGTGTTATTCAATCTTCTTTTCAATTCTTTATTTTTCATTTTCTGTTTGCACATCAAATGTGTGCATCATGAAGATGGCACCCTCTCTCTCTGTGTACACACACACACACACATATACACACATATACATATGTATACATATATACATATGTATACATATATACACATATATACAAACAATTATTATGTGAAATCATATAAGTTGTGAATACCTACATTTGCTATTCCAGTAAATAATATGGGAAAAATACATGATATGGAGGGAAAATTTCTGAGTTAGCTTGTTGGCTTGGTTAGCTTGTTAAGGGTTAGCTTGGTTGTACATAAATGATTTTCTTCCAAAAATATTTCTCTTCTATTTTAAGAAATGAAAATGCTGATGGAGGGAGCCAAAATGGCAGAGTAGAAAGACACACATATGCTAGCTGTTACCCCACAGCCCATAAAATACCTGTAAAGAGGAACTCTCAACAAATTCTAGAGCAGCAGAAGCCACAGAACAATGGAGTGGAGGAGATTTCTATCCCAGAGAGACATGAAAGACCGACTAGAAAGATCTGTCAGACACCACACACGGAGCAGAGCCCAGCCCTGCCTTGGCCATGTGACACCGAAAGGAGCAGATCTGAACAGGCTTCAGGGACAGAATCTCCAGCAGGAGCACAGATTCCTCAACCCACAGGCATCAAAGGTCAGTGAGAGGGTCTTTTCGGCTGGCTGAGAAGGGAGCAGGGTGTCCCCATAACTTGAACCTCCTTAGGAGGCAGCAGTAGAGGCAGCAGTGGACTGGACTCCCAAAGTAGGCAGTAGCCCCCATCCATTGTTGAAGGTCTCAGCATAAACCCCTTGAGGGAACTGAACCCTGTGTGGTGGCCCTGCCCCTACCTGAGCAGCTGATCTTAATCTCACACTGAGTAGCAGCCCTGCCCCTACCTAAAACCCCTGAGGCTTTGGAGAAACTCATCTGAATCTCAACCCCCAGTGCTGTCTTGGTAGAACTGGAAGCTAGGTGGTTGTGGAGAGGAAACTCAGAAGTCAAGTAACTGGCTGCCCAAAAAAGGGAAAAAAAATAAGACCATAGAAGGTTACTTTCTCAGGGAACAGGTGTCTCCCCCCATCCTTTCAGATGAGGAAGAACAAGGCACACTGTCAGAAGAAGTCAAGGACTCTGCCTCGAGGGCCTCCAAAGGGAACTTAAATTGGACTCAGGCAGTAGAAGACCTTAAAAAACAAGTTAGCAGCTTACTAAAGGAGAACCAAAATAAACCCTGAGGAAAATAACAGCTTTAAAAAGAGTCTAACTCAATTGGAAAAAGAGGTCCAAAAAGCCAATGAGGAGAAGGAGCTTTTAAAAAGCAGAATTAGCCAAATGGAGGAGAATGTTCAAAAACTCACTGAACAAAATAATTTGTTGAAAGAGAGAATTGAGTTCAGGGAAATGAATGACTATGAGTTAAACCAAGCAGTTAATAAATAAAACTAAAAATCTGAAAAAATAGAAGATAATGTAAAACATCTCATTGGATAAACAACTGACCTGGAAAATAGATCCAGGAGAAACAATTTAAAAATTATTGGACTACCTGAAAGCCATGATCAAAAAAAGAGCCTAGACATTATCTTCTATAAAATTATCAAGGAAAACTGCCCTGATATTCTAGAACCAGAGGGCAAAATAAATATTGAAAGAATCCACAGATAACCTCCTGAAAGAGACCCGAACAGAGAAACTCCTAGGAATATTGGGGCCAAATTTCAGAGTTCCCAGATCAAGGAGAAGATACTGCAAGCAGCTAGAAAGAAACAATTTGAGCACTGTGGAAATACAATCAGGATAACACAGGATCTGGCAGCTTCAACATGAAGGGATCAAAGGGCTTGGAGTAGGATATTTCAGAGGTCAAAGGAACTGGGATTGAAATTAAGCATCACCCACCCAGCAAATTTGAGTATAATACTTCAAGGGAATAAATGGTCATTCAATGATATAAATGACTTTCAATCATTCATACTGAGGAAAAGACCAGATCTGTATAGAAAAATTTGACTTCCCAAGACAAGAATCAAGAGAAGCAGGAAAAGGTAAACAGGAAAGAAAAATCATAAAAGACTCTCTAAAGCTGAACTGTTTACATTACTACATGGAAAGAAAATATTTTTAACTCTTGAATCTTTTCTCAGTATTTGGGTAGATGGAAAGCTTGTACATACACACACACACACACACACACACACACACACACACACACACATAGATAGAGAGTACAGGGGGTGTTATATCAGAAGGGATGATATCCACACAAAAAATAAAATTAAATTAAAATTAAAATAAAAAAGAAGGAAAATACCAGGGAGAGAAAGGGAGAAATGGAACGGGTCAGGCTATAACTCATAAAGGAGATAAGAAAAATCTTATTCAATGGAGGAGAAAAGGGAGAAGGGGAGAGGGGCAAAGTGAAACTACTCTCTCCACATGTGGCTGAAGTAGGGAATGACATGCTCACTAAATTTGATATGAAAATTTATATCACACCACAGGAAAGTAGGAGAGGAGGCGACAAGTGGGGTGAGGGGAATGTTAAAAGGGAGGGCTAATGGGAGAAGGGAGTCACTAGAAATAAACACTTTCAAGAAGGGATAAGGTCAATTGTGGTGGGAAAGATAAGGGGGAATAGAGTAGGACAGAGGGCAATATAATTAGTATTATACAACATGATTATTGTGGAAGTCTTTTGCAAAAGAACACATATTTAGTCTATATTGAATTGCTTCCCTTCTCAGTGGGGCTGGGGAGGGAGGGGAGAGGGAGAGAAGTTGGAATTCAAAGTATTAGCAATGAATGTTGAGAATTTTTATTGCATATAATCAGGAAATAAAAACTATAGGGAATGGGGTATAGAAATTTATCTTGCCCTACAAGAGAGAAGATAGGCATAAGGGAAGGGTGGGGTGTGATAGAAGGGAAATGGTAAACTACTCCAGTATCTCTGCCAAGAAAACCCCAAAAGCAGTCACAAAGAGTCAGACATAACTAAAAATAACACAAGGCCATAAAAATGTATTTTTATGAGTAATGGGCTTGGCTAGGATATATTCTGATTAAGGATGATATCCCTAAAGCTGGGGAAAAAAAGCATGACATAGGATAGAAAGCAGGTTCCATAGGCAGGATGACCTAGACTCAAATCTGGCATGTACTAGCTGTGTATCTCTGAGAAAAATCACTTAATCAAATAGTGCTCACAGCAATCCTCTAAGATTATGAATTGCCAGCCTAGATTGGTAAATCAAATTCTCACTAGAGAGATCCCTATGCCAGAGAAATCACAGGTGTCTTCTTTATTGAAAGATGGAAGAAACCTCAAAGGCCACCTAGCTGAATTATCTTATTTCATAGGTCAGGAAACTGAGTCCCAGGAAAGCTGATTTGTCTAAGGTCAATCAGTCTGTCAATAAGTGAATAAATATTTATTAAGTGCCTACTATATACCAAGCACTGGTCTAAGGGATGGTGACACAAGTAAAAGATGAAACAATATTTACTTCAAAGGAATTTACATCCTAATGGGAAAGACAAGCTTTCTCTCTCTCCCCTCTGCCCTCTCCCCTCCCTCCTCTCTATACACATATATATAATAAATATAAAGAAAATAAAGGCAAATATATGCAATACAATTAAATATAGCACAGTTTGGAAGGGAAGGCTCTAGCAGCTAAGAGCGATCAGAAAAGGCTGAGCATCAGTGACAGGTTTTAATCAGGATCCTCTTCTCTCTGATACATTATTCTATTTTGGCACCTTATATAAACACTTTCACACACAAAAAAAAATACAGATTGTCATTCAAAACATCCTGATAAACTTTATCAATTATTATAATTATATTTATATAATAATCATAACTATAAAATAAATGATTATTTCATTATCAGTATTTCTTAGAGATGGCTTCTGAAATAGATTTTAAAATAAATCATTTCAAAAGAGAAACTCAAATATGCTGTGATGCAACAAATGACAATACTGGAAAGAGCAGAACGTGTGGCAATGGGACGTGAACCACTGAAAGGAAAAGACTATGCCTTTGGGATCTAGACCTCAAAAAGGAAAATTCTTCGGACTTTCCCATGTCACCCAGGTCTCTGGCATTCACCTGGGGCATTCAGCCCTTCTCAGTTAACTATCTTTTCATTGTGGCCCTCATTGTCTACACCTGGCCCCACTCTAGCCGGCCACTTCTTAATTCCAACTAGACTCCTTCTCTGTTCCCACAGTCTTCTGTATAGAAGATCTATCTTGCCTCCATTGAAGTGCTCATATTCTTTAAGCGTCTGACCTAATGCTCAGATTCAAACTGGCCCACTTGTCAATACAAGTGTCACAATAGGGCAGATTCTTAAAACTTGGCCCACGTCAACGAGTGCTTTAGTAAGTTATCTTATCTCTGGTTGAAAGAAGACTTGAGTCAAATTCATTCGAGGTGTTGAAGTGTTGTTTGCCCTTGAATTTTGGGATTCCTAGCACCCCCTAGACCTCAACAGAACTGTAACTGAGTTGGCTTGGACAATATTTTAATACAATCTGATAATCTATTTGGTTCATTTTTAACTAAGCATCTAATTAATTCAAGCATCTAAATTCAATTTAATTTATGCAATTTCTTTTGTTTTAAAGGTTGATAAATACAAAATATAACCAAATCTTTTCATTTAAAGAAATACTAAATAAATAACTCAGTCTTCCAAGTTGGAC
This sequence comes from Bettongia penicillata ogilbyi, assembly GCA_023548195.1. Classification (NCBI taxonomy): domain Eukaryota; kingdom Metazoa; phylum Chordata; class Mammalia; order Diprotodontia; family Potoroidae; genus Bettongia; species Bettongia penicillata. The sequence continues at coordinate 15,195,478 of JAJHZJ010000413.1, read as the reverse complement.
CAAGAGAAAACTACATCTAGACTAATACAACCAGTAGTCCTTCTTATATAATGGAAAAGACATTTCTTATTGGCCTTTAAGTGAGCACAGAAATATCTAGAGTGAGAAGGAATAAAATATAGTAAGAATAGGAGCTGGTGGAATAAGGAAAATGTGTTTTCACCACAAATTGAGAGGGCAAATATGGGTATATCCCCTTTTATATTCAAGGAGATAATGCTCTTGGAGTGTACTTGGAAGGATTAGAGTCTAAGGGCTTCCAGCAAGAAACTGTCTGGATACCAGGTGTCACTGCGACCACACAGAGGATTTGAATTAAGCATACAGCATGTTGGTCATTACTTCTCAGCTGTTCCCCAGTAATTGTGTCAGAAATCCAAGCTTACTGCTTTTCACTAGTCCCTGATTCTTATTCTTCTAGTTTAATTGTCATTTCCATTTTTCTCTTTTTACAAATGTGTTTCTATGATATCATTTCTAGCATTGTGAATCAAGTCAATTAAATCTAACAGATTTTTAGTAATTATCTACTATGTCCAAGATATTATGCTAAGTGTTGGGAAGGAAGATATAGTTATAACACAGGCCAGTCTTTCTTAGAGTTTATGATCTTGTGGGAGGAAATAAAAAACATGCAAGTTTAAGACAGCAAGATGGTCTTATACTCCCCAAGACGGGGTGTAGGTATAGGAATGCAGAGCACAAATTTCCCAGTTCTGTGTTACTATTTGACTTCTGGACGTTTATTGAAGTTCAAACTGATTTGCTTGTCCCTGGTGCTAGCTGCAAACGGTAGGATGAGACTTGAAATGAGTATAATCCCAACAAACTAAATATGAAACAGGCCTGGAGGAATTTCCTCTCAAGGAGCATGAAGGGTTTAGAGATAATAGATCTGACATCAAGGTTCTTGTTTGTTTGTTTTTCTGTGAAATGTGTGGGTGGCTGTGAGTCTGGCTAAAAAAAGGGTTAAAACAGTGTTCCAGTCCTGGGTCAGGTCATTCTCCTAAGTGAATACGAGTACTTGCTAAGGGTGGTGTATATGTGTTGAGGCAGGGGCTGGAGTAGGGTGTGGGGGGAGAGGAAGGGAAGGAGTCCCAGGAACAAAAAACTGCACTAAAATTTAGCATCATACCATATTTCATCACATAATCGTCACTGTAGTGTAATTGTTGCACTGTTTTTGTTTTTTTCAGCCCAGAAGTTGGTTTATAACCTTTCATCACATAATCATTGCATGGTATAATTCTGTTCATCAAGCCACTTAAAAGGTAAACAGAGGAGCAAAGAATTCACCAGTGGCATGTGGATATGCATTTATCTCTCACACATTACGAGTCATGAGCCTAGAATCCTCAGAATGCTGGCATGATCAATATTCAGTTTCAACATGTAATCACTAACATTCCACACATCCAAATCTTGCATCAAAGGCAGTTTAATAATAAATTTTTTTAAGGAAAACCAGCACATTTTTAACAACATCTTCACATAATGCTTGTACCCCACTTTTTTTGCAAAAAAAAAATGGCATGAAATCTGTGACAGTTATGCAGCAAAATACAGTATCAACTCAGCACCAAAGGTACCCTAAAGGAGATGGTAGCCACAGCTGAGGAAAGATAACCAAACAGGCAATAATGAAACTCAGTCCAGAAGACAGAAAAATATTTGTAGGAAGCAAGAAGTGGCAACTTCAAAGTAGCAGACTCAGTCTCTAAACCCAGTCAGAAGGTGGGACCCTCTTCCAAGGAATATTTACTGATCACTCCTCTCCCCTAGCCCATAGAAATTGACCACTATGTTCTTAAATTTTTCATAGCACATGGTTGGGACTTATTACGTTCTAACTTGTATCACTGTTATAATCATGTTGTAGTATGGATCAGTATCCCACCCTCTCTGACAGATGCAGGGTGGAGTGTTTGGGTTATTTTTAATTAAATTTTGAAGGAAGGAAGAGATTTTAAGAACTACAATTTTTTGCATGGGTGGCAATAAGTACAATCCAGGGACAGAGGCTTACATGAATAAAGACAAGGAGATGGAGAAGTTAGATAAAATCAACCTAAATATAAAATCTTTGAAACTAGGTGTGTGAGACAAGGATAGGAAGGTAGATCATAACAAAACACAGGAGAGAACTTAATGACAAGTTCAAAATATATTTTATGTGGCAGTCAACGGCAAGCCAATGAACATTCGAAGAGACCACAAAATAATGGAATCAAAAGTTGAAACGAATCTCAGACTCCTTGTAGTTCATCTTATACTTGAACAAAATTGATTTTCAAAACATTCCCTAAAAGTAACCATCTAGCTCTTAATGAAAGACTTCTCCTACGGTGAAATACATTACTTCCTAAGGAAGCACATTTCGTTTTTCATTTCTGATCACTAAAAAGCATTTTTGTTTGATCAAACCTAATTCTGTTTCTTTGCAAATCTCACTCACTGCTCCTGTTCTCAAGAGTCAGGTAGGACTAGTGTAACCCCTTTTCCTCAAGACAACCATTAAATTATAGAAAGCAGATCTTATGACCACTTCCTCCTGGCTCCCGACACACTGTTCAAACTTTTGTTTTCTTGTCCAGGTCATACATCCTCAATTTCTTCAACTACTGTTCTTACGACCCTGGCGTAAAGACTCAAGGCCCTCAATTATCCTGATCACTTTACTTCTGAATTGACCCAGTAAATCAGAATTATCCTATTACTATGCATACATTATTAGATCATCATTGGCAAAAAAAAAAAGCTTCTGTCTACATGAAAAATATAACAATCCTTTTTTTCTTTTTTTTGTAGTAGTAAAGAACTGGAAAAAAAAGCAGATATCATCCATTGGGGAAATGTTAATCAAATTGTGGTCCATGAATAATGGAATATTACGATGCTGTTAAAAATTATGAATATGATGAATACAGAGAAGCATGGAAAGACATAGGGTGATAAGAGTAAAGAAAAAATGTATAGTACTACAACAATGTAAATGGAAAGAGATCAAAGTTCAAGTTTACTGGACTACTGTTTTTAGAGTAGATTCTTTTTTCCATTATATGGAAAATTGCAATAATATTTGCCCTTCTCTAGTCCTGCTGTACTTACGCTGTTCTCAGGTCTTCCCGTGATTACTGACAGTGGCTCGGCAATCATATCCATTATTTCTCTTGTACCCTGGGTTGGAATTCATTTGGACCTCCCAACTTAGGACAGTGAGGGAAGGAAAGTGTTCCATCATTATTTCCATACTTGTTTTGGATAACAACTCCCTATTAGTTACTTTTTCTTGTGCTTTCCAGTTCAAAGATCATTCTCATCTGACAAAACAAAGATCTAATAAAGGTTGAGCATCTCCGTTTTCTCTGTCAACTATTATCATTGAGCCATCAAAGTCAAGCAGAACCCCTATCCTTGATTTTACCGTTTTTTATTTGCTAACACAGTTTTCAAAAATAAACAAAACACATCCTTAGATTTTCTCACTAATTTTGCTCATTTTCAGCTTTAGCATGCCTGATACTATTTTTGAAAACAATGCAGCACTTTTATCATCTTTCAATACTTACCTTTGATTCTATTTTCTGCTCATATTTTTTTATAATCTGTGTCATCAGTTTCTTTGTAAAACACTATCCCCCGTCCTCTTTCCTTCACATTGGGATTGTCTCATTTAGTGACTTCAGAATTTCATTCTTGAGAGCTTCCTATCTTTTTGGGGTTAATTTTCCTTGCAAAGTTTTAGTCCTTAGGACCCCACCTATACTTTCTCTGAATCACATGGAATCTGTTTTCCTAAATTTAGAGCATGTGGCAGACTCTGCACAGATTTGCTGTTTTTCTCTAACACAAATTCTATCTTGCCCCAAATTCTATCTTTTCATTTCCTAGTTCTTCACTGTTGATGAGAATGAGATCTAACAAAAATGTTCCCCTCATTTGTTTTTACATGTTTTTGAAGAATTAAAATCATTAAGGGCAGTTAAGAATATTAACTGCTCTGATAGAGAGTGATAGAGAGAAGGGGAGAGAGAAGATAAAGGGGAGAAAGAATGGAAATGAGGGTGAGGAAGAAAAGAGAATGATACTAAGAAAGAGAAACGTCCAACAGATATGAGATATATAGATAAAAGACTCCCTTTCAATACTATAAAATACAGGTATACATGATTCATGATCTGCTTCCTGAACTCTGAATCTAGTCCTGGTTTTGTTCATATGGTTTGTGGTTAGTATTCTCTGATTTCTATAATGCTTGAGTTTCTGCCTTCACTGCTCTCACTCAAATGCTCTGCCCACCATGTTTTCCCTCTCAGATTTCTGGATTTCCTCATATGAGATGTTAGCTATATACTTACTGAACTACGGACAGTTCTCCATTTATTTCTACTAAGCTGATTTTTACTTAATGCCAATATGGGGACAGAAGGAAAGGAGGAAGGAAAGAAGGAAGCAGCACCCTCTGGAAGGAGGGGGCCAGCATATGATTCAAGAATATGTGGGGGTCTTTAACAGAGAATTGAGAACAAGAGGAAGAAGGTCCAGAGGCCATGGTCAGCCACATGGGGACCTGTACAGGACTAGAGGAGGAACATGATAGAAGGGGAGGTATCCAAAACCAGACACAGACAAGACAGGTCTAGTAACTCATTGCAGGGGTGTGGAAGCAAAGAGAGACACTTGCTAGAACAGACAGACAGAACACATAGCTGAATGCACGTAACAGGATAAAAATCTCCATTCTCTGCTCTGGAGGTCTCAAGTCAAACCTCTATCTGGTATGGTGGTGGTGGTCATCTCTCTGTACATGTAGATCTCTTTTTCCCTTTCCTTTGATCTCTCTGGGATATAGACATAGTAGTGGTATTACAGGGTCAAAGGGCATGCAGTTTTATAGCTCTTTAGGCATAGTTCCAAATTGTTCTCCAGAATGGTTGGACTAGTTCCCAATTCCAACAATAGTACATTAGTGTTCCAATTTTTCAACATTCCCTCAAGTCTATTCTTTGTCATATTAGGCAATCTGATAAATGTGATTTGGTATGTCAGAGATATTTTAATTTGCATTTTTCTTATCAATAATGATTTAGAGAATTTTTTCATGGAACTATAAATAACTTTGATTTCTTCATCTGAACACTGTCTGTTCGTATCCTTTGACCATCTATCAACTGGAGAATTGCTCTTCTTTCTATAAATTTGGCTCAATTCCTTATGTTTGAGAAACTAGCCAGAGAATTTTGATGTAAAATGTTTTCCCCAATTTCCTGTTTTCCTTCTTATTTTGGTTTAATTAGTTTTGTTTGTACAAAAGCTTTCTAATTTCATGTAATTAAAATGATCTACTTTATATCTTGTGATCCTCTCTATCTCTTATTTGGTCATAAATCCTTCCCTTATCCATCAATACGACAGCTACATTTTTCCATGCTCCCCTAATTTACTTATGATATCAACTTTTATGTCTAAATTAGTTATCCATTTTGACCTTATCTGGAATATGATATGAGATGTTAATCTATGCCTAATTTCTGCCAAACTTCTTTCCAGTTTTCCCAGAAATTTTTGTCAAAATTTGAGTTCTTACCCTCAAAAATTGGGTCTTTGGGTTTATCAAACACTGTTACTGTGGTCATTTGCTACTGTACATTGTATACCTAAATCTATTCCACTCATCCACCAGGCTATTTCTTAACCAGTACCAGATTGTTTTGATGATTACTGCTTTGTAATATAGCATGAAATCTGGAACTTCTAGGTCACCTTTCTTCACATTTTTTTCATTGATTTCCTTGATATACCTGACTCTTTTTATTCTTCCAGATGAATTTTGTTGTATTTTCTAGCTCTATGAAATAATTTTTTAGTAGTTTGAGTAGTACTGTGTATTTTCATCCATCCTATTTTTCTCTGTTTACCCTTCTCTCCCTATTTTTATTCTTCCCCTTCTGTAAAGTCTGATTTGCCTCTTACTGCTGACTTCTTTTATCTGCCCTACCTTTTATCTCACACACACACACACACACACACACACACACACACACACACACACACACTTTTTCATTTTTCCCTTTCCTTTCCTACTTCCCTATTGGGTAAGATAGATTTCTGTCATCAAATTAGGAAACATACATGCATACATACATATACACATATATGCATATATATGCATATACATGCATATGTTTATATATGTATGGATATATGTGTGTATATATATATGCATATATTTGTGTGTGCGTGTGTGTGTGTGTGTGTAAACCAGATTAGATATGACTGATGTTCAAGTATTACCTGTACTGCTCTCCCCACCATTTTCCCCTCTGCTATGAAAGTTCTGCCTTGTCTCTTTTATGTGAGACAATTTTTCCTTTCTCCCTCTCCATTGTCAGTTCTCACAGGGCATCCCCTTTCTCACCTACCTATTTTTTATATCATCCCTACATAATTGCCTCACTCTCATTCCTTCTTTTTGTGTAGAATCTGTTTTACTACCCTAATGACAAAGTTCTGAAAAGTTACATTATCATATTTCATATAGAAAGATAAACATTTTAATATTGTTGCATCCTTTATGATTTCTCTTTCATGTTTACCTGTTTATGTTTCTCTCCTGTTTGAAAGTTAAATTTTCTATCCAGTTCTGGTCTTTTCATCAGGAATACTTGAAAGTCCTCTGTTTCATTAAATATCTGTTTTTTTCCCTTCAAGGTTTTTACTCAGTTTTGCTGGGTAGGCTATTTTTGGTTGTAATCCCAGAACTTTTACTTTCTATATGATATTCCATATCCTCTATTTCTTAAAATGATAACTACTAAATGTCATGTGATCCTGACTGTGGCTCCCCAGTACTTAAAAGATTTCTTTCTGTCTTATTCAAGTATTTTCCTTTTTGGCTTGGGGAACTCTGGAATTGAGCCAAAATATTCCTGAAAGTTTTCATTTTGGAATCTCAGGTGGTGACCAGTGGATTTTTTTTCCACTTCTATTTTACCTTCTGGTTCTAGGATATCAGAGCAGTTTTCCTTGATAATTTCTTGTACCTCTGTTTCCATTTGGCCAATAGTTTTTTAAGTGTTATTTTCTTCAGTATTTTTTGCCTTTTTGATCAACTTTGTCTTTTGATCAAGTTTGTCTTTTTATAAATTTCTTTTATAAACTTCTTCCTTTGATTTCATTTGTAACCTATTTTTTCCTCTAGAATTCTCATTTGATTTTGAAAATCATTTTTAGCTCTTCCAGGTATTCTTGTTTTACTTGTGCCAAATTCACATATTTTCTTTGACACTTTCCTTGTAGCTGTTTTAACTTCTGAGTTTGTGTTTTCATCCTCTCTATCCCCATAGTAGCTTTTTATGGTCAGATTGTTTTTTTGTTTGTTTGCTCATTTTTCCCACTCTACATCTTGATAGTAAACTTTACATTAAGGTTAATTGAGCAACACTATCTCACCCTTCAACCTTTTTCACACTGCTGTTTTCAGAACTAGTTCAGGCAAATTGGAAGTTTTGGGTGTTTCCAAGGTGGTGGGATCTTGGGAGAGGTATAGTCACTGCTCTCTGGATCTGTACTCCTGTCCTTACCCAGGAATTGCAAGTGATTCTTCTCCACATGGCTCCCTTGGGACTGGAAACATTATTTTTCCTCGGGGTCCCTGATCCCCTGTGATTAAAAGTGATACTGCACTTTAGGGCTTACATTCCCTCTGACTAAACATGTTTCTTCCACCCTTGAGCTATGACCCAGAAGTGGGTATAGACAATGGATATTCCAGCATCTTGTCCTATGCCCAGGGCTAGCAAAGGGATCCCTATAATCTTTTTCTGATCCCCTTGGCTTGATAGCTCCCAAAGCTGTTGCTGCTTCTGTTACTACAACCCGGTCCCACCACTGACATTTCATCCATGTGGCCTCCAAGTCATCATCTATCCCCGTGTCACAGATCTCTCTTTTTTAACTCTTAAGTTATCTTGGGTTGGAAGAATGTCTCGCTGTGAATTTCTGTTGCTTCTGCCACTCCAGAAATCAACTTGAGGTGTTACTTTACAGTTTTTTGTAGGGGAATATTGAAGAGGGAGCTAAGTGCTACCTTTACCCTGACATCTTGACTCCCCCTTCGGGAAATCTGCCTTTATGTTTTAAATTTTTCTTCCCAACCCTGAATAACCTTAGTAGTGGAGATTTAAAAAGTAATGTCATCATACTGGTGCTTTGAGAAGATTGTCTTGGCATTAGTGTCAAAGATAAAGGAGATAGTTCCAAAGGCAAGAAACTGAGTTGAGAAGCTCTTAAAATAGTCCAGGTAAGAAAACATTAGTAGATAGTAGGCACTGAAATTGAAAGTGGCAAAGAAGAGATAGATGTAACAAAGATTACAGTAGAATCAATTGATATAATGCTTTGATAAAGCTGAATATTTGTAAGAAAAAATTGTTAGCTGATCAAATCAGAAGTTTAATTTTCATGAATAACAATTCCACCTTAGTAGTCTCAATTGAAATCTGCTACAGAAAGCTCTTTTGTGAAGACAGACTTTCACGTCAGTAAACGTATGCCTCACTACAATTATGGTGGTTTAAGTTTAAGTTTAATCCTCCTATGGAAGCTTTGTTTATGGGAATGAGTGAACTAGGTTCTTAGAAGAGAAAATGTTTGGCATTAACTGCCTTTATCATGTTATCTGATAGCAGCAGTCACTGCCTTCTTGGAACCCAAGATGTCTATTCCAGTAGAAGCTGGGGAATGCTGTAATCATCACCATCTTCTTCTTCTCCTTCTCTTTTCCTTCCTCCCTCTCCTCCTCTTTCTAAGAAGTTGGGACAATTTATTTTTTGTCCTGAGAGGATTTGGGGTTTTGTTTGTTTTTGATTTCTACAGTTCTGAAAAAAAGGCTTTTAAAAACCTATTTTGTTTTAAATGGAGCTCCTTGACTCTACCTTAAAACCCAAACCACTCTGACTTTCATTGAATGGCCAATAATAACTCCAACCCAAGCCTCTGTAGTTCATTATTTAGAGTTTGATGGCTTAGAATGAGTGTAAAAAGCAATTGTTTCCTTTATTTCCAGAAACTCCCAGGAGTTTACTCTTCTAGATTGATATCATTGCGTTGGTTCATTGAGCCACATTTCATTTCATACCATACCCAGTCTTAGTCATAGAATGGGAATGGGATCAGCCAAACTGAGACCTGGGAAAGACCTTAATTTAGGAAGTCCAAAGTAACCCATTGCATCCTGGGCCGTCACCAGTCATCTTGACCTTTATCTTGCCACAGAACTCAGAGGACTCTGGAGGAAAGTGGGAGGCTCATGATTTTGCACAGGTTTGCCCCACTCATATCCAATTCATGATCAAGTCAAGACATCACCCTTGTGATCTCATTGGCCTCACTGAGAACGGAGAATAAACAACAACCGTAAGAAAGGCATTCTCCTATCAGGACCTCACATTGATTTTTTTCCCCTTTGGTATCCCTCATTCTGTCCCTCTTTTCCTTTGCTCTCATACTCCCTTCCCTGCAGGTGACTAATAATTTTAATCTTAGAACTTCTGTAAGGTAACAAAGTATTCCAATAAACTCACTTATACTAAGATAATAATGACAAAGGAGCAACATCAGAGGATGAATTACTTAAGTGGGAATGAGGAAAATATTTGGGGCCTAGGAACTTTCCGTAACCTTTGGGTCACAGAACATAAAGGATCTACTAATGCAAATAACAAAGACAAGGAATATAGAGCAAAGGAACCTCAAAAGGCTTTAAAAAAGAAAAATCAGCTTTTTTCTCCCGGTCAGATTCACTAACCATATAAGAGTGTTAGCTATATATTGCTGCAAGAAATTTTAATAAATCAATTAATCTGTTACTAGGATGTGAAGTTGTTCTGCTCTGTTAGGTTGTTATGCCCTGTCATTTTTGATCTTGCACCGGTTAATAGCTGCTGTTTATTTGCAGACTCCTGAGCTATTTCCAGAGCATGTTTTAAAAACTGTAACATCTTTCCAGGAGAAATTAAATTTTCTTCTGAAAATGCATATCATCTTTCTGAACTTAGTGACTTTAGAAACTTCATGAAAGAGGATATGTGAGGTCCAAATGTACTGATTGAATTCCACCTCAACCTCCTCTTGTTCTTCTTAACCTTTGTAATTATGTTGTTATAGTGTGACTCAACTTAATTAGAAATTCCAGTTATGTCTAACCAATACAAAAGAACTATATGGTATCTGAAAAATTCAAGTTAGAAATATAAAATAATTGTGTTATTTCTCAGTTATCATGGGAGTTCTAGTTATATGGACCTTAGAGATCATTTAGTTCAATTTCCTCTTTTTATAAATTACTTCACTAAGGACCAAAAAGAATTAAGTGATGTTTGAAACATTACCCAAATTGTATTAATGAACACAGGGATTCAAACCCATAGATCAGAATCCATAAGTAAAAGGACCTAATTTTTAGTCTAATAGCTGTCATTCCCTAGCTATGTGACCTTTCAAAAGTGAATCTCTCAGTTATAATTCTTCACAAGGAGATCAGATTGTTAAGGTTATATCTAATAAATAAAAAGTTATAAAAAGAACTGTAAACTTTCAATATCTATATGAAAGAATCCTATAAATAGCTAAAAGTGAAAGAAATATGAATCAAAGCAACTCTAAAATTTTACCTCATCTTTAACAAATTGGCAAACATGGGAAGAATCAGTTTTGGAGGGTTTGTGGAAGCATAGCACACTAGTACATTGTTGATAAAACTGTCATTTAATGAACCTGTTTGAGAAAGCAATTTGTAATTATGCAAAACATGCTAAAATGTCTATATTTTTTGACCCCAGAGATTCTGTGCTAGTCATATCCCCTAATGAAATCACTGTAACTCCATATATACTGGAGCTCCACCTATACTAAATGTTTGTAACCATCACTTTTTTGTGGCAGTAAAGACCCAGAAACAAATTAGATCTCCATCAATTAGAGAAGAACTAAATATATTGGGGCATTTGAAGGTAACTGAATATCATTGGGCTATAAGAAATGACAAATATGATGAAGTGAGAGAAGCATAAAAAATTTATCTGAACTGATGCAAAGTAAAGAAAGTCAAGAAAACATGTACAAAGGCAACAGCCATGTAAATAGGAGAGAAAAAAACTACAAAATAATTTAAAATCGATTTTGCGAAATCACAAAGAACAATTTTGACCTCAGAGACGAAATATATGAAGATATATACCTCCCTCCATTCCTTTGCAAAGGTGGAAAATTACAGATATTGTCAGATTTTTTTTAATCCAAGTTAATGGCTGGTTTTTATTAGTTTTTCTCTCTTTATCTTTTTCTTTAACAAAAAAAAAAGTGTGTGCATGTGTGTGAGAGAGAGAGAGAGAGAGACAGAGAGAGACAGAGAGAGAGAGAGAGAGAGAGACAGAGAGACAGAGAGAGAGAGAGAGATAATTCCTTGGTACAGGGAAAATGAGGGATACAGAGGAGAAATGTAGGTTATGTAAAAAGAGAAGACATCAATAAAATGTGTTTTTTTAAAAAAATCTAGCTACAAAATTCTGTTTCAGTGATTTTAATGCAATTTCTGGCTGTAAAGAATATAATCTGTCTATATACTTAAATAGATACATAGATATGTATGTTCAGTTGTTTAAGTTGTGTCTCTTTGTGACCCCATTTGTAACTTTCTTGGCAAAGATACTACAGTTGTTTGCCATTTCTTTCTCTAGTGCATTTTACAGATGATGAAACTGAGGCAAACAGGGTTAAGTCACACAGCTAGGGTCTGAGAGGGCTAGATTTAAACTCAGGTCTTCCTGACTCCAGACCTAGAACTCTATCCATGGCACCATGTAGCTGACCATATAGATATTCTTTTCTTCCTATGTATAACTCTTATCCCCATAGAAACAAGCTACATCATCTATAATAGCAAAGATCTTATCTTTTATGCCTTCATATCCTGTTTACATATCAGAGTTTCTCAATAAATCTTTATTAATTGATTAAAGCAGCACCTAGTGTATTGCCCTGGACATTGTGCTAGCACCTTGGCCAGAAATGGCAGGGAGATTGAAGACTGTGATGCTGGCCAACACTTTATAAGGAACAGAATCAGGCACTCACAGGTTAGCTGTGTTTAACAGCCATTACAGGTATGTGGAAAGGAGAGGGCTGTAGTGAGGAATTTAAAGAACAGTATCAGGACCTATAGACTATCATGATATTGTGAAGCTTGGTGAACATTTTGGTTACCTTTGAAAGTTGAATCAATCTCAGATGAGTCTCTATGACTTGGAAATACTATGGAAACATGATGAAGATTCTCAGGACACTTCCCTGATGTTGATATGTTTCCATATGTATCCTACCTCACCCAAGGTCCCATAAACACACATACAAGCTCCCATAGGTACCAATCCCTTGGAAGAATCACTTGTGCCTATGTGTTTACCCTCTTCCTGGTCATCTTAGATAATCTGACTGTGGATCTTCTGACTATTCCGCTCATATCCTTCTCACTGGTTAGTGACTATTTTTGTGATATTTAGTTAAGTATGGGGTGATGAAGATTTCCTGAAATAATGTGTCTACAATTTCAGCTAGCACCTTTCAGAGGTTTCACACCATCAGCTCTGGTATTGTCTTGAGAGCATGAACTTAACATGTTATACAAATATTGAATTATGGTATTGTAAATTAATGGATTTAACTATTAAAATGTGACAGGAAAGTTAGAACATCCAAATTTGGGACATTTGTAAGCAGGGATGTGTGATGTTGTGGAATAGATCAAAATAGAATACATTTTGATAGTCATAAGGGGCAAGAGAAATAAGTGTTAAGAGGGCATTGGACCTCTTTGGATTGGAGGAACATAATGATGAAATGAAGCCTGCGGTTTCAAAGGCAAATATCATCTACTTTATAGTTTTATGGAGAACCAGCTTTTAGGCATGAAATATATACAGCATATACAGCAACTATTGTATATCTTTCACTAATTATTTAAAAATGGGAATATTTAGGATTCTTTCTGCTTCTGCCATAACATGGTCAAGTATTGTCCTAATCTGTCGATGGTAAATAGGTAAGATTATAAACATGTATTCATACCTTTCAAATAGTTTGTTCCAACTTTGCCTTCTATGAAAGGAAAGACTTTATAATATAAACCATTTCGTATTGTTTTGCCCACAGGCAATATTATTACATGGTATTTGAAGTTAGAATAAAATTTGACACTGATTTTATATGAAACTTAATCATGAAAATATTTTAAAAATTAAATGGGTTTCTGAAGCTTGGATAATTTATAGAAATAAAGATTCTCAGAATATCTCTTAAACATTATGATAATTTGATATGAAATTTGATGGGCAAGCTATATAATTAATTCATCAGTTTATATATCTAGGACAGATACTGAAACTGGAGAATGAGATGGGACTAAAATTGGAAAGGAAGTAGAAAACAGACTGGATTGCCAGTGGGAAGTGGGAAGTTCTTATGTACTACCCTCAGATTCTTTTTGAAACAAATTTTTTTTTAAACATTCTGATGGTGTTTTATGAGTCATATGATGTCCAAATAATAAAAAGAATTAAGGTTGCAGGTACCCAAAAGATAACAGAGAATGAAATGGTAGGATTTAGTAGGTCAAAATATATTACAAATAAGTTATGAAGAAGCAGTGTAAAACATATTATTAGAAAAGGTAACACTGGAAAAAAAATGGACTTATTGTAGAGAGAAAATGATGATAGCTCATGGATAGCCTGTGTTCTACATCAGCATGCATGCATTATCAAGAGAACAAAAGAAATGCCTTTAGCATTTTGGGTGGGCCTTCTCTGGAAGAGTTTTAGAAAGACATAGACAAGGGGTACAAAGAATCAGAAGACATGGATGAATTCCAATATTGATCATTAGAAGGATGCATATTTTTACCTAGGTAAAAAAAAAAGGACTGATATGAGCAATGTATCAAAATGTCAAAAATGAAAAATAGTCTTTTACAATTATAAGATCAAAAATATTTCAAGAAGAAGAGAAAGGAAAATTATAATATGGGGAAAATAATCTTTTCAGGTATTTCTAACTAGGTTACAAGAAACAAGATTTGTAAGATAGATAAATACAAAATAATAAAAGACATATGCTTATGGTTAAGTGATGAAAGAATATGAGCTAATGGGTATCACAAGAATCACAAATTATTCAACCATATAAAAGATTATTCCAAATCATGAATAATAAGAGAAATACAAATCTAACTTTTTTATCTCATAGTCAACAAATTAATACAGGTAATTAGAAATAATTTATATTAGAGGGATTACAGGAATCTGACAGATACACTGAAACACTGATGGTGGACATGTAAATTGGTGTAACAATTCTGAAAATCAATTTTGAGCTGTTCTTAAAAGTGACCAAAACATCCATACCATTTGACCCAAAGATACTACTGTCAAGCCTATACTTTGGGAAATTAAAAAACAAAAAAAACATAGAAAGATTCCCCAATGAAATAAAATATCTACAGAACCAGATAGTAGCAAAGAACCAAAAATAAAGAAGGTATCTAATGATTTAGGGATGACTAATCAAGCTATAGTAATGAACTATATTATGCTATAAAAAAATAACAAATGTGAAAAAAATTAAAATAAAGTTAAAATTTTAAAAATTTTAAAAAAATCAAATGGCAAGCATGAAGAATTTAGAGAAGCATGGTCAAGCTAATGTGAATTAATAGAGTAAAGTAAGCAAAACCAGAAAAATAATACACACATTTACAATGATGTAAAATGGAAAGAACAATTAACTAAACACAATTCTAGATCATCTAAGTGACTGAGTTTGAGCCCAGAAATAGTTAAGAAAATATACATTCCTCTCTTTATTCTGGAGGAAGTATGTGGAATATTCCTTATATTGACAGATATGGTTAATTTTGCAACTTTTTTTTTTCCTTTTTCTTTTTTGATCTTTGTTATATGGACTCACTGGGAGAAAGGGGAATATATTGAAATATATGTGATTTAAAAAAAAAAACATTGATAATTTTTGATATAATATAGGAGACTCAGAGAAGTAGAAGAAAGACCAGGAGAGAAGAGTTTCATGAAAATGTAGAAAGCAGAGAGTTACAGGTAAAGAGAGTGATTAACCATGTCAAAGACTGCAAAGAGGTCAAGAAAGATTTGGATTGAGGTTAAATAATTAGATTTGGAAATAAAGAGATCATCATTAAATTTAGAAAGGGCAGTTTCAGTTAAGTGATAAGTCTGTAATACAGATTACAAAATGTTTAGAAATGAGTGAGAGGAGACATGGAAATACTGAATGTGGAAGAGCTTTTTCAAGGACTTTGGTTGATAAGCAGAGGAGAGTTAGAGGACAATAAGTAGGTGGCAGGGATCTAGCAGATCTACACGTTTTATCAAGGTGTTTTTATATTATACAGAAGCTTTTAAAAAGGGAGTATTAATTTCAAAAGGCATAATCACAAGCATATAATCACTCCCTCAACAGTGGAAAACACAATGCACCACCCCCCACCTTCTTTGCATCACTTCACTCTCTAAGAAGTGGAAGGAGATTAGATTCTTCTTTTAACTTTGTTTCCATAGAGCACAATACCAGTTTCAATTGCAAAACCCACCTTAGGCTCAAGTCCCAGGTCTCTTCCTATACGACTCCACCTGCAATTCTGGTTCTGAGGTCACAATGGCTAGAAATTAGCGTCTGTGGTATCACTTCTGGCACTGAAACTAAAGAAAAACAACACAGAACAGAAACACCACCAGGGCCATTTCGTAGAGCTGGGGTAAAAGTGAGGAGGAATTTCCCCTCTTATCAAGTAAGTTCATGTCATCTAGGGGTCCCAAAGCCAGCTGAGAAGATGGGGCAAAAAGGGAATGACTAGGTCTTACTACTTTTAAAGACTAGGCAGCAAATCAAGGAGTTACCACCCACCCACGTGGTAGAGGATACAGAGGATTTTGTGTTAGCCAAACTGAGCATTCTCATTAGACCAGCTGGGTTACATTTCTTTTCAGAAAGAAAAAAAAAACCTAGGTATCTTAGTAGACAGTGGGAAGGGAGAAAGGAAATAGGTAGAGATTTAAGAAAAGGGAGAAATAGGAATGATTATAGTGCAATCAGCTAGAGAAGATGAAAAGAATAGGATTGAGGGTTTATAGAGCCTGATTACTCTTGACAAAGCAATAATATTCATCAGACATGCAAGTGAAGTAGGAGATAGTAATGGAAAATATCGGAGAAAGTTGAGAAGGATGGGAAGAGGGGGGATTCTTGGTAAATGGCCTCATTTTTTAAGCAAACAAGAAACATAATTCTCCGGAAAAAAAGATGGGGAAGAGGTTGGATTTGTAGACTTGGTAAAAGATGAAAGGGTTCCAATAGCTGCTGTGTGGAGTGGAATAGTTAACTGATTAAGGAAGTATAAAATTATTACCTTACTGGGTGAAGGCTCAGTTGAAATCATGCATAGAAATTGGAAGTGGATAGAACAAGGACAGTTCCGTGATTTTCTCTGGTTTTGCTTAGCAGATGAACTACATGAATGGTATAGTAAATCACGTGAATGAGAGGAGAAACCAAGGCTACTTTATGGCACGATATGATCAGTGATAAGATAAAGGGGGACAATGAATTCCTATATATCTGATATTATAGAATTAAAGTTTTTTTCACTAAATGATTATAATAGAAAATGGAAGAAAGTATGGCCAGTGCAAGTGTGGTGACCTGGAAAAGAATTGAAAGATAGAATGGAGGTCATGGTAAATAAGAAGAAGAAAGTAAGGATTTAGAAATCCCTTAGAAGGAAAAGTAAACAATAGAATGATAAAAGGTTGTTCTCATAATAAAATAGAAAGGACTATTATTAGATAAATGAATTTCACAGTTCATAAATACAGAAGTAGAATGGTCAGGTAATGAAAAAGTCAAGGCTTTATCCATCTCTGTGTGTAGCTGAGGTAGAAAATAGAAGTAGGTGATTGAAAGTGCTATATTTGAGGGAGCATAATATATATGTTGAAGTCCTCTGGTAGAAGGGAAGGAATTGGGAAGGAGAGTGAATGAAAGAAGCAGCCATTAAACTCATTCAGAAAGACAAGAGACCATCTTGGGATTTGGTAGAAAACGCTGCCAGAATTTTTATTGGATGATTGACTGAACCTCAGTAGAGAAGAGGTTACTGAGAGATGGTGGGAGAATGAGATCTCCAAGTGACATTGAGGAAGCAAGAAGTCATTCAACTCCTTTTTCATGACTAGACTGAGGAATATGAGTGAAAATGTAAATAGTATTGGAAAAGATGGCCAAGAATGCCATGTCATGGGGAAGCATGCACATTTCAATGAGTTCCAAAAGACAGGAGTGAGAAAAGTAAAGTTTTATGAAGAAAGAAAGTATATCTATGGATCAGGAGTTTGTAGAAAGCACAGTGAAAAAGATGACCATATTTGGAACAGGAAATTGAAGGATAGAGTTGAGATGAAAGAAAAGGGAATTAGCATTTGGGAATGGAAAACAAGATTGGCACCCTGGCATCTGGGAGTTCAGAATCATGTAGATTCAGAAAATAATAAGGTAATGAGAGCATGCTATGAGTCTAGTGAAGTAACGCTGGCTTTAGAGAGAAATCTGTTTAGAAAGAAAGGCATTTCTAGCCTCATTTTCTCTCATCGCCATAGTCTAAGTCTAAAATTTACATTATACAACTTCATTGTTTTCTTCCGTTTCTCCTTCATTCTGAA
This sequence comes from Bettongia penicillata ogilbyi, assembly GCA_023548195.1. Taxonomy (NCBI): domain Eukaryota; kingdom Metazoa; phylum Chordata; class Mammalia; order Diprotodontia; family Potoroidae; genus Bettongia; species Bettongia penicillata. The sequence continues at coordinate 15,177,674 of JAJHZJ010000413.1, read as the reverse complement.
CACTGTTACCAGATTAACTTTCCTGAAAAAAACATCGTCATTATATCACAGTCCTATTCATAAACCTTGAATAATAACTGCAAGTTCCATAATTGGAATTCAAGTCCCTCCAATAATAACATAATAATTAAAAAGTCTGAGAAATTAAGTGATTTACCTTACTAAAGTCAAACAACTAGTAAGTGATGGAATGAACCCAGTACTTCAGAGTTTTTCCACTGGTGTACTGGAACTACCTCATACTGGCTCATGGAAGGCTCATAAATTTTCACTGTGAACATTCATACTGCACAAATGTTCAAACATTACAATTTAGGGTTTGATTTATTGTTGCTCTCTAGACTCAAAAATAAAGATGAAGAAAATGTTAATAAAGCAAACTAAATTAAAAGGTCTGTGATGTACAAGGACATAAAACAACTGAAAAAGACTCATGACGAAAAATGCCATCCACATCCAGAGAAAGAAACACGGACTCTGAATGCAGATCGAAGCATATTATTTGCTCTTTAGTTTAGTTTTTTTCTTTCTTTTGATTCCTCCTATTCATTTTAATTCTTCCATACAACATGACTAATATGGCAATATGTTTAATAAGAATGTATCTGTAGAGCCTATATCAGATTGCATGCAGTCCTGGGGAGGGGGAAGGGAGAGAAGGGGAGAAAATTTAAAACTTATGGAAGTGACTGTTGAAAACTAAGAATAAATAAATTTTATTTAAAAAAAGACTCTTCTCTATTAAATAACCAGTAAGTGCTCCTCCAGCTTTTCCTTATGGACCTCCAAGGAGAGAAAACTCCTATTTCCCAATTTTTCACATTCCATTTTGGGATAACTGTTAGAATGTTTTACTTACTTTAAGTCTCAATTTGTCTCCTTGCAGTTTCCACATATTACTCCTCTTTCTTCCCCCAGTGGGCCAAGTAGAACAGGTCTACTGCCTCAAATATTTGTATATCAAATCCTTGAAGATGACTTATAGCTCCTTCCCCCTCTAGTCATTTCTTCTCCAAGCTAATTATCTCCATTTTCTTTCATTCCTCCTTATGGGAAAAAAATGCTTAAGATCTTTCACCATCCTAGTCACCCTTCTCTTGACATTCTACTATGTCACACTAAGGTCTGAATTAGTCACTTGTTATATCATCTGATAAGGTCAGAGTATGCAAGTATACAACAAAACTATATTATCTTTATATTCCTAGAAGTTATGTCTACCAATGGAGCCCAAGGTCACATTAGTTTTCTTAGCTGTCATATCCCATAGTTGAGTGATATTTGTGCTGGAAGTCAACCAAAACAACCAGATTCTTTTTTTTCCTCCACACATTTGGATCTGTCTTTATTTCTTAGGAAAAGTCCAAAGCATATACATATTACACACAGCAATGTTGCTGTCTACCTTACCATGCATACCTGTCCAGAGTTAGGCTGCCAACTGGCTAGTATTTGATCAACTTAACTTAAATTTTATCCCAGAAGCTTGTTGCTATCAGCAAAGATGGACATTTACTATTTGGAATATGCTACCATGGAACTCCGAATGCTGAACCATAATTTTCTCATTTTCTTTTTCCTTTTTTTAAATGTGCCCAACATGGAACTATGGCCTTCGTGACTTCACAAATAGAAATGAAATCATATCGCTTGCCTTCTCAGTGGCTGTGAAAGGGGGTGGGAGGAAAGGAGAGTGTTTGAAATTCAAAATTCAAAAGGAAAAGAATGTTAAAAAATAATAAAATGAAAGGGTTTTAAAGAGTAAAATAATGGAATATGCTATCATGTGAATTGATAGAAAATGTAAATGTTGTGATAATAGCAGGGAAGTTCTCACTGATGTATCAGGTTGTTTTCAGTTTAGATTGTGATCACCATAGACTCAACATATTTTCAAGCCACACCTCTAAAATGTGCTCTAAGAGGCACTTCTGTTGAGACTCTGATCTAGGTACATCTATACAACTTAAATATGTTAAGTTTATTTTTGAACTCACATCAGACCTTTTTTTATTGCTCTTAAATTATGCCTTACTCTATGCAGCCTGACATTTTAACCTACCAAAATCCTGTTGGATTGTGGCTTTCTCATCTAAAGGATCAGCTGCCTCTCTTAGATTTGTATCATCCTCAAAACTAGTACTTTATCCAAACCACAGAGAAGGTTAAATGGCATAGGGTCAAACCCAGATCTCTCACATACCCAGTTTGCAAATTGGCATCAATACATAATTCCTAGTCTATGTATACAGACATTAAACAAGTACTAAATTTATCTAACTCTGTTATCATCTCCAGAGATGTCAAACATGTATACTCCTACAAAATTCCACAGTGCAGCCCAAACCAGATTAAAATTTAACTGGGAAATGTTTAACAAAATAAATAAAAATCCAATCCCACATAGATAATGTAAATTTGTGGTTTTCTAATTCAATATGCTACCTCAGAGATCAGTTTCGCTTTGAGTTTCACACCACACTGATCTAACCCATCAGCCTCCGTTCTTCCCTCACGAGGAGCATGAGAGACATATCAAATGCTTTGCTTAAATCCACCTAAACGTAGCTGATATATTGATGTATTTACTTTTTTGATTATTGCCTACATAAACCAGGTCTCAATTAAGTTTCAGTTTCTGTTTTTTATCTTCATTCTAATTACTAATGATTTTCACAAGTGACCCTACATATATGTATGTTAACATGGATCTGATTCCTAGTCATCTGCCTGTCTGTGTTCGCCCTTCATTTTCAAAGAAGACCATGGCATCAGAGAAATGATGACATGGTTTGCACTTTGTTTTGAGTGAAGGAGGGCTGTACAAGGTCACCAACCTCACTTTCCCCTCCTGAGACCATCTGGATCCAGTGACCAGATATTCATCAGGATGACTGGAGAAGGCTCAGGATGCAGTGGGAGACCTTGGTTTATTCAGGTACTCACTTAGAGTGAGGCAACCCCTATTCAGTGAATAGACCTCTTTAAGAAGTAATCAGGGAATGACCCTTTAATGAGCAAAAGAAAAAAACAAGTAAATCAATCTGGAAGGAAAAGAGCAACAGTTACTATTGATAATCACTCTGAAGCCAGAGGGTCCAGAAAAGATCCATTAAGCGAAATTTGAGCTATTGGTGCCTAACAAAAGTACAAGTGGAGGATATGAGAAAACAATGGAATTTTATTATATGGGTACTAGAGATAATAAATCATAATAAATTAAATCGATGTTATAACTAATAAAGGTAAAATAAATTAATGTCAAAAGTCTTTGAAATAAAATAAAAGTTATATTTAAAAAGAAAATTTAATGAAGTGTATAATGGGCATCGTTTTTTCAGTTTCATTTAATCAATGATTGATTCATTAAATAAGCATCTTTTATGCATCTACAATATCCAAGGCACTATGCTTAGAATTATGATGTCAGTTGAAGGGTAATAAAGATAAAATATCACTGGAAACAAAAGTTCCTAAAGTAATAATTAAATCTATTATTTAAATCTACATGTGAATAAAATATAAGTATTTCACCATACAATAGCCATGAGGAAGAAACATATCAATTCCAAAAGAAACAGTTTTGCCAGAATTCATTTTCTATTTATCATAATTAATGACAGAGGAATCACCTCATTCATATAGTAATGCCTCTATATTTAATGAGCTACAAGAATATATGAAAATGACAGTAAAGAAGGTAAAGATAGGAAGAATATCTTAATTTATTTCAATAATAAAACATTTTAAATGTATAATATGTACTCTACTAGGGAGAGAAACTGGGTTCACCTAGTATCAATTTGGTTAGAATAGAATTCCTTAAGAAGTAGCATGAAAATTATTTTCCCTATATTTTAAAAAAAATTAGAATGTTAGCCCTTCTCCCATTTTGTGGTGTTTTTCTTGTTCTCATGATTCCTTAAATTGTCAGTCAAATATTTATTAAGTGCCTACTATGTTCTAGGCATTATGCTTACCACTTAGTTCTGTCATTTTTCAGTCATGTCCATTTGTGACCCCATCTGGGGTTTTCTTGCAAAGATAATGGAATGTTTTGCCATTTCTTTCTCCAGCTCATTTTACAGATGAAGAAACTGAAGCAAATAGGGTTAAGTGACTTGCTGAGGGTTACACATCTAGTAGGTGTCTGAGACCAGATTTGAACTCAGGAACATGAATCTTCCTGATTTCAGGTCAAGTACTCTAACCACTCTGCCCCCTAGCTGCTAAGCAAAGGAGATACAAATACAAAAGAATCAGAGATTTAGCAGTCCTATCTGGCAGTTCTTTTAATACCCAATCCTGATCCAAATAACTTAAATTCATGAAGGGTAGTCAAGTGTTTTCTTTTTATCCATTTTCTGATCTCTAAAATCAGCAGACATTCATTGTCCAGTTCTTTCCAATCAAAAGGTTGTTTACTCTGGTAGCAATAAAAAGAAATAATATAAGAACTCAATAACTCTGTCTTCTCTCTGTTGTCTTTTACTATAAGCCTGTCCTTTCTTTGATCCTTATCATCACCATCTCATCATCATCATCATCACAGATGATACACATACATATATCGTTCCAGGTTTGCAAAGGGTTTTACCTATCTTATCTCATTTGATTAATTCAATCACTCTCTGAAGTAAATACTTTGTCATTCCCATTTTAAAGAGGAGGAAATGAAATACAGAGAACTTAAATAACTTGGCCAGAGTCACACAGCTATAACTGTCTGAGTCTCTGAGGTCATATTTGAACCCAGATCTTTCTAATTCTAGGCTCAGCACTCTTCCATTGACCAGATTGCCTAGCCCATTCCCTCTTTGCTCCATAGATTTCCTCATAGCTGTGTCTTCTGAATGTACCATCCTGTTCTCTCTTCGACTAATACCTTTTCCCCTTTACCTCTGATATTTCTTTTAATAAGCTATACTCATCCAGAGTTAAATATCGATAATGGCTCTCATTTTTACCAACTCTCAATGATAATTCTAAAGGCAAATATGCCTCCTTGCGTTATGATTTCTAGTTTATCTGCTTTATTGCCTAATCTTTCTGGATCTGTACATAGCCATTTGAGGTTGTGGGTTGTCGCATTGGTGTCTTTTGAAGATTTGTATCTCCTGGGAGTATCTGGGTCTCTAAACAACTATTTTTTTTTTGCCTTATAATATCTTATATAGTATCTATAGTTTGGTGGTCATATGGAAGCAATTTTCTCTCTAATACACCCATTTTGTTTTCAAGTTCTTTTGATTTATCTCAGAAAATACAAAACAAATGTATTCTTGCCAGACTTTGTTAAGTACATTCACTCCCTGGACAGGAACTTGTCATTCTAACCTTTGAAGTCAGGGTTCACATATCTGAATCCCTAAGACAACACCTTCTCAGTCACTTGTTCCCTTTCCAAATTTTTTTTAAAATCTGGATCCCTTGGCTTCAATGTGTAGCAGTGATGAAAATATGACCTATATCTCTGTGGTCTTCATTTTTAAAAATACTTTTAATCTTTGACAATGCTCTATAGATTTATTTTGACAGTATAATTTGTGCTTATACTATATGAATCACCAGAATTGGGTAGTATTCATCTGTTTTGACAAGTCTTGGAGAGAGGGAGGAGGTCACTTATTTCCTCGACAAATATTCAGAGAAAGATAACAAATAACTACATCAGTTCTCTTCATTGGCTGTCAACAAACACACAGGAGGCAGCTACCGTGAAGTCACATCATTTGGTAGTGGTAAATGTTCCTTACCCAAAGATCTTTGAGGTAAAAGGAGTCATTTAGCATGCATAGCCCAGTTGGCCCAGTTAATTCCTACTACATTAGTGTAACAAGAAATATATTTGACAGTTCCTTTGGGCAGAACAGACTGAAGCTTCTGGGCCCAAGGCCATCATGCCCGATTTCCTGGTGTCGACACTGCTGGCACCCTGAAGGGTTATGCTGAGGCTGATTGGGTTCTTCATGTGGATGCTGGTATACTGGGGCACATACTTGCTGCCCTTATGTATTTAGTGAAGGCCCTGGGCCACGTACTGTGGAGCTAGGCTACTACAGCCAGTCCCAATGTAAGGTGCCATTGTGCCTTCAAGACCCCTGCTTTGGACAGCACCGTTTCCCTCACCTCAAGACCTCTGGCCTGCATCTACATTATATCTCCAGGGGCCAAGGGTCACTGATGCTGCTCCACCATGGCTTCCCTCAGATCTAGTTGTCCTAGAGACACTGCTTATGGAGTTCTATCATGATTTCCCTGTGGTAGCACTGGACTTGAGGGACTAAGGAACTCAGATTCACCTACCAACCTGAACAGCTACACCATTGATGCCCTGACAACAAACATCAAAGATGCTATTGAGGCCCAGATTATCATTTCAAATGTGTCCTGGTGGCCCATGACTGGGATAGAAACTTGGCCTGGATTTTCTCCATCTACTAATCAAGTTTGGTAGAGTGGCTGATAGTGGTGAGCATTGCCCCTATCTTTGTTTACCAAGGGTATATCCTGTACCATCCCAGTCAACTCTTTCACTCTAGTTAAGTGTTCCTGTTTCAGCTACCCTGGTTGCCTGAGAAGCTACGTTTTGTCTCTGATTTTCAGATCCTAAAGGATACCATGACCCATCCTATGACCAGAATCCATGGCCTTACAGATGATGAGCTAGAAGTCTTCCTGTTCAGCTTCACCCAAAATCAAGCCCTTGTTGGTCCCCTCAAATACTACTTCAATCTTTTCAGTCACTTTTAGCTACAGCATCAGGAGCTGACAACACCAATGTTGTTGTTATGGCGGGGCAGAAAGACCCATACCTAGAGAGTGAACTTGTGAATAGTATTAGAAGATACTTTGTGCCAGGTCACCTGCTATCCTACATCCTGCCTGAGGCTGGCCACTGGGTCCCCCAGACACAACTAGAACAGATGCACCAGTGCATGTGGGTCTTTGTAAGAGGTTCCAGGTGTATTCATGACTCTTCCTTCAGATATGAACATTCTGGTTTTCTGCTCCCACCAAGGTCCACTCAGGACAAGGCAAGAAATGGAGCAATACTTGAAATAAGCCTACTTTTGAGTGGAATGTGGAAGCATCCTCCATCTCTAACTCCTATGGTTTATGCTCCTTTCCACAGTTCTTCAGAGATGCCCAACCTAATCATTCCTACCCCTAATCCTTACATTGAGCTTCTCTGTCCCCTCAATTCCTGGTTGGCCCCAGTTGAGCCCTTATAAAATTCTGGAAGCCCTTTTCTTACTGCTACAGAGAAAGGATCCCCTGTGGAAAGAAAAGGGCCACTGTAGCTGGGATTTGTGCATAGAAATAAATCTCCCACTCCCTGCAAAAAAAGAAATATATTTATTCCTAATCTAAAAAGTGAGATAATATGCAGGATAGTTGATACGTTGATTGACCCAAGTATTTAAGACAGAAGAAGAAAGATTGTAATGCTAATGAGATTAAAGTTCTTCCCCACCCCTTAATAGGCCTGTCCATTAAGGGGAGTTTGATTAGGGGAAATTTGTAGGAAGCCCACACCTTTAGTTAATGAGGCACAGGTTCTCAAGGGTTGTAATACCCCCTGGCTCTGAAAAGTATAGATATACTCTGAGATGAGGTTTTCTTTGGGGCTTGCTCTTTGGAAGTGTTTGTTTAGCCAGACAAGACTCTGGGTAGCCATCAAGGAGCTTTGAAAACCCAGATGTCAGTGCTACTCTCTGTGGTAACTGCCTATGTATGATCAGACAGTTATCTCTCTGTTGATCCTGATGTGTGTATTGTTTTCTGTCAAGCAGCTGGAAGCCCTGTCCACTGATTCTGATTCCTCTGTATTTTCTCTGAAGTTCAAGGTGCTGACTTTTTCCCCTGAACTAAGTGAATGATATGTATACTTGATTAAAGTGATTGTTGACCCCTCAAAAGCTTCTTTTCTTTTAGAAAAGCAGATCTAAGAACCTGTACAGCATGCCCTCCTGCATACGTCTGAGTCCTTGCTTTTGAAACTTCCTTAGCAGCAAGAGTGGTATTCTAATAGAACATGTAATGGAGTAGGAGCCAAGGAACATGAATTCCAGCCCTGTTGTGTGTGTGTGTTTTTTTTTTCTCTACAAATTAGCTTCCCAATCTTGAGTAAGGCATTTACCCTCTTAGACCTCAGTTTCCTTTTCTTCAAAATGAGAGGTTTGAACTAGATCTCTAAAGACCTATCCAGCTCAAAAGTTCCACAAGTTCGTGTTAGTAAAATCAAGTTCATATTAAAACTCTAAATTGAGTGGAAAAGAAAAAGAGGTTGTAAATAATACATTTTCATGCCTTGGCTTAAAGCACTTATGAGATTTACCAATTAAGATGTCTCTGCCTAAGGTATCATAAATGAGATTTAAGTTGCATTAATATAGCTCTGTAAGACTGAGTGAGCATGTGTCATCATTATGGAAAATGGCATTTGTTATTAACAAGTGGAAATCTTATTAATCACTGTCTTGTTTGACTCTTCTATTATTTTCAGATAAATTCAGACAACAATTATTTTATCCAAAGGCCTATGCCTATTAAGATGAAATAATTATGTCTGAAAACAATCAATTTTCCAATTTATCCTCTTTTATTTGTATTTCATACAATGATGATAGCATAGTGCCCTAGGTTTAACATGAGAGTGGTTAAATTACTAATAATATTTTAAGTATCTACTCTTTCTATTCATCTGAAATTTTCCTACTTTCTGCCTCAATTCAGAATTTTTAGTAAGAGAAACAATATATTAGATAACAGCCAACTTAGATTAATTTGGAGAAATATTCTTTTGACTTCCCCAGTTTACATAAATCCCTTGTTAGGTCCTGGTGGGAATTACTCCCATCTCCCTCCTTCCAGATCTCCTAATGCTTTTCTCTTAGGCTCATTTTGTTAACTTCAGCTCTTCTTTGATTGTTGGCATTGCCCTTAATGATACTTACTAGGGTCAATCTCTCTATTTCTAAATCAAATGCCAAACTCACCATTCTAGGCCCTCAGCTGTGTAGAGTCTGTGGGATCCAATTGATGGCACAGCTGCATTTCTCTTTCATTCACAGCTCGAAACATTTAATTCCCTCCATCTTGCTAAATTCTAATCTCCTTTCTTTGAGATTTTAAAGCTGTCTTCTTCTAGGAATTTAGTGCCCTCTGCCCTTTTGGTTAGCTCTTTAAAATTAGTCATTAGGGTATAGCTCACTATTTCTCAGACACAATTAGCATGCAGCATTTTGAAGCCCCAAAACACTCAGGCTAAGCAAATAATGAAATGGTGGAGTGGAGAAAATAAGGTTAATACATATACACACATACATATACACATATATGCACACATACACATACATGTATGCATTTGTGTATATGTCTGTATGTATATATACATATGTGTTTATACATGCATGTATTTGTGTGTGTACATTGGTTCTGGATTCTATTTTGAGAACTGAGAAGTGTTGTGCTGTATTTCTATTGCCTTAGCTATTATCTTACAATGTACAGAAAAAGAAGGACTTTTCTGGCTCCTCTTTGTCCAAGTCTGTCATATTTTAATGAGCCTTGCTTTTCTTGGTAACATTAATATGGAGGATGACTTATCACATGTTGCAAAATGTCTGCTTAATTGATGCCAGCTTCTACCCAGTCTTGCTCTGAAGGCTCCTGGTTATTTTCCTTCCACTCATCCAGATACTGGCACTGTGTTATATTAGACTCTAATGACATAGAGTATCATGTGTGCTAGAATATTGTCTAGTGGAAAGCCTCCTGGATTTGGAGTAAGAAAATCTGTGTTTGATTCCCTCATCAAAGATATGTGACAAGAGGCAACTCACTTTTCCTTTCTGAGTTTTAGTTTCCTTATCTTTAAAAGGGAAGTAATAATATTTACATCCTTCACTTCAAAATGTTCATACAAGGAAATGTCTTAGTAAACAACATTTGGTATTAGCAAACACTAAAAGGTTAACCCATATCTGAAACATAAATGCATTTAAAGGACATTTTAATGAGAACACATTGTGTAAAAAGCTCTATTTTAATTAGATGACTATTGTGCCATATGAATATAGATTTTCATAACTAACAGGAAGTGTTTTAGCACAAGAATCTATACATTATAGTCACTGTGGCATCAGCTTTTTCATCACAGTACACAGTCCTTGAGATCAGCTAGAAAAGAAAGAGGAAGACGAGGGTGCCCTCTATTGGTATATAGGGAGATTCCTCATCCAAGCATTGCCTATATCATAGAAATCTCAGTTTCAGTCCCTATTAACTTACATCTGGTCATCAATTCCTGCTGTGATGTAGGTACTCTATTTAGGCTTTCTTTACAAATGGGGAAAGTGAATCTCAGAGGTTAGATGACTTGCCCAGGATAACACAGTTGATATGGGATTCAATCAAGATCCTTCCGACTCCAAGTCTATATCTCTATCCACCACACTACCCTACTGCTCAAAGGATGGGAAAGGACAGGGCAGGATTTATTCTTCCCCATTATCTGAATAAACACAGATTTGGTTACTTCTTCTCTGGATTCCTTCCAGGTTCCAGAGATTCTTCAGTAAAACAAAAGAAAAGAAAAGAAACAACAAAAACAATAGAAAGTCTCACTTTTTGGAACCCCACTTGGCCCTTGCTAGGACATAGTTTCTCCCTAAGTGAGACCAGTAACTTCAACAAGCTCTCTGCCCAATTACTTCAGTTCTGGCTAGGGTACAATGGTCCATGAAAATCACAGGATCTTAGATGCAGAAAGTAGAAATTATCATATAACCCAATCCCCTTATATTACAGATGTAGAAACTTCAGCCCAAGAAATAAAGTGATTCGCTAAAAATCAATGTAGAGAATTAGTGGAATAATTAGGATTATGATTCAGCTTTCCAGACCATTGTTTTTCCCTTTACCATTCTGACTCCCCTTTAACCTTGAGATAATGCTCTAATTATCAAAAGTAATATTTAATAGGAGAAAGACAGAGACAGACAGAGAGAGAGAAAGAGAGAAGAGAAAGAGAGATGGAGAATATTAACCTGTGGTGGATATATAAGACTGTGTAGATGTATGCATGTTTTTATGCACACATATATACATATATGCATACATACGTATGTTTATATGCATACATACACATTTTGATTGCTTTGTAATAAACATTTTTATGCACGTGTGTAAATGCATGCATGTTTACACACATACACTCATGTACATATGTATTTGTGCATATGTGCATTTATGTATGAATAGTGTGTGGTGTGTGAAAGAGAGAGAGAAAGAGAGAGACAGAGACAGAGAGAGAGACAGAGAGAGAGAAGATAGAGAGAGAAGATAGAGTGCCAAGCCTGGAGTCAAGAAGACCTGATTTGAAATCCCACTTCAGACACTTACTAACTGTGTGACACTAAATACAATTTGCCTCAGTTTCCTCATCTATAAAATGAGCTGGAGAAGGAAATAGCAAAACACCCCCGTATCTTTGCCAATAAAAGCCCAAAAATGGTCAGGAAGAGTCAGACATGACTGAAAATGATTGAACAAGTGCCTATAAGGCTCAGCCTGCCCTACCCCATAATCTTACTGCCTTCCTCCACTCAACTTTTCTGCTTACATCTTTACTTCTGTTATTTCTGGAGAGTTTCCCCTGGCTTACCTAGAAAGTATCCTCTCCTAAAAATTTGAAATCATAAGAGCTTTGCTGTAGCCCTTTGCAAAGCTAGGATGAAGCTCCCCTCTGCTAATGCCTGACTTACCTTTTTCTCTTGAAAGTGTTTAACAAGAAATTGACTTCTTCCTGACGCGTCCATCTTTCATTATGTGAAGCCCAGTTATAAAGAAAACGCATAAATAAGCATATAGACAAAATGCAACAGTCCAAGAGTATGATAAATGCAGCTACCTAATAGCGTACGCTACAAAAAGAACACTAATGGATCCTCATTTCTGAAATCAGGTCTCCCCCACGCCAGCACCTCCAAGCCCCTACCACAGTTGCTAGAAGACTAAGGAGACAATCACTGAACCATTTAACTAGAAATTTAAGCATTGCTTTTAGCAGGACCAAAAATTTTAATTTCAGGTCACTGGCTTGCCAACTGAAGGACCATATCACAGATTCTCTGAATCATTGAATCTCAGAGTTGCCTGTGATCTAAGCAGTGACCAAGCCCCTTTTTTTTTTCATTTTGGGCACCAATAATCCAGGATGGTAGTAGAAGCACAAAGAATAGTGGGAAGAACAGTCTTGTTCAGAGGGTGGGAGAATTCATGGCCAGAGGGCACTAATCTCTGAAAAGAAAAAGTACACTATGCTGGATGTCAGTGCCCTGGGGCAAAGCGCCATTTTCTCCACACTAGTTGTAGGTCTGATGGGAAGGGACATTTTTTTTTGACCATTTGGCCCAACATACCTGATCAAGAATCTTCTAAGTAACATGCCTTACAAGGATGACCTAGTATTTAGAGTGGCTGGACCTAGAGTCAGAAAGACTTGAGTTCATCTCCAACCTCAGATATGTGTTACCTGTGTAACCCTGGATAAGTCACTTAAAAAACAAAACACAACAAAACTCAATTTCCTTAGCTGTAACATTGGGGCTAGAAATAGGTTGTTGTGGGGATCAAATGAAATGAAATTTTTAAAGTGTTATGCAAACTTTAAAGTGCCATACAAATGTGAATTATTATAATTTTTTGAAGATATCCAGTGATGAAAAACTTTCCAAGGAGTAAATACGACAGCTCTTTATGTATAAAAATTATTATTCACAAAACTACCGCCTGCAAAAACCACTCTTTGGTTCCATTTCCTAACAGGACTCATGCTGTTGAGGTTTTTTGTTTTGTTTTGTTTTCCCAAGCTATCTCAGAAGCCTAAATAAAGCAGTCGTTGAGTTGGATATTGGCAAAACAGGGAAAGGATAAGAAAATACTTAATGCCACAAAACTTTTCTTGATAAACCTCATTTTATAACTAATTGTAGTCTATCACTGAAGGAACCCCAAAACTTCCTAACTGGAAGTCAAAAAGACTTAGCACTCTTCTTTCTCAGCAACAGCATTTCCTAACATAATTTAATGTGTCATGATTAGGGCCTTGGTGGCACTAGCAATTTCTTTTAAAATAACAGAGTGAAAATGCACTGTACTTTCCAGGTTAGAGAATAAATATGTAAATTGACTCAGCATACAATTACAGAGCTGTTTCTTCATGCCCAAGAACTTTGGGTAGAGCTGTGATGGTGTTTCTATCTTCCTATCCATCAGTAAACATTTATTAAGAGCCTACCATGTGCCAGGCACTGTACTAAGCAAAAGAGACACAAAAATAGAGACACACACACAAAATCCAGTATGTATATATATGTATATAGAAATATAGACACATATATACACACATATGCATATACATATATATCTATACACAAACTGTCTTTATATATGTGCATTTATACACAAACAATCCTGTATCTACACCACAAGTTGATTTTATCTATAACATACACACACATATATGAATGATAAGGAGCACATATGCATATATAGACACATACTTGGGCAGGGAGGAGAGATGATAGATTCAGGAAAGAGATTATAAGAAACTGTAATTTGTTAGGTACAATTTATTTTTTCAGAACTATACATTTTCACTACCCATTAATCTATCATCCCCACTCTGTCTCACTGAATCAAAGGAACAAATTAGTATAATCCAGTAAAAAGAAACTTGTTCCCGTCTAAGAATTACAACTCCTTCTGCAATTCAAATCCAGCGCATCTCTGACAAGAGAGGTAAGAGATATAATTCATTATCAGTTTTTTGAAATCACTATTGTTCATTGCTTTGAATTCTGAATGTTAAATGTTCTGAGTTTCCACAAAGGTATAGACAATGATAGTTTTTAATAAAATTCAAGGTTTTAAAATCCAATTATATATATATATTTTAATTTTACAAGTTAATACATTATTCTTGCCTTTTGTATTTACATTACAGTTTTTCCAAGGTGTATACCCCAGTTCCATCTGACCCATCCAATAAAGCCTTCCCTCGTAACAAATGTAAAAAGTTAAGCAAAATCTTACAACAATTTGTCTCACCACAAACACAGCATTCTGAACCTAGAGCCTCCTACCTTTACCACTAAAGGAAAGATTCTCATCTCCTCATCTCTTTTCTAGATCAAGGTAGGTCATCATAACTGCATAGAATTTAGCTGACTTTTAGTATTCTTTTCATTTATGTTGCTGCAGTAATTGTGCATATTCTTCCTAGTTATGCTTATTTTACACTTACCTGAATGCATTATATTAATTGTATTTCATAGTACAATAATATTCCATTGCATTTATATAACATAATTTGTTCAACTGTTCCCCAGCATCATCAAATCTTCTAACTTTATATAACAGGACATGGTGGCCCAAAGTATAATAATAATAAAAATATGTACTTTAAGGTTTATAAAGTATTTTACATATAGTACCTCATTTAATCCTGACAGCAATACTATGAGATATGTGCTGTTATTACTCCATTTTTGCGGGCAGTTTGAGAAAGGTTAAGTGACTTACTCAGGATCTCCCAGCTAGCACACACCTGACGTAGGATGAAAACTCAGGTTTTCCTAACTCTTAGGCTCGCAGTGTATCTAAGACTCCACCTAGATGCTGGAATAAAGTAGGAATTGCCCTGTCTTTGAGATTGACAGGGTAGGAATAGCAGAAAATCATGAAAGATTCCATGGGTGGAAGTGCATCATTGAAATGGATAACCATTGAATGGTAAGACTGAGTAAATAAAAGTGAAGGCAGACCAAGGGAAATGGTTTAGAATAGGTGAGGATCGAGGCAAGAGTGAGAGAGAAAAGCTACTCAAGAGAACTGAGGGTACAGCGGGGACTAGGGGGTGGTAGGCGGTGCAGTGGGCAGAATACCAGCCCTGAAGTCAAGAGAACCTGAGTTCAAATCTGGCCTCAGATATTTGACACTTACTGGCTGTGTGACTCTGGATAAGTCACTTAACCCTTATTTCTTCACCCCCCCCCCAAAAAAAGTGAGGGTATAGGAGAATCAGAAGGACTTGCATTCAAAATATAAGAAAGGAATTCCAGAGTTATGGTTCTTGGAAGTAGAACAGATTCCAGAAATGGTGAGGTGGTGTCAGGTATAGCCATAGCATGGGGGAGGAGCCTATAGTTGGGGGGCCAAATTTCATTCAGTTAGTATCAGACAGATTTCCCCATCAGGAAAAAAACTAATTCCTACTTAGTGTAAAACATCTTATTTTCTCATATCCAAAGCCTCTGATTTGTAATACACCTTAGGCAGAGGCAGCAAGCTCACCAGGATGCATGGCACCACTCTTCCAAGGTCAGCTTTTACTGAGAGGTGAAGTTTTTGTCAGCAAAGTCTTTTGAAAACTGCTGTGTCTGAAGTTTTGACAGTTGTCATAAATTATGAGGAACCTTGCTGCCAGCCAAGATTTTCCCCAAACTAAGTTAAAACCTCATCACTGCTGAATTGTGGTGAAGGCAAAGTACCCACCATGGTATTAGTACTAAGCAACAAATAAAAAAGACAGTAATTTACCACCCTGTAAATTTACGTATAATGTCTGTGACTGTAGTTGATGCATTCTATATTCATGTTTTGTGCATGTTTATAAAATACCTGGGAAATGTCATATGTTTTTATTGGTTTCATTTCTGTGGGATTTTCTTTAATCCATGGGTCAAGAGGTAAATATTATCTTCCCAAATGGGTAATGACTGAGACGACCATATTTTTCCCCTATAAATCCTGAGACATATTTTCATGTTAATCTGCATATATTTGAATATTATTTAAATAACTTAGCATGTTCTATTTGAAAAGCCCAAGCATGAAAAGGAACACTGAAGTAATTAGAGCAGCTGACTGCAACTGCATTCATGCCTGATATTTAAGAATGTTGAAAAGGTATGAGTGAGAGCAGAGGTCTTCTTAGGCAAAATGTTGAAATTTGTGGAGATCTGGGTAGAGTTGTCAGCTCCTGGGTACTTGTGCTATTTATTACAACTTCCCTATCATATATCTCCTATCATTAGAGCCCAAAGTTGTTCATTTGGTATTCATTAAGGAATTCATTAATGTGAGTACTCCCTTCACATAGATTTCAATCCCTCTATGACATGGTACATGTAACTCAGAGTTGCTTTACCAAGGTTCCATCACTCTGGTGACAAGCCTCTCATGGCTAGTCAACAGACATTTATGAAGTACCTACTATATGCCAGGCAATGTAATAAGCACCAGAGATACAAAGAGAAGCAACTTTCTTGCCCTAATGGAGCTTCTAGTGGGACTAAAAATGTGTGGAAAAGTTGTACATCAGATTGTAAAAGATCTTAAATGCCAGGTTAATACTAAGGCATAGGTAAAGCAATGTGATAGTAGAAAGAGAGCTGGTCTTGGAGTCAAGACATTCTGGGATCATGAATGTGATGAAGATAAGTTTTATTTAAGCAAGAAGAATAGTCATTGTACTTGGAGGATATCATGGTGTTGCATTCTCTGAACTCCAACAATTAGATTACACTGATATCCTGAGGAAGAAATGCCTAGTAGCCATGGTCCAAGAGAAAATTAACCTCAAAATTGCTTTCAAAATCTTAAGATGTTAGGATATCAATAATGGAATATTTCCTATGGTTTCTGCTTTCTGAAGACCACTCAGGCCTTCAGAAATCAGATGCCTCTGACTTAGTTTTGCAGAACTACAGAAATCAGAAACCACAAGGAACTGGCTTCCACTGATTGCCTACTATTTGAGGGGGTTGGCTATTTGGGGGAGTTTGTTTTATACTGTATTGCATTTGTACTTATTTTGTTAAATATTTTCCAATTACATTTTAACCTAGTTCCTCTGCATTTGGGAAGGTTGTGTGCTTCAATAACTCAGCTACATGGGCCTAGAGGACCAAGAGGTTAAGTGACTTGTCCAAGGTCACAAAGCCAGTAAGTATTAGTGATGGGACTTGAAGCCAGGACTTTGACCTCAAGATCAATTGTTATCTATCCATTATTGCCATGTTGCCTCTTCTCTCTCCCTTTTTCAATAAAATCATTATTTGGTATTAACTCTCAGAGACTTGTGTAATCTTCTGGGTACTTTATCTAAAGTTTTCATTTTACTCATTTTTGATATATTTTGACACAAGTCCTTTAAAGATATATTAAGCCCATTGTAATAACCACATTCTTTGCTGTGTTTATTACATTTTCTTGGTTCATTCTTTAAAAGAATGTTTTTTTTTTATTGATGTTATATGTTTTGTGAGAAACGACTATTTCTTTCCTATATTAATAAACAATTACTGAATTAGGAATAGGGATTTTCCCCTTTTCCACTTCCTCATTCAGAAATTATTCCCCCTAAGCTACTCAGGCAGTGTTTGAAGACCAGGGATGATAATGAGAGAGAAAACTCAGATCTATTCAAAAGGTAAAGAAATTTTAGTTTAGCTATATTGATGAATTTTCCATTCATTGTGTTTTACCCAGACCAGTCTGAGTAAAAATGGATTCCCCTTTTTTGTCTAAATCCCCCTAATCAAGGTGATCTGATCACAGATAAATCTCTTTGATCAAGACTGAGTGATCAGTCACTCCATCAGACCCTCATTAGAACAAGCCTCTCAATACATTCATTCTCTCAATAATTGTTAACCAATCAGAGTTCATGGATACCCTCAGGAACACCCACTCTTCCAAAGGCCTATAAGCATTGAGTGGGTTCCATAAGAGGCCTTTGGCATTCGAGGGTACCACTCACCCATTTATTAATTATTCCTTGCAAGGTTAATAAAATGATTCATCATCCAAAAACTGTCTCTTACATCATAGTTTCTTAATCACCAGTTATCACAAGTATTCCCCCTTATCCCCCTCCCAAGGAGTCATTCATGTAACAAATATATCTATCTTTACACCCTTCTATATGTATATTGATAGGAAATTCACAAGTCTTTTTTCTTTTAAGGTATACTCCCTTCTGCTTATGTGCAGCTTTCCCAGGACTTTCGCAGGCCCTGACTACTAGAAGTTTGAAATTTAGAGCAACCCTTGAAGCTAGCCCAGCCTGCATGATGACTTTGCCAAGTTTGCTATTTTCATCACAGATGTAGGACTACAGACCTTTTTTCCAGTCTTTATTCCTCTAACAGGCAACTAAGGAAATATTGAGTGTCTGGCACATGCTCTTTTCTTTCCCTCTAATGACTTTCTCACCCCAATTAAGTTTAAAATTTTCTTCACTTCCCATGTAAAATAGCTGATATTATGTTCTTTCAGCTAACTCTTCTAGTTATTGACATCTTATAACCTTTTCCCAGAATTGATGGTTTATCATGATTTTACTCTGGGTAAATTTGGTGGGATATATTTTCAACTCAATTTACATACAACATAGCTCTTTAGGAATCCATGAAGAAACTTTATTCCACATTGTCTTAGGAGAGAGGTGGGGAACCTGTGGTTTCAAGATCACATGTGCCCCTGTAAGTCCTCAAGTGAAGCCCTTTGATTGAATCCAATTTGTTTTTTGAAGTCTGGTTCAGTCAAAGGGCCTCATTTGAGGACCTAGACATATGTGACCTCAAGACCACAGGTTCCCCACCTTGTTTTAGGCAATGAAAACAAATTAAAATAGGGTGAGGGGTAGGGGGGAAAGGCACCTGAAAAATAAAATATCAGTCTAGAGATCAAAGAGATACTAAAGACTAGAAGCCCTAACAGAGATAATTACCAAGTGTGGTGGTATAGAGAATTCAAATTCCTTGAGTTGCCTGGATTGTATTATTTTTATCCTTTACCTTAAGTGCCTAGCAGAGTGCCTGGCATCCTCAACAAATTCAATAAATGCTTATAAATTCATTTATTTATCAAGAAGTTGGGGGATTTTTTAGGATGAGATCAAAAATCAAAAGAGAATTAGAGTTATTTAAGTTATAGAAGTAGAAGGAACCTTTTAAGGCTCATTTAAAAATTGGGAAAATCACAAAGGTTAAGTGGGTCCAAGGTCACACAGGTGAACTGAGACTCAAACCACAAAAGCCAGTGCATTTGTTCCTTAGCTGTGTCATTTTGACCTCAGTACTTCAGTAGGACACGAGGAGAGGAAAACATTGCTTACAACAAGAAAACATTGAAATCAAATATTTTATGGATGCAAGCCAGGCAAAGGCAGAATGCAATCTTTGGCCATTTCAGAAATCTACAAAAACAAAAACAAAACAAACAAATAAAAAAACCTGAATTTGCACATTGCTAATATTAAGAGCAGAACATTTGTTTTTGTAAAACTGGAAGTTACTAGAGATGACTTTTAAGTCCCAAATCTTTGAGCTAACTGTGTAATTCAGACAAGCCAGTTTTTTTCAATACATACATATATCTAGATATCTATCTATATCTATCTATCCATATAGATAGATAGATATAGATATATATGCTTCTTATTAATCGCACCAAAATGTCTATGAGTATTCTTCCCCATTCCCTACTCTTCTCAGGAAACAACCCCAAATAATGTTTTTGAAGATAAAAAAGGAGAAATCAAAGCTAAGCAATATATTGAATGTATATACCACGTTGTAGATCTTCTACCTCTGCAAACGGATGGAGTTAGTTCATGCCGGCTTCTGAGGGTCAGTTGTTAAATTTTCAGTGTGAAATTGGCAAACACTGCAAATAAGAATTTGTTTTTTGTGTTGTTTGTTATCTAGATTTAAGGAAGCAATACAGAAAACATTAATAATGCAGGTTAAGCATAAAAGTATGTTATGCATACTCTTTTTTAAAAGTTTGCTGTTAAACAACTGCACGCCTGGTGGGAGTGTGCTCTCATATCATATAGAGAGTCATGTTTGTTCTTTGTAATTGTGAAGCCTTCATTTGTCTGTGTCTGGTTGTTCTTTATTTTCATCTTGTGGGATGTTTCCTTAGCTCATTTTACTTCTTACAATATCACTTGATGCAGAACTTTTCGTGTCTTTCTATGTTCATTCTACTCATCATTTCAACAATCTAATATTCTATTACATTCATGAGCTATGTCTTTAGCCTTTCCCTATCAATGGGCATTGACTTTGTTTTTACTTCTTAGACATCCAGAATTATGTCAAATAATAACAGGAAAAGTGGGCACCTTGCCTCACTCTTGTATCTGTTAGGAAATCTTCTATTGTATCCTTACTGAGAATTGGATTTGCTTTTGGTTTTAGATATTTTATGTTATTTTAAGAGGTCCCTCTAGATGGTGCAGTAAGAAAGAAATCACTCTCCCATACTCACCTCCAAACACAATAAAATAGTGCTCCCAAACAAATCCTGGAATAGCAGAAGTAGTCAAAAGATGTGGTGAAACAATCTTTTAGCTTGAAGGGTAGAGTGGAAAAGTCTGTTTCACTCTGGTAAAGGGGAATGCAGTCCAAGACAGGAAGTGTCTCAGCAAGCCAGCAAGAAGTCCCACTTCAGCAAACCAGAGATCAGGGGAGATACTAGTCCCAGGCCTGTGCAGAAGACAAACACCAACGTTACGACCCTGCCACATACCTCAGCACAGTCAGAGGAAGGCAGCTCCGAGAACTGCCATAAGCTTCAGTATAACTTCCACCAAACAGGTAGATACCAATGAAGTGACCCCACATGTTCCTAAGCTTATGGGTGTCCAGCATGTCCAGGTGAACAGGCAGGGGCCACCTCACACCTCAGTGTAGCCTTGGGAAAATAGGCAGATGATAAGGTAGACCTTCCCATCCCTTCCCACCCCTGCCTTAGCATTCAGCAAGCCACCACTACTGGGACCTGAGCTCAGCACCAGGTAAACTGTCACACTACTAAGGCCTCCATTAGCACTAGTCACCCCCCCACCTCTCCCCTCAGTGTAGTACCAGACATGAGGGTCCCCAGTGAGCCTCAGGGCAACATCAATGCAGCACCAGGTAAACAGCTACCTGTAGCACCTGACACAAGAAACTTGAGAAAGTTCCCTTTCCACCCAGGTAGTAGAAGTCAAATTTAAATGTAAGGAAAATAGGACAAAAAGGGGGGTAGGGATGAGCAGAAAACCGCCAAAAAATAATAATCTGACAATAAAAAGTTATTATGGTGACAGGAGGGAAGATCAAGTCACAAACTCAGAAGAGGACAAAGTCAAAACACCTATGGGAAAAACTCTAAAGGAAAACAACATGTGGTCTCAAGCCCAGAAAGAACTTGTGGAAGAGCTTAAAAAGAAGGTTAAAAATCAAATGAGAGAGGCTGAAGAAAAATTGGGGGAAAAATAAGAGTGGCACAAGAGAAATATGAAAAAAAAAAGAATCAACAGCTTAGACAAAGAAAACCACTGCTTAAAAAGTAGAGTTGGCCAAATAGAAAAGAAAATATAAAAATTCAGCGAAGAAACAACTCCTTAAAAAGTACATTTGGCCATGTGGGAAATGAGGTACAAAAGCTAATTGAGGAAACCAACTCCTTAAAAGTTTGAATTGGACAAGTAGAAGCTAATGACTCTCTGAGACAACAAGAATAAATCAAACAAAATCAAAAGAATGAAAAAATAGAAGAAAATATAAAATACCACAGGGGGAATAAACAACTGACCTGGAAAATAGATCCAGGAGAAATAATCTCAGAATCATTAGATTACCTAAAGCTATAATCAAAAAAAAGGAACTCATTAGCATCTTTCAAGAAATTATCAAGGAAAATTGCCCTGATGTTCTGGAACCAGAGGGCAAAATAGGAATTGAAAGAATTTCTTGAACACCTCAGGAAGCAGTTTCCAAAATTAAAACTCCAAAGTACATCATCCAAATTTCAGAACTATCAGGTCAAGGAAAAGAATACTGCAAGTGTCCAGAAAGAAATAATTTAAATATCAGGGAGGCACAATCAGGACTGCACAGGACTTAGCAGTTGCAACATCAAAGGACTGGAGGTCATGGAACATGATATTCTGAAAGGCAGAGGAACCAGAACTATACCCAAGAATCACCTACCTGGCAAAATTAAGCATAATATTTTAAGGGGAAATGATCATTTAATGAAATAGAAGGATTTATAGCTTTCATAAGGAGAAGATCAGAATTGAACAAAAAGTTGATCTCCAATGTCAAGCCTCAAGAAAACCCTACAAAGGGATAAAGGGAAAAGAAAACATAAGGGATACAATAAATCTTAACTGTTTATATCTCTACATGGTAAGAGGATACTTTAAATTCTTAAAAATAGTACGACCAACAGTACAGCTAGAAGGAATATATGTAGATAGAGCATATTAGGTGAATTTGAAGGAATTTGAGGGAGAAGTTGTAAGTTATAGGAAGAAATAGTAAAACTATACTAGTGGGGGGGGTTCAACTGTTCCCTCTCAGAATTCAATAAGTCCAACCCAAAACATAAACTAAGGAGGTGAATAGAATATTAGAAAAGTTATATGAGAGACCTTTGGAGAAAATTAAATGAGAACAGGAAGGAATATATACCTTTTTTCTCAACAGCACATGATACCTACACAACAACTGACCATACATTAGGGTATAAAAAAACCTCAAAATAAATACAGAAGGACAAAAACATTAAATGTACTCTTTTCCAATCAAAATACAATATAAATTACATTGAACAAAGCAAGTCACAAGATAGATTTAGAATTAATAAATAATGAATTCATTTAATCCTAAAGAATAAGTAGGTCAAAGAAAGTGAGTGGTCTCATCAAATTAAGGTCAAAGATGATTGACAGGTGAAAATTTTTTCAATCCCCACAAATAGTTTGACATTAGACATGTTCCAGTGGCTAACACATGAATTTAAGGGCAAGAAATATGTTAGCTAGATGCATGAGCAGGAATATGGTAGAGAGAGGAAGATAAAGTAGTTGAATAGATCAGTTCCATTTTTGTTTCACTTGTCAAAATTTCTTTTACCCTTCATCCTGGAGTTTGAGGTCAGCCATTTCAAAAATAGCTTCATTAAGGCATTAAGATTCCCTCCTTTGAGGACCTCCAGTGCCTGCCTTAGCATTTCCTATCATTGAAATGATGAAATCACTCATTTTCTTTTCTACTAACTCTCCGCCAAAGGAGTTGACAAAGTAACATCTTTTACATAAGCTGATGAAACATGAGATGAATGATCTTGGAGGGTTGGGGATAAGAAGAATGGGACTCAGAGAGAAGAGCAACCAGTTTAAAAATGTAATAACTAGGATTACAACCAGGGCATGAACCCAGTGGTTTTATCTGGACTTTGGCCAGATAGAAAATTGTGTTCTTTGAAAGGATCAACATTAAGATGTAGAGGCTGATTAATAGACAATGGTGTCACCTCCTCTCTGCTAAATTCAACCACTATACTTATTAGTGGTATC
Organism: Bettongia penicillata ogilbyi; assembly: GCA_023548195.1. Taxonomy (NCBI): domain Eukaryota; kingdom Metazoa; phylum Chordata; class Mammalia; order Diprotodontia; family Potoroidae; genus Bettongia; species Bettongia penicillata. Next base: position 15,154,240 of record JAJHZJ010000413.1, on the reverse strand, counting down.
CCATCCACTCTCATTTCTTTCCAGGATTTATCTTATCAATATTTTTCTTCCATCCTTCTTTCCTTCCTTCGTTCTTTCTTTCTCAAATTCAATTTCTCCATATTTATTGATTCATCCCATACCATCTACAAATTTGTTTAGATCTCCCTTAATATTAAGGAAAATTACACTTAAGTTTACTATCCCCTCTAAGTTATTTTCTTTTCACTGTCCGCTTATTTTGTCATCTGTTTACTACTCTATCTCTTTTAATTCACTTTAGATCCTACCACTTGGCTCAAGTGCTCTCATCTAGGTTGTCACTTTCTGAAAGTGATGATCATTTCTTGTTCCTGTCCTCTTTCTGGACTTCTGCCACCTTTTGCACTGTTGACCAACTATTTTCTTAATTATAAATTCTCTTACTTTCTATAACATTTCTCTCTTCTAGTTTTCCTTCTGACTATCTGACCATTCTCAGTCTTTTTTTTTTTTTAACACCCATCCTCTGCCCTGTTAGCCTGGATGCTTTCCAGGGATAAGTTTTTATCCCTCTCCTTTCTAAAAATTTCTCTTTTCAACATTGCATCATTTCAATATTGCATAAGATCCCATGGGTTTATATATTATTCTCCATGGAAATGAATCCCAATATCAGTTTCAAAGCTAATCTCTTTCTTCAACTCCAGGCATACATGTATTATAAATTGCTTACTTGGATATCTCCTACATGAATGTCTTGCAGCTATCTTAAATTCCCTGTATTCAAAATAAAGATAATTATCTTCCCTGCAAAACCCTCCTCTAGTCCAAACTTCCCCATTTCTGGTGAGGGCACTACTGTCTTTATAATCATCCAGGTGAATAATGGGCGAGTCACTCGTGACTCTTTTCCCTCTCTCATTCCCATGTCCAATCAATTGTAAATCTTGGCAATTTGAATTCCACATACATCTTTTAATTCTCTCCCCTATCTCACACAGCCATCACTAGTCTCATCATCTGTCTCCTGGACTATTCTAATATTCTCATAATTGGTCTTTCCAATTCCTGTCTCTCCTTTTCTAATTTGTTCTCTATAAAGTTACTGAAATAAAATTCTTAAGGCACATTCTGACTACATCATCCCCCTGATCAAAAACTCTGAGAAATTCTCTGTTGTTTTGTAGATAGAATGCCAGCTTCCCAGGCTAGTATTTGAGATCTGTCACAGTCTGACCCACCTGTTTATCCCAGTTTTATTTCATAGAGTTGATCTTAATACCCAACTGTTTCCTGTTAAATGCACTACTGGCTATTTACTAAACCTTACTCTTCACCTCCCATTCCCATGCACTTTAGCGAAGAAGGAAACAAGCATTTAAAAAGCACTTTCTATGAGTCAGGTATAATGTTAAATGCTGGAGCTATAAATGCAAACTAAAAGAAAGACAATCTTTGGCTTCAAGGAGTTGGCATTCTAAATAAGGAAGACAACACATAAAAAGAAAGTAAAAGTAGGCTGAGGGTGGGCAGAGAATTAAGGTAATCAACTTTGGGGCTTGCTTGCCCTTAGAGTCTGGAAGTCAAGAACAGGATCAGGAGGGAAATGAAGGACAGCTTGGCTCCCCTCCATGAAACAGAGGCCCCAGGAAGAATCCACCAATGGGAAAAAAAGGCAGATCCCACAGAGACATTTCAGGTTGATAAGACTACTAGCATGGTTTGATGTTTCAGGAAAAGGAGGCCCCAGGAGCTAAAGGAATCTGTAGGATAAATCAGTTCTAGAAACATTGTTTTGAAATCTAAAAGTCAGGAACAAGGCATGAAGAGGAAAGCCTTTGCATGGAATTCATTCCTTCTCCTCTCTGGTTGTCAAAATCCTTGTCTTCTTTCATGGATCAGATCATATGCCACTGTCTCAGTGAAACTTTCCCTGATTTGTTTGCTCAGATTGGTAGTACTTTCTTCTTTATTATCATTTATTATGCATATACATATACACATGTATACATATACACACACACATCATAGAAACATCAGATTTTGCTTTGGAGTTGAAAGGGACCTTAGCAGACATCTAATCCAATCGATCACCAAAAGAAACAATCAAAATACCATATGATGATGTACCCAACTAAGATGGAATAATGTCCAGAGTAAGGTGTGTGTTTGTCCTTCATTGCCGAAGAAGACCATGCCATCAGAGAAATAATGACATGATTTGCACTTGACGTTGTTTTGAGTGAGGGAGGGATGTGCAGGTCACCAGCCTCACTTCTCCTCCAGAGCCATCTGAATCCAGATATTCATCAGGTTGACTGGAGATGACCCAGGATGAGGTAACTGGGGTTAAGTGACTTGCCCAAGGTCACACAGCTAGTGAGTGGCAAGTGTCTGAGGTGAGATTTGAACTCAGGTCCTCCTGACTCCTGCACTGGTGCTGTATCTACTGCACCACCTAGCTGCCCTGAGAAAGGTAATAGAATACTGGAGAGACGCAAGACCATCATATTGCCTTCCTCTAGACTTTTTCTATCTCAATACAGTCCTTCTTACATCAGTGCCCAGTGTCATACTCTAAAATTTATTTGACATATGTCTTATTTTGATCCTTTACCCTTACCCCATACCCCATTAGGACACCAGCTTCTTAAAAGTAGAGACTGTTTTGATTTTGGCTTTGTAACCCAGCAACTCACATTGGGTTAGATAGGTATCTAATGCCTAGGTATCTAATAAATATTTAAATTGAATTAAATTTATAATTAATTCCACCCTATTCAGTGCAATTCTACAAACATCGATATCTACTGTGCATCAAGCAAGAAACAGTGACAAAGTTGACAAGAGAGCTAGGTTAGGAGTCTAGAATAAATACCTCAATTCTTGTCTTATCTCTTAATTCTCTCTGGCTGAATGTCTCTGGGAAGCAACTGAATCCCTCAGTTCTCCTGGCAGTTCACTAGGATGTTGAATGGCAGAAGTGTTGCAAATATGCATTTATAGAGGGAGTTTCTTTATTAGAACTTCCTACCCTGATGAAGTCACAAATTTGGGAAAAACATCTTCAATAATACATCAGAAACTAAAGAAAAAAACATAGACAAATAGTGCTTTCCAAGAAAGAACTTAAACTTTACTGTATTCAATGAAATATGCCCCAATCTGTTAATGTCTATACCTCTGAGATTATATACGTGTGTTTTTGTGCATGAGTGTATACACATATTTCCTGTATATTTTTTTTTGGATTGTCTCTTTAATTAGAATGTGAACTCCTTCAGGATAAAACATATTTTATCTTTGCATCCCTAGAATGAAGTAGAATCTGTAGAACGTGGTAAGTGCTTAATAAATGTTTGATATAAACTATGAAATCAAATTAGCATATTTTAAAATTTACATTGACTTTTGTACTTCAATATTTCTCACAAGGTACTAAAGCTGTTTGTGTACGCCAAAGAGCTAGCTTCGATTTGAACAATACAATGCAGAAGCATTACAGTTGTTGCCTTTTCAAGGGTGTAGTCTAAAGAGGACAATCCCCATTTCCCTATTGAGAGACAGCAGGGTGAGAAAAAAGCAGACTAAGCGTAGGAATCTTTTCTTTGAATAATCCTACCTGATACTTGTCGTCACAGGTCTTGGTATATCACCCATGTCATTATCTAGAAGCATTGTTCTGTTCCATGGAATATAAATGTGGAATTTTTCTTTAGAATTATGCTGCTTTATTAAGGTGAATCCTCCTTTGGAATTCCTGTCCATCCTTTTCAAATGATGATACCATTAGGGTAAAGTATAGAAAACACTCTGAAGATCCTAAAGTACTGTACAAACATAAGGGGCTAGTGGAAGTGGTATTATTGCTGCTATAAACCGTGGGAGAGGCATTGTCTCCCAGGTTATTAGGGTGTCATTTATGCTAAAGAACTCAGGATAGAGGAAGCCATTATTTTCTTAGCTTCCTTTCTCAACCCTGTGGCATTTTGGTTGCCACCAGTATTTGTCAGTTGGCACTAGATTTATTATTCAAGCCCAAGAGGAGATTAATCACAGCTGTTGCACAAAGACCATTATTCATAGGTACAAGGCTAATTTCAGCAATAATCTTTCTCGCTTCTGAACAGGCTTTGGGGCCAGGTTAAAATTATGGCCCTAGCTTTTCTCTACTGAATTATTGAGTTGTTAACAGTTTCTCTAGCACAAATTGGTACAGTATTGGAACTAGAATTCTGAATGCCAAAAAGTACCTTTCTAATCCAAAGATTTCACTTCTGACTCTAATTCCTCCAGCCACAAAATTCAAAAGTAGTTTTGCCAGAGGCTTAACCCAGGAGCAAGGGAAGAGACCCAGTTTCATGACTAAAGGTCTTATCCTCCTGCTTATGTTAAAAAAAGAAATAAGAAAATAAAGAAAAGAAAAGCAATAAAGGAAAAGGAGAAAAAAGCAATAAAAAGAAAGTTAAAATGGGTGGGGGGAGCTTTTAAAGCAGGAATTATTAACCTGTGGCCCAGATAACCCCAAGAAGTCCATGGAGAGATTTTAGGGAGGTCTGTAAAACTTGGATGAAAAAAATTATATCTTCATTTTCACAAACCTCTAACAGTAATTTAACATTTTCTTCAATTTTTTTTTTTTAAAAACATGATTCTAAGGAGCACATAAGCTTTACCTTTCTGTCAAAAAGGAAGGCCACCAAAAATAAATGAATGAATGAATAAATGTTATAAACCCATGGCTTGGGATTTATCCATACACTAAAATGAAAATGAAAAACAAAGTACTGTCTCTTCTTCGATCCCAGAAACTTCAATATATTCCTTCTGTCCTAGATCACTTGCTTCTGTAAAGAGAAGGAAGGTAAGGGTTAATAGCTATCACATTAATAGCCTAAGAAAAAGGTGGGGCAGGATAATAGGTAGGTGCTGAAGAAGTAGATGAGGTTTTTCATTTCACTGCTTGTCATATAACTTGCTGCTTTCTTCACCTTCTTTCAATGTTTGTTTCAGCAATATTCAGTTAGTCATTTTACCTTGGTCTCTTAGACAAGTGATGCCAGCTCTCTGGCATCGCAGACATCTGGCCCTGGCCACCATCATCCCACCATCATTGCCAGATGCGTGTTCCTTTTATTTCCCAGAGCCATCTTCACTGATGTCTTGTCAGCTCTGTTAGGGTGTAGAACCTAATCACTTCCCTGACTGACATATTTAAAAATACTCTGACATCATCCTTTGAATGTTGGTTTGAAAAGAGGGAAAAGAGAACATAATTTCTTAAAACTGGATAATGAACATGCAAGAGGCAGTTTTATTTCAGAATTATAATATGCTTTATTAAGTGTTGTCTGATGGTCTCTAAATATTTTATTCATATGACCTTTATTCTTTATTCTAGCTCTCCTTCTAGTTCATTTCTTTTTCGGAGACTATAGACTAAAGTGCTGTTTTTCCCATATTATTAATTAGAAGCCAACAACAGTGGGATAAAGTAACTTTAAGACACAGGGGGAGGTCATTTGTCTAGATGGTCCAGTTCATTAGCCTTATTAATCTCATTTTCTCATCCTGAACATAGCTACTCCCCCATTTTCTTATCTTTACTTCTATTTTTATATTAAATTCATTCATTTGTTTTTTAGTTTACAACATTCAGTTCCACAAACTTTTGAGTTTTAAATTTTCTTTCCTTCTTCTCTCCCCTCCCCAAGGCAGCGTGTGATTTGATATAGGCTCTACCCATACATTCATATTAAACATTTTCACATTAGTCATATTGTTTAAAAAAATTATAAACAATGAAATGAACCACAGGATGGAAGATACAAAATAAAACAAAAAAGAGAGAGCAAATGGTATGCTTCAATCTGTATTCAGACTCCGTAATTCTTTCTCTGGATGTGGATAGAATTTTCCATCATGAGTGTTTTGGGGTTGTCTTAGAACCTGGCATTGCAGAGAGGAGTCAAATCTATCAGTTAGTCATCGCACAATGTGACTGTAACTGTGTAAAATGTTCTCCTGATTCTGCTCCCCCTTTTAATTCTATTTTTATCTGATTTTTGCCCTAATCTAAGACACCTGTCTCCTCTCTGCAAATTCACATTCCACCATTTCTTCAAAGACCTAGTTCAAAAATACCCTCCACCAAGAATTCTTTCCTGATTAACCACACTCAATTTTCATAATCTTATCTTCTGAGCATATGTACTATACATTTACACTATATGCTTTTGCAAATTAGACTACTCTTAGTTCCTAAGTGACCTCATGGTATCATATAGTTGATATGGTGCTAGAAGATTGAGCTTCAAGCTCTAAACATGTTGCAACCTCTTGAAATTTTGTGAACACTATTTCCTCATTTTAAAAACAGAGAAAGTAGTACTTTTCCTGCCTAGCACACAAACTTCTCATGAATATCAAGTAGGTCTCATAGTTATAGGACAGGAACAGACCTCAGTGGTAATCTGACCTATTCCCTCTTGATATAGTGAATTCTGTTTATAACATCCTCCGTGAATTTGAAATCACCTTCATTCTTCTCTGACAGAGCCCTGTCTCTGACATTGTGTTTTTCAAACCAGTGCTTTCTAAACTGATGGCTCATCCTGAAACTTCCCTCCATGCCTAGAGCCTCATTGATCTGGAAAAGGTTACCATCCTTGCAGTCTAAATAACCAGGAATATTCCTCTGTAAAATCCACTCCCTTTCTCCCACTGATGACTTCCTCCTGCAGTCTCTGTTTCGTGCAAAGGCCCAGACTGGTGTTTGTTCATTCCCTTCTTGGCCCCTTTTTGACTTTGTGGGCCTTAGAACCATGACCCCACAAGGAACCTACCTCTCCTCTTTTGCTCTATATATGCCCTTGTTTTTCAATGACCTCCTTCCATCACTGGACTAAAGGCTCTTTGAGGGCACTGACTATCTTTCCAGTTTGCTTGTATTTGTATCCTCAGTGCTTAACACAGTTCCTTACCCATAATAAGTACTTAATAAGTGTTCATTTCTTTCCTTCTCACGTTGAAAAGAGAAGATTTGGATCCAGGGATGTTACCACCTGAATGATGATCAACAACTCTGAGTTCCATTTTCTTCATACATTAAATAATGGGGTTAGATTATATAATGTGAAGTTCCTTCTCGTTCTAAGTCCAACATCCCCTAAGAAGAAGTCATCAAACATTTGCTTGAAAACGTTCAGTGATGGAGAATCCACCACCCCTTAATAACAACTCATTCTACCTATGAATAACCCTATGAATAACACTATGAATAACAACTCATTCTACCTATGAATAACCCTATGAATAGCACTGTTAGATCATCCCTGACTTATGCTGAAGTGAAATCTCCTCCCTGTCCCTTCTACTAGGGCCAAGGAGAACAATTCTAATCCCATTTAGGCAAAATAATGTTCAGTGAAGGCAGAAATCATGCCTTCTTGCTCCTCCCCCTCCTCCCCAAAATCACTTCACCAGGATAAGCATCACAACTCGACCTATTATTGCATACTTTTAGATCTCTCATAGAGTTATTGTTCTCCAGCAGCAGATCCACAAAGTAATGAACTTAGATTGAGTAGAGGCATCACCTTCATTTTACATAAGAGGAAGTTAAAATGAGTTGCCCAGGGTCAAGTGGGACAGTCAGAATTTGAGCCCAGGTTTTCTGACTCTCCAGGCAGTATTCACACTAAACTATGATTCCCTCTTCATATCACACTGTATCCTTGTGCTCCAGCTTGTCAGTGTCCCTAGTGAAATGAAACACTCAGAACTAACACAATACTATAGATCAGTGGTACTAAACTGGAATAGAAATGAGGTGGAGTCACTAATCCATACATAAGGATCCCTGCTGTCACGTATTTAGTTTTAAAATATAATATTATTTGTTTTATTGTGTTTTTAATTTATTTTGCTGAATATGTTCAAATTACATTTTATCTGGTTGAGCAACATATAGGAGTGTTGCAAACAAGCAACATGTTTGTTAGATGAGGTCTTTCAAAGAAGAGTATGTCTGAACTATCATTTCTGTACATGTATGTATGTATGTGTCCAATGTTATTAATATATTTTTATATTATATCAGTTCTTGTGTTCCCCACCCACCTCTGCCCGCAAATATAATTACTGATTCATGTGGAAATGACATCCAACCAGAACATTTTTGTATTTACCACATGAAATGCTTATGCTATCTAGTCATGCCTCCCCTACCCTCTATAGGATTGTGGTGGAGATCAAATGATTTAACACATATAAAGACCTTTGCATACCTTAATGTAAACATTTAATATTATCATTGCTTGTGCTACTGATTTTTATAGTCAAATGAAAGACTTTATATTTAGCCTTATTCAAGGTCATCTTAGCTTTAGTCCATGATTCTAGCCTATTGAGATTTTTTTTTAATCTTACTATAACCATAAAGCCCATTTGAATGAATACTATTGCTTATGTTTTTCTCTCTTTCAAGAACTGAGAATATGTTTACTAAAACTCTCTATTCCCTTTTCTGTCACTCTACAACCTTAAGTTGTGGGTTACAAAAGCTACAATAAATAGCTACAAAAGACTAGGGCTCTTTTTTTATTTCCATTTATTTCATGAACTTCCAAGGCCAAAAGATTTCTCACCTATCAAGTCAATCTACTGAATTCTCTCCAGTTAGATGTGGTAATCTTTCCTGTCAGAGGAAGTAGAGAAAAAAATGGCAAACCACTCAAAATCCTTTTCCAGGAAAACCACAGATGAGATCATAAAGAGTCAGACACGACTGAACAACAAGAAGATGTAGTATAGGATTATTTTCTCCTTTCTTCATATCTCAATGGCACTTAATATTGCGTCAATGATACACTTCTTAACTGAATGTTTACTGAAAGTTTGAAAGGAGAGGCAAGAGAAAATGAGCAAAAATGGAATAAGTCTGGGAAATAAAGGTTGAATCAAAAAGCCATATTTGTATCACTGAAATGGATGAAATTACATAAATAGCCAAACTTACTGTACTCAGTAGTAAGGCACTATTGTTAATTATACTAAAAGAGGGGGGAGCCAAAATGGTGGAGTAATAGCATGAACTTTCTAGAGTGCTCCTGCCCAACCCACCCAAATACTAGTGAAAAAAATGGCTCTAAACAAATTCTCAAGCTGCAGAACCCACAGAATGATGGAGTGAAGCAGATCTCCAGCCCAAGAAAGCCTGGAATGTCCCCAGGAAGTGTTTTTGTCACGCCACAGTGGAGGCAGGGTGCAGTCCAGCTTGGGTTGCATAGGCACAGACAGGACCTGAGCAGACTTTGGGGAGACTGAATCTCTTGCAGCTGTGGCAGTTTCCAGACTTTAGGATCCCAAAACTCCAAGGACAAATTGGAAGGTCAGTGGGAAAAGCCTGAGAGACCATTGCAGGAGACTGGAATGGTCAGGTCCAGGTCCTAGCCCCAGAGAGACAGAAGGGAGAAGGGTGGAGGAATTTGCAGCAGCCACAGCAGCTGCAGGGTCAGCTGCAGTCACTGTTTCTGGAGATATAGGTGCCCAGATTGTGGGAGGATCAAGGTGCTGACAGTACACCCCCCCCCCAATCCCCACTGGAAGCAGAGAATTACCTTGAAAAAGAGGTCAAAAGTCAAGTAAATGACTGGGAAAATGAGCAAAAACCAGAAAAAGGATCAGACTATAGAATCATATTTTGGTGATAAGGAAGGCCAAACCATGCAAACAGAAGAAAACAAAGTCAAAGCTCCTCCATCCAAAGCCTTCATGAAAATATGACTTGATCTCAGTCTATGGAAGAGCTCAAAAAGGATTTTGAAAATTGAGTAAGAGAAGTAGAGCAAAAATTGAGAAGAGAATGAGAGCGATGCAAGAATATCATGAAAAACAAGTCAACTTCTTGCTAAAGGAGACCCAAAAAATTCTGAAGAAAATAATACTTTAAAAAATAAACTTACCCAAATGGCAAAGGAAATCCAAAAAGTCAATGAGGAAAAGAACATCCTAAAAAGCAAAATTGACCAGATGGAAAAGGAGATCCAAAAACTCACTGAAGAAAATAATTCCATAAAGATTAGAATGGAGCAAATGGAAGCTAATGACTTTAAGAAAAATTAAAGAATTAAAAAACAAAACCAAAGGAATGAAAAAATAGATGACAGTGTGAACTATCCCATTGGGAAAACAACTGACCTGGAAAAATAGATTCAGGAGAGACAATTTTAAAAATACGGGACTAGACATTATCTTTCATGAAATTATCAAGGAAAACTGTCCTGATATTCTAGAACCAGAGGGTAAGACAAATATTGAAAGAATCCGCTGATCACCTCCTGAAAGAGATCCAAAAAGAAAAATTCCTAGGAATGTAGCAGACAAATTCCAGAGTTCCAAAGTGAAGGAGAAAATATTGCAAGCCACCAGAAAGAAATAATTCGAGTATTGCAGAAACACAGTCAGGATGACACAAGATTTAGCAGCTCCTACATTAAGGGGTCAAAGGCCTTGGAATATAATATTCCAGAAGTCAAAGGAGCTAGGATTAAAACCAAGAATCATTTACCCAGAAAAACTTAGTATAATAATTCAGGGGGAAAATGGTCATTCAATGAAATAGAGGACTTTCAAGCATTCTTGATGAAAAGATTGAAACCGCATGGAAAATTTGACTTTCAAACACAAGAATCAAGAGAAGTATGAAAGGGTAAACAGGAAAATGATTTCATAAGGGACTTACTAAAGTTGAAGTTTACATTCCTACATGGAAAGATAATATTTGTCACTCTTGAGACTTTTCTCAGTATTTGAGTAGTTGGAGGCATTATATACAAATAGACACAGGGAATAAATAGGATGACTTGAATAGGAAGGGATGATATCTAAAAAAATAAAATTAAGGGATGAGAAGAATATACTGAGAGAGGAAGAGAAATGGAGAAATGGAATGGGGCAAATTATCTCTCATAAAAGAGGCAAGAAAAAACTTTTTCAATAGAGGGAAAAGGGGGGAGGTAAGATTGAAAAAGTGAAGCCTACTCTCATCACATTTGGTTTAAGGCAGAAATAACATGGACTCTCAATGTGGTATGAAAATCAATTTTACACTACAGGAAAGTAGGGAAGAAATGGATAAGTAGTGTGTGGGGGCATGATAGATAGGAGGGCAAATGGCAGGAGGGGGTAATTAAAAGTAAATAATTTTGGGGAGGGAAAAGGTCAAAAGAAAGAATAGAATAAATGGGGGAAGGATAGGATGGAGGGAAATATAATTACTCATTTACAACATGACTTTTATGGAAGTCTTTTGCATAACTACACATCTGTAACCTGTATTGAATTGCTTGCCTTCTCAGTGGTGATAAGTGTGGAGGGAGGAAGGGAGAGAAACTGGAATTCAAAGTTTTAAAAACAAATGTTAAAATTTTTTTATATGCACCTGGGAAATGAGAAATACAAGTAATGGGGTATGGAAATCTATCTTGCCCTACAAAAAAATACAGGAGATGGGGAAAAGGGAAGGGAGAAGTGTGAGGGAAAATTAGGGGAAGAGGGTAATCAGAATGCATGATGTCTTGGGCTGGGGCGAGGGGAAAGATGGGAAGGAAAATTTGGCACTCAAAATCTTGTGGAAACTAAAAATAAATTAATTAATTAAAAAAATAATATACTAAAGAAGAGGAGTGTTTCAGGACTCTATGCTAGATTTGAAATCAAAGGTTCTTATAAATATCTAGATTACAGTTCAATCACTAATGGCTAAAAAAATAGCATTTGCTAATTAGCTCTCCTGAGTCAAATGTGTTTCCTGCAGTTAATATATAAAGGCATTTATTTATAGGACATTGTTAAAATGGAAAACTTCAAAAAATCTATTGTACTATATTTTATACTACAGATTTGATTAATTATCTAGCATTGTATTTTCAATCAACTGTCTTGTAACTAGAGAAAAAAAAAACAAGCTCACTATTTCAATAGCTGGTTCAGAAATACATTGGATTTTTCAGTGCTACAAACTTGATTTTTCTCTGAGTAAAATGCATTGCTAATGAAAAAGCATAGGACCTTATAGTAATGAGGCTTTTGATTTTCAAAGGCTAGAGTCAATTTATGCCATGGTTGTTTTAGAAAATGCACATTGTCCTGGATACCAGAGAAAGGAATAATTTTTCAGTAACAAAGACAATATCAATCCGTCACTAGACAGAGGTATTATATCTACATGGCAGAATTTAGATATGGAGAAGTCTGGTACATCAGACTAAATATTTCCAAGAGGTAGAGTTGTTCAGTATAAATATTTTTTTTTTGATGGTAAATTATTTTTTTCAATTAGCAAAAATTTATTTTCTCACCTCCACCCCCAATCTACCTCCCCTGCCCAGGGAAAAAAATAAAAACAAAGCCCCTGTTACAAACATGTAAAGCAAAAATAATTTCTGCATTGACCATGACTAACATTATATACATATATGTATATGTGTGTATATATACATACATATAGATACATACATATATAAATGTACGTATATAATGTGTGTACATATATATACGTATATATGTGTATATATATATATATATATATACATATATATATATATATATATATATATAATTATACAGAGTGAGAGAGAGAATCCCATACTGCACTGAGTAATTCACCCCTCTATCAGGAGATGCATGTAAACTGATAACCACTTGAAATCCCCGTTCTTTGTCACCTTTAAAAGAACTGTTTGAACATCCTTCAATACAATTTGTTTTTCTTAGAAACAATCCCCCTCTCCTTTCCTTCCTCCTTCCCTCTTTCCCCTCTCTCACTCCATTCCTCCTTCTCTTCTACCTATTTCCTATTTCCATTCTTCTCTTAAGATCATCAAGACAACAGAACCATTTGCAAGTCTTGTCTTCTAAGACCCCCATTATGATTCCTGGTGATGACAGGGCTTAGAGGGATCATGCGGGCAATAATTCCCATATTTGAATATAAGCAGTTTATCCTTGTTTAGTCTCTTCAATCTATGTTCCATGTCAGTTGTTTTTGCTATTAGAGAGCTCGCATTTTCTTCTGTTTTTCAGTTTTCTACTTTGTTTTAATATTTTTTGCTCTCCCATGGAGTAATTGGTTTCTATTTGCTCTGCTCTAATTTACAAGGAGTTTGTTGCTGGGGTAACTTTTTACATCATTTGTCCCAAATGGTTAATTCTCTTTCCAATTCAGTGCTCACAGAGTTCCCTGATCTAGGAAAAAGTCTAATTTCTTCCCCCACTCCACCACATCTGGAGCTCTTCCTGAGTTTGAATCTGAACAACACTAAAATGCTGCTGGACTCGACTCCTTTCAGTCAGCTGGAAAATTTTTGACTTAGTGAAGGAACTATAGGCTCTTTTCCGGTCTGGGATCCCTGCCCTAGTCGTTTTTCTGCACACTAGGATTAGTTCCGGAACTGAGGCCCAACTTTCCCCCTAGCATCTTCACCATGCTGTGACTGCTCGTTTCTGAACTTTCTCTTTCTCCTTTTACTGTACTTAGAGCCTTTCTACAACGGAACACCATCCTGGGTGCAGGTTCTCTTTTGAGTCTTCCCTGGATTTGTGAACAAAATCTGGTACTGGGTAATAAAGCAATCAGGCAAGACCTGACCCTGTCCCAGTGCCCTAGGATGGGTCTAGTGGTGCCTTGGAATGATTTTCCTCACAACAACTAATCATGTTGCTGTTTTTCAAAGAGTACAAACATCTAGAGAGCACTGGGTTATCGCTAGTCTTCCATATCTTTCCCATTTTTCATTATCTCAGCAATTAACATGAGTGTCTGTGAGATAATACTCTCAGTATGATTTTTTCTGGGTCTGGAGACTTGAACTCATTTAGAGTAGTTATAAGAATTTTCTGACAGACATGGACAGTGATCATATAGGATGAGAATGTGGGAATTGGCAGCAATCTGCACCATTGGAGGAAATATCTATACTGACAAGATCACGAATCTGCTAATGAGTATGAATGCGCATTCCAGGATAGGAAATTAGGCTTGCAGAACTGTATGCACTAGATGGCAGGGAAAGATATCACAGATGGGGAATTCCTATTCTTTTTTTTTTTTTGAACAACAAGAAAAGACAGGTTTACTTCATTTGTGAATTTTTCTTTTCCCTTTTGCTAATTTCTTTTTTTCATTTCAGTGAATGCACTTGGCACAATGTCTAGCCACATAGTACAAGTTTATTATATGCTAATTGATTGATAACTTTCTGCCTTCTCCTGGTACATTTTCTCATTTTCTAACTTTCTAAACAGCAAACTAAATTTATTATTTTTGTTTCTCTTTTCATTGAAGTTGTTCAATTGTTTTTTTAAAAAAATTATTTTATTTGTTTTCTGTTTGACAATCACTTTCATATATCTTAGAATTTTTTCCCTCCTTCCTCCTTATTCCCCCTCCATCACCACTCTCTCCTTGAGACAGCATACCATTTTATACAGGTTCTACACATACATTCCTATTAAATACATGTTGCATAGAAAAATTAAAGTGAATGGGATAAACCATAAAACAAAACAAAGCATAATACAAAAGAAAATGGTCTGCTTCTATCTGCAACCCAATTCCACAGTTCTTTCCGTGGATGTGGAACGAGTTTTACCTCAAAAATCCACTGGAATTTTTTAAGTCCTTGCATTGTAGTGGATTACTAAGTATACCAGAAAAAATTCTTCACACACTGTGGTTGTTGCTGTATACAAAATTCTCCTAGTTCAGCTCCTTTCACTCAGCATCAGTTCATGTAAGTCGTTTCAGACCTCTCTGAAGCCTTCTTGTTAATAATTTCTTATAGTGCAATAGTATTCCATTACATTCATAGACCACAATTTTTTCAGCCATTCCCAAATTGATGGGCATTCCCTTGATTTCCACTTTTTTTTGGCCACCACGAACAGAACTGCTATAAATATTTTTGTACATGTGGGACCTTTTCCCATGTCTATGATCTCTTTGGGATAGAGTCCCAGAAGCAATATTGCTGAGTCAAAGGGTATGCACATTTTTGTAGCCCTTTGGGCATAGTTCTAAATTGCTCTGCAGAATGGTTGAATCAGCTCACAGGTCCACCAATAATGAATTAGTGTTCCAACTCTCCTATACCTTCTCCAACATTTATCATCTTCCTGTTTTGTGATGTTAGCCAATCTGAGAGATGTGATGTGGTTTTTTTGATTTGCATCTCCCTAATCAATCATTTAGAGCACTTTTTCATATGATTATAGATAGATTTAATTTCTTCCTCTGAAAACTCCCTGTTCATATCCTTTGGGGCCATATATCAACTGGGGAATGATTTGTACTCTTGTACATTTGACTGAGTTCTTTATATATTTTAGAAATGAGGCCTTTCTCGCAGACACTAGTTACAAAAATTCCCAGTTTTCTGCTTCCCTCTTAATCTTGGTTACATTGGGTTTCTTTGTGCAAAAACTTTCTAATTTAATGTAATAAAAATTATCCATTTTGCAATTCCTAATGTTATCTATCTCTTGATTGGTCAAAAATTTCTCCATTCCCCTTAAATCTGACAAACACAGTATTCCTTGCTCCCCTAATTTGTTTTTATTATCAATCTTTATACCTAGATCATGTATTCCTTTGGACTTTATTCTTGTGTATAGTGTCAAGCTTGGTCTAAACTCAGCTTCCACCATACTGTTATCTAGTTTTCCCAGCAATTTTTGTCAAACAGTGAGTTCTTATCCCAAAAGCTAGTATCCTTGGGCTTATCAAAAAGTAGATTGTTTCATTCATTGACTACTGTGTCTTGAGTACCTAACATATTCCACTGGTCTACTTCTCTGTTTCTTAGCCAGTACCAAGTGGTTTTGATGATTGCTGTTTTATAATACAATTTGAGAACTAGTATTTGTTTTCATTAGTTCCTTTAATATTCTGAACCTTTTCTTCTTCTTCTAGATGAATTTTTCCTAGCACTAGGAAAATAATTATCTAATAGGTTGATTGGTATGGCAGTGTATAAGTAAATTAATTTAAGTAGAATTGTCATTTTTAATATATTGACTCAGCCTACCCATGAGCAACTAATGTTTTTCCACTTACTTAGATCTGACTTTATTTGGTGACAAGTGTTTTGTAATTATGTTTATATAGTCCCTGGGTTTCTTTTGGCAGGTAGACTCCCAGATATTTTATAGTGTCTACCCTAGCTTGAAATGGGATTTCTCTTTCTATCTCTTGCTGTTGGGCTTTGTTAGTAATATATAGAAATGCAGATGATTTATCTTGGTTCATTTTGCAATCTGCAACTTTGTAAAGTTGCTTATCATTTCCAGTACTTTTTTACTTGATTCTCTGGAATTCTCTAAGTAGATCACCATATCATCTGAAAAGGATGATAACTTAGTTTCTTCTTTGCCTATTCTAATTCCTTCAATTTCTGGGATAAACTCATCATTCGATGAAAACTGCTGGAAAAAAAATGGAAAATAGTATGGCAAAAATCTAGGCATAGACCAGCATTTTACACCATATACCAAGATAAAGTCAAAATGAGTATAGAAACATATATAAATAATGATACTATAAGCAAACTGGAAGAGCAAGGAGTAGTTTACCTGTCAGATTTATGGAGAAAGGAAGAATTTCAGAACAAATAAGAGATAGAGAACACTATGAAATACAAAATGAATGATTTTTATTACATTAAATTCAAAAGGTTTTGCACAAAGTAAATGGAACCAAGATTAGGAGAGAAGCTGAAAACTGGGAAAGAATTTTCATGACCAGTGTCTGTGATAAAAGCATCATTTCTAAAATATATAGATAACTGAGTCAAATTTGTAAGAATACAAATCATCCCCCAATTAATGAGTGGTCAAAGGATATGAAGAGGCAGTTTTCAGAGCAAGAAATTAAAGCTGTCTACAGTCATATGAAAAAATGCTCTAAATCACTATTGATTAGAGAAATGCAAGTCAAAACAGTTCTGAGGTACCACATCACACCTATGAGATTGGTTAACATGTCAAAACAGGAAAATTATAAATGCTAGAGAAGATGTGGGAAAATCTGGACACTTCTGTATGATTAGTAGAGTTGTGAACTGATCCAGGCATTCTGGAAAGTAATTTGGAGCTATGTCCAAAGGGCTATAAAAACTGGCATACCTTTGACCCAGCAATACCACTTCTAGGTTTGTATCCCAAGGAAATTAGATGAATGGGAAAAGGACCCACATGTATAAGAATATTTATAGTAGTTCTTTTTGTGGTGGCAAAGAATTGGAAATTGAGGAGATGCCCATCAATTGGGAATTGCTGAACAAGTTGTGGTATATGGATGTGATGGAATACTAATGTGCTATATGAAGTGAGGAGCAGGTCAACTTCAGAAAAACCTGGAAAGGTTTACATGAACTGATATTGAGTGAAGTGAGAAGAACCAGAAGAACACAGTACACAGTAGCAGCCACAAAGTGTGATGACTAACTTTGATAAACTTATCTCTTCTTAGCAATGGAAGGATCCAAGACAACTCCAAAGAACTTATGATGGAAAATGCTTTCCACATCCAGAAAAATAACTATGGAGTCTGAATACAGATTGAAACACTTATTTATTGTCTTTTTTTGTTGTTGTTTCTTCTTTTTTGTGGTTTCTCCCATTGGTTCTAATTCTTCTTTACAACATGACTAATATGAAAATAGATTCAATATGAATGTATAAGTAGAATTTATATAAAATTACATGCAATTTGGGGTGGGTGGAGGGGAGAGATGGAGAGAAAATTTGGAACTCAATATGGAAGTAAATGTTGAAAACTAAAATAAACATTTTTTTGAAAAAGCTACTTAGAGTGTTTTATCATTTCTTTCTCCATGGATTAAGGCAAATGGAGGTTAAGTGAATTGGTCAGGGTCACACTACTAAGAAGCATATGACGCCAGATTTGAACTCAGGTTCAAATGACTCCTGTTTCAGTAGTCTATCCAATGAGCCACCTAGCTGCCTTCATATATCTAAATCAATAACAATATTGATATTAATATTGATACAAATACACACAAACATACATGCTTGCATGTATATATCAGTAATTGCTTTTTTGCTGACACGGGATGATACTGATAATTTTGTAACAAAAGTATATGTGTATATATGTATGTATATACATACACACATATTTATTTATTTAAAGAACAAAATCCCAACTTAACAAAAACCCTTAGTTTCTAAGCAACTTTTCTAATGACCACTAGCAGTTTCCCAAAAAAAAAAAGGTCTTTTTTTAAATGTATTCTGGTTGCTTATATAATTCACTGTTGTGGTTTCCTAAACAATCTAGGGCTTTGGGATGGCATTCCGAATATGGAGCAGTGTTCTATCACCTTCTAAATCCTCCTTCTCTTCTTTCTGATTCTCTGAAGCATCTATGAGATTCTCAGTCTTCTTTTAGAGTTAATAACACTTGGGGATTAGCCATAACTAGAAGCTGTCAACTGTTTAGCCTATCAGGGAACAACATGACCTGTGAGCCATGAACCATGCAGGAAGCAAAGATAAGTCATGTCTATAAAGAAAAATACAAAATAGAAATATTATTTCTGTAGTAGTTATTAAATAGTAGAAAAATATATTGGGCTTGACCCCATGAAATTTTAAAAAATGTAGTCCAAACATATACTTACACACTCCAAGGTCTTTTAAAAATCTCTGTTCAACATAGTTTGCACATTTCTACTCTTCAAAAGATTATTTTATTATATATTAACTGAGTTTGGAGCTCCCTATGTCATGCCTCTGTTAAAATCAGACAAAAATGTTTTGAGGTGAAATTCTATTTTAAGATGAGTTATTTATCAACACATTCCTTCTGAAACTTCTTAATGACTTATAATTTGAGCCTCCTTCTGTGGTTTGCTTTTGATCATCTAGAAACAATTGGGCCTTCATTGTCTAATTCCTTGCCCAGTAATCCAGTTGGTTAACACAGCATCCACGATACAGGATAATTCCTACATGTAATAGAAAAGTGCCTGAGGAGGGAAAAGTCCAGAATATATTGTGATATGAAATCTTATTTCAAACATAATAAAATCACATTATATCTCCATTTTAAATGCATGTAAAGTTACACCAAAAAGCTGCTTTTGAAATTATGTTTATATAGATTTACATTTATAACAGGAAAGAAATGTATTCCCTTTCCAAGAGGCATTCTCTATTGGAATCAAAGCTATAAAAAACAGTTGTGACCAATCTCACCTAAAGAAAATAACTGTCACATTTATGTGGCCAGCTCTTTAAAGTAACATCAATCCTATGAAACTGCTCAACACACAGTCCAAAACATTAATTGATTACAATGTACAAGGCACTTTTCTAGGCACCGAGGATACAAGAACCAAAGCAAAATAGTTCTTGGGTGCTAATAAAGAGCTTATATTCCCCACCCTTTGAAGGGGGAACCTTAGAACAATTTAGTAAGAGAATGAAAAAAATGTGTTCTTGATTGGAAAAAGACAATCACACAGTGGTACAATGGCATTTAGAAACTATATGGCTGCAATTCCTCTCTGTAGAGTTTGTGAAAGAGGCAAACAGAGCAGAGGAGCTAGAAAGGACTTTAAAAAATCTTTTAATAAATCTCAATACCCAAAGCAGAGTAAACAGACCGCTTATGACTGAGATTTAGTGTACCTTGGAAAAATGGTCCAGATTTGGAAATTTTAATATTTGGCATTTTTTTAAATTTTATCATTCTGACACATAATAAAATTGTAGAAATATGTCTAGAATTATGAAAATACCTCTTTCCACTTAAGCTAGGTGTTTCAAGGTGAGTTAGAAAAAAAAATGCCACATTTCAACAAACTCCATATTAGTAAGCATTTATTATGTACCTGTTATGTTAGTTTCTGGAGAAGGAGGAAAAGAAGGAAATAAGCATTTATGAAGCACATATTCCTTGTCAGACACTGTGCTAAATACTAGGGTGACAGTAAAATATAAACAAAAAGAAAGATAGTTCCTCACTTCAATGGATTTACATTCTAATATGGGAAGGGAACACTAATTCTAATTCAGGAGTTCAAATGGGGATGGGGAAGGAGGGGAATGATGAATGTATTTGGATTTGAAGTCCTGAAAGTCAGAAACAGGGTTGAGAGGTGAATTAAGGCTGGCCGGATGTCTCCAGAAAATGGAGGTCTTGGAAGGAAATAACCAATAGGAGAAGAGAGTGGGCCCTCTCCAAAAAAAAGGCAAAATTTAGAGAAGAAAATAGTCTTTTTTCCTGAAGAGGCAGCCCAATTGTTTGTCCCTCGTTCTCCAAAAAGAACCATGACATTGGGCAGGTGATGCCATGACATACAAGAGAATTGGATTTAAGTGAGGGAGGGCTGTGAAAAGTGAGCAACCTCCTCACTCACTCTCCTCTGAACTGGGTCTGGTGGCAAGATATAGATCAGAACTACTGGATATGCAGTGGGAGAGCTTGGGCTTTTTAAGCTAACGTTTTTATCTGGTCTCAGTTTGACTGAGGCAATGCCCATTCAGGGATTACGGATAGTTCAGAAATGAGGCTGACAATAGTCTCTTTTACCTAGTTAAAAAAAAAAAATCAATCTGGGAGGTGAAGACCCTCAGGGCTTCTGGCCAAAATAAAAACAATTGCTATTTACATTCATTCTGAGCCAATCTGGGTCCATACAATGACCAAGTGGGACTTCCCTGGGATTTATTGTTGGCCAATCAATGAAAGCAAGGGTGATTTGAATTTAAAGCTTGGTTCTTAAGAAAAAGTTCAAGCTGATATCTTGCCAGGTTCAAGAGATCAAAATTTATATTCCTTTGAAGAGAGCACCCAGAGGTAAGGGTGACAAACCCTGTGTAAATATCATATACACACACAATAGATAAATAACAATATATGGTAATCAATAAATAG
The DNA here is from genome assembly GCA_023548195.1 of Bettongia penicillata ogilbyi. Lineage (NCBI taxonomy): Eukaryota > Metazoa > Chordata > Mammalia > Diprotodontia > Potoroidae > Bettongia > Bettongia penicillata. The sequence continues at coordinate 15,133,314 of JAJHZJ010000413.1, read as the reverse complement.
ATAAAGATTTATTATGTGGCTAAAATGTGCCAACCATTATGCTACATGTGGAGGATACAAAAAGTAGAGAAAGAGTCCCTAGTTTCAAGATCACAATCACCAGAAAATAAATATGCATAAAATAGCTATAGATATGATAAACAGGAAATAATTAGCAGAGGGAAGACACTGGAATTTAGAGGGATTTGGGATACATTACTACTATAGAAAATAGAAACTTAGTTGGTACTAAACTGAAGCCAGGGAGATCAACAGTTAGAGCAGAGGAGGGAGACCACTCCAGGCATGGAGAGAGGCAGAGAAAATAGACAGAGGCAAGAGATGTCTTGTTTGTGGAATAGCAAGGAGGCCACTGTCACTGCACTGAATAGTTTATAGCTGTGATGTAAGAGGTATACTATCGATGGGGTGCTTGGGTGCACGTCCTTGGGCCCCAATTCTAAAATCACATTTCTCTTTAAAAATCACATTTCTCCCTAGCCTCAAAACACTATACAAGGCAGTTTCTCCCTAGCCCAAAGACACAGCCTGCCCCAGCAACAACCAATACCTCCCTTCCTGATACAGTAGCCAGCTGAACCTATAGAACTTATTAGTCTGAACCAGTTGGGTACTGGCTGAACAGGCTGTGCACTGTCATAACACTTGCTACTCACTGACTAATCATATGTATCCTAGACTTAGATGTACATGTACCTCCTTACATTTATCTTGTCTAATAAGACATTGATGAGAGCAACTTGAGCATTCCTAAGTCAGTCCTGACCACTAGTTAACTTAGTGACTTTTCAGGCCTAAAACCACACCTCGCAAGTAGTCTCCCCTTAGGCTATTTCCCGATGAACTCTAGGTAAAATACCTGCACAATAGATACCAAAAGTGCATGCTCTTAAAAGAGCTAACCACTCCCTAATTCCACCCCAAAACACCTAGTTAGTATATTTGGCATACATTTCATTATAAAATATCCTATATTAACTTTACCTGTACTCCTGTAAAGTTGCAGTTTCTCTAAGGGAAATAGGTAGCCATTAGAGTTTGCCAAGTAAGGAGGTAACATGGTCAGATCTAAAGTTTAGGAAAATCACTCTAGGGGCTGAGTGAAGGATGAAATGGATTTATTCTGTGCTGCTATCTATTAGGTAATGTACTATATACCAAAAAAGATATAAAGACAAAATGAAAACAGCTCTTACCCTCAAAGAGTCTATACTTTACTTGCAGCTTATGAGTGTGTGTGTACCTATATATATATATGTGTGTGTGTGTGTGTGTGTGTATGTATGTATGTATGCATGTATATATATAAAATAATGAGAAAATATTAACAATTGGGGTGGGGGGTCAGGAATTGCTTTTGATAGGAAGTGGCACAATGAAGTAAATCTTGATGGCAGTAAGGGATTGATTCTAAGAGGAAGAAGAATGGCAAGAGTACATTGCTGTCATGGGAAATAGCCTATGCAAAGTCATCAAGGTGGGAAATGGAACATTGATTATGGGAGAACAAGTAGGACAATTCAAGTGGAACCCTTGTGTAAAAAGATGCATTATATTATGAAATGAGATTGACAAAGGAGGGTGGCATCACAATGCAGTACATCTTAAACGCACCCTCCGTTGATACAAATTACAACCCCTCTAGACCTTAGTTAATGACTTCAAGAGTCACTATGGCTGGGGAAACAAATTACAGTCTGTAATAACCCTAGTGATGAGACTCTCTGAACATAAATAAGACAATAAACAGTCCATTTCTGGGCCCACAGTCAAAACATTTCCTCATTGGGAGGACCTGTTAGAACTTGTCATCTGTTAACGTAGATTTCTAGAACCCAGGGTCATCACTATGCCATGGTGAATCATCAGAGAAGGATTTTAGTAAAGGATAATGTATAATGCCAGTGCTAAAATACAAAGAATAAGAGTCACAGGCAGATCCTAACATCCTGAAGTGACAATCTTGTTAAAAATGCCAGAGTCCTCATTGAGTTAAACAATTTGGGCAGACGTAGTTCACACCCCCAGGGGACTCCAAGATATCAAAATAATGATACTGATAATGACTAACAAACATAGCAAACACATTATGCATTATATCATTTGATTCTCACAACAATCCTATGCAATTGTCACCATTTTACAGATGAGGAAAATGAGGTATTCAGAGGTTAAGGAACTGGCAAAAGGACAGCGGGATGGCGCAGTGGATAGAGCACCAGTGCAGGAGTCAGGAGGACCTGAGTTCAAATCTCACCTCAGACACTTGCCACTCACTAGCTGTGTGACCTTGGGCAAGTCACTTAACCCCAATTGCCTCATCCTGGGTCATCTCCAGTCATCCTGGTGAATATCTGGTCACTGGATTCAGATGGCTCTGGAGGAGAAGTGAAGCTGGTGACCTGCACAGCCCTTCCTCACTCAAAATAAAGTCAAGTGCAAGTCATGTTGTTATTTCTCTGATGGCATGGTCTTCTTCGGCAACAAAGGGCAAACACACACACACACACGCACATACACACACACACACACACACACACACACACACACACACACACCCCAAAGGCAAGAGTCAAACCCAGGTTTTTCTAACTTCAGGTCTGTAATGATAATGACATTTATGTTAAGGAAAGATCTTCCAGTCTCATATTAGGGGAAGCTTGTTTTACAGGAAGGCCCACACCTTTTGTTTATTGCCAAGGAGGAACTAGATCAGGAGAGTCCTTCTTTCCTGCCTTCCTTCTCCAAAGAATGTACATATAGTCTAAGGTAAGGCTTTGCTTTGAAAGAATGTTCCTGTGTTATGAGACTCTGGGTAGCTGTATGTGCCCCACCCCTCCAGCCCTTTGAAAACCTGGATGTTGGTACTTCTCTCTCTGGCAACTATGTATGTATGTAATGGTCAGACAGTTGGATCTGTCTGTTGATCTGTGATGTATTGCTAATGGTTAGACATTTAGAAGCCCTATCTGTCGGTCTTTATTTCTCTGCCTGAATTTTTTCTGTTGGTGAATCTAATTAAAGTAGATTGTTGGCCCCCTTTAAGTTGCTTTCCTTAGAAAAGCAGATTGAAGAACTTGTGCAGCAGACCCTCCTGTGTATGCCTTGGTGCTTGCTGCTACAAGGTATAGCGCTCTATTCATTATGCCACCTGGCATAGGGAGGGGCAACTATGGTTGGGTCTTTTTCTCCAAAAAATATAAAGAAATGATCACATGTAAATAATTAGATACAGTTAATTCTCAACATTCACACCTTTAGCTTTCCCTACTTCAAGCATTCCTATATTTTCCTAAATAACCTTATTTTCACTTCTACATTAGCAACCCTACCATCTCTGGCTATATGAGAGAGCGACAGAGACAGAGAGAGAAAGAGACAGAGACAGAAACAATACATGCAAGTTTCTAGAATGGCTGGTATCCTCCTTGGTATTTCACTAATCTCGTTCAGTCTACCTTTGTAAAGAGTTTCCATGTATTTGTTGTATGTTTTTATTGTTTGCCTTGACAACTCAAGTTTTGTGTTGTATTTATGCCCTCAAAGCACAGTGCAAGTTCTCTGAGCTCTAAACCCAAGAGTACAATGTCAGTAATGTGTCTAAGTGAGAAAATAAAGGTATTAGATAAACTTTGTGCCAGAATGTCTCCAGCTGCTATTGGCCTAGAGACATCAAGGCCAGTCCCATCATTGATGGCAGCCTCAAGGTTAAGCATCAACAGGCCTCTGCTATTATCCCATACTCCAAGACCCTTAAGAATCTCAAATGGTACATGAAGCAGATGTTATTGACTGATTATTTCAAGATGGTGCATCCTTCATGATCTCTGATATCATCCACCAGCCATAAGGAACAGAGTATTGGAGGTGATATTGAAAGGTCTCAGCATCTTCTGATAGCAGTAATTAAAGTCCCATCAATCTCTCTCTTGATTTTCAAAGAAGTAACAAGGTAAAGAGGTTTACAGTAGTGCAGCATATAGTACAACGCCCTCACTTTACCATCGAACACAGTTAAAGGTAAAGTTAAAGGTAAAATTTTGGTTAAGAATGTGCTAGTTTTAAGAATTTTATTTCCTGTATAATATTTATGGTACTATAATTTTCATGTGTTATGAAAAGTGAATATGGTCTGAAATTTTTTTGCTCTTTTGTTTTTTATTGACATGTTAGCACAAAAGGTCACAAAATTCTAGGGAATTACTAGTGAGAAAAGTGTTTTGCATATTGCTGAATATGTTTTGTGTACTGTATTTTATGGATTATTTTATGGTTATTGAAAATAATTGCAGAAAAGTATCTTCAGCAATCTCTAGTCAAACATTAACATTTTGGGTGGTTACAGGAACCGAATTCTCTATTTCCCATTGGCTCATTGTATCAAAATTTTTATTTTTTACTTTGGCACTCCCCCTCCTTTGCCCCCCTCCTTTGTGAAAGTTAACCATTAATTGTATATAACTATTAAATGTATATACAATTATGTATTGTGCATACATAATAATAGTATTAATATACTATTAATATGTATATTAAATATATGTATACATATTGTATATATATATATATGTATTTATATAATTGTAATATATGCAAAGCATAATATTGAAGGCAATCCAAAAGCGGAGACATTAGAACCAGGGAGATCCAGAAAAGACTCCCACAGAAAGTGGCCTTGATTTTAATTCTTGAAAAAAGACCAAGAAAATCAAGAGGCAGAGATAAGGGGAGAGAGTATAGGCAAGAGGGGCCATCCAGTGCAAAGCCACAGAGTTGGAAAATGTAGGGTAATGTTTGAGAAAATACAAGTAGGCTAGTGTTGCTGGATCATGAACTGTATGGGAGGAAGTAAATTATAAAAAACGAAAGAGCTTTGAATGCCAAAGAAAGTACTTTATACTTACTCTTAGAGGCAAAAGAGTTCCACTGAGTTCAGTGAGTAGTGAAATAACAAGACCGGGGTTATCTATGCTTTTGAAAAAAAATCACCTTGGCAGCTAAGGGGAAGATAGATTGGAGTTAGGAGAAACTTGAGGTAGGAAACCAGTTAAAAGAATATCATAGTAGACCAAGTGAGAGATGATGATGTTCTGAACTAGGGAGATGGCTATATAAGTGAAAAGGAGAGAACAAATACAAAAGATATTGAAGACAGAGTGGTGTGATTTGGAAATGAATTGGATAATGTATTAAGAGTGAGAAGTTGAGGATAATACTAGATTTGCAAGATTGGGTGGCTTGGGTGGAGATCAAGATAGTAATGAGGAAATATGGAAGTACGAAGGGTTTGAAGGGAAAGATAGTAAGTTCTGTTTTGGACATATTTGGTTTGAAATGTCTATGGGACATCCAGTTTAAGAAGTCCAAGAGGCAGTTTTATATCCTTATATCTTTGTACATAATCTTATCTTACATGACTATATCAAAGAGAGAGAGAGAGAATAGGAATAGATATATAGAACTGGAAATCTTCTGCCGAAAGATGAGAGTTGTACTTTGGGAGCTGATGAGGAAATGGTATTCATCAACAAGAGAAAGGTTCCAAGGGTGGAGCTTTAGGGAATGCCCAAGGTTAGTGGGCATGACATGAATGAAAAACGTGGAAAGAAGTGAACAGATAGAGAGAAGGAATACAAAAACCTACAGAGGATAGTAGATGAACACTGGCTACATTGAATGGAATTGATTGTAGAAGATAAAATAACTATTTTTTAAATTCCAGCTCAGTGAATTACATTATTTTGTTTGTCCCCATGGAAAACTTTTGTGGAAGGGGTAAGGACAGTGTTTAAAAAGGAGATGGAATGAAAGGTTATAGCTGATACTAATGATAATAAGATTCCCAAAGGAAGGAACAATTTAAGCAACCCCCAAAAAGGAACAAGGCATGAGCTAAGGGCTCTACAATACAAATCAGGTCTGTTGAGTATCCACCTGTGCTCAGCCATGGCTATATCACTTGAGACACTGTTAGCACTTGCAAGCTGTGCCTAGCTGAAGTTGGTTCAAGAAACAAGGAGCAAAGGGTTAGCAACACAATTGAACTAAAATGACACAGGGGCCACTCAATATAAGGAATGTGCCATATTGTACATGAGCTACTTCAATACCAGGATTTATTGGGTGCCCAGATTGTCTGAACCCTAGCTTGACTTGCGACTTTGTATCCTTCTTGGTTCTTGGGACTCAGAGACATCTCATTATTGAGCAATTCTTTCTATCCTTCATATCTTGCCCCCCATTAACCTTGAATTTCATGACTAATATTACAGTAACTGACCCTCATACTTTGTACAACCTACTTTCTGCTTTGGTTTCTTGCAAACTGAAACCTGTCACCAGAGAATTTTCTTGTCCTGGCTAGCCTGGCCATACAAACAACACGACACAGTGATTGTAGCCAAACACCTAAACCACACCCTATATGTGCTCACTAATGGGAATAGTAAAGGACAGAGAATCATAGGATCATGAAACATAAATCTGGAAGGGACATTATAGTCAGCAAATTCAAAATATTCATTTTACAAGTGTGGAAATCTCTCAGAGAGATTAAATGACTTGTCCACCAGAAGCAAGTAGCAGAGAGTGACATGAAACATCAGTCTTCTGCCTCCAAGACTAGATTTCTGTCCACTACATCAACTTGACTCTTATAGACATCTCCTTGGTGGGCACATGTGCACTGTTTGAACTTTAATAAGACAGAACAATTAAAATAAAAACAGACCAAGGATATTTTAGATTACTAGGAGGAAAGAGAATTTTTATTCTGGGTCAAGACTTAAGGACCCCTTAAACAGAAAAAAAATCACAATTCAAAAGGAACAGACTATATTTTAAAAAGAGGGAAAAATGTAGTAATGGAAGGGGAATAACTCCTTTAACATAACCACCAGGATCCAAGATGGCAACTTCAAGGATATTAATACCTCTACCTTGGTTCAACCAAATATTCCCCAAAACCATTAAAATATACTACTGAGAGGGGAATAGACAAAAATCAGGTTCCTACTTGCTATTTATTTGTCCTAACTTGGTCAATCAACTAGCATGTATTAAGCAGCTACTACATGAAGATTCTCTGCTAAATGCTGGGGACAGAAAGAAGACAAAAGACAGCTTTTGTTCTAAAGGAGCTCACAGTCAAACATGCAAATGATTATATACAAATAAAATACATTCAAGATAAATTGGAGGTAAACAATAGCATTCACAATTAAATGGTCAGAATTCATGGTTCCATGAAAAGCACTTTGAACTTGAAGCTGACTTTAACTTCTAATTCTGATAACTTGCTATTGCATAAACATGGACAAGTGATAACCTTTCTGCCCTTCAATTTCATCATCTGTAAAAAAATCTTCTAGATTAGGTGATCTGTTACAGGTATACATCTAGGAACCTATGACTTCACTAGAGCGTGGAGCACAAAGTTTCAAAGTGGACCTGAACAAATTGTCTTTTCTAGAAAGGATTACCCCAATTCCACCTGCCACTACACTTACTTTTTTTAATATTGAGAACTTTGTGCTGTCTGAATTACCTGTCAAATGATAATTAGCTAATACACTCAATAGATTTTTAAATAAGAAAGTCCATTTGTAGAATACAGCAAAATTACAGTAAGACTGTCCATTTCTGCTCAGGAAGGTCATTGTGTGCCATCGCTCTCAAGTTTCATGAATGTTTTCCCAACATTTGCTCCAAAAAGTCAACTGGTGACATTACTGTTTCCCCTCCTTTGGATCTTCCTTCTATACTCCAGAAACAGAACTTCCAGAGACTTCTGATTCAAATGCCTTTTTTTACATAACATTTCAAAGAGCTTTAATAATGTTCACTGGAGAGTAGATGCTGCTTGCCTGCTATTTCTCTTGTTTCACTATCTTTGAGAATCAAGAGTTCTCTCATTTTAGAGATTTCTTCTTCTAATTTGTTGTACTCATCCACTGCAAGTTGATCTTTGAAATCTTCCATCTTTGTTTCAGTATCATGAACTTCTGCCCTATTCACAGTTTCTACACTTTCTTTCTTTGCTCTTATATATTTAAATGTTTGTCTCTCTTTGTCCCTATTTCAGGGAATTCTGATCGAATATAAACTCCTGGAAAGAAGAAACTCTTTTTTTCTCTTTGTCTCCACAATGATTAGCATACAGTAGACGCTTAAAAAAAGCTTGTTGATAGACTAATTGGGTTAGAATAAAAATTATTTTGGGCATCATCAGATGTAACTTTCTGATTTAACAGAAGAGGAATTTCATAGGCTCAAGAACTGAAAGAGACCTTAGTGATCCTCTAGGCCTAACCATTCATTTTAAGATTGGGAAAACTTAGGCCCAGGAATATTAAATAACTTTCCTAAATTGACCAGATAGTACTAGATTAAAGATGGCTATTATTGGGACAAAATTTTTCTTTCTTTTTTTTTCTCTATACACTTTATGCTTATATCAAATGGTCAACATGCCTTCCAGGTATGAGCAGGTATTGGGTTAATTTAATTAGATGCACTTTAACAATTAAAAAAAATGATAACTTTAATGTAAAACTCATGCTGGGGAGAAAGTAGAAACTTTTTTTAAAAAGCAAAATAATTTTTAAGACTTTGAGAAATTGCAGATTTTCAGATTTTATTTTTTGTTTGGTATTTCATCAGAGTACAAATCCTGTCCTCAGATATTTGCTAGCTGTGCAACTCCAAGCAAGTCCCCAGCCTCAGTTTTCTCATATGTAAAATGGGGATGAAAAAACAACCACACATAGGGTTAGGTGCAATAATGGCAGCCACCACAAAGTGACAAGCCTAACTCATTTTCGACTGAGGTAACGTGTACAGAACCTTGCAAACCTTTGTTGGTGTTTTGTTGTTTCAAACATATCCAACTCTTTATGACTCCAATTGCAGTTTTCTTCTCAAAGATGGTGGAGTGTTTTGCCATTTCCTTCTCCAGCTCATTTTACAGATGGGAAACTGAGTCAAATAGGGTTAAGTAACTTTCCCAGGATGATGCAATAAGTGTCTGAGGTCAAATTTGAACTCAGATCTTCCTTACTCCATGTGCAACATCCTATTCACTGTGCCACATAGATACTTAAATCTCTATAAAAAATAAATGCTAGGTACTATTATTCTGAGGCAGATAGGTGGTAAAGTGTATAGTGCTGAGCTTAGAATCATGCTCATTTAAATTCTGTCTCAGTTGCTTACTAGCAGTGCGACCTGGGTAAATCACTTAACCTCCTTCAGTTAAACAGCCTCAGTTTCTTCATCTGTAAAATGTGAATAACAATAGTACCTACCTCCTGGGTTTGTTGTGAGCATCAATTGAGATAACGTATTAGTGTTTTGAAAACTTTTAAGTGTTATATTGAGCTAACTATTAGTATAGTTATTCTGTCATTGTTATTATTTTCTATAATAGGACACTCTAGAAAAAAATTACTGTCTCTAGAATCAGGATACGGGGGTTTTGTCACTGTTCTGCTGTTGTCTGTGAGTTTGAAGAAACCAACCTTTGGGGGTCTCCGTTTCCTCATTTGTATAATGAAGCTATTACCATCTCCTTTGTGCTTTCTCCATTTCTCCAATTCTATGATTCTTTTCTAATTTGGGTAGGGCACTTTTAGAAACAATTCTGATTCTTATTGAAAATTAGGAAACTGAAGTCATTTCCAAGGAGTCTAAACAGGAACCTTTCACTCCACAGCTGACCAGATACACAGTGCAATTAGGCAGGGAGAAACAGCTACCTATGGGAAAAAAAGGAGAAATTTCTTATGCTTCCAGTATTACAGGGGTCATACACTGCTTAATGAATATTCTTTATCCAGGTTTTAGTGCTATCATAAGCAGCCTGGAGAGAGAAAAAAAAATATTTCAAGGAGAGCAAAAAAAAGAAAAGAAAAGAAAGCTTAAGTAGTTATTTTATTTCAAATGAAAACCAGAAAAAGAAAGAAAGAAAAAGAGGGGGGAAAATTCATGTTCAATTAGACAGTAGCAATTACAGTCCAAGAGTAGCCTTGCACAAACTTACCATTTGTAGATTTCATGATTCTGCCCACTCTTCGACCTGAAGCGTCTGAATGGGTCAGGGGCCTAATTGCTTTGATAGCATATTTTATACAGAATGAGTGGAGCGTGAATGAACACAGGGTTCTGTATTAGGTCTTCATGTCCTTTCAGGTATGTGTAGTGATGCAATTACACTAAGAAATCAATTTACTTGGAATTTCCAGAGTTTACTTTGAGCAAAGTCCCTTGAATTCCTTCAAGGAACAAAGGGTGCCTGTAGATTTCATTTCACATTCTCTGAAGTAAATCTCCTTTAAAAGAATAAATTAGCAGAATCATGCTGCATTTTTAAAGGCATATATGCATTTTTTTTCATCTTTGTTCCCCCACTGGCATATCCCCTGTTCCTTATTTAATAGATGCTGAGTATAGTGCTGATGATTTAATATAAACTAGAACTAGAGTGCCTAGGAAATATTACTGTTCATAAATATAGAAGTTGTCTTAAGTCCTACTTTGATACTTTATCGGTTTTGAAGTGATTTTGGTTTTTGGAAGACTCTTCTAACAAAGATTAAATTTTCAAATTCTTTTTCAAGTTAGAGCATCTTTGAGTATAGGTCTAGTGATAGGATCTGAGTCTGTGGCTTGAGAACCAGCCTAGCTAAGTACAGAGGAATTCATTAACACCATTAATAGAAAATTGACCGAAAGGCATTGGGATTTGGGGAGGACAGGTTGTTTCCTTAGCAACTCATGAAACTGCCTATCAGAAGTATCACTGATGAGGACTGGAAAGATAGAGGAACCTCAAGGCTGGAGTTCCCTGAATAGGCCATCTGGAAAAGAGTTTGCAAACTCAAGCATTCTTGAGTTCAAGATGAGAAAAATTTATTACACTTTTCAGGGGCAAGAGTTCTTGGGGAACCTGAAACATCAGAGGGGTACAGATAAAGTTTATGTAGGATTTTCTATAGTAAGACACAGGCCAAACATACTACCTATGTGATTCAGGGGGTGGGGGTGATTAGGGAATGGTTAAGGAGTGGTTAGTTCGTAGAGGAAAATGCACTTTCAATATTGATTGCATAGGTATATTACCAAGAGTTCATTAGGAAATAGCCCCCAAGGAGGGAGAGGTTGCTGCAGGGAGGTGTGGTTTTTAGACTTGAATCAACTATTAGGACTAAGTAATACCCAGTCGGCTCTCATCAATGTCTTGTTAGACAAGACAAATGTAAGGGAGTATACATACATCTAAGTCTAGAATACGTACAATTAGCCAGTAAGTAGTAAATGTCATTGTGATCCAGTACACAGCTGCTTCAGCCAGTACACAGCTGGTTCAGACTAATAAATTCTATAGGTACAGCTGGCTAGTGCAGCAGGAAGGGAGATAACAGTTTTTGCTGTTTTGCTGGGCAGGCTTTTCTTGGGCTGGGGAGAAATTGCCTGAGATAGTGTTTTGAGGCTACAGAGAAAAGTGATTTTGAGAGAAATGTGATTTTAGAATTGGAGTCCAAGCATAGACACCCAAGCACCCCACAATCACTATCTGTATTGGTTGGTCAAGGAAGTTTTAATATCAAACAAATCAAAAGAAAGCAGAGCTGAAATGGACATCAGAATTCATTTAATCCAACCTCATTTTATAGAAAATAAAACCAGGTTAAAAGATGCTTCCAAGGTCATGCAGGCAGTAAATATTAGAGGCATTGAATCCAGGTCTTCTGACTCCAAACCAGTAATTTTTTTTTATTCTATTAACTGTCTCCTCATCTGAATTATCTGAGGTAGAAGAGTTAAAAAACTACATTGCAAATGTGTAATTTATCTTTGAAGCAAAGGGCAAACCCTGATGTTGCTGCCTGTGACTGGTAATCAATCAAGGAGCACATAAAAATAGGGCCCAGGCAGGACATAAAAGACCAAATCATTCTCAGAATGAAATGTTCCCCTATTGACTTGCCTGAAATTCCTAGAATGTTAATAGCCAATAATTATAGAGAATTGTGCTAACAAGGTCTTGAAGTTTCAATGAAATCCTGCCCAAAATGAGTTTTCCACATAGGTTATATCATTTGTCCTTGTTTTACTATTTTAAAGGCAAATCTGCCATCAAATCCTTTAAACTGTCATAATGAACATGATGGAAATAACCAATGTTAAAGGAGCTATGGAAAGACATGCATATTAATACAAAAGATAGACTATAGTAAAACCATTCTGGAAATCAATTTGTAAGAAAAGTCACTAAACAGTCCCTATCCCCTTTACCAACAATTCTACTATTGGTCATAATATATTAAGGAGGTTAAAAATAGAAAGGTCTCATATATACTAAAATATTCATAGAATCACTTTTTACAGTAGCAAAACCAGTAAATGATAATTGATTGGGTAATAGATGCATCATAAATGAAGCAACGGAATATTATTAAGCCATGAGAAATAATGAATACCAGAATTCAGAGAAATGTGGGAAGATTTGCATAAACTGAGTCAATATAGAGTAAAAAAAAAACAGTACTCACAACTGAAAATAATATGAATGAAAAAAAGCAATTGAATGAAAAGATTTATCTTTGTCTCCTTTCCCTCCCAAGTTTTCATATTCGATAACCTCAATTCTTTGAACTAACCATTCCAAAAATTTTCCAAGCTCTTGGACATCAGGTTTTTGCTTCTTTTGTGTATTCTTCAGTTTTTCAATGTCCTTCCCAAATTATGGAGAGAAAAAATAGCTCTCTGAAAGGGGTGTGGCCAGGACAGAGGACAGCAGTCAACCTGGCCAAAGAAAACTGAATTATAAGCACAAAGAAACCTGATGACAAGCAACAAAGCTGGGTCATGAGCAAGACAAGATCGAGTGTGACACACCTTACCTTTGGTAGGACATTTTGGTCTGCATCTTATGGAATCTGTGTAAAATTCTAATTATATGATAGTCCAACTATAGAATATTTTCTTAATCTTTCTGATTTTCACTCTAAGAAGAATAGAAATATTACTTAGGGGAAAGAAAGCATATTAGAAGCCAATATGTTTCAGGAGAATGACAAGTCTGGGCACTGGTTCAACCAAATACCTTTAAGCAGAGTACTTACTTGAGGGCACTAATTAGAAAATTGGTACCATTCAACAAGTGAGATTAGAGATGCTGTATGGCAGAGGGGGAAGAACTGTCCATTTGATGCAATGAGTTGGATTTAATTCATGGTTCTACTACTTGCTAGCTGTGTGATAATGTTGGTCAAGTTGTTCAATCTCTCTGGGTCTCAGTATTCTCACCAATAAAATGAGACACTAGGAAGAGATCTAAAGTTCTCTTCCAGTTCTACATTCTTTGATACTCCCTGTTAGAATGTAAGCTCATTCTAATCATGAATTGTTCAGTCTTTCTACCTGTATCTATCACAATGCATGAAACATAGCAAATGCATAATAAATACTTGTCGAATGATTGAATGCTGCTGCCATGGTAGCAACCAACTGTATTTCTATGGTGATATAGCTGTCAGGTTATTAGGTAAAAATGCTGAGCAAATGAGATCATTATGCAGATCACTTTGCAAACTTTAAAGTATTATATAAACATAAGTAATTGTTGTAAATATTGTTAGCACTTCATTTTGAAAGAGGAAATCAAAATGCTGTCAGTTCAGCCTTTGCTCTCCAATCCAGCATGAGCATGGTAGATGCCAAATACAAACTTTATTTTCATATTTACTTACATAGCTTAGTAGGAAGCATTAACTCAGAAGGTACCAAATGCTAAATAGAATAACATAACTATTTTCTGCATGGTTGAGTCCAAGTTACCACTTGGAAGTTATTCACAGTTGGACTCAGCAACTAGGGCTTCTTTAGCTAATGATTCTGACAATGAGTGATATTTTGTTACCTTCTTTTTTGTACCATTTGGGACTGTGCTAATTTTTGTGAAGCACCAATCGTGTCTGTGACCAGGGTGCAGTTCTGTGGGAGTTTGTGGAAGCTAATAATTTGAAAGTACAGAAGGTTACATAGCTATACCAGCAACTTCAGGGACCACCCACTCTCAAGGAATTGAGACTAAGTATGGTGTCATGCTAATCTTTAGAATTATATATTTATATATAGGATATAGGAGGGTATAGGAAAGTATATCGTATTATTTCATTAGCTTTATGACTTCATTGCGATACCCTTAAAGTAAGGCCTTAATAAAGTACAAACTCCTTAAAAGTGATTCTTAGTATGAGTAACAGCTCCTATGCCATTCCCTCCAAACACAGCCTCAAGGGTGTCTTATTAAGATGTAAATGTACTTTGAGAAACTGTAACTTATGGGATAGAGTTGATCTTAGAAGCAGAAGACCTGAGTTCAAATCCCTTCTCTAACAAATACTTTTGGTATGATTTACCTTCCCAGTGCCCCAGGAAACTCATTAAAATTGAAAGCTGGAAAAGTATAGGGAATTCCTCACACCAAGGAAATTACAGACCTAAATCAAAAATAAACTGTAAATATTTTAAAATGATGTAATAGAAGGCATTGATGGGGGATTACTTCGCTATTCACATGTACATTGTGACGACACAAATGTAAAGGTGTCAGGGGGTGGGGGATAAGCAGAGAAATTCTAACTGCTAAGTTAGATAAAGTAGGGACGTATGAGAGCAGAAAGGTCAGAAACATAAAGGCACTTAAAAAGCAAAACTATAAATAGATCCCAACAGAATGAAAGGAGAAAGGCAAAAAGAATACATAACTTAGAGTAGGATGAGACAGATATCTAATACAGATTTTTTTTAATAAATGAGACTATAAATGAATTGCTGAATCACAGGGTTTCAGGGTTGGAAGGAATTTCAGATGCCATCTATTTCAGTTTGCATTTGAGAAAGGATGCCTGCTACAAGACACTTGCCAAGTGGTGGTGATCGAGTCTTGTGGAAAGATTTCTTGTCAAGACAACCCCACTTCCTCCTGAGACCACCCATTCCACTTTGGGATGGTTCTAATGTAAATCTTTTTGTCATTTCTACCCATTGTTCCTAGTTCTGTGCTTTGGTACCAAATAGAACATGTATCAATCAACAAGCACTTAGTAGTTACCCACATGTGCCAGACACTGCTGAGCTCTCTCAGGGAGGCTGTTTCGGGGACTTATAGGGAGTCATCACATCTTAACTGAATTTTCTCTTCTTTAGGCTAGATGTCCCCAGTTCTTTCAATTGATCTTCAAATTGATTCTCCTCTTGTTAATGTGGGCCAGAAAAGAATGAAAGCAAGGAAACAAACAACCCTGGGAAGTAAGTACTATCATTATCCCCATTCTACAGCTGAAGAAACTGACAGAAGTAGAGATTAAGTGACTTGTCCAGGGTCACCTCACTATAAACATCTGGGGCCAGATTTGACCTCAGATCTTCCTATCTCCAGACCAAGCATTCTATCTACTGAGTCAACTAGCTGCCTAAGATGCAAGTACATGAGTCAATGTTCAATTTCAAGTCTTCTGACTCCAAATCTCTCTCTCTTTCCCACAACTATACAATTTCCAGAGAGGATCCAAAATTTCTAATGTAAAGAAGGAGTCAGCAGTGCTAGTTACAATGTTCTAAGAAAAAGAAGACAAAAACCAGAACATTCAGTGTACTCTAATGGACAGACCAAGACCATTGCCACAGGTAGAAGAGAAAACATTAATATCATTTGCATTTTTAGGGTAAGGATAATGTAATTTATCTTTGTATTTCCATAGGTATGTATGTTTGTATGTATATACACATGTGTCTTTATTTTAGGTGAATAATTAATTATTGTTAGACTAATAATGTATTATTATTTCTATTATAAATATATATTTATAGTATTTAATGTATATACATGTGTATGTGTTTTATTTATGTACATATATACATATATGTATACAGATACATTAATATATCTGTGTGCATATATTTTATTTGAATGGTGATGGTAGAAATAAAGCCTAAAATCCATAGAGAGAAGTCTTGGTACCAAATTCACTCTCAAGAAATATGGAAAAATCCCTTTAGTAGGCTCCTTTAAGTTTCTTTATTTAAGGGCCTCTCACTGCATTTCCAGTGTTATTGTTGTTCCAGGTTCACAAAATGCACTCTCATTACAGTTTTGTCTTGCACAATTCTTTGGCATATATTGTACCTTGAGACTTCCAATGACACAGTAAAAATCACCTCACAATATTCTCCTTAGGCCATGGACAATTACATGGGCAAGCATAACAATATGGACTGCTTTTCCACGTAGAAGTCTCTCCTGACTTGGGTCACCCTCCTGTCACTTGAGTCAATTTTGCATTTTAAGGACCACGTTAGGAAAAGCATCCCAAAACCCTGTGCAATCTCTGCTTTTAGAAAGACCTACAGGCAGCCTCAAAAGAGAAGAGAAGCCAAGGCTCTCCCTGGAGCTATTGGTAGCAAAAGCTGCGACCTTCAAGTCTTACAGACCCAACAGACCTACCTTCTTAATTATGACAGCAATGGGGATGTCTTGGCCTCAAGTAACCTTGAATCAGTCAAGTTCATAGCAAAGAGATAAAGGATATATGATCAGATGTTAAACTGCGTCTAAATACCTTAGAAGCACTATGATCTACAAGTACCATGTTTGTGAACTCTGATTGCTACCAGCCAGAATGACCAGTCTAAGCATAGAGAAAATGCTGATCAAGACCATTATATAGATGAGGACACTGAAGCAAATAGAGTTATTTACCCGGGATTACACACCTAGTAAGTGTCTGAGACCAGATATGAACTTAGGACCTGACCCCATACTGTACCCACTACACTCTAGCCACTGTACCACACAGCTGCCCCCAAATAATATAAACAAAAAATAAAATATAAGCAAAATAGATATAAATATATATTTATATTATATTATAAATATCATCTTAATGACTTTGTAATTAAGGTAAAAAACAATTAAAGTTAGGTTGATGATTGAGCAACATTTGGGGAGAATCAGAAACGTATCACTTCTATTGATTTCATCCTTTATTACTTGTCTTTCCTTTCCTTCCACTTTTACATTGCTTGTTAAATCTAAATTAGTCAGTGGCCATTCATATTTCATTCTGTGCATTCGTTTAAGTCTCTTTAGGCTTGGAGAGTTCTCCTAGTTTGAACAGACACTGAAATAAAATAGCAGGAGCAAATTTAATAATAGAAGACAACACAAGGACCTACATGATCACTTGGTGTCTCTCTCCCATTCTCTTCTTTTGGGCCAAGAAAGGGTTGGTTTTCCTGCAACAAATTGATTGAACATAAATTTATCTTTCCTTTACCTAATCTGGGGCAGAGTCGGAATGATTATTTTTTTTCTACATAACTAAAAATGAATGAGGGGGGACAAATCCTCAGGAGATCTAAGAATAATCACTCTTATAAGAGTTTACAATTTGGGGTATCACTTTTCTATTTTAAGAAGTAGTGACAATTTAGACATTGTTAATCCTTCCCAAGCAGAAGATATTGGGCATGAGAAAACATTATATTACTACTATACAATATAAACATTAAAACACTGAAAAATATGTCATCCTAAAAGTGGTATCTACATTATATTCATGATCTATGAATCTATCAGTCAATCAGCCAGAATTTACTACATGCCTACCATATTCTTTCAACTCTGTGTGTCCCTGTGATGCTTTTAATAACTGTACTAAATGGCCGTTCTCATTCACAATGAAAGATACAGAGTGTCAAAAGACAAAAAAGTGTATATTAACAGTCATATTCTTCATTAATACCACCTTAGTTCATACTACATGTTTCAAAAACCTTATATACAATGCATTAAGTTCAAATGAAAAAGACAAAAAGTCTTTACTGATTATCTGTTAGAGTTCAAAACTGTACAAACTACTGGGATACAAAAACAAAATTAAAGCTTGTATTCAATCATTTAACTTTCATAATACTTTTGTAAAATAGACAATGCAGTTATGACCCTTTCAGAGATGAGACATGGAGGGATCAGTTCATTGGTCTAAAGTCACATAACTGTACCTGAGATAACTAGCAACATAATCATGATTCTGTCAATTAATTTCATAACTACAGTTTCAAATGGCAGAATTACTATATATTTAAACCTTTATATCTGCCTGGTCAAAACCTAAGCCCAAACCTGCCTCAACCTCTAGTGGTCAGTTACACTAGTAAGGGCATGAATATTTGTGCAGCTAAATAAGTTATAATGAGAAAAGCACATATGAGAGGCTGAGCGAAAGGATGAGAGATTAAAAGTGGGGGCAGGGATCTCTTCTCACTAAAGGATTCAAGGAGGTCTTCATGGAGAAGATGACCTTGGATCTAGGTCTTCACAGAAAAGAAGGGAGTTACAAGCAGGAATTTAGAGAAGCTACTTTCTGAATCACTGCTTTTGCAGCTATAAATCTATGATGCTATGATAGACTATGATGTTAACTATACTACTATGTAAGCTACCAAGAACATTGGTAATCTCACTATTGCATTTGTATCCTTAGAATTAGTACAGTGTCTGGCCCAGAACTGATGATAACCACTCCTTATTGCTTTATTGCGTGATGTGATACTCAAGGTCAGGGGCAACATAAACAAATGTCCAAAGAAGAGGACAGAGCAATATTAGGAAATGACTCATGCAGTCTGTGTAGCATGTGAGATATAAAAAGTGAGAATTATGTTCAATAAAGCTAGACAAATAGGTTGGAGACTGATTATGAGAGACCTTGAATGACAAGTTAATATAGTTCTACTTAACCTTCTAGAGAAAAGGTTTCTCTTGATGATATTTAAAAAGTGAATTGATACAATTGGGACCATACAGTAAGATTACTTCGGTACTGATGTGAAGAAAGGATTGGAGAAGTAGAAGTATAGAGAAAAAGTGATCAATAAGGAAGTTATGATAATTTTTCAGGGCAGAGAAAATCTTAGATTAGTATTGATGGCAACAGAAATGAAAAAGAGGGCATAGATTTCAAAGATAATTTTGGTTCTAGAAATGATAGGACCCAATCTGCTAAATGTGTGGGTTGGAGAAAATGGAAGAATCAACCATAACCCTAATAGTTCAAGCTTTGAGAACTGGGAATATGGGATGTAATTAATAAAGATATTAGAGGAAATGGAAGGTGTTCAGGGGAAAAGAATTAATTCAGCTCTATACTATTAAGTTGGAGGCACGTGGTGATGCAACCAACAAAAATCTCAAGGTACCATAGAACAGTTTAGGTTTGTGGAAGCAACTGGTGATTGGGAGATGGATGCATCTACATGCAATGGTAAATAAACAAGTTATCTTTTATTGAGCATCTCTTGTTTTTCTTTCCATATTTATGTATGCCTACCAATGACAATCAGATTTAGGTACTCAGAGGCTTCTGGCCTCCTGAAACAGTTAAAAATGTAAAGCCCCAGTGATTCAAAGTTGAATCTCACCTCTGTATTATATAGAACACTCAAACAAAGCAAAGTGGTGAGTTAGTATGAATCAAATGATTTCTATGCCACTTTCAAATTTATAACTGTCATTTTTGGCACTCATAAAATATGAGGGTAAGATGAATCATTTGCTTGAAGAAATGAGACTTATGTACATTGTGATAACCAAATGAAGTACCAATTCAACGTGTTTTTATAGATGATAAAAGCTCTAGCAATCTAGTGACATCATTGACATGGTTTGTGCTAATACCAAGTATATAGCACAGTTTTCTAGCAATTAGCCATCTCTTCTACCTTTCCTCTTGTGTTCAACTAAACACAGAACAAAGTTAAGTGTAAACCATGTCATCATTTTTCCAATGGCATGGTCTTCTTCAGCAACAAAGGACAAACACAACTAAACTCATCATTCTGCGAAAGTAGGAGGTGAAAAGGTATAATATTGAAATAGAAAAAGAATAAAGGAAAACAATCTCTTAGGACTAAAGTCCACTAAATCCTTCACCCATTTTTACAGAAATGGTTGGTAGGCATGTCTTCCTCTTTCTGTAATTGAGCAGCAAAATTAATACTTTTTCTAACCAAACTGTAGAACATCATATTCACTTATTAAATTTCATCTTGCCAGATTTATCTCATTGTTTATAGTCTTTCACGGAAGTCCTGGATGTTGATTCTGTCATCTAAAAGCTAGTGTATTCCATACAGCTCTGTGTCATCATCATCACGAACATTAATATAGCACTTAATATGTGCCAAGTATTGTATTAAGCTCTTTTAAAATATCTTTTGATCCATCCTTATCACTACCTAAGAGGTAGGTAGTATAAAGATGTTCATTTTATACTTGTATAGACGGAGGCAAACAGAGGTTAGATGACTTGCCTAGGATCACACAGCTAATAAATTTCTTAGGCTAGATTTTAACTCAGTTCTTCCAGACTCCTGGGCAAACTCTATAGCCACTGTGCCATCTAGCTGCCCCATTCAAATACTTTTAAAAGCAAGCTTTCATTCAGAATGTGAACAGCAGAAGGCCAGGGGTTACTTCTATGTTTGGTGTTCAAAATTCTTCATAACCTTCCCACACCACTCCTACCAACCTTGCCAGTCTTCTTATATGCTTTGTAAATCATCACTTACTCTTAATTCAGTGACACTGTGTTTCAGCAAGCACCCCAGCATATACAGGAGGGCTCATGGTACAGGTTCTTAGATCCGTTTTTCTAAAATGAAAGCAACTTTTTAGGGGTGAGCAATCATTTTAATTACATTCACCAACAGAAAATACAAGCAAAGAAATAAAGACTAACACACAGGGCTTCTGTCTAACCATAAATAATACACACATGATAGATCAACAGACAGATCCAACTGTCTGACCATTACACACATACATAGTTAAAAGAGAGAGAAGCACCAACATCTGGGTTTTCAAAGTGGGGGGGCCACAGCTACCCAGAGTCTCATCTGGCACAGGAATCTTCTTTCAAAGAATAAGCCCCCACAAGCAAAACCTCACCACAGAGTATGTATGTATATGGGTATGTATGTATATATGTATGTACCCATCCATCCATCCATCTATCTATCTATCTATCTATCTATCTATCTATCTATCTATCTATCTATCTATCTAACAGATATCTTAGACAAACAGATAGACAGACATACAGACAGACAGATAGATAGATAGTATGGCAATCAAATTAGGATCTTTAGCTGTTTTTCTTTTACTGAAAGTACTGAAAGTGACTTTGATTGAATAATGTGATTAAAGAAGATCTTTCCCACCCATTGATGGGCCTGCCCATTGTGGGACACTTGATCAGGGGAATTGTTTTGTGGAAGGGTCCCAAGTACCTTTTGTTTTTTCAGTTGAGGCACTGGGTCAAAGGGTTATGCCCTCTCACTCTAAAAAGCATATACATACTCTGAGGGTGAGGTTTTATTTTAAGGCTTAGGTTTTGTAATAAGATTTGAGTGACAGATGAGGACTCTGGGAAGCCACTAAGGAGACCCTCGGCTTTGAGAATCCAGATGTTGTGCTTCCCTCTCTGGTAACTGTGGTCAGACAGCTGTATCTGTCTGTTGAATAATGGTCACGCAGAGGAAGTCATGTCTATTGATTACTTTGGGGCTTACTAACTGGAAGAGTTTGGCCAGATGAGAACTCAGGAAGCTGCTAAGGAGCCATCCAGATTTGAGAACCCAGATGTCTTTCTTCCCTCCCTGATAATGATGGTAACTGTTGAAATCAGGCAGAGGAAGTCATGTCTGTTGACTTTTAATTTCTCTATATTTTCATTGAAGTTCAGGGTGTTGACTCCCCTGAACTAGGTGAATGATATATGTGCTTAATCCAAGTGAACCCTCAAAAGTTGCCTTTCCTTTTATGAATGCAGATCTAAGAACCTGTGGCAGCAGGCCCCCCTTCCCCCATCCCTGCCTCCTCAGTTTATTTCCTATATCACAGGAAAATTTTTCATTTGTTAAATTCTACTTACATTTTATTATGAGGCATCTAGGTGGTATAGATAGAGTGCTTACTGATACTGTAAGTAGCAAAAAGTTTGGGCATTCCTACAAAACAAGCCTCCCTAATCAAGCTCTCCTTAAGGGGCTCCAGGTGAGGCCTAATAATGGGCAGGAAAGATGTTTAACTTTAATTAATATTACACACTGACCTCTTTGATGTTCTTTGAACAAAATATCATATCTCCTGGCTCAGCATTTTTGTTGACTCTCCACCATGCTAGAAATCATCTCCCTCCTCATCTCCATCTTCAGGCTTCATTCAATTTTCAGCTAAAATCCTACCTTCTACAGGAAACCCCTTATCACATGAGAATAAAACAGGGAGAAATATCAGAATCTATACACTATATGGAACCCACAGAATGTGAGAAACTAATCTACTAAAGTTTCTTGCTTTGGCCTTCTCAGAAGTTGGGTTAACTCAGACAATGTTGAGGTCAAAGATAAAGGCCCCTGCACCAGAGCCTTAATTGCAGTCTTAGAATATTTCGATGAATCAAATGAAGACTTGAATTAAGAGTACCCCAAAGACAGTAAACTATATTGACTAACTATGCTTAAATCCCCAAAGAACTGAATCATATGGGATGCTTTGCACTTCTTACAGACTCTTTATTCCACAATGAAAGAGTTGTGGGTAAAAGTAGATGCTATATAGGGCTTCCCAGTGCCTGACACACATAGTAGGTTACTAATATTGATTGATAGATTAATTAGGTAATCACATTCCCTTTAAGAGTAACCAGGAAAGCAGTGCTTTGGGGGATAAAGGGAGTCTGGTAGATTTAGTGGCCTCCAGAAAAATAAAATAAAGAGATAACTTGCTATAAAATCTTCCCTTGGAGCCCTCTCCAGCTGCTGTATTTACCTGCTCATCTATACCATGGAAATGAAATAACTAATATGGAAAATCATTTTTCTAGCATTGAACAAAGCCCCATTTCATTTTTAGAGTCATTTTTTCCATGTGACTCAGTGTCTAGAAAAAAATTGGGATCTGAAGATTTGACTCTAAATCTTCATAAATCTAAAGTATCCTTGATAAGGACTGGAGAGATTAGATAGAGGAATGGTAGAGGAACCCCAAGACTGGAGTTCCCTGCATGGGCTGTCTGAAAAAGAATTCATGGACTCAACCATTCTTGAGGTCAAGATGGTAATGATTTATTACGTTTTTCAGCAGGCAAGAGTCCTTAGAGAACTTGTAATCTTAGAGAGTTACAGTTAAAGTTTATATAGGATATTCTATAGTAAAACATGTGCCAAATATGTTACCTAGGTGATTCAGAGTGGGATTAGGAACTGGTTAAGGAGTGATTAGTTCTTAAAGGAACATGCATTTTTAGTAACTACTGCACTGGTATTTTACCCAAAATTCATTGGGAAAAAGCCCAAGGGGGTGCTACATGGAGGTGTAGTGTGAGGTCTGAAATGTCACTAACTAAACTAAAGGTCGGATCTGACTAAGTAATACCCAGTCTGCTCTCATCAATGTCTTGTTAGACAAGATAGATATAAGGGAATATATATACATCTAAGTCTAGTATACATGTAATTGGTCAATCAGTAGTAAATGCCATTATGACCCAGTACACAGCCAGTTCAGCCATTACACAGATGATTCAAACTAAAAATTCCACAGGTGTAGCTGGCTATTGTAGCAGGAAGGGAAATAATGTTTTTGTTTTTGCTGGAGCAGGCTATTCTTGGACTGAGGAGAAATTGCCTGGGATAGTGTTTTGAGACTAGGGAGAAATGTGATTTTAAAACTAGGGTCCAAGCACAGGCACCCAAGCACCTCATCATCCCTGTATCTTGAGTTTTGTGACCTGAATCTAGATTTAAATTTATGAAGGAGGGTTAAAGAAACCTTCCTTCCACCCTTTCTACTTACTTAGCTTGCTTCAGTTGCTGAATGTAGATCTTTCCCTACTATTCAAATACAACCATGTATTATCACATTCTAGAGCCTCCAAATTTTGCTGATTTGGTACTAAGCCAAATATTAATTGGGGACCTTAAAAGTATAGGAGATAGTGACTGCATACACAGTAGGGAATACTTTAAATTTTTTTCCCCAGAATTTTTACAAACATCTGTAGATAAGAGGAAAATCAATTCTAAATTATAGTCATCCCTTTTCTTGTGCCCACAAATCCCGTTTTTCAATAAATCTAACTATTCAGACAAGAGCAGGTTTTCTGAACCTTTTTCCCCCTCTTACCTATTATGTCTCTAACCATTTTCCTCTCAAAGGAATCACTAAGGGGAAAAAATATGAAGGAAAAGAAAAGCTATAATTCCCACCCAGATAGCAAATTGCTATAGAATTCAAAAGTCTAACTGTTGCTTCTCTTCATTACGAAGAAAAGATTCATTAGCAAGTAGAAATACCTACCTGTATCATTGTGTGACTTTCTATAAATTGAAGTTAGTATTGTGTTATATAATAATGATGGTTAACATGATATAAGATTGAATAATTATATAAGAGAAAGAGTGAACTTTGAAGTAGTTACAAGAATTCAAGAAAAATCTTTCCATCTTTACTTCTTCCAGTGTTGCTAATTTTCTCCTTGGGGAATAATTGAAGCTTGAAGGTAATTTGCATGGCTTGGGTGTTAGTTATTGGAGGCATGATAGAAATAGAAAAGAATTTGCTTTCCTTTGCCCAGTTAGGAGGGTAGTCTGTCATTTTGGAAAATGGGGGAATGTCAAGTGAGGTTGAAAAAGGACTTTAAAAATTACCTGAAGGGCCCTTCTAAGGTATTTAGATGGTCATGGATATGGACCCAACAAAAGAGCTAAAAATGAATTCATTAGCCCTATCAATATTGGCCAGGGCAGCCTTACATATCAACAATTCAATTCAATTCACCTATCATTTTTTAATCAATTCCTATGACCTGTGTTAGGCATTGTGGGTACAAAACAGCCCCTTCTATCAAGGTCCTTGACTTAAGGAGATTGTATTTTATAAAGGACGTAAAAGTATGTAAAAATTAGTTTTAAGATCATGTAAGTTAGTATCATAGTTTGAACTAAAAGCAAAGTTAAGTGGAGAGGAGTACTGTCCATTAAGGTCAGAAAGGTAAATGGGAACCAAATTATGAAGGAATTTAAATGACAGGCTAAAGATGTTGCATTTTTTCTAGAGTCAATGAAAGACAATGTGATATCATGAATAGAGAGCTGGATAGAAAATAGGAAAGACCTAGATGCAAGTATTGTCTTTGATGCATATTGTCTGTGTGACCCTTATACTCTTCTGAATACTTAAGACTTTAAGTTGCAAAAGACTTGCCAAATTTCATTAAAAGAGGGACCTTCTTCATCTGAGAACTGCCTATTCCAATAAAAGGTGTGTTCCTTATCACTATCCTAGAGGCAGAAGGGAGCCATTGAAAACATTTGAGTAGGGGAAATGAAATGATCAGGTTTTTACTTTAGCAATAATTTCAGGCATTTAATCTATGCCTGTTTCATACCAAATATATAAATATATAGCAAGGTGGGAGTCTGGGGGCGATGAGGGTACGAGGAAGGTTGGAACACGAATGATTACTTCACTTGGTCTTGCTGAGGACAATTCTCACTTTTATTATTTTATTTATCCTTCTAGTTAACATTCACTGAGATCCTATTACATGCCAGGCATGGCTGTATCATAAAGCACGTTGTACTTTTCTATCGGGACAATATTGTAATTGGGGGTAGTATCCCCAGCCAAGGACCCTTTGTCATATAAATCACCGAAATTAATAAAAATTGCATAAAAGCGAAGATATAGCAACTGTAATCCTCTATAATAATTTAATATAATAAAATTATGGTCCAAATCCTATAAAATGTAGATAAATGTACTGTATCTGTGGATTATACAGGAGTCCCAAATGTGCTATAAATGTACATGTAGCACATAAATATATAACTTTACTATGTAATAAATTTGGCCTAAAATAACTTAATGCTATAATAAACATTAAACATGTAATTAACAATAATCTTGTGAATAATTTGGGTGGTTTAAGTATATCTTTAAGAAAGCTTTGCATATGAACTTTACAGATGCCACCTTTATCTCCCAGTTAAAACCCCAATAGCAAGGAATAGCATTGAGTCATCTCATTGATTTTAACTCAGGGCTTTGAAAAATATAGCTCACCTCTTTCACCACCTGGTGATATCCGAGAAGAGGTCTATTAACACAAGCATTTATTAAGCCCTTATTTTGTGGCAGGCATGATGCTAACCACTGAGTATTAAAAAAAAAAAAGCAAAACATGTTCCCTTCCAGAAAGGAACTTGTATTCTAATGGGGGATATAGTATGTGAATATTGGACCTTAAGATATCTACAAAATAATTGGAAAGTAATCTCAGAGGGAAGCATTGAGGGGTATAGGGTGGAAAGCAGAAACTTCCTGTACTAGTGGAGATTTAAACTGAGTCTTGAAGGCCAAGGGAGGCCAAGAGGCAGAGGGGGAGGAGGGAGCACATTTTAAGCATGGGAAACAACCAGGAAAAATGCTGTGTTGGGGACATGGAGAGTAAAAGTAATAGCAAAAAGGCAGTTGTGTTAGAGTGCAGAATGAGTACAAGGCAGTCAAGTGTAGGAAGACCGTAAAGGTAGGAAGGGGGCAATTGAGAAGCATTTTTAAATTCCAACGAGTAATTTTACATTTGATTTTGGTGATAACAGGAAGGCACTGCAATTTGGAAAGATAGGAGAAAGGTTGCCATGATCAGACCTGCACATTAGAAAAATTATTTTGGCAGCTGAAAGGAAGATGAACGTAAGACAGGGAGAAACTTGGGGAAGGGCAATCAACCAGAGGGTTATCTCAGAAGTCCACAATGTCGTCTGTGTGAGCAGTAAGAAAATGACACAGAGTAGAGATACTGGCAAGGGAGAAATGAGACTTGGCAACAGATCAGATATGTGGAATGAGGGTGAGTAGAGGATGAGGCCGAAGTAGTAGAGCCTTGTTTGGTGGGAGGTTGGAAGTGCTCTTGGCAATAATAGAGGAATTCAGAGGGCTTAAGGAAAGGTATTTTCTGTTTCGGATATACTAAATTTTGACATTACTAGAGGAGAGGCTTCTCTGATAATGAGTTTGAAATATCCACAGGACATCCAGTTCAAGCTGTCCAAAAAACGTTTGGTAATACAAGACTGAAACTCATTAGACAATCTAGGACTAGATTTCCTAGATCTGGGAATCATCTGCATAGAAGTAATCATTGAGCTCCTAAGAGGTGATGAGCCCACTTAGTGAAAAAATGTAGGCAAAGATTTGATTAAAGGAATAAAAATTAAGTTGGAAATCCAAATTAATCAATTACAGACTAATAAAAATGTGAAAGTTTATTTATGGGTCAAAAATTTCTTCCAGTTAGCTGGAGTGATTTTTTTTCACTTTTATCCATATTCAGTTCAACTGCACTTCAGCAGACATTGGATACTGATACCTTATTTTTGTATTGTACTCTATCTATTATTAACAAAGTATTTTGCATTCATGATCTCATTCTGACTTTGTAACAATCTAGGAGATAGTGAAAAATATCTTCCATTCCACAGCTAGAGAAACTAGAACTTACAGTAATTAAGTGATTTATCCTGGGCAGCTAAGTGGATCAGTAGCTAGAATTCCAAAAAGTTTCTGCTTCCTGAGATCAAATCTGACCTGAGATGTTTATTACCTGTGTGCCCCTGGGCATGTCACTTAACCCTGTTTAAACTCATTTTCTTCATCTGTAAAGATGAGATAGAGAAGGAAATGGAAAACCACTCCAGTATCCTAGCCAAGAAAGCCTCAAATGAAATCATGAAGTTAGGTATACACACACACACACACACACACACACACACACACACACACACACACACATCAATAAGACTCAGTAGCAAAGAAACCCTACCTAATTCATCTGTCACAGCTGAGAAATTTATATTCATTCAGTTCAGGTCCAAACCTGTTGTTGTCCTCCTTCAGAAGCTCCCGTAGCTCCCTCTTACCTTTATGATGAAATACAAATTCAGTTTTGTCTGACAGAATCTTTAACTTTTTTCAAAGCTCAGTTTTGATGCCAATTCCCTCAGGAAGCTTATCCTAATCCTAACGATAAGTACACCCTCCTTCTGAAAATTATTTTGTCTATGTTTTCTTTTTAATTTTTAATGTACATATTTCCCTCCAAGAGAAGGTAAGTACTCTGAGGACAAAGACTGGCTCATTTTTGTCCTTGGGGCCTCAACATCTAGACCAATCTCTGGGACACAGTAGGTGCTTAATAACTACTTGTTGAACAATATACACTTAGTTCCACAGCCAGGACTAAAACTGAGGTCTTTTGACTTAACAGTCATGCATAAATTCCACCTATCCTTTTCTACAAACTCTAGGCAAATTAGAATCATAAAATGTGAAGCAGATAGAGTTCATTAAATAAGAATCTATTATCTGACAACTATCTGTCGGGTATTGTATTAGGTGCTCAGAATTCAATGACAAAAAAATCAAAACAAAACAAAAACATCCTAGATAATTCTTGCCCTCAAGGAGCTTATATTCTACCTCAATAATCCTAATAGAAGACACTAATAAATGTACATCCTTTAGCAAACTGCTAAGGAGAGGGGCAGGACAGCTAAGTGTTACAGTGGATAGAGCAATAGAGCACTGGGCTTGGAGTTAGGAAGCCTCATCTTGAATTCAAATCTAGTCTAAGACACTTAGTAGCTGTGTGACCCTGGGCAAGTCACTTAACCTTGTTTATCTCAGTTTCTTCATCTATAAAATCAAGTGGAGAAAGAAATGGAAGACCACTTTAATAGCTCTTCCAAGTGCAACAGGATTGCAAAGAGTCAGATATTACTGAAAAATGACTGAACAAGGAGAGGGGAGTTTTTACTTATCCCTAACTAAAATAAAAGGCAGAGTAGGGAGAGTGGCTTATTCTCTCAAAGAGTCTGCTGAATTCTGTGAGTGCAGTATGAATTCTTTCAGGTTTTTTTTTTTTTTTAATATCAACACCATTCTGTTGTAGAGCATAGTAATTGTAATGTAATTCAATAGCTTGATTCTCCTTGGCATTCCAAGGATTTCATATTTTCTAAGAATATGGGAGGGGGTGAGAAATAAAACCTTTTTTCTGGAACTCAGCCATAATATCAGAAATTCTTACAGAAGCTGCTTCTTTGGTTCCTTGAATAGACTCACTATGGAATATATAGTTATAATCCCTACAGATGATGGCAGCTGAAAAGCTATGTACAAACTTTACTTTCATGATCTTGCCCCCAGCAACAACATAATAGCTACTCTGAAAATTAGGAAAGGACTTGCTTGTATCCAGACCAGTAGTGGTTTTTATTTTCTTTCTTTAATTTTCATTTTGACAACATGATTTTAAAAAAAATTCTTCTGCTTTTCTCCCTAAGTGATCAATTTGGACAAGTCCTTATTAAGAGGGGAAAATTATGCAAAGGAGGAAAAAGCATATGGGAGAAAAGTATACTGATTCAACCTCAGATATCTATGAAGGACTTACAACTGGGTAAGGAAATGGGTTTTGGATGCAGACCAACTGCCTGAAGTTGTCTAAAGAGTAATATCACCCTGTCATTTGTAACTATAAAATCAATGATTGAATTTCTTTAATAAAAACACTTGGAGCCAAGTTGTCATATTCAGGATGAATGATATTGGACAAACAACTTTTTAGAGATTCTCCTGATGAATTAATTGTATTCATTTTAGAGGAAGAGTACAGGTAAAATGTCATTATAATGATCTCCACAAGGCCTCCAAACTATTTTGTGATGGTGAAATGTTGTTATGATCAGACTTGCTAGAAATCATATTCTCAGTCTTGAGCTAGCAATGAAATGAAGCTGGAGCCTGGCCTCAGCAAAGTGAATTAATAAATAAAAAGATGTATTTCAAAATAGCATTGGACAGAAAAGATGATCATATTGAGAGGAAAGAATACCTTCTAAGATAAATATAAGATTAGAAAGGAAGCCAATTATATTGAAATAATTTTTTTTCCTATTCAAGCTCACAGGCTCTCCCAAAAAATAATATATTCACAGATTGACTTTATGGATCCCAAGTTAAGAACCCCTTGCTCGATTTGTTTACAGTGTGATCTTTTATATATGTCATGTATCCATACTGCTATGTGGTATGGAATACTGATTTTTAGTTTTCCCATTGTTTTTTTTTTCAAATACTCTTTACCCCATTAGCTCTGATCTATGAGTTTGTTAAACACTAAACTACCTGTTGTGTACTTAATCTGTTCTGCTAATTGACCTCACTATTTTTTTTTAACCAGTGCCAAGTCATTTGGATGATGACTGCTTTGGCATATGGTTTGATATCTGATAGTGATATGTTCCTTTCCCTCTACTTTTTTATTATTTGCCTTGAGATTCTTGACCTCTTAACCAAATCAATTTTGTTCTTATTTTTATTACTCTATAAAGTAATCCTTTGCTATATCTTTTATATTAATCTATCAGAGGCAGGAATAAAATTGAAGGAAGAAGAAGTGTGGTATAATGAAAAATGTACCACATTCAGAAGTAAGAAAAAAAGATTAAGGAATTAGAAAATTTTAGGGTGATAAAGGATCTTAAATGCCATCTTTTGAAACCAGTTCCTGGGCAAGAATCAACTCTGTAAGTTGCCCAATAAGTTATCAACCAGATTTTATTAGAAAACTTAACCTGAAAGCTATCCATTATATCCTAAACCTCTTCCATCTTTGGAAGATCTAATTTTTTAGGTAAATTTTTTCATTAAAACAATCTTTGAATCTCTACAAATTTCATTCATTACAAATATTTCTGCCAACTGGGAACAAGGTACTTCATCTTTTATGTGAAAGCCTTTGAAGATAGCTATGGTGCCCTAACTTAAGTTTTCTATCCTTCAGATAAAACATTTCCATTTTCTTCAATTGATCTTTTCATGGCATGACTGTGAGGTCTTTCATTCTTTCTCCTAATTGACCTTCTTGGAATGCTTATATCTGTCATCCTAAAATACGGCACCCAGAAGTGAACACAATACTTCAGATGTATTCTGCCTATATATTTAGCCTTTCTTTTAAACAACACTTTTTAATGTTTCTAGGAATTAAAGTTCACTAGCCTATAGTTTATAAACAATTGTGTTCCACATGGATATTTTAAATCAGCACAATATTTCCTCTTTTCCACAGCTGAAGCACCTCCTCAGTTTTTCATGATTATTTAGAGATCCCTTACAGTGGCTCAGTAGTCATATCTGCTGAGTATCCTGGAATGTGATTGGTCTTGTCTGGGTAATTTGATTTCATCAAAAGCAATTAAGTGCTATTATCTTTTCACTTAAACTTGTTTTTAACTAGTTTGGTACAGCTATGTGGCACAGTGGATAGAGTGTCAGGTCCTGAGTCAGGAAGACTTATCTTCCTGAGTTCAAATCTGGTGTCAGAAAATTACTAGCTGGGTGATTCAAGCCAAGTCATTGTTCATTGAGATGCTAAGGATAATGAGAGAATTCATGCAGTCAACTGTATTTCGTCTTTTATTCACACTGGAAATTCTCATCTGCTTTCTATTTGTTTGTTTGCTTCAATAAAGTCTGTGCAAACTTTCTCGAGTTTCCTACCAAAAGACTTCACTGGGAAATTTTATTGTACATAGATTTTTTTTTTTAATACATGAGTCAAAAAAAGCCAAATATGTGCAAAAAAATAGTTAGGAATCATAAAGCTCTGGATTAAGGCAGTGACCAATAATAACTCCAAAAGAATGATGATGAAGCATACTACCCACCTCTGAATAGAGAGCTAATGAACTGAAAGTTCAGTATGAGACCTACATGTTTCTGGCATAACCACTGTGTTGAAATATTTTTCTTGATTATACTTATTTCTTACAAGGAAGGGCTTTTATAGGAATGAGAAGGGAAGGAGGAAGGGAAGTAGGTAGTAGGAGAGAGGAAAAAATATTTAAAGCATCAAAAAAGGTACAAATTATATAGAAAAACAAAAATACTATTGGAGATGCTATTCACACTGTTGTGTGAAAATTAAACACAGAAAAACTAACAGAAATCTAAAAATTTTAGGCACAATCTTTTTGTTCTTTGTACTCTGAAATGTTTGTTTTTGTTAATTAAGTTGATATTAAAGAAAATTTTAAAAAATATAAGTTTTGAAAATTTTTTGAGTCATTTAAAATACTCAGTATTTGTTTCTGTCTTTATAAAAAAAATTAATCAGGAATTTCTTGGTTATCTGTTTAAATACAAAAGAAAAATTTTTACGGGACAGAATCAAGATGGTAGAGTACAGGCAGCAACCCAGTTGAACTCTGTGAACATTCTTCTCCAAAAAGCTTTAATATAGTACCTCAAACTTAACTCTGAAGCAGCAGAGCCAAAAAAAAAATGGTAAGGGTGAAACAGTTTTCCAGATTAAGAAACTTAGGAATTTGGCAAAAAAAATCTAAGAAACTGGGAAGAGAACTTGGAACAGTTCTTCTGTCTACAACATCTAACCTAAAGTTAAAAGTCAAGAAATAGACTCGGGAAAATGAGTAAACATCAAAAAAAGAACATAACCATAAAAAGTTACTTATGAGGGAAGAGAAGATCAAGAACAAACTTACTGAAAATAATAATGTGTGGGATAGTGGATAGCTATAGGCACAGCCTCTAAGACTGAAAATTGGGCACAAGCCCAACAAGGATGCCTAGAAGAATTAAAGAAAGAGTTACAAGAGGTAGAGGAAAAAAATTGGGAAAAGAAATGAGAGTGACTCAAGGAAATTAAAGAGAATTAATAACTTAGTGAAAGAGAAACAAAAATCCTCAGAAGCAAAGAACCCCTTAAAAAGCAGAATAGGACAAATAAAAAAGAAGATTCAAAATGTTCTTGAAGAAAATAACTCCTTAAAAATTTGAATTGGACATGTGGAAGCTAATGATTTCCTGAGACAGAAAAAAAAAAGACA
Source organism: Bettongia penicillata ogilbyi (assembly GCA_023548195.1). NCBI lineage: Eukaryota > Metazoa > Chordata > Mammalia > Diprotodontia > Potoroidae > Bettongia > Bettongia penicillata. The sequence continues at coordinate 15,100,266 of JAJHZJ010000413.1, read as the reverse complement.
AAGTTAACAGAATGAAAAAATAGAAGTATATGTGAGATATCATTAAAAACACTGACTTGGAAAACAGTTTGAACAGAGACTATTTAAAAATTACTGCACTGCCTAGAAGCCACGATCAAAAAAAAGAAGAGCTTAGACATCATTTTGCAGGAAGGAAAACTACCTCAATATATTAAAATAACAAAGGAAAATAACAAACAAAGGAAATAACATCATTTTTAGACTTTAGACATCATTTTGCAGGAAGGAAAACTACCTCAATATCTTAAAATAACAAAGGAAAATAACAAACAAAGGAAAATTTAAGGAATTCACTGATTACCACTTGAAAGAGATCCCAAAATGAAAACTCCCTGTGATATTATAATCAAATTCCAGAGCTCAGTGGTTGAGGAGAAAATATTGTGAGAAACCAGAAAGAAACCATTCAAATATCAGGCAGTCATATTCTGGATCACATAAGATTTAAGATTTAGCAACTTCCACGTTAAAGAAGAAGAGGACTTGAAATATGATGTTTCAGAAGGCAAAAGAGCTAGAGTTACCCCACAAAATAACCTACTCAGCAAATCTGAGTATAATTTTTCAGGGGGAAAAATGGATATTTAATGAAAGGATTCACAAGTATTCCTGATGAAAAGACCAGACCTGAATAGAAAATTTGACATTCAAACACAGGACTCAAGAGAAGCATAAAAAAAGTAAACATGAAAAAGAAGTCATAAGGTACTTAAGGTTAAAAGGCTTACATTGCTATAGGGGAAAATGATACATGTAACTCCTAAGAATTTTATCATTACTAGGGTAGTTTAAAGGAGTTTACAGGGGGAGGGGGCGGTGGAGCCAATATGGCACAGTAAAAGCACGCACTTTCTAGAGCACTGCCCCCAACCCCAGTGTAAAAAATGACTCTAAACAAATTATGAAGCTTTAGAACCCACAGAAAGACTGAGTAAATCAAATCTTCAGCCAAGACAGCCCAGAAGGTGACTGAGAAGTGTCTATCGCACCATGCTGGGGCAGGGAGCAGGGCACAGTCCAGTGTGGGTTATGCTGGCACAGATAGGACCTGAGCAGGCCTTAGGGAGACTGAATCTCGGGCACCTGTGTCAGTTTCCAGACTTCAGGAGCTCCAAATGCTGAAGACAAAATGGAAAGTCAGTGGCAAAAGCCTGTGGGGCCAGTGTTGGGAAAGTGCAGTGACTTGGCCCCAGCCCCAGGTTGGCTGAGGGGGGAGGGAGCAGAGGAACACACAGCAACCACAGCAGCATCAGGGGCAGAGACAGTAACTGTTTCCAGAGCTCTAGGCCCACAGATTGTGGGGGAATTGACAGGCTAACAATACATTACCCACCCCCACTGGAAGCAGTAATCTACCTTGGCAAAGAGATCCAAAGTCAAGTAAATGACTGGGGAAATGAGCAAAAAATGAAAAAAGATTCAGACTGTAGAATCTTACTTTGGTGACAAGGAAGACCAAAACATGTGAACAGAAGACCACAGAGTCAAAGCTCCTCCAAAAACTTCCAAGAAAGATATGAAATGGTCTCAAGCCATGGAAGAGCTCAAAGGGGATTTTGAAAAGGAAGTGAGAGAAGTATAGAAAAAATTGGGAAGAGAAGGGAGTGATGCAATAAAATCACGAAAAATAGTCACCTATTTGCTAAAGGAGACTCCCAAAAAACGCTGAAGAAAATAGTTCTGTAAAAAATAGAATAACCCAAATGACCAAAGAGATCCAAAAAGCCAACGAAGAGAAGAATGCCCTAAAAAGCAGAACTGGCCAGCTGGAAAAAGAGGTTCACAGCTCACTGAAAAGAGTAATTCCTTAAAGATTAGAATGTAGCAGATGGAAGCTAATGACTTTATGAAAAATCAAGAAATTATAAAACAAAAACAAACAAATGAAAAAAATAGCAGACAATGTGAAATATCTCATTGGAAAAACAACTGACCTGGAAAATAGATCCAGGAGAGACAATGTGGGATTACCTGAAAGCCATGATCAAAAAAAGAGCCTAGATATCCTCTTTCAAGAAATTATTAAGGAAAATTGCTCTTGTATTCTAGAACCAGAGGATAAAATAAATATTGAATCTACCCATTACTTCTTGAAAGAGATTCCAAAAGGAAAGCTCCTAGGAATCTTGTAACCAAATTCCAGAGCTCTCAGGTCAAGGAGAAAATAAATATTACAATTAACCAGAAAAAAAACAATTTGAATATTATGAAAATACAATCAGGATAACACAAGATCTAGCAGCTTGTACATTAAGGGATTTCAGGTCTTGGAATATGATATTCCAGAAGTCAAAGGAAGTAGGAGTAAAACCAAGAATCACGTACACAGCAAAACTTAGAATAATACTTCAGGGGGAAAAATGGGCATTCAATGATATAGAGGAGTTTCAGGCCTTCTGATGAAAAGTCCACAGCTGAATAGAAAATTTGATTTTGAAACACAAGAATCAAGAGAAGCATGAAAAGGTAAACAGGAAAGAGAAACAAAAAGGACTTACTAAAGTTGAACTTTTTACATTCCTACCTGGAAAGATAATATTTATAGCTCTTTAGACTTTTCTCAGTACTAAGGTAGTTGGAGGGATTATATACATATCGACAGAGGGCACAGGCTGAGTTGAATAGGAAGTGATGATATGTAAAAACCAAGGGGATAGGGGAAAGAGAGGAATATATTGGGAGGAGAAAGGGAATAATGGAATGGTGAGAATTATCTCTCACATAAAAGAGGCAAGAAAAAGCTTTTTCAATGGAAGGGAAGAGAGGGGCGGTGAGAGGGAAAAAAATGAACCTTACTCTCATAACATTTGGGTTAAGGAGGGAATACTATGCATACTCAATTTGCTATAAAATCTATCTTACACTACAGGAAAGTAGGGAAGAATGGGATATGCAGAGGGGTTGGGTTGGGGGGATGATAGAAAGGAGGGCAAATGGGAGAAGGGCATGATTAGAAGTAATTACTTTTGAAGAGGGATAAGGGCAAAAGAGAGAATAGAATAAATGGGGTCAAAATAGGATGGAGGGAAATATATTTAGTCTTTCACAGTATGACTTTTATGGAAGTCTTTAACATAATATGCAGTAAAACATATATTGAATTGCTAGCCCTCTTGGTGAGGATGGGTGGGGAGGGAGGAAGGGCAAGTAGTTGGAACTCAAAGTTTTAAAAATGAATGTTAAAAATTGTTTTTAATGCAACTGGGAAATAAGATATACAGGCAATGGAGTATAGAAATCTATTTTGCCCTCCAAGAAAATAGAGGGGATAGGGATAAGAGAAGGGAGGGATGTGATAGAAGGGAGGGCAGATTGGGGGAAAGAGTAAAGCAGAATGCATGCTGTCTTGTGGTGGGTGGAGGGGAGAGATGAGAAGACAATTTGGAATTCAAAATCTTGTGGAAATGAAGTTGAAAACTAAAATTAATAAATAAATTAGAAAAAAATTCAAAGTTAACCACCCCCCACAGAAGGAGTTTACATAGAGAGTTCAGATTTGAGCCAATTATATATTGGGATAATTTTTTTTAAATGAAGGGGCAAGAAAGAGGGATACATTGGGAGAAGTGGAAAGGGAGAAGAAAAATGGGGAAAATTATTTCACATCAAAGAGGAATGCATGGGAGAGTTTTTAGAGTAGAAGTGCAATAGGGGAGTGGTGGGCAACACTGAAACCTCATTCCATATAAATTGTTTCAAAAAAGTTAGAAAATATATTACACGTTCCATTAACTATAGAAATGTATCTTAATCAACAAGGAGATAGGAGAGAAAAGTGATAAGAGAAAGCCATGGATTAATAAAATGGAGGGACAATTAAGAAAGGCATTGGTCAAAAGCAAAATAGAATTTTAAGGAAGGAAAGGATAAAAAGAGAAAGAGAGGGATAAACAGAGGAAAATAGGATACAGGGAAATACACAGTAATTATGACTGTGAATATGAATGGGGTGAATTTACCCATAAAAGGGAAGTATATAGCAGAATGGATTAAATACCAGGAATTGAACAATATGTTTTTCACAAGAAACACACTTGAAACAGAAAAACATGAACACAAAGTTAAAAATAAACAATTAGAACAGAATCTATTATGCTTCAATAAAGGTAATAAAAGAAAAAAAAAGACAGGGCCAGCAATTATGTTCTCAGAAATAGCAAAAGCAAAAAGAGATAATCAGGGAAATTTCATTTTGCTGAAAGCTACCATAGACTAGTAAGATCAAAAAATTTTATAACAAGTTTGTCTTATAAAGGCTTAGTTTCTTAAATATATAAGGAATTGAATCAAATATATAAAAAAGTCATTCTCCAACTGATAAAAGGTCAAAGGGGAAGAACAGTTTGCAGAAGAAATCAAAGCTATCAATAGTCATATAAAAAATCTTTAAATCACTATTGATTAGAAAAATATAAATTAAAACATATCTGAGGTATCACTTCATACTTAGCTGATTAGTTCACATGACATAAAAAAGAAATAAATGCTAGAGTAGATATGGAAAATAGAGGTCACTAATATATTGTTAGTAGAGTTCTGAACTAGTTCAACTATTCTGGAAAATAATTTAAAACTATGCTCAAAGGGCAATAAGATTGTGCATTCCCTTGACCCAGTAATACCACACCTGCGTCTCTGTCCTAAAGAGATTCTTAAAAAGGAAAGATGTGCATGTAAATATATATTCATAAAAATATTTCAGCTCTTTTTATAGTGGAAAAGAATTGAAAATTGAGTGGATTCCCATCAATGAGGTAATGGCTGAATAAGCTATGGTTTATGATTTTAATGGCTATCATTGGGTGATAAGAAACTGCAGATGGGATTGCTTCTGAAAAACCTCAGAAGAACTATGTGAACTTATACAGAGTGAAGTGAGCAGAACCAGACGATTAATGTACATAGTAATAACAATATTGTAACAAGGAACAACTGTGAAAAAATTTACCTATTTGTTCTGTCATGTTTGCCAATCTTATAGGTGTGATGTGGTACCTCAGAGTTGTTTTGATTTGCATCTCTCTAATCAGTAGTGATTTAGAGCACTTTTTCATATGATTATAGATATCTTTGATTTCTTCCCCTGAAAATTGCCTGTTCATATCCTTTGACCCATTTATCAACTGGGGAATGACTTGTATGGTTGTACGTTTGAGTCAGTTCTCTATATATTCTAGAAATGAGGCCTTTATCCCCAAGCTTAGCCATAAAAATTTTTCCCCAATTTACTACATCCCTCCGAATTTTGGTTGCATTGGGTTTGGTTGTGCAAAAACTTTTCAGTTTAATGTAATCAAAATTATCCATCTTGCATTTCATAATGCTTTCTATTGTCCACACTCAGAGAAAGAAATATGGAAGTCATTCACAAAATGTAGCAGATCATGTTTGTATGTGTGTGGGTTTTAGTGTATTATGTTTTGATTTGTTATGTGATTTTTTTCCATTTATTTTAGTTCGACTACATAACATGACTATTGTGAAAATGTATTCAATATGAAAGTATATGTAGAACCTATACAGAATTCTATGCTGTCGCGGGGAGGGAGGCGGGTAATGGGGGAAAGGTGGGGAGGTGGGGGGATATAATCTTAATTTTAAGGAAGTGATTGTAGAACACCACAAAAAAATAAAAATAAATATATAAATAACAAGAAAAAAAATTAGCTACTCTAAACAATTCAACGATCCGAGATAATTTGGAAGAACTCATAAGGAAAGACACTATCCACCTCCAGAGAGAGAACTTATGAACGCTGTGTACAAATTGAATTATAACTTTTTTCACTTCATTTTTCTTGCCTTTTTACAACATGGATAATATGGAAATTGTTTGCATAATTTCACATCTACAATTGATATCATAGGAAAAGCTCCCTCCTGGCAGGAGGGAGAAAATTTGGAATTCAACAGTTTAAATGATGAATGTTATGCATAGATAAATATTTTAAAAATAAAAGGACAGAACAAAAAACAAAAATATGTAGTCTTTGCTTTTATAAATCAATATGCTGTTTACATTTATATAGACATCTTAAAATAGAATAAGCATGAAATCAAATCAAGTGTCTAGAATTCATAATGGTCTTGAGGTATTAGTATTGTGTATGATAAAAGATACAAATAAAAATGAACTTATTTTGAAGGATAGAGAGGACACCAAGGCTATGACTGCTAGGAGGCATAGTGCTTAGAGTACAGGACCTGGAACTAGGAAGATTCCTCTTACTGGGTTTAAATCTGGCCTCAGACACTTATGAACTGCATGACCCTGGGAAAATCATTTAACTCTGTTTGCTCAATTTCCTCATCTGCAAAATGAGTTACGGAAGGAAATGTCAAACCACACCTCTATTTTAGACACGAAAAGCCCAGATTGGTTCATAAGAGTAGGAATATAAATGAAATGACTAAACATTGCCAATATACTTAAATGTGGATTGATTGTCTATTTTTATACGCATTTTAATTCAGATTTCACTACAATGTTCAGATTTATATTACTATTACCCTTACTATATAATTGATTGCCCAGGAAGAGAAAGCAATTATACTCATATTTAAATATGTATTTATTTAGAAGTAATGTAGTATACACCTATTGCATTAAAATTAAAAAGCCAAAACCTCTACACGTGTGGTTGCTTAACAGTGTAGATACTGGAAAACCTTGAAAATACTTTCTTTAGTACATCAGAGGAGGTATTTCACATTCATTCTTTAGAGATCTAAAGATCAAAACTGTTAATTTCAAGTCAATTCATTTAAAGTATTGACACCTATGAAATTTCAACAATACAGTTTAGTTTTTAGCAAAACTTTTATAGGATGGATTCAGGGATACGTAGAATTTTGTTAAGTATAGGATTATAGATTTAAAGCTAGAACAGATATTTTGTCCATTTTCTTATTTTGCACATGAGAAAATCAAGGTCTAGGCAGGAAAATAACAACTTATTCATATTATTAAATGAGATAAACTATGTAAAACATTTTATAAACTTTTAAAATGATTTACACACACATATACACTTCCTAGCTATTATTGTTAGAGTGTTCAAGTTGCCACTGTAATTAAAAAGGAGAGATGGGATTTGAATTCAGATCTTCTAACTCTGAAACTAAGCCTCACTACATGGTATCACTTTGTTTCTCATCAGAAATCAGATCTTATCATTCCATTCTTTTCCATAAAAGTGACTCCCTTTTGTTTAACAAATAAAATTCACTTTAGCTTGGTTTTTGAGGATCTCATGACCCAGCTGAAGTCTGATTTTTCCATCCCTATCTCACATGATTCTACTTTACTCTTTCCAGGGGAGAATAAAAGGATTAATTACCACATACTTTCTCCACAAAACCATTCCTTCATGTTCCAATGTATTGAGGAAATAGTCATGGTTTCTCAAAGATAATCTCAGCCAAGCCCAAACTCTGGACATTTTTCCTAGGCTGAGAAATCTTTAAGGACAGTCCCAGAACCAGACCGAGTCTGTTTTCAGAAGACTAGCCTAGTTAATAATAAAAAATTGACCACCAATAGAGTAAGCCATTTGGTTATAATTCCTTTGACCCCAACAACCCATGGAGCTATGAGAAATACAAAAATGAACCTCAGTTCTATACAATTCCATCTTGCTTCTGCTGAGGTGCTGACAGTATTGTGAAAAGGAGAACTTACATAGTTTTTGGACTCTCTATACACTTTAACTACAGTGATAGCATCCTAATAGTGAGATCCTTATCTGATGACCAATGAATAGACATATTACCGAAACTTAATTACCTCTGACTTTAAATAAAGTCAAAGGAGAAAAAGATGTCAAAACTCACTAGAAGGGTAGCTTACATTCCTTATTGGAAAGTCAGATAAAAGAATCCACAGAGTTGGTTTTCTCACACGTTCAAAGACAGAAACAAATACTATTCCATGGGAAAATTAGTCAGTCATCTCATATTCAGTGATCATAAATCATGTACCAAAAGAAAACTATCACAAAAAAAATTGTAGTTTATGTACCAATGTCCCTTGTAGAGGATGATGGGGCTAGAGAATGTATACAAACAAGGTAGTATTGATCAGCAAATTAAAGATAAATTTTAATTTTGTACTCCAATGCAAAAGTAGCAATAGATGAGGATGGCAAAAACATTCCGGAAAATATGGATCAGGAATAAGGAGAGACAAGCAAAAGACTTGCAGATTATGCGGGAACATCATGAATATTTTCTTCAAGAAAGAGATTGAAAAGAATGGGACATGGCAGGCACCAAATAACAACCCATACAAAAATGAAATTGATTATAAAAATGATTTGTTTCTGATATAAGGAGTCAATCCTGAATTAACTCTGTGCATATTTAAATACATCTCAGGCTTGTTAGAGCAAAGATCAAAATTAGAAAAAATATGAGTAAAATAAGAAAAAGAAGCAGTATGTAAGTAAACAGATCCAACCTGATATTTAAATGAATTTTGTGCTTAAAAAAATAGATAGGAATCAAATAAAGGACAATGAAACCAATTATTATGAATTAATACAGATGTTAGTTCAATTCTTCCACTAATTAGCTGTATGATCTTGGCAAGTCATTTCACATTTTGGCCCCAATTTACTCATTAAAAATGCAAAAAAGAAACAAACTGCTTAAAACTAAGTTTCTTAAGTGAAGGGATATTTGCTGACACATTCAAGATTCAGGAACCAGTGGTGTTAAGTGGTGTTTCATCATTTAGAGCCGTACACTAGAAGAATATTGGGATTTTTAACAATGAATGTTTGTGGCAGTAAGATGCCTGCATCACTGAAATCATTAAGTTATTTTCCAAATATATTCCAATGTAAATTGCACTTCATATCCCATTCTGAGACTCCTAAGAAAGTTGCCATAAATGTGGTCTGTCTATAGTAACTCTCCAAGATACATATACTTGCAGACTAATTCAATGGACAGATCTCCCAATTGCATGAGATTCTCTAGGCCACATGTGTTTTTTAATCTATTCCAGTCTTCTAATTAGTAAGGTCCATTTTTTTGGTAAATATGGATTAAATTGAGGAAGTTTTACAGTGATTTAAGCCTCAACACAATCATCACAATGCTATAAATCAGTGATTCTCAAAGCTTCATCTTCAAGATTACTTTATGCTCTTAAAACATCATCAAGGGCCCCCTCAAAGAATTTTTATTTTTGTGAGTTATAGCAATAGATATTTATCATGTTAGAAATTATAATATTTTAGTATTATTATGAAGAAAGTTTTGACCTCTTAGCCTCCCTGAAAAGGTCTCAGGAATCAGTAGGCATCTCCAGATCACACTTTGAGAACTACTGTTATACAAAATAGACTATCAATATAACTTCACCATCAGTAGGAAATCTCATTTTGATTGAATTTGACATCTTCCATGAAACTCTAGTTTGACATATCTCAGTGTATAATACCTCATTGAATACACATACCCATTGCAATGTGGGAATAGAAATATTACTTAGCTCAAAATTTTGACATTGTCAAAGGAAACTCTAGTCTATGACAGAGATCTTGTTTTGTTGTTTATTTGAGCTAGTATTTTTTGTAAGGGCTAACCTCACGTATGGAGGAAAATAACAAAAAAATCAATTCATGAAATAGTATTAAAAAGGAAAGTAGATATTGACCAACACAAGGATAATTTGTTGCCTTCTTCATCATCTTTTTCTTTCCTTCAAATATTTTCTTTAACATTCCTAAGACTGCATGCACACAGGGGTGTGAAGTGGAGTGAATTGATGTCTTAGATGCAATTTCCCCTAAGTTATTAAAGACAAATTTCCTGACTGTATAAAAAAAAAGGCAGCTTATAATAGCTTTGGAGATACAACACACAGTAACAGTACTTGGAGAGAACAGGTTATCAGATTTGTCCACTATTGTCTCTCTCTGATTGTATGCAAGAAATTCATTGATATGCTAGACCTGATAGCAAATAAGGTAGTGACAGGGGTTAATCCAACAATTTCTTCAGATGAGATAATTAGTATTTTAAGGAACGTCAGAAAGAAACTCTATGTTCCTCAAGCTTAAAAAGAACACAAGATAACCATGGCCTCTCAAATTGATTTTCAACTGGATCAAATATTTATCAATTTAAGTCTTGGTGACAAATAGTTTCACAAGGTAGGTCATCCACCTTAGCAGAAAGGCAATTGTTCAATTATGGTCCAGGACAATACTCAATGATCTGGCTGCATTTAATGGGGAGCATCAGTAACACTGCCTAGAATAGATGGTGGTTAATAGGTTCATGCACATTCATGTACATTCTACCTTCTATTACTGTTCTCTTGCTCCCAGCTATATAATTAATTCAGTAATGGAAGACTTGACAGGTGTTTTTAATTTTCTAGACCAGTGAGAGTGAGACATGAGATTACAATCAGGGAATACAAATAGAAGTTGAGTGTTTGTTTTCTAATGCTTGGCTTTCCATTTCCATGTGGTTTATTTTGCCATTTTAAAAACAGAGTATATAAGGAATGGGATTAACAAGGTTTTCATGATATCGGGGCTACCTATCACTACGACAAGAAAGACAAGTTTAATGAAGGCAGAAAAACAGGACAATTTCATACTTCTTCATATATGAGTTACCTGACCAGAATCCTTCCTACACTCCATGGGGCTGCTCAGAAAACCCCAGAATTTATCTTAATCAGAACTGTACATATGCTGACCCAAGCACCCTAGCATAGTGGACCTGGATTGGAAACCTTTCTGAGACACTTGCCATAAATGTGCTCTGGAAATTCACTTAATCTTCCTGTGCCTTGGTTTCCTTATCTTTAAAATAGGGAAACTGAATTTATCTCAGAACTATTGTGCAGATCAAATTGTTACATAAAACATAATTACAAGTGTCTGACACATATTAAGTATTTTTTAAAAACTTTAATTTCTTTATGAAGGTGAACAAAATTATGCCAAATTCAAGTAATGGAAAGAAAATAAACTTGGATTCCAGGAATGACTAAGCACCTTCTTTTCACTTTTCTCCCAAGCTATGTTCTTCAATTAAGGATCTGGGACTAAAAATCATAAAATCATTGCATAATTATATATTTAGTTTTGGAAAGGATTGATAAGGCTGTCTAATCTATCTCCTCATATTACAGATAGAAAAACTAAGGACTAGAGAAGTTGAAAATTTTCTAAAATAATATAAGTAGTAAGAGATTTAAATCCAGAGTAGAGAGAAGCCAAGATGGCAGAGTAGAAAGACACATATGCTAGCTCCGAACTCACAACCCATAAATTTCCTGTAAAAAGAACTCCCCACAAATTCTGGAGCAGGGGAAGCCATGCAGCAATGCAGTGGAGGAGATTTTCATTCCAGAGAGCCCTGAAAAACCAGCACCAAAGGTCCGGACAGCAGAGCCCAGTCCTGCCTTGGCTGCAGCCCCGAGAGAAGCAGGTCAGAGAAGGTTTCAGGTATGGAATCTCTGGCATCCGCAAAGGTCCCTCCACCCACAGGTGCACAGGTCAGTGAGAGAGACTTCTGGGCTGCCTAAGAGTGGAGCGGGGTGTCTCCATAACTCAGGCCCCCTTGGGAGGCAGCAATAGAGGCAGCGGCAGAGGCAGCGGCAGCCAGGAGCTCCCGGAGCAGAAAGGACCTCAGATCCATTACTGAAGATCTCCCCATAAACCTCCTGAGGGAACTGAGCCTGGGAGGTGGCCCTGCCCCCACCTGAGAAACTGAATTTAATCTTACCCTGAATAGCAGCTGCACCTGCTACTGAAAGCCCTGAGGTTGAGGAACAGCATTTGAATCTCAGACCCCAAGCACTGGTGAGGCAGGGGTGGAGAGGAATGTCAGAAGTCAAGTAACTGGCTGGGAAAATGCCCAGAAAATGGAAGCAGAATAAGACCATAGAAGGTTACTTTCTTGGTGAATAGATGTTTCCTCCTTTCCTTTCTGATGAGGAAGAACAATGCTTACCATCAGGGAAACACATAGAAGTCAAGGCCTCTTGACATCCAAAATAGATATCCAATAGGCTCAGGCCATGAAAGAGCTCAAAAAGGATTTTGAAAATCAAGTTAGACAGGTGGAGGAAAAACTGGGAAGAGAAATGAGAGAGATGCAAGAAAAAGCATGAAAAACGGGTCAATACCTTGGTAAAGGAGACCCAAAAAAATGCTAAAGAAAATAACACCTTGAAGAATAGGCTCACTCAATTGGCAAAAGAGGTTCAAAAAGCCAATGAGGAGAAGAATGCTTTGAAAAGCAGAATTAGCCAAATGGAAAAAGAGGGTCAAAAGCTCACTGAAAGAATAGTTCTCTCAAAATTAGAATGGAACAGATGGAGTCTAATGACTTTACGAGAAACCAAGAAATCACCAAACAAAACCAAAAGAATGAAAAAATGGAAGATAATGTGAAATATCTCATGGGAAAAACAACTGACCTGGAAAATAGATCCAGGAGAGACAATTTAAAATTATGGGACTACCTGAACCCAGAGTAGAGATTGAAACCAGAGCAGGGATTTGAACCTAGAGTCCCTGACTCCAGGTTCAACAATAGTTCTGTTACACCCTACTGGCTTACACCACTAATAAATATTTCATTATTCTATCATCGTTGCCTTAGTGTTTTCTTAGCATGGAAGGACAAAGATCCATGCTTTTCCTTTATCTCACTTTTGTTCAAATAAATTAAATTAAAATATTACTATTGAATAAGAGAGGGATGATTAGTCACCATTTATAAATTTGTAGGCTCATGTCTCAAAATGTAGAACAGTACTTTAGTCGGAAGTAGACACATTAAAAAGAGACTGTAAAATTATTACTTGCTGATAAGGAAATTAGAAACTTACAAATCTGTATGCATGTATGCGTTTCTGAGAAGGCAAAGTTGGAGTCAAAATTAGCATAGTAGCTTGATTTAGGGAAAGGAGCAATGGATTGAGAATCATTCAAGAAGGAAGACCCAATACCACTTTTTCCACTAGTTAGCTATGGGACCACGGAAAAAGCATTTCACTTTTTTAAACCTCAGATATTTCGTTCTAACACACAGAACAAAGCAAACCTTTAAAATCTGAGCTTAACAAGTGAAGTTAAATTGAATATTCAAGAGTCAGGAACCTGTGAGGTGAGGATGAGGAGGGCTCAGAAGAGATTCAGATGATTCTCTGATCATTGATCTCATCTTGGCTAGTGTTAGAGCTCCTTGGTTTCTGTTCTGTTTGGTCCCAATGATGTCATCCTCGGAAGACCCAGAAAAGAATGGCAAGGGATGTTTCTACAATCACACTCCTGTAAATGCATACCCATGCTCACACATGATGTTCCCTGAGTCTTCTTTTCAACTAATAAGCATCCCAGTGAGGCACAGATATTTTCAAATAAAAGGTATCCAGATCCATAAAACATTATGATCACTATCACATGCATGGATTCATTACTTCTTTCAAAAATGTTTCTTTCATAATCCCCCTACCTCTAATGCTTCGATGTGTTACAACAGAATTATATGTAAAAGAGGCATTATAGTATGGTGGAATAAACACTGGATTTGTCATCAGAGGACCAGGGTTTACAACCTACCTGCACTATTTGCTAATGTCTATGAGTAAGCCACTTCCTTCTGGGACTTTCAGTTCCTCATCTGTAAAATTAAGGAGAAGAGTTGGATAATCTATAGCATCCCTTCAGTCTCTAAAGCTGTTGATTCTATGAATATTTGATCCTTATAACAATACACTTCCATGAAGCAAATAATGTATGCTGCTTAGGTTTATATATCCTTTACTTCCTCCCCACTGGAAACTTGGAATCTGACCTGGAAAACACCTTGGATTGGTTGGTGAGCTTCTGTCATATTTTGCTGATGATATATTTATTTATTTATTCATTCATTCATTCATTTATTTAAAAGCTGCTCTTGCTTTTATCCATTAATTCTACTTAATGCATTCAATTATATTAATTTCTTTGATTTTTAAAGATTCTGTTTAGGTGTTAAATTTTGTTATTTAATATGTGTTAGTTATTTTCTAATTTGGATCTCCCCACACTCTTCTTATGCTTCCCCAAACCTAGCTACAACTTCAGTTCCTAGCTATTGTCTTCCAGCCATGCCACTAGTTTCATACCCACCCTCTCTCTTTCTAGCTTTCCTTTTGGTTTTCTCTTCCTCTACCATAATGTACAGAATTTAAGCATCTTGAAGATAGGAACTCTCTTGCTTATTTGGATTTGTAATCCCAGATTTAACACAGTGTTTGACACATAGTAAACACCTAATAAATGGGGCCTTTTGGGGTTGTCATAATATTTTCCATAATATTTTCTCATTCTTTTCGATTCTGAGACTGTGTGGCACAGATATTCTTTGTGTGGTCCTTCTCAACTCTGGAAACTAAGAAGTTTGTATTTAAACTTGGAAGGTTACATTTACTAGAGTATAAAGTTCAGTCTAGACTTGGATTAGCACTTTTGTCAATGTCATATAAAGTAAAAAATGGCATCCCTATGAAATTGGATATTGCAAAAAACTATAGACACATTGCATGACTGAGTCAAAATTTTAATAGATATTAACAGGTTATAGTATTGGGGTTATCTGTTAAGGAGAAAAATAATGGGGATAAGTATAAAATCTTATATTTAAGTTCTAAAATTTGCTTCACAAATATAAGATGGGGGGAGGAGATATGGCTACAAGTAATTTAATCTCCCACTTCAAATAAAAATATTCTAGCCATATCAAAAACTTATCTAGTCAATTGTGTTATAGAAGAAAGCTGATTAAATTTAGACTAATTAAGAAAGGGATGGTGTTCAAAAATAAGAGGAAGAAAGGGGTTGGAAAAAGTTTTTCCCTTAAATTCTTACCTTGTTATGCCATGTCTTATGGGAACAGTATTTTAAGAAGAATTTCATTGAACTAGAGAGCATTTAGAGGAGGACAAGAAGGACATTGAGTTCCCAACAGAGGTAGATTGGTTGAAGGAACAGATTAAGTGTAACTTCAGAGTGGAAGACTTAGAGGTGACATATACTGCACATACTGGAAGAACTATTACAAGGGGAAAAAAATGGTATTTCTTCTACAAAACTTGATGCAGGGGAAAACATCTTAACAAGCAGACCTATCCAAAGGGAATTATTCTACATAGAAGGCACTACATTCTCCACCTCCTCCCTAGAGGTCTTAAAGAAAAATCAGGATGATCGTTTGATGGATATGTTGTAGAGGGTCTTCTTGTTGATTTATGGGTTGGACCCGAAAGCCTTTGAAAATTTCAACTCTGAGCTTATATGACTGAGATTTTCTCAAGTGTCATTTCTAATTCCTTATGTTGGAAATGAGGTCAAAATGCGATGGTTCTACTGCCAATGATGAAAATTCATGGTTATTAAAATATTGATAAATTTGTTCTATTTCCCATTTATTTCCTGTTCCTTCCTATGTCCTTCATGAAAGCTTTTGAGGTGATGTGAAATATTTCTCATGCTAAGACTTTTCATACATATTTTTGCCTTCACTGCTTTTTACTCCTATATAGAGGAGGAAATTCACAACTAGAGGCAGAGCAGAGGAAATTATAACACAAAAGGACATTCTATGTAATGTGTAAAATAGATTGTACAAATAAAATCAAGAGGCTAGAACTAAAAGAAAGGGTACATGAAGGACTTTTGCAAAGATGGCTGAGTGAGTCTTGACTTCCCTTGTCAACACCATCACAAAGAGAAAAGAAAAATGTCTCAAATGTTGTATGAAAACTAAGAATGATTAGAGAATGGAATAATTTACCATAATGTCATCCTTATGTGGGAGAAACATTAGCAACAGAACAAAATTTTACAAGGACACCTCTCCTATTTTAATCCAGCACATCATTCAACAATTGTTAACCTGAGTATAATGCTCCTAATCCTATCTGGCTTTATCACAGTCTGTTATTGTCTCTTGGTATCTCCCCTTGACAACAACAGAATTACATTCTCCAATCCTGCTCTGGGTGAAAATTCCATGAATTAATTAATGAGCAAGCACTTATTAAGAACCTAGTATATGCTAGGTATCATTGTGCTAAGCATTCAGGATTCAAAGACAAAAAAAAAAAAAAAATGAATCAGTCCCTGCTCTTAGGAAACATGAATTTATCTACACATTCAAGTATGAACAAAATATATGCAAAATGAAGACATGATAATTTGGGGAGGGAGCATTTGCTGCTGGATGAATCAGGAAAGACCTTGTGTAAAAGTTGGCATTTAGTTTGAACTCTGAAATCAACAAGGTCCTCTAAGAGGCAGGAGTATAGGAAGGAGGGTAGCACAGACAAAATAAAAAAGTATTAAAGAATAAAAAGTTCTACTAAAATGAATAAAAATGATGGTGTGAAAGAGTTTGACTCAGAAATTCCTGATAAAGAAGGAACAACAACAATCTTGGTAATTAAGATAAGAGACCTAGAAATGATAGCAAAGCAACTTCGATTATTTCTAGAATAATTTAGATAACCAACTTTAAAAAATTAAAGATGGAATAAGGAGGGAATTTAGGGGCAAATCTGACCTTTGGAGATAAACTCACAAAGGCATATAACAATCGATATGTATATATAAATAAAAGATGAGAAGTCTATGTCCCTTTAAGAAAAAAAAGGTTAAAATAAAATGATTTGAGACATAACCTCATGGAGATATGGGCTATAATATGACTGTCCGCAGCATGCTCAGGTAGGGACAGTAAAGACTTGTATTTCAAAATAAGTTTTTAGTTCCAATATTATTTTTGACTCAATTCTTCCTGTGTGAACAAGCAATAATTATTTCATGCTGATAGTCAAATAGAAAGAAAATGGATTCTCTTTCGGAAATTATCACTGTACTTAGTTTTGGTAAACATATTTAAACTAATATTTCTACCAGTGACATAAAAATAAAAATGTCTTAGCAGTATTATTTTTTCTCTTTTCTTTGGTTTCCATAGCAAGTACTTCTTCTCTATTCCTGAATAAATTTAAGCTGAGAGAGAATACTAACATTCAGATGAATTTTTTAGAGTGATAAATGGGGACTTAATTTTTTTGTTATGGCTATTAAAGAATAAAATGCAACTTCAATGTGAAATAACTGATTGTCAATTTCCTTTCCTACGTTGCACATACAATTTCAGATCTCTTTATTGATATAAAAACCTTGCATTGTATATAACAGTGAATTCTTATTAGACAAAATAGTGGTGCTCAGTGAGTGATCAAGGTAGGAGAGTTGTGAGAGAAAGGGAGGAAGTATTTTTTTGATGTTGCAAGAACACGATGTCTTAAATATGGATCTAAAAATTGTACCAGCTCTTCATCAAATATAACTACAAACAAATCCATTCTTATAATGTTGCATTAATATTTTCCTAAGAGTCAAGATGGCACCAATCAACATGTGTGAGTGGGTTCAGAGAAATAAGATTTTACTTTTGTCACCCTTCAAGATGTATCTGACCTGAGAAATGTATGAACAGGAGAAAATTGGACCTGGGAACTTCTTGTCGATAGGACATTTTATATGGGTCAGTCTAAATTACTTAATTATATCCATTCATTTATGCATTTATTAAATAAATATTTATTATACACTTTCTATATGCAAGATATTGTATTAGTAACTGGGGATGCAAGACAATTGTAAAGAAATCCCTGCCCCCTAGAAGATGATGTACCACTACTGAGTCCAGATATCATGTACACAAATAAATATAATAAAAGTTAGTTTAAGATGGGAGGAAGCCATTATAGCTGAGGAAAACTGAGAAGGTTCCATCAAATAAATGGAACATGAACTGAGCTTTGAAGGAAAAAAGGGATTCTGAGAAGCAGAGATGAGCAGATAATATACTTCAGGCATGAGAAATGGCCTATACTTCTCAGAGTCAGTCAGACCACAGCTCAATATGTTTTTGTGAATATTCTCTGTCTTGCTTTTTCTGGATTAGATACTAAATCTATTTGTCAGATTCCTAGCCAACATAGATTCAGGTTGGTAAGCCTGATATATTCTTATTACTATAGGGTCATAAATATAGCACTGAAAGGGACCTCTTGAAGCTATCCAGTCCAAATCACTCAGTTTAAAGATGTGGAGGTTTAAGAAAATGAGTGACTTTCTGGTATCTTAACACCTGAGCCAGTGTTATCTTTTAAATATATGTATGTGTGTGTACATACATATATACATGTTACATATGTATGACTTTTGTATATAATATACACATTAGCTAGGGAGCAGTAGGCTTGGAACCAGAGTCATCTTCATGAGTTCAAATTCAGCTTCAGATGCTTACTAGCTATGTGACCCTGAGTAAGTCACTCAAACGTCCTGTTTGCATCAGTTCTTCATCTTTAAAATGAACTGGAGAAGAAAATGACAAACTACTCCAATTTGTCAAACAAATGCAAAAATGAGGTCATGAAGATTTGGATAATACTGAAATGACTGAAAAATAATACATATTACAAATATATAAAACATAAAATATACATATATAAAGGCATATATATGTATAAATACACATATGTGTATTACAAGCATTTATAATGAGACTCTCCCACCACCTCCACAAATTGGGCAAATTTTTTTTAAAAATGGAAACATTCCCATATTGGCCATGTCTGAAAATGTATGCCTTTCTACATTACAGGTTAATTACCTCTCTTTCAGGAGATGAGTCATGTGCTCCATCATAAGACTTTTATACTTTATCATTGCATGATTAGAGTTGTAAAATCTTTCAAAGTTATTTTTCTTTATTAATATTTTCATATGCAAATTATTTTTATTTTTTGCTCACTTCCTTTTGTGTCAGTTCAAAGGTCTTCCCATTTTTCTCTGAAACTGCCTATAATTTTTTATGACACATCCCATTAGATTGATATTCCATAATCGGTTTAGCCAATCCCAAATATGAGAAAATTCTCTTAGTTTCTTATTAAATGTCATTTCCATCTTTCATCTCTTTGAGGTAAAGGCCTAGTACAATATGTTTAACTGAGTCAAAAGGCACATGCAGGTTAGTAACCTTTTCAACATGGTTCCAAAC
This sequence comes from Bettongia penicillata ogilbyi, assembly GCA_023548195.1. Taxonomy (NCBI): domain Eukaryota; kingdom Metazoa; phylum Chordata; class Mammalia; order Diprotodontia; family Potoroidae; genus Bettongia; species Bettongia penicillata. The sequence continues at coordinate 15,081,144 of JAJHZJ010000413.1, read as the reverse complement.
TGATTTCCAAAATGGCTGGACCAGTTCACATCCCACCAAAAGTGTACTGATGTGCTTGTTTTTTAGATTTTTTTCTAGTTATTAGCCATTTCAAACATTATATATATATATATATATATATATATATATATATATATATATATATATATACACACACACACACACACACACACACACACAAATTGATAAGCTTTTTACCCTCCTTTCAAAATCTCCCATTCCTACAATCTGGCTATTTATTGGCAAATAGGTCTTTGTTGTATAAACTTGAATAAGCTCCTTATATATTTTAAATGTGAGACCTTTATCAGTGAAGTTTGTAGTACAGATTTTTTCACAATTTGCTCTCTAATCTTAATTAGACTTGTCTGGGCAATTTTTAAAATTATATGATCAAAACTGTCTATTTTATCTTGTATTATTTTCTCTCTTGCTTGTTGGATCATGAACTCATTGGTGGTCTTTAAAACCAGCTCACCAGCTTTATGTCTCTAGTTGTAGAAGGCCTATATCAAAATAAGCAATTCACCATGTTCTAATAAACATCATGCCTCCTATCGTCCTAAAGACCTCAAGGGTTTCCATTCCTATGAAAGTTGTATTTTCCTTTATTTTTTGTAGTTTCTCTGATTTGATTCATTTCACTGAAGCAAATTATCTGAGGGTACGTGTGGGAGGTTTGGTAAGGATTAAAGCTAGATTTACTCCTTAAAAGATGCTACTCTTGTCAATGTCCTGTTTAATTCAACAATTTAATTGAAAACACATTTAGGAAGCACCGGGTACTATAGTTCAATTCAATTCAATAAACATTTATTAAGCACCCACCATGTACCAAGCACTATGCTAAGTGTTGGAGAGACAAATAAGAAAAAAAAAAAACAATCCCCAATTCAAGGAGGTTACAATCCAATTGGGGAAGACAAGACACAAAATGATTCTGGAAATGACATGGATGATATCAGGGAGTACCAAGGGCATCTTGTCTCTTGATGTTAAAAATAGGCAGAGCTGCAGATGAGAAGTGAAGTGAATTGGGAGTCCAATTTCTGCCTTTTATAAAAGAAGGAGGAGCTTAATACTCTACCCTTCAGCCCTCCAGTGAAAGGGGAGAGGAGATTGAAGAATGTGGGAAGTGGTTTCAGTGTCCTAGACTGAATTAGCGTCATGGTGAGAAGATTAGAAGATGAGATACTGCTGGGAGGGACATCTTGTTCCTTGGAGTGAAACCAAGGAAAACTGCAGATGGAAAGTGGACCAGAACATGACAGAAAAAAAAAAAGAGCAAGTCCATACTCTCAAGATATTTACATTGTACTCAGGTGAGGAAAGAGAGACAATATGCATGGGAGTAATTGTGAAATTATTTCAAGTAAGAGTATGGACTAATAATTGGGAAAAGTCTTCATCGAAACTAGTAAAAAAAAAAAATGATATCAATATTTGATTCTGGAGGTGATAGAGAGCACCTGGAGTTCAAAGACCAAGAAGTGGCATATTATGACTGATACTTTAGGAAGATCACTTTGATAGTTGAGTAGAGAATGGGCTTGGGGTGGGAGGTACTTGTGGCAGGGATACCAATCATCCAGGTATTGAAATAATCCAAACAGGAGGTGAAAAAAGACATAGGAAGCTTGAGGAGTGATGAAAAGGTCAGAAGGGCTGCTGTGGTGAATGAGATAATGAATTAAATAGGGAGGCAAAAAAATATTGCTCTGACATGGTAAGAATTCAGCTGAGGTTATGCTACATAAGTCTGTAGTGGACTCAGTCAGCATGGCTCTGTGATTTTCTCCAACTTTTTCAGGAACGTGTTTGTAGGAGCAAAGGCACAAGATAGTGGAAGTGATACAGGGCTGAGAATGTCAGTTTCCTGAGGGCAGAGACATTGTTTTTGCCTTTATGTCCTCAATTGTCAGCACAGTTCCTGGTATATTGTTAATGCTTAATAAGTACTGACTGACTGACTGACTGGTGATTTAGACTGGATGAAAGAGAACCAAATAAAGCTAATGACCAAAACATGCAGTCCTTGCTTAGTTCACCTTCATATCTTCTGAAATTGTCACAGAAAAGAACCTTGTTTTGCTCTTGATGCAGATTTTCCATTATTATGGCATACTTAAAGCATATTTCCTTCTTATGTTGTAAATTTATGCTGCGAGGGCTTTGAAAATTTCATTTCCGTGATGGGAGAGGAAATCTCAGGCATAATTCAGTAAGAATAACCTGGCAAAATAGGTAGAGCTGACCTCCTTAGCAGAGGCAGGTATAAAGATGCATTGAGTAAATAATCTGCAAATAAACTGGGAAATAGAGACAACTCCTGGACAGGGATGGGGACTTAGTGGAATTTTTAGAATGGGAGGAGAGTATAACCACAAGACTACTAGGCTCCAAGAAATTATGGCACACTAATAGGGAGAAGTTAGTTTAGACTATTTTAATGGCCTCATAACTGGCCTTTATGCTTCCATTCTCCCCCCTTTTAAACCATTCTCCATATAGCTGTGAAAATGATAATCCTACAACATTGACATGGCCACAACAGATCCCATCTTCATATATTAAATATTCTTCAACTCTCTATTTCCTATTAAATAAAATACACAATTCTTAGCCTAGCATTTAAAGCCCTCCACAATCTGGGTCCCACCTCTGATTCCAAAGTTATTGCACATTACTTCCCTTTGTACGCTCATCGTTCTAAGTCAGACTGGTCTGTTAGCTGTTGTCTGGATACAGCATTCTATCTTCTGCCTCCTATATTCTTGCCTTAATAAAAGTGGTTTTCCCCATTTTTGGAATGTACTTCCTCATTATTTCTATATCTTAAAAACCCTAGCTTCCATTAAAATATAGCTCAGGAATCGCCTCCTGCTAGAAGTCTTTCCATAGCTCCTTTTGTTCAATCATTAATCCATACTCTTATTTGAAATAATTTCACATTCAATTACTCATACACAGATCATCTTTCTTTCTTCACCCTACTACAGTATAAGTACTTTGAGAGTATGGACTTTTTCTTTTTTTTTTCTATCATGTTCTGGTCCATTTTCCATCTGCACCTCTCTTCTTTTGTACCTATGTGCTTAACTTCATTTTCTCCATCTTCCCAATCACTGATATTTTCATTCTACAATCTCCCATGTCCATTTCTTCTTTTGAACCATCCAATTTTCTGTCCTAAATATTGTGATTGTTAAATCTATTCTCCTACTCCTAGGCATGAGATCTTGACCTGCAATTAACAGAACCCCAAGTTGTTCAATGGTAAATTTAAGGAGGTCTAGGAAATTGGATAAGAAAATAATACATCTTGTATTTTCTCTAACTTGTAACTGAAATTTATCATTTTCTAGAATTATAAATATAGGCAACAAAATGTTATTCCACAAAGGAGTCCAGCAGCTTCACCAGATTGCCAAAGGGGTTCATGAAACAAACCATGATAACAACAAAAGCTAAGAAATCCTGCCCTAGGCTTTCCTACCAAACTTTCCACTTGTGGCTTTCAAATACATCTGGTCAACAACTAGCATATATTAAGTAACTTCTTTATTCCAGGTACCCTTCTCAGCTCTAGGGATGTGAGGAAAGGTCAAAAGCAGTCATTGCTCTCAAGCAGCTCAGAGATTACTGAGGGAGGCATGCAAACAGTGAGGAGACATCAGATGAGATATATACAGGTCAAATTGGAGACCTTAGAGGGAAGGGACTAGCATTACGAGGAATCAGAAGACCCTAAAATACCACTTTGATCATATCATCTGCCTACTCAGAACTGTTTAGCTCCTTGTCAGTGTGAGAATGGGGTCTGAACTCCTTAACTTGCTATTGAAAACCATATTCAGGCTTGTCCCTATAACCCACACAGCGTTCGGTGCCATATAAATGCTGGCTGTTATAGTTCTTATGTGAGCCTGGACAAGTCAGTTAGATTTTTTCTGACTGTTTCATCATTTATAAAATGAGAATGATAATAGCTTCTACATGTAGGGGTTGTTGTGAAGATCAAGTAAAATAATGTTACAGTGCTTTGGAGATCTTAATTTATTATATAAATTATAGCTACCGATTACCGTCAACTTTGTGCCTCTTTTCTTACTACTTTTCCCTACCTAAAGTGGAAGTGGCCATTTCCTTCCTCGCTCTTCTCTTAGTCCTAATCTTATTTGATGATCCAAATATAAGAAGCCAGGAATGTAATGAAACAAAGAAAAAGGGAGCCTGCTACCTGCCATCTAGGGCATGACTTGGAGAAGAAGGTACCCTTCCAGGGCCTAGTTATAGGCAGTATAAGGTGGCTTCAAAGTTAGTGATGGCTGATATGTGAACTGAGCAACTCACCTGAGAGTTGAGACTGATGGTTCATGGAATGTCAATTCACTTTTATGAAAAAAAGTGTTTGGTTTTATGCAGCAAAGAATTTGGAGAGGGAAGGCTTATTGAAGAATGATAATGGAGAAAGTGCAGTACTGGAGTGGGCTACATAAATACCAGAGAGGTATCCTAAGTTATGGGAGGAATTCTAATGCCACCTCTGTGCAGTGGAACTGGAAATAAAACAGAGAGTTGATTAAGGTATACCTGTGACCTGGTTTCCAGTGCTTCCTCTATACACGATGTTTACCAGCAGGGTATAGGATATCAGGAAAAGACTATAGGATTGGATTGTTTTGACTTTTGGGGTTGCAGCCAAGATGGCAGAATAAAAGGACAGACCTGTGCCAGCCTCCCCCCCACAACCCATAAAAAACCTGTAAAAAATGACTCTAAACAAATTTTAGAGCAGCAGAAGCCACAAAATGACAGAGTGAAAGAGATTTCCAGCCCAAGACAGCCTGGAAGGCTGACAGGAAAGGTATATCACACCAGATTGCAGCAGAGCACAGCTTAGCCTTAGCTGAGCAATGCGGCAAGGACAGGATCGGAGCAGGCTTCAGGGAGAGGAATCTTGGGTAGCAGCTATGGTTCCCAGATCTCTCACCCCACAAACACCAAAGACAGCTTCAAAGGTCAGTGAGAAAGCTCTTTCACTTGGGTGAGAAGGGAGCAGGATCCTGCCTTAGCTCTGGTCCCAGGTGGCCCCAGGCAGCACCATCCATTTTTGGAACCTTTTGTCTAAAGACCCTGGGGGAATTGAGCAGCTGATCTGAATCTCAGCCCTCAGTGGTGGCCCTGGGGTGAGGAGGAGCAATGGCCTAGTGGAATTGGTGAATGCTCTGGAGACAGAATACTACTTGCAAATCCTGGGCAAAGCTCCCAGACCAGAGCAAAGGCCAGGACAGGAGGAAACTCCTCTACTTTGATTGTGCCACCCTGGAAGAACTGAGAACTTACAGGTCCCAAGAGTATACCCTCCTCTTGACCCAAGACTCAAAAGTCAAGTAACTGACTTTCCCAAAAAAGGGAAAAAAATAAGACTACAGAAGGTTACTTTCTTAGTGAACATGTATTTTCTTCCATTCTTTTGGTTGAGGAAGAACAATTCATACCATCAGAGGAAGACATAAAAATCAAGTCTTCTGCATACAATATAATTATACAATTATATTAATAATTGTATCAAGGCCAAAATAAATATACAATTGTCTCAGGCCAATGGAAGAGTTCAAAAAAGATTTTTGATTTGTTGTTTTTTTTTACATTTATTTATTTTCAGTTTCCAACGTTCATTTCCATAAAATTTTGAGTTCCAAAGTTTCTCCCCATCTCTCCCCCACCCCACCCCATAACACCTTGCATTTTGATTACCTCTTCCCTCAATATGCCCTCCCTTCTATTGCACCCCCTCCTTCCCTTATCCCCATCTTCTCTCTTTACTTGTAGGACAAGATAGATTTCTATACCCCATTACTTGTATTTCTTGTTTCCCAGCTGTATGCAAAAACAATTCTCAACATTCATGGCTAAAACTTTGAGTTCCAACTTCTCTCCTTTCCTTGCTCCCCACCAATCCCCACTGAGAAGGCAAGCAATTCAATATAGGCTATAAGTACATAGTTGTACAAAAGACTTCCATAATGGTCATGTTGTGTATCACTAACTATATTTCCCTCCATTGTATCCTGCCTCCCATTTATTCTATTCTCTCTTTCAACTTTGACACTCCCCAGAAGTGTTTACTTCTAATTACTCCCTCCTCCCATTTTCCCTCCCTTCTATCATCCCCATACTTGTCCTCTCCTCCCCTACTTTCCTGTAGTATAAGATAGATTTTCATAGCAAACTGAATGATCATTTTATTCCCTCCTTAAGTCAAATGGGAAGAGAGTAAACTTCACTTTTTCCCTGTCACCTCCTCCCTTGTCTCCTCCATTGAAAAAGCTTTATCTTGCCTCTGTTATGAGAGATAATTTGCCTCATTCCATTTCCCCCTTTCTCCTCCCAACATATTCCTCTCTCACTCTTAATTTTGTTTTTTTAGACATCATCCCTTCCTATTCAACTCACTCTGTGCTCTCTGTCTATGTGTGTGTGTGTATGTGCATGTGTATGATACCTCCAACTATCCAAATACTGAGAAAAGTCTCAAAAATTATAAATAGTATCTTTCCATGTGGGAATGTAAACAGTTCAATTGTAGAAAGTCCCTTATGATTTCTCCTTCCTGTTTACCTTTTCATGCCTCTCTTGATTCTTGTGACTGAAAGTCAAATTTTCTATTCAGCTCTGATCTGTTCATCAAGAATGCTTGAAAGTCCTCTATTTCATTGAATGACCATTTTTCCCCTGAAGCATTATACTCAGTTTTTCTGGGTAGGTGATTCTTGGTTTTAATCCTAGCTCCTTTGCTTCTGGAATATCATATTCCAAGCCCCATGATCCCTTAATGTAGAAACTACTAGATCTTGGGTTATCCTGATTGTATTTGCACAATACTCAAATTATTTCCTTCTAGCTGCTTGCAATATTTTATTCTTGACCTGGGAATGCTGGAATTTGGCTGCAATGTTCCTAGGAGTTTCTGTTTTGAATTTTTTTCAGGAGGTGATCAGTAGATTCTTTTGAGATTTCTTTTGCCCTCTGGTTTTAGAATATCAGGGCATTTTTCCTTGATAATTTCATGAAAGATGATGTCCAGGCTCTTTTTTTGATCATGGCTTTTAGGAAGCCCCATAATTTTAAAATTATCTCCCCTCAATCTGTTTTCCAGGTCAGTTGTTTTTCTAATGAGATATTTCACATTATTTTCTATTTTTTCATTCTTTTTGGTTTTGCATTGTAATTTCTTTGTTTCTCATAATGTCATTAGCTTCCATCTGTTACATTCTAATTTTTTTATTTTTTTTAATAAAAATTTATTTAACTTTTTACATTCATTTTCATAAAATTTTGGGTTCCAAATTTTCTCCTCTTTTATCCCCCTCCCCCCACCCCAATACACCGAGCAGTCTAATTTTCCCTATCACCAATCTGCCCTCTCTTCTATCATCCCTCCCTTCTCTTCTCCCCATCTTCACTTTTGTCCTGTAGGGCCAGATGACTTTCTATTCCCCATTAACTGTATGTCTTATTTCCTAGTAGCAAGAACAATACTAAACAGTTGTTCCTAAAACTTTGAGTTCCAAATTCTCCCCATCCCTCCCTCCCCACCCATTCCCTTTGGGAAGGCAGGCAATTCAATATAGGCCCTATCTGTGTAGTTTTGCAAATGACTTCGATAATAGTCGTGTTGTGTAAGACTAACTGTATTTCCCTCCATCCTATCCTGCCCCCCATTGTTTCTATTCTGTCTTTTGATCTTGTCCCTCCCCAAGTGTGGACTTCAAATTGCTCCCTCCTCCCATTGCCCTCCCTTCCATCATCCCCCCCCCCCCTTGCTTATCTCCTTCTCTCCCACTTTCCTGTATTGTAAGATAGGTTTTCAAACCAAAATGAGTGTGCATTTTATTCCTTCCTTTAGTCGAATGTGATGAGGGTAAACTTCTTGTTTTTTTCTCAGCTCTCCTCTTTTTTCCTCCACTAAAAGGTCTCCTGCTTGCCTCTTGAATGAGATATAATTTACCCCATTCCATTTCACCCTCTTTCCTCCCCCTACATTTCTCTCTCACCATTTACCTTAATTTCTTTTAAGATATGGTCCCATCCTATTCAATTCACTCTGTGCTCTCTGTCTCTGTATGTGCGTGCATGTGTGTATGTGTGTGTGCATGCGTGCACTCCATTCTAATTTTTAAAGAACTATTTTTTTCAGTGAGCTTTTGCACCTCCTCTTCCATTTGGCTAATTCTTATTTTTAAAGCATTCTTCTCTTCATTGGATTTTTGGACCTCTTTTGTAATTTGAGTTAGTCTATTTTTAAAGGTATCATTTTCCTCAGCACTTTTTGGAGTCTCTTTTAGCAAGCGGTTGACACATTTTCATGATTTTCCTGCATTGCTCTCATTTCTTTTTCCAATTTTTCCTCCACCTCTCCCACTTGGTTTTCAAAATCCTTTTCAAGTGTGAGCCAAGATGGCAGAGTATAAAGATGGACCTGCAGAAACTTCCCCACAAAGCCCACAAAATACCTGTAGAAATGTCTCTAAGCAAATACTAGAGCAACAGAGTGAAAGAGGTTTCAGCCCAAGACAGTCTGGAACACTGAAAGGAAAGGTCTATCACACTGGACAAGGAGTGGAGTGTAGGCCAATGTGCTACGTGGCATGGTAGGGACAAAGACCTGGAACAGGATGCTGGGAGCTGCCAGAAGCAGTAGATCCTTGATAGCTCAATCCGTAAACATCAAAGAGAGCCTCAAAGGTCAATGAGAAATCTCCTTCACCCAAAAGAAAGGAATGTGGTCTGGACCGCCAGCAGTAGTCACTGCAGTGGCAGTAGCAGTGTCCATTTTTTGAGCCTTCCGTTTAAATCCCTAGGGGGAATTTAGTGGCTGATCTGAATCTCAGGCCTGAGTGTCTACCCTCAGAGCCTTCTGCCTAAAACCCCTGGGGACATTGAATTACTGATTTCTATCTCAGCCCTGAATGAGGCTCTAGGGTAAGGAGGAGCATTGGGGTGGTGGAGCTGGCAGCAGTTGTGGAGAGGGAATTCTGCTCGCACATTCTGGGCAGAAAAGTTTTTGGTTGCTCCCAGATCAACGTGCAGGACATTTGATTGTGCTACGTTGGAGGAACTGAGAATTTACAGGTCCTGAGATAATACCCTCCTCTTGATAAAGGACTCAAAAGTGAAGTAGCTGGCTGGGAAAATGCCTAAAAAGTGGAACAAAATAAGACCCTAGAAGGTATGGACTGTGGAAAGAGGATAGACATCTTTCATGAAATTATCAAGGAAAAATGCCCTGATATTGTAGAACCAGAGGGCAAAAGAAATCTCAAAAGAATCCACTGATCACCTCCTGAAAAAAGATTCAAAAAGAGAAACTCCTAGGAATATTGCAGCCAAATTCCAGAGTTCCCAGGTCAAGGAGAAAATATTGCAAGTAGCTAGAAGGAAATAATTTGAATATTGTGGGAATACAATCAGGATAACACAAGATCTAGTAACTTCTACATTAAGGGGTTATGGGGCTTGGAATATGGTATTCCAGAAGCAAAGGAACTAGGATTAAAACTAAGAATCACCTACCCAGCAAAACTGAGTATAATACTTCAGGGGGAAAATGGTCATTCAATGAAACAGAGGACTTTTCAAGCATTCTTGATGAAAAGACCAGAGCTGAATAGAAATTCTAACTTTCAAACACAAGAATCAAGAGAAGCATGAAAAGGTAAACAGGAAAGAGAAATCACAAGAGACTTACTAAAATTGAACTGTTTTCATTCCTATATGGAAAGAAAATACTTGTAACTCTTGAGACTTTTCTCAATATTTGGGTAGCTGAAGAGATTATATACATATAAACAGAGGGAACAGGGAGAGTTGAATAGGAAGAGATGATATCTAAAAAGTAAAACAAAGGGTGAGAAATGAATACATTTGGAGGAGAAAGGAAGAAATGAAATAAGGCAAATTATCTTTCATAAAAGAGGCAAGGAAAAGCTTATCCATGCAGTAGAAAAGGGAGACGGTGAGAGGCAAAAAGTGAAGTTTACTCTTATCATATTTGGCTTAAGGAGGGAACAACATGCACATTCAATTTGGTACAAAAATCTATCTTACACTATAGGATAGTAGAGGAGAAGGGAAGAAGTGGTATGGGGAGTGATAGATGGGAGGGCAAATGGGAGGAGGAAGAAATTGGAAGTAAACAATTTAAGGGAGGGACGAGGTCAAAAGAGATAACAGAATGAATAGGGGGCAGAAGAGCAGGGAGGGAAATATAATTAGTCTTTCACAACATGACTACTATGGAAGTGTTTTGCAAAACTCCACTTGTATAGCCTATGTTCAACTGCTTCCTTTCTCAGTGGGAATGGGTGGAGAGGGAGGGAGGAAAGGGGAGAAGTTGGAACTCAAAGTTTTAGGAACAAATGTTGAAAATTGTTTTTATATGCAACTTGGAAATAAAAAATACAGGTAATGGGATATAAAAACCTATCTTAGCCCACAAGAAAAGGCATAAGATGGGCATAGGGGAAGGGAGGGTTGTGATAGAAGGGAAGGCAGATTGCGTGAAGGGGTAATCAGAATGCATGGTGTCTTGGGGTGGGGGGAGGGGATAGATAGGAGAAAATTTGAAACTCAAAATCTTGTGGAAATGAATGTTGATAACTAAAAATAAATAAATCAATCAAAAGAAAGAATAAGAATAAAAAAATTGGATTGTTTTTCAAGAGCATTTGAACTCTTTCTAATTGAGGAATAAATTACTTGGGAAAGAGGAACATGGGGGTCATGAGATTTTTGAATCCCTCCATCAAAAAAATCCTACCACCTCCGCAAAAACATCCTTACCTCCCTGCCTCCTCAGTTTATTTCCTATATCACAGGAAAATTTTTCATTTGGTAAATGCTACTTACATTTTATTATGAGGCATCTAGGTGGTATAGATAGAGTGCTGGATTCAATGTCAGAAAGACTTCAGTTTGAATTCTGATTTAGACTCATCCTGTGACCCTGTCAGAGTTACTTCATCTTTGTCAGCCTCAGTTTACTTATCTGTATAGTAGGGGGAATAGCAGTGCCTATCTCATGGGGATTTTGTGAGGATCAGGTTAGATAATTTACGTGCAATTGTCAAAATGGTCAAAAAAGTCGGTCTTGATGTGCCAATGTAGAATGCATTAGCTTTCCTGGCTGATGCAGTTCACCACATGTAGATGTCTAGTGGAGCTTGAGTCTAGGAAAGGCAATATGTTTATAATGGAAGTATCAAAGATACTTTGGAGCATGCATATACATTCCCTGCCTGGTCTATTATGATAACCAGATAGTCAAAGGAAGTCTCTTTGGCTACAGTTGTGGAATCAGGATGCAAGGTTACTTCAAAAGATATTAGTTGGACACAGCCATTACTCCCTTAGTTGGATCACCTATCTTTGATCCATTTGCTGGTAGCATCAAGTGATCAACAATGTCATAAAGAGAGAAGCTTTAATCCTTCTCCATCTAATGGCAACATGTAGCTCCATAAACAGAAGCCTTGGTTTTTGCCTGCCTTGGTGATCTATCTGCTTGTTTATTTTGCTTTTAGGTAAAGATTAATTGGGAGATTACTTGGGAAACCTCTTGGGTCTCAAAACATCAGAAGAATGAGTCATTTGGGTATATAAGAATTTGCCATATTTAAAGTTGAGGTGGTTGGGCTTCACAGTTAGCTGAGCACTAAAGCCCCAAAGAACAACCTTCAGGATCTATTTCCTTGCAACTGAGGCAGATGATTTCAAGAGTGATGATAAATTTGGACATGAACTTGGTGGAATCAGTGCTATGTAGAACTATCTTAAGTCTGAGGAACTTTCCCTACAAAGCAAAGTGGGATAGGGGAGAGTGTACCTCCATGGTTTTGAAAGGAAACGCTTGGCATTTTGTTCTTGCTATACCTTTAAAGTAAATGTTACATTATAAAAGTTAATCAATACTAATTATTTAGATGGTAATAAAGCCCTAGTCAATGGGGCTAATGGGATGGTGGTCCAAGCAGATAACATTAGAGAAAAAAATTATATCAACTCATTAGAGGTACCAGTATAAGTCTGAGAGCTAGATGTAGCCAACCTGACTCTGGGATGATGAGAAATAGTCCCTACATATAAAAAGATCCTCATAAACCTTAAAGTGCTATACAAATGTTAATTATTATCATTATATTGCCTTGTGTATATATGCCTTATCAATAGATTAGTGATTTTAAATTAGACTTTTAAATTCTGTGGTGGTACCTCTTTCTATCCCTGACAGCTAGCACAATGATCCATATATAATTAATACATATATAATGCTATCTGTTGATTATGGCTAGCAATGTTAATTAATTTTATACTCTCTCATTCAATACCAAACACCAGTTTGGGGATGAAGACTCTTTTGAGCCCTAGTCCAGGCCCCACAGTGTCAACATTGCAAAGATTCCAGATGTAGTTTAAGGTGAAAATTTTAAATATACTTCAATCATCCTATAACCAGTCTGGTTCCAGAACTCCATCACCCACAGTCTTGACTGTCAGGAGGGAACATGGACTAGGCACTTGCCCTACCACTCTTATCCCCTCCCCCTCCCAACATTTTATACCTCTTTTTCAGGTACTGATAATCCCATTAACTGCATATCATCCCTATGAAAGGCTTCATAAACCACCTAATGCCTTATGAATTTACGTTGTAGCCTACCAGTATACATTGTCCAATTGGAAAACGAATGCACAGCAACAAAAATTAGGGGGAAAAGTTTCTAGAAATTTGGACCAGTATTTTAAAATGATTCTAATAATATTCAATATACTGAAGGAAATATCTTCCACATAAAAATATGAAAACTGGGAAAAACTGAAAGTGCTTAAGCTTTAGAAGTTGATTTCTCTTCAGCAGAGTAATATTTGAAGGAGTATAAGGTAGAATATTACCCTTTCAGGGCTTTACTACAATATTTTCACTTTCAATCTTTTCAGAACACTATGATGACACCCCAATATGAATGCTAATGCTTTGAGCAGTTTGATTTTTTTTTCATCATACTACTTATTTCAAGGATGCAGGTGAGAAGTCTCCCTCTGGTGATGCAGATTGCCATCTGTTATACAGTCTTAACTCTGTTATTGAGTCTTATAGAATTACATGTGGGTACTGAGAAATTAAAGAGTTAATCCAAAATCATGAAACTGGTAGGTATCAAAAGTCCAGACTTAAATCCATATCTTTCCAACTTAGAAGATCACTTTCTAACCAACGTGATATATTGGAAGGCCTCCGAGCTGAATTAGGGTAACCATTTCATTTACCTTTCTTTAATGGTGTGATAATTTGTTCTAGTGGAACATAACTGTGGTTTTTTAAAGCAAATCATTGGAACTGAAGAATTTGCTTCAATATGTGCTTAAAGAAAACCTTATAAGAACTGTTCAGTCATTGAATTGTGTTCAACTCTTCACAATCCCATTGTGGAGTTTTCCTGGCAAAGATAAGTGGTTTGTCATTTTCTTCTATAGTAGGTAAAGTTTGTTATTACTTGTGAATTGAATTTAGGTGAGAGGGACAGGAGCTGTGAAAAGTCACCAGCCTCACTTTTTCCCTGGAGCCATTTGGGTCCTGTTTCAAGATAAAGATTAGGACAATTGGAGATGGTCCCCCCAATAGATTAAGGTAAATAGAGGTTAAGTGACTTGCCCAGGTTCACACAGTTAGTAAGTGTCTGAGGCTGAATTTGAACTCATGTCTCCTGACTGTCACTATATCCATTGAGTTACCTAGCTGCTTCCCCTATAAGAATAGTAGGAGGCAAAAAAATGCTTATATGCCTCTAAGATAATAGTTCCCTTAATGGGTAAAACAGAGATATTTTTGGAATATGCTTTTTTCCAGTGGTATAAAATTCAAATAGAAATGATCCTTGTGGGCCACATAATGACTTAGAAAACCACAAATTGGGCCACATATTGACTTAGAAAACCACAAATTCACATTACCTATGTTGTATTTTTATTTATTCTGCTAAACATCACTCAATTACATTTTAATCTGGTTCAGGCACTAAGGAGGTTTGTGGGGCTCCAGTTTGACACCTCCGCTTAACAGGATCTGAAGAGATATTTAATCATGATGTTCAACTAGTCCCTTTCTCAAACATTTCCCCCTCCTGGTCTTCAGACAGTTATGTTATTCACCAAAAGCTATTAAGGGAATGTTGCAGTCATAGGTGAAAGGTTAAAGTACTGTCATGTATTAAAAATTAATCACAAGTGGAAGTGAGAAACTTAGGGTAAGTAATGGAATCGCCAGCCTTAGTAATGGGATAAATAACTCATTAGGTTCCCTTTTTGTGATCATTTTAATTTGGGTGGTGACAGGGGAGGGTAAAACTATGATTCAATTGCTAATTATAGAGTTTATGTTCAAGTAAATTTACCACTCATTAAATATGTTGGGTTGACATCCCTAGACACTGAAACACACTATTTAATTGCACTACATATGACGTTTTACTGCCTGCTTTACATACACTTTCCTGATAATTGACTTTGCTCCTGAAATTGACTCTCTTTATGAATGAATGGACACTAGTTTTCATAGAGTCTACAAGCCAGAGTGAACTCAGAGGTCAATGATTCCTCAAAATTACAAAAATGCTTCATAAACATTGAATTTGTCTCTCCTCTGAATAAAAGGAATAAGTATTCTCCTACACATCGTGGAAAATTATTCATGAAAATATTCTAATCCTTAGCACCAAGCTGGCTTAAAGGAACCATAAGAAGCAATAAATCGAGCTCCCTCCTTTTATAAATGAGCAAGCTGAGGCACAGAGATGGAGGTTAAGTGGTTACAGAGCTAGTAAGTAGCATATATGCAGTGCTTGAAACCAGATATTCCTGATTCCAGAAGTCTACTCACTATACCATGCTGTCCCTCGTCAACCTTAGGGCTGAGCCTTTCCAAATGTAATTGGTTCAGTTTTCAGAAGTCTAACACTTGGCCTATTCTTGAAGAGTTTCCAGTTTTTAAGATTTAAGTTTAATGTGTCTCTAATATAGCTAGGTGGAACAATGGATTGAGCACTAGGTGTAGCACCAATGCAATATTCACACAGCCTACAGCAGTCATGAATATGACAGTGCAGTTCTGAATTGGGAAACACAACAGACTCTCCACAAGACAAAAACCAAACATTATTCAGACACCAGAAAGCCAAATCCATCATAGTAACAAAGACATCTATACACAGTAACAATTCAGAGGACACCACCATCCCCAAGCCTTGTCTCTGTTGGTTTCTCACAAACCAGCTCCCTTAAACAAAATCACAAACAAGTTCTTTCACTCACACTAGCCAGCTGTCTTTGACAGCTCTGACTGCTCTCTGACCAACTTCCTCTCAGCTCTGCTCTAACTCCACCTTTTCCTATTCTACTCTTTCTTTTTCATGTGACTTGACTCATGTGACTCAGGCTTCCAAGTGACCCAGGCAGGTCATATGATCCTACTGATGAATGGAAAAGATCTTCCCATTTAAATTACCATTACAATACTTGGAGTCAGAAAGACTCATCATCTTCATGAGTTCAAATCTGACCTCAGACACTTACTAGCTATCTGACCCTGATCAAGTCACTTACTTCTATTCCTCATCAGTAAAATAAGCTGCAGAAGGAAATAACAAAACACTCCAGGAACTTTGCAAAGAAAATCCCAAATTAGGTTGACCGAGAATTGGACATTACTGAAATACAACAACATAGTCATTGGGAACTCTGAGATATTGTTACACAGTTGGAACAGAATGTTTGCGGAAGCTGGACATCAATAATTTGTTTAATTAAATTGCAATTTTTCAATTATAAAACATGTATTTTTTTCTTCCCATCCCCTAACAAAAATGGGGGGGGGACCTTGGAATAAATAAGAATAGTTAAGCAAACCAAAATCCATGTCAAAAAAAATCTGTCTCATTACTCATAGTACTCCATCACTTCTCTGTCAAGAACTTAACTTCTCCCTGCCTAGCTTTCTTCACCTGTAAAATGGGAAAAATAATACCACTGCTTATTGATGTAAGGATAAAGTGAGATATCTATAAAGGTTAAAATACTATATAAATGCTAGATGTCATTATTAGTGTTGCTTATTTAAATTTTAATGCACTTGTGCTTCTTGACTCTGAAGATTAGAATATAGATAAATGGGTATAAGTTGCAAAGGGGCAAATTTAGAATTCGCACCAAGGACAATTCTGCAAAAATAGCTACCTCAGCATGTGGGAAATTCCCTCTCCTTAGATTTCTTCAGGAAATGCCTAGATAACTGTTTCTTAAATATGCTATAGGAGGACTCCATTTTCAGATGTGAACTGCCCTGAATGGTCATTGAGGCCTCTTCCCATTCTAAAATTCCCTGGTTCTTTAGAATTTAGCAGCCCTCCCCTAACCTAGGAGCTTAGCACTAGGACATAGTCTATCAATAGGCCTCTACTTACAGAAAATTAATATTTAGTTGATCAAGATATACATTCAATGCAAATTTCAGGAATCTGGATTGAGTTAATCACTTCTTCATAGAATATAATAAAAAAAATCAACCATGAAGACATTTGTTGAAATAATTTGGCTTTCAAGTTTCTTTAGATTCATTCCTACCCACATTACATAGAACAAGGCTCAATTCAGTGCATAATGAAATCAAATTAATCTTACTTCTTAACATCTTTTCTCTCCATTAATTTTTCCTCTAGTCTTAAATAAATTAATGAAGTATAAAGAAACAGAAGCTATAACAACTGAGAAAGCCCCTGAAGGTTTATTGACAAATTTAGAAAGAAGTACACACAGATACATTCACACACATCCAACCTTGTAGTTTCTCTAGCACTAAGACTTCCCCTGAAAAGGTTATTGTTATAGGGTATACTACTCTAAAGTCTGTAGGGAGGAAAATGTTATTATCAGGCTCCCAAACTCCTTAGCTTAAACAAGTGTTTTCTAAAGATCAGCAAATGAAATTTCCCATTATATTTTGTATGTTTCCAGTTTTATAAGGTGATACAATATAAGTCAATAGCTATGCAGCATTTTCTGTTTTTTACAGTAAACCCAGATGGCAACAACTGTTGCTGTTATCCTTCCTGTTCTTACCTTATGTCAAAGAAGAGTTGTACAAAGCAGAGAGTCAATGAATCCAGGTTTGAATCTAGTTCTCGTGCTACCTGGATGACCATGGGCAAGTTGTACAATCTCTTTGGGCTGAGTTTCATCATCTATAAAATAAGAGAGCAGGACTAGATAATGTCTAACGTCCCTGTGTCTCAGTGATCCAAAAACTGAATAATTATATATAAGAGGCTGAAATGACAGTTCTAGGTGGTTTAGTAGATAGAGTACTAGGTCTGGAATCAGGAACACGCGTTCATATTCAGCCTCATGCTAGCTGTGCAATATTGGGCAAGTCATTTAATCTTGTTTGCCTCAGTTTCATCATCTGTAAAATGAGCTGAAGAAAGAAGTGGTAAACCACTGTTTGCCAAATGAGGTTACAAAGAGTCAGATACCAAAAATAATTGAATAACCAAACAACAAGACTTCTAGAGCAGCAATGGATAAAGGTTACAGAGGACAGAATAAACTCCATAATACTTAAAGTTAGGCCAAAATCAGAATGGGCTTCCTTTGGAGTTATTGATTTCTTTCTTATAAGAAGTCTTCACATAAAAGGTTGGGTGACCATTTTTGATATAGAAGAGATTGTTGTGGGGTATGGGTTGGAACCAACAGCCACTGAAATCCCTTATACTTCCAAAAATTTAAATTCTGTAATTCTGAGGTTATTCCACATGCTTGACTCTTCCAGTAGAAATGATGCATAAACATCATTCATGTTTAATCTCTCCATGTATCTCTAATAACTCCTAACTCTCTAGATCCTCCTACCTCCACCCAGGCCCTGAGGCCTCCTCCTTTTTCAATTGGGAACCCCTCCCCAACTTCCATTTTAAGTAGTACACATGTCAAGCTGTGATCACCTCTAACTTGGCTCAGCTCCAGACACTATAGACTCTTTCACTCCCCCCTCACTTTTATATGTTACTGAAAATTGGGAAGATGCAGTGACCCATTGATCCCAGACCTGTTTATCAATCAGTGCTGGGGGGAGCAGTCACATGGTCTTCAGCTTTACATTAACTGATGATTGTCATGTAATAAGTCATTCCCCTACCTATTTGCACCTGGAAATCGTAACTTCCTGGCATTTATCTACATGAAATTCAATCTTATTATATTTGGGGAACTGAAATGCAATGACCCATTGCTTTTTGATAACATGGACCTATCCAAATTTTCTTCATCAACAGAAGCTGGAACCATTTTGAAGCCATTGATTAGTTAATAATTAGTCCATCAATATGATATTTTTAATAAATTCCTTTTAATTCTCTTTGTCCTGAGGTTTGTCTCCTTAATCAGGGTGGAAGTCTGAACAAAGAATTTTCCTTTTAATACCGTCATCTCCATTAGAATGCAATCTCCTCTAGAGCAGAAACTGTCTTTTTACTTTAAATTTATATTCCCAACAGTTAGCACAGTACTTGGTACATACTAAGTGCTTAATTTTTATTAATCTGCAGCTGATTATACAAATATGTTAGTTTTCTATCATGTTCTGTATAAAATAGTCTGAATCCCTATTACAGAGTGGTACATCTTGAGGGGAATATATATATAATATATATACATATATATGTATATGTATATATATTATATATATATATATGTATGTTTGTATGCTCAGCAAGGTTATCTACAACAGTGGTATCCAATATGCCCTCAAGGGTAAAAAAAATTACTGGGCCAACCCCCTTGCACTCTGTGACTTCAAACATTTTTTTCCTTATAGGGCTCAATACCCTTTCAGGCTTACAGAGAAAGGTCAAAGGTTATGATCTGAACATATAAAAGCAACAATAACACTTTTAAGGTTTGCAAAGTGATTTAAATATTATCTAATTTTAATAAATAAATATTTGCATATACTCTCAAACCTGTGCCTTTAGCTACAGCTTATGACCAACTAATCTTTTTTGTCACTGTATCACATTTGTGCCTCATCTATTAAAATCCCTAGATCATTTTTAGAGGTAGCTCCATTACCCCTATCCTGTATTTGTAAAGTTGATTCTTTTATAAAATTACATTTATCTACATGAAATTCAATCTTATTATAATTGGCTTTCTTCAGTCTTACACTTTGTGCTATCTACATTTGGTCTGTACCATTTATGCTCCCTTTGACTAAGTCATTGATAAAAATGTTAAACACAGAACCAAACAGAGATGTCTAGGCACTACACAGGAAACCTCCTTCTAACTGGACATTATAACAATAATAATTATTTTGGGGTCCAAAAATTATTAATCCAGTTCAGAATCCAACTAATTGTAGTGTTGAAAGAAAAAAAAAATAATATCATACCCTACATTTATCCACAAGTGGGAAACCAATAATTTAATTTAATGTTATTCTAAGTCCAAAACATTTCTAGTTCAGAGGATGTTTAAAACTGGCATAATCTACCGCCACTATCCACCACCCTTAGACATGTCTCTCTATACCAAAATAACTTGTGGTAACATATATAGGTATTTTAAACATGCAAAAAGTTATAATATGTTAAAATACAGTTTTGGTTTAATGTTCCACAACACTCTACTAAAAGTCAAACATCTGGATTCTTTGCTTTATCATTGCCTTCAAGAATTGAAAAGACTTCCTTGATGATTATCTGAATCTTGGAATGAGAAGAAGATGTTCCCCTTAGGTGGTTCATGGCTCCATTTATTTTGAGGTTTGGGAGGGAGAGAAATGATCTTATCCAGACAAGATTTAAGGTTTTATCACCATTAGTTCATTCTCTATTTAAAATGCTAATTTTTATTATTTATACTTTACTAAAGTGAAAAACCTAGAATTTTAAGATGAGAGAAATGATTGTATCTTAATATTTCTAAAGAAATTAATTTCTAAAGAAATTTAAAAGCTTCAATATATTTCTACAGTATTATTAACTAGCCAATATTTTTCCAAATTATCCACAAGAAAAGAATGAGAAATCTTATCAAATGCTTTCTTAAGAACCTAGTTCAGGGGTGGAGGCAAGATGGCAGAGTAGGAGGACAGACCTTCCCTAGCTTGCCCCTCACAACCCAAAAAATACTTGTGAAAAATGACTCTAAACAAATTCTAGAGCAGCACAAGCCACAAAATGACAGAGTGAAAGAAATTTCCGAACTAAGACAGCCTGGAAGGCCAATAGGAAAGGTCTATCACACCTGACTTGCAGAGGAGCGTAGCCTAGCCTGGGCCATGCAGCAAGGACAGAACTGAAGCAGTTTTCAGGACACAAAACCACAGGTAGAAGCTATGGTTCCTAGATTTCTCCATTCACAAATGCCATAGACAGCTTCAAATGTCTGTAAGAAAGCTCATTCACCTGGGCAAGAGGGGAGCAGTGTCTGGCCCCAGCTCTGGCCCCAGGGCAGCAGCAATGTCCACTTTTGGATCCCTGGGGGAATTGAGCAGCTGATCTGATCTCAGTTCTGAATGGTGGTCCTGGCATGAAGAGAGCACTGACATGGTGGAGCTTGCTGTGGGTGTGGAGAGGGAATCCTACTTGCAGTTCAAGGGCAGAAAAAGTATGTGTGATTGCACCCAGACCAGAGCAAAGGCCCAGAAAGGAGTAAACTCCTCTCCCTTGATTGTGCCACCTTGGAGGAACTGAGAACTTATAGGTAGGTCCCTACAGTATACTCTCCATTTGACAAAGGACTCAAAAATCAAGTAACTTGCTGAGAAAATGCCCCAAAAAGGGAAAAAAATAAGACTATTGAAGGTTACTTTCTTGTTAAATAAGTATTCTCTCCCATTCTTTTGGATGAGGAAGAACAATGTTTACCATCAGGGGAAGACATAAAAGTCAAGGCTTTTTCATCCAAAATCTCTAAATAAATATGCAATGTTCCCAGGCCATGGAAGAGCTCTAAAAGGATTTTGAAAATCAAGTAAGAAAGGTGGAGGAAAATTTGGGAAGAGAGCAATGCAAGAAAATCATGAAAATGTGTCAACTGCTTGCTAAAGGAAATCCAAAAAAAATGCTGAAGAAAATATCACATTTAAAAATAGACTAATCCAAATGGCAAAAGAGGTCCAAAAAGCCAATGAGAAGAATGCTTCAAATGGCAAAATTTGCAAAATGGAAAAGGAGGTTCAAAAGCTCACTGAAGAAAATAGTTCTTTAAAAATTAGAATGGAGTAGATGGAAGCTAATGACTTTATGAGAAACCAAAAAATTATAAAAGAAAACCAAAAGAATGAAAAAAAGAAGACAACGTAAAACATCTCATTGGAAAAACAACTAACCTGGAAAATAGATCCAGGAGAGATAATTTAAAAATTACTGGTCTACCTGAAAACTATGATTAAAAAAAGCCTATACATCATCTTCCAAAAAATTATCAAGAAAAACTGCCCTGATATTCTAGAACCAGAGGGTAAAATAGAAATGGAAAAAATTCACCAATCACCTCCTGAAAGAGATCCCAAAAGGAAAACTCATAGGAATATTGTAGCCAGATTCCAGAGTTCCTAGGTCAAAGAGGAAACATTACAAGCAGCCAGAAAGAAACAATTTGAGTATTGTAGAAATACAATCAGCATAACTGAGGATTTAGCAGCTTCTACACTCAAGAATCAAAGGGCTTGGAATATGATAATCCAGAGGTCAAAGAAGATAGGATTAAAACCAAGAATCACCTACATAGCAAACCTGAATATCATACTTCAGGAGAAAAAAAATGGAATTTCAATGAAATAGAGGATTTTCAAGCATTCTTGTTGAAAAGATCAGAGCTGAATAGACAATTTGACTTTCAAATACAAGAATCAAAAGAAACATGAAAAAGTAAACTGGAAAAAGAAACCTTAAAAAACTCATTAAAGTTGAATTGTTTACATTCCTACATGGAAAGATCTTATTTGTAACCCATGAGACCTTTCTTCAGCATTAGGGCAGTTAAAAGGAATAAACATATATCTGTGTGTATGTACATATATGCATACATATATGTGCAGGTGTGCATGGGCATGTGTATATTACATATGTGTAGATATGTATATGTATGTGGGTGTATATGTATATTTATATATGTGTGTTTATGTAGGCAGAAGTACAGGGTGAGCTGAATATGAAGGAAGAATAAATAAAAAAATTTTTAATGTTGAATGGAATGTACTAGGAGTAAGAGAAAGGGAGAAGTAGAATGTAGCAAATCATCTCACATGAAAAAGGGAAGAAAGAGCTTTTAAAATGGAGGTGAAGAGGGGTAAATGAAAGGAAATAAGTGAGCCTTACTCTCATGGGATTTGGTTTAAGGAGGAATAACACACACTCAATTGGATATGGAAATCTATTTTACCCTGAAGGAAGGCAAGGGGGAAGGGGATAGGAGAGGGAAGATAATAGAAGGGACAGCAAATTGGGGGAAAGGAAAATCAGAAGCAAACAGTATTGTGGGAGGACAGGTCAAGGGAGAGAATGGAATAAATGAAGGGCAGGATAGGACAGAGGGAAATGTGGTTAGTCTTTTACAACATAACTATAATGGAAGTGCTTTGCATTGTTACACATGTATGACCTATATTGAATTGTTTGTTTTCTCATTGAGGGTGGGTGAGGAGGGAGGGAGATAATATGGAACTCAAAGCTTTAGTAATGAATGTTAAAAATTGTTTTAGCATGCAACTGGAAATTAAGATATACAGGCAATGGAATATAGAAATCGAATTTACTCTTCAGGAAAATAGAGGGGAAAGATGATGGTGGGTAGTAGAAGGAAGAACAGTCTGGGGTGGTTGGGGTACATGTTATCCTGGAGTGGCGGATGGGGAGAAATGGAGAGAAAATTTTGAATTCAATTTGTTGTGTAAATGAATATGGAGAACTGAAAAATGAATAAATTGTATATTAAAAAAAGGATGGTTAAATAAAAGAACCCAGTTCAGCTACATTTCCTGAATTGCTTTGAGCTCCCAGTTTAGGATCCTACTCAACAAAGAAAATAAAGTTAGTCTGGCATGAATCGTTCCTGATGAAGCTACAACAATTCTTTGAATCACTTTTCCGTTTTCTAGATATTCCTTGTAGTTTAATAAGACATTCAATAATTTTCCTGGGAATCACAGTAAAACTCATTAACTCCTCATTTGTGGATCTCTCTCTCTTTCTCTTTCTCTCTCTCTCTCTCTCTCTCTCTCCTCTCTCTCTCTCTCTCTCTCTCTGTCTCTGTCTCTCTCTCTCTCTCTCAATAAGGATAGCAATTGTCCTCCTATCTAGTTGTCCCATTCCCATTCTACACAATCTATCAAAGATGGTTTGATAGTGGGTCAGTAATCATATCTATCAATTCTTATAAGAGATAGGATAATATTGATCTGACTCTAGTAATATGACTTATCAAAGGCATCAAGATGTTCTCCTTACATTCCTCAGTTATCACCTCTCTTTTGTCAATTTTTTTTTCTATCCTAAGTCCATAGATCATTCTCCTTATCTGCAAAAGAAGAAAGAAGAGATTTGAAAAGCTCTTACATTCTTCCTGGCATCATTTATAACTATGCCATCCATGTTTAGTGGTTCTATATCTACTTTAACTATCTTCTTTTCCCCTACAGAGTAAAAAATTGAATTTTTAAAAAATTTTCCATGACTAGGTTAATTTCATTGAGCATTCATTTGGTGTTTCTAAAACTATTCTGAGCTATAATTTTGTATATCTTCTTCATTACTTGGCCTTGTTTCAAATACATACAGATACATGTAGACACATACACATGTACACCAATGCACACATATGTACGTTTGCATATGTCATTCTGATTCAGCTATTGAGTTCTTTTGAATCCACATCATTCTTCCCTTTTTCTCCTTATTGTAGTTATTTGTCTTACACTGTATGTCTTGAAGTTTGTTTTTATGAACTCCTTGTCCCCTCTATAGGATGAAATCCTCCCTACCCTTCCTTTGAATTTTCTGAAATACACTCTCCCAAAATCGAAATTTAGTCCCAACTCTACGCTCCTTTACCATAGACCGTAAGAATGGTCATTCCACTTCAAACATCCCAGTATTCCCAGCACAACAGCCAATTCCTTTCTGTTGGTGAAAATTACATGCAAAATAAGTTTCCTCTTGTTGGCTCCTTCCTTTTGTGAAGCATAAAATTGCTAGAAAGTTATATCAAGACATTATTAGCTTCTATACTTCTTGTCAGAGACAGAGACATCTGTCTTAGACATGGATTTTAGTACCGGCTACTTTCCTGTATTTGTCTCCTGAAAGACTTCTAGATACCTCTACCATTGGTCTTTTTCCTACATTATGACTACTCTTTATGGTGGTTTCATGAATATATACATAAGCAGCTTTCTCCCTTGCCCTCCATTTCAGTTTAATGACCTTTTAAGCAGATTTGTAGGTCTACATGACAATACAGTCTCAGTAGTCCCTGTTAGGTGCTCTCTATCTCTAGACGGTTATTTCTATATCTTAAGTCATGATCTGGAAATTCACATTCCATTCTTAAGTGTCATTTTTTAAATACAATATTCACTGCCATCCTTAAACCTCCTCTTCTCCAAGCCTAACTATACTTAGTTTCTTCAACTGATCATAATATATCATGATCTTAAAGTCATTCAAAATTCTAATCAAGCTTGTCTGTTTATTCTAGTACATGGCATATTTGGACATGGAGCCAAGAGATATAGCATCAAACTTTCCTCAGATATATGACTCTGGGCAAGTCACTTAAAGTCTCTCAGGCTCAATTTCCTCATATATAAAGTGGAAATAAAGACTTACCAACAAGAGTGTTATGAGGATAAATTGAGATGATACATGCAAAGTTATCTTAAATAACTATCTATGTAACCTATTTATTATGATTTGTCTTTCCTAACATTTGACCCATAAACAAGAACAATTTGGCCAAAAAGAATACTGGACAAGGAATTGATTGGGATCTCTGAATTTAATTCTAGATTTAGTATTGGCTCTGCAACTGCTAAGGTCACCCTCTTTGGGCCCTCACTTCCTCATCAATCAGTTCAAGAATTTATAAACTCTCTGTTTTCTACGGTCCTTATCTCTAATACAATGTATTTATGAATGATGCTATGAATTCAAAGTGAATAGTTGAAGAAATTAACACAGAGGAAAAGGCAAAAGAATAAAAGGTATTTTGAGTAAAGATAGTAACATTCACACTGTTTCAAAAACTCACTAAACATGTTTTGTCTTTTCTTGGATAAAAAATATTCCAAATCATATACAATCTATTATATGACCTATGTTTAGGATTGTACATGTTTCAATAAAAGTTCCGTTCTAGGTTAACTCATTCATCATCTATCATTTTTTCAAAGGAAATCCAAATGTTCTTTTAAAATGAAAACATTATGAAAGTTGCTCCTATGAGAACCAACATTCAGTTACTGCTGGCTAAATAGTAAAATGTCCTCTTTGAATTACTGTTATTCTCAGCCTTGTTACCTTAGCAGTCAGTCATCTAGCAGGGTGATTGTAATTCTTTTGGATAACACTCCTTCCCTCAATTCTTTTTTCTAATTCCTCGTGTTGACCTTACATAGCTACTTTTCAATTTGATGTTTCATGTTTGTGTAATGAAACTAAACACTTAAAGAGCCACTGGAGGAATGGGTGCTTGAAAAAGGCCAGTCTGGTTTCTTCATTGCATCCTAGTGATTTGGAGCAATACAATAGGAACTCAATAATGAGGTTCACAGGATCAGTTGCTCTGGTACTTTATATTAATTTAAGAGTCATGCAGATGAAAATCCAACGAAGTATCTTATAGGCCCAAACTGAATACACTTGTTTTCTGCACTAGATGCCTTTCTGTATTCCTTAGGAAATGCATACTTAATAAGGGAGATATAAGGAGGGAAAACCAAGCTTGGGGAAATTCATTTTGGAAAAGAAATGGAAGCAGTGGTAGCCAGTCCCTGAAAAGTACTGAAAGTGCTCAGTCAATCTGTGCCCTTCAGAGAGTTCTATGGAATAGGTCAGTAGCTGTTAACTGTGTCTCTGTAGTAGAACAAAACAAAGCATGGGGATTAAGAATTGTCCTGAGAGGAAAATACACCCTGTCACGTACTGACACCTAGGATAAAACTTTTTCTCCCCCTGATAATACCAGCTCTGCTCAAAGAGGAAATATACACACCTGTCATGTTCTATACATTCATACACTGGAAATGTTTGTTTATTATCAGATACAAGGAGAGAAAATGTGATGAGAAGTCAAATAATAATATCCGAAAGAAATAGATACCCATTTAAATTGAAAGATTAAGCTGAGGACAGCACCAGTTTCAAGATACTCTTAAAGTTTGAATGGTTATGGAAAAGTTCAAGAAATTATAATTTACAATGACTGCCTTCCTTAATAATTTTGAGTTTCAAGGAAAGCTGACCCTTTGTGCAATCTTGTCAGTTTAAATTCTATTTTGAGAACTTACAGACACAGATGGAGATGAACAGTGAAAGTAGGAGTAGGAGGCATAACGAGAACACATGGAGAGAGAAATGTGTAAAGGAAAAAAAACCCATATGAAATCATAGGATTTCAAAATAGATGAAATGGAAGTAGCCTACCCAGTTTTAGTTGGAATCCTAGAATTAGAGCATTTTAGAGTTGAAAGGGAGCTTAAAGATCATCTAACCCAAACCCTCATTTTATTAATAAGAAAACTAAGATTAATTGATTTTTCCAGAGTCACCTAGTTATCTATGGCAGAACTAGAATTAAGGACTTCTGACGACCAAAAAGCCCAGGCTCTTGTCCCAAGCATCATTGTTCAAAGAAGGTATAGCTGTATGAATTGCTTGATGCTTACTCATTTGAAAGATTCTTTCCCTCTCAATATTTTTATTTAAAGTTTTGAGTTCCACATTCTACCTCTCCCTCCCTGAGATGGTAAGCAATCAGATATAGGTTATACATATAAAATCATGAAAAACATTTCCATATTAGTCATTTTGTACAAGTATACTCAAATAAAAGAAAAAATGAAAAAAGTGAAAAATAGCATGCTTCAATCTATATTCAAACAGTAAGAATTCTTTCTCTGGAGATAGATAGTGTGCTTCACCACAAGTCCTCTGGGATTGTCTTGGATCATTGTATTGCTGAGAAGAGCTGTCGTTCACAGTTCTTCATTGAACAAATATTGCTGGTATTGTGTACTATGTTCTCCTGATTCAGATTTTTCTAGGGCTTTTTTCCTGAAATCATCCTGCTTGTTATTTATTATAGCACAATACTTTCCCACTGCAATAGTATACCGCAGCTTGTTTAGCTGCTTAATTTACAAATAGGTCCTCTTTTTTGCATTTTTTTGGGATAGAGACCTACCTGTGTTATTGCTGGACCAAATGATAAACACAGTCTTATAGTTCTTTGGGCATAGCTCCAAGTTGCTCTCCAGAATGGTTGGATCAGTAGTTGGATCAGCAGTGAATGTGTCCCAGTTTTCCCACATCCCCTCCAACATACAATATTTTCCTTTATTTATTATATTATCCACACTGGTAGGTGTGAGGTGATATCTCAGAGTTGTTTTGATTTGGACTTCTCTAATTAATAGTGATTTAGAGGATTTTTTCATATGACTAAAGGTGGCTTTGATTTATTTGTCTGAAAACTGTCTGTTCATATTCTTTGACTATTTAAAAATTGGGGAATGACTTGTGTTTTTATAAATTTGACAGTTCTCTATATATTTGAGAAAAGATACCTTTATCAGAGATACTTGCTGTAAATTTTTACCCAGTTTTCTGTTTTCCTTAAAAATTTGTATTGGTTTTATTTGTGCAAAAACTTTTAAATTTTGTATAATCAAAATTATCCATTTTATAATGCTTTCTATATCCATAAATCTGACAAATATTTTATTCTATGCTTTCCTAATTTGCTTATGGAATCACTCTTTATGTGTAAATCATGTGTCCCTTTTGACTTTATCTTGGTAAAAGGTGTGAGACATTGTTCTCTACCCAGTTTCTACAATATTGTTTTGTCAGAAGTTTTTGTCAAATGAAGCTTTGTCCTAAAAACTTTGATCTTTGGGTTTATGATATTCTAGATTACTATAGTCATTTACTATCATGTATTTTTTACCTAATCTATTCCGCTGATCCACCACTCTATTTCTTAATCAGCAGCTGAATGTTTGATAATCACTTTATAATATAGTTTGAGATTTGGTAGAGTTAAAACACTTTCTTTAGCATTTTTTTCATTGATTCCTTTGATATCCTTTTGCTCTTCCAGAATAAACTTATTATTTTTTCCAGCTCTATAAACTATTTTTGTTAGTTTAATTGGCATGACACTGAGTCAATAGATTAATTTAAGCAGAACTGTCATTTTCATTATATTGGCTTGACCTCCTCATAAGCAATTAATATTTTTCCAATATCATATTCCAAACTCTCACTTTCTTTAATGCGGAAGCTGTCAGTTACTGTGTAATCCTGACTGTAGCTCCATGACATTTTACTTATTTCTTTTAGACTGCTTGCAACACTTTCTCTTCGATCTGTGAACTCAGGGATTTGGCTTGATGTTTCTGGGAGTTTTCATTTTAGGATCCCTTTCAGGTGGTGATTAGTGGATTCTTTCAATTTCTATTTTGCCCTTTGGTTCTAATACAAGCTGTCCATATCAGATTGGCTAACATGACAAAGCAGATGACAAATGTTGGGGAAGATGCGGGAGAGCTGGAACACTAATTCATTGTTGGTGGACCTGTGACCTAATCCAGCCTTTCCGGAGAGCAATTTGGAACTATGCCCAAAGGGTTGCAAAAATGTGCATTCCCTTTGACCCAGCAATATTGCTTCTATGACTATATCCCAAAGAGATCATAAAAATGGTAAAAGGTCCCATATGTACAAAAATATTTATAGCAGCTCTCTTTGTGGTGGCCAAGAACTGGAAATTGGAGGAATGCCCATCAATTGGCTGAACAAGTTGTGGTATATGAATGTAATGGAATATTATTGTGTTATAAGAAATGATGAGCAGGAAGACTTTAGACAAGCCTGAAAGGACTTATATGAATTGATGCTGAGTGAAAGGAGCAGAACCAGGAGAACACTGTACACAGTAATAGCCACAGTGTGTGAGGACTGCTTCCGATAGACTTAGCCCTTCAGCAATGCAAGGACCTAAAACATCCTCAAAGGACTCTTGAGGCAAAATGCCTTCCACATCCATGGAAAGAACTATGGGATTGAAATTCAGAATGAAGAGACCATTTTCTCTTGTGTTAGGTTTTTTCAATGAGAAATTTCACATTTTCTTCTATTCTTTTATGTTTTTGATTTTGTTTTATCATATCTTGATATCTCAAGAAGTCATGAGTTTCCACTTGTTCAATTTTAATTTTTAAGAAATTATTTTCTTCAGTGAACTTTTGTACTTCCTTTTGCATTTGGCCAATTCATTTTTTAGGGAGTCATTTTCCTCAGTAAATTTTTGTATATCTTTTCCCATACTATTGACTCATATTTCATGATTCTCTTGCATTACTCTCATTACTTTTTCCAATATTTCTTCTACTTCTCTAATTTACCTTTGAAATTTTTTATAAGCCCTTTTATGAATTATTTTTGGGCCTGAAACCAGATTACATTTTTCTCTAAGGCTTCACATAATAGCCATTTTGACACTGTCCTCTTCTACGGTTATGTCTTCATGCTTCCTATGATGATAGTAACTTTCTATAGTCATCTCTCTTTGGTTTTTGATCATTTTTCTGAATTTTTTGTGACTTGGTGTTCGTATGTTAGAGTTGGACTCGTCCTACACTTTCCTAAACTTTTTGTGCTGGTCATTTGTATCTTACTGCTGGCTTTCACTGGACTTAGCTGCTTGCTTTTTCTGGAGGGTAGACTTCCCTTCTGACTTTTATTGGAGGATGGGGTCTCCTTGTTAGCCTCCCCTGGGTATAGGATTTATGTGCTAGCCTTTTCCAACGTTGATATCTTGCTGCAGGGTTGCTAGGGCAACAGAATATTTCTGGTGTCTGGCTTTAGAGGAGGGATATTGTTGCTTATCTGCCCCAAGGATGGGGCCCTGTTGCTGAGTTGCTATGAAATTAGTCTCTCTGCTGGTAGGACACTGGGGCATGATCTCACTCTTGGCCAGCACCAGGGTGGGGATTCACTACTGATCAGCAAGGGGGCTAGGGCCTTAGATGCTGATGGAAAGTAGAGTCACTGGGGTGGGGCCTTATTCTGCTGCACAGACTGTGGCTCTAGTTTAATTAAGGAAACAGGATAAGTAAATAACACTACAAGATACCAGATGATTGTCAAAGAGAGACAGAAATAGAAATAAACAAAACTTGCCCTTAACAAAGATATTTTATTGGGGGTACTTATGGGTGGAGTGGTATATAAATGTCTGTGAAATGCCATGGAGGATCCAGCAATACTTGAATAGATTTTAAAAGTAGGGAGTCTAAGAGGTAGGGGTAAGATGGGAATTCATTCTAGGCACAGGGAATAGTCTTTGAGAAGAAATAAAGATGGGAGTTTGAATGCTAGGTACAAAAAAACAGAAGAAATCCCCTTTGAAGATTAGAGAGGACTATGGGTGAATTACAGGGTCAAGTCCCTAGAATGAATGGGATTGAGTTCAAATCTGGCCTCAGACACTTAATAGCTGTGTTATACTAGGCAAGCCACTTATCCTCTATCTGCCTCTGTTTCCTTAAATGTACAATGGAGATGATAATAGCTCCTGCCTCCCAGGGTTATTATTGAGGATCAAATGTATTAATATTTGTAGATTGCTTAAGAAAGTCTCTTGGACATAGTACGCTCTTTACAAATGCTTTACTCCCACCCCTAGTTCAAACGCAAGGCAGCAGATGAATGTTCTATGTGAGGAATAGTATGTAAATTGGAACAGGTATAAAGGAGAAAGCACATAGAGGAGGAATCTGGTGGCAGAGAAAGATCTCTGAATTTACCGTTTCTTGACATGAGTTATGCTATTTTACAGTAAACCTCTACGTCAGTGTAAATGGGAAGTCACTTGTAAGAACTGTTTTTATTTTCAATATCAGTACTTATGCAAAGACAACCAAAAGACAAATGCAGTCAGCCCGATCTTAGAGTCCTGGCCAATGACAAACTAACAGATTATGGAGTCTCAGTCCCTTCTCCTGGAACACAATAATCTGCCCTGAAGGCCAGTGGCTGACCAGAAGTGAACCAAGCATGAGCATGTTTTAGTGTATTACAAGTAATTGAAGAAAATTAATATTAATTGTCATAATAATCACCATAATAATAGCAACTTATATTCAGAAACCTACTTGCCCTATAAAGACTTCTCACCTCTATGCACCATCTAATACTTCTACGTATCTTGATCTGTAAGTATGGATAGAATAGAACCTTTAACTGTCTTTTGATCTAAATTGTAAGCAATAGCTTTCCTTTTCATGATAAGAGTAATGTACAAGGATGGAAGGGAAGACCAGGAAGAGTGTGAAGACCAAAGAACCATGTATTCATCAGCACAGAATCAAATCTTGTCCTTTCTCTTAGGTCTCCCTCAAGATTGTTTTTTCACCCATGAGTTTTTCTAACTACCACAGCCTGCAGTGATCTTGTCTTGTATCAACTCTTATGGCATTTATTGAGTGTGTCCCCAAAGGGCTATCAAACTGCAGACTCTTTGATTCAACAATTACACTACTAAGTATTAAGCCCATATCCCTAAGGCTCTTTTAAAAAAAAGAGAATAAGGCTTATATGTCCAAAAATGTTCAAAGAAGCTCTTTTATGGTGGCAGAAAAAACATGGAAATTGAAGGGATGTTCATCAATTGAGAAATGGCTGAACAAGTTGTGGTATATGATTGTGACGGAATACTATTGTGTTATAAGAAATGATGAGCAAAATAGTTTCAGTAAAACTTGAAAAGATTTTTATGAATTGATGCAAACTAAAGTGAGCAGAACCAGGACAGTACGCACAGTAACAGCAATATTGCACAATGATCAACTATGAATGACTCCACTATTCTCAGCAGTACAATGATCTAATACAATTTTGAAGGACTCCTGATGAAAAATGTTATTTGCTTTCAGAGAAAGAAATGATAAGAGCCTGAATGAAAATAGAAGCAGACATTTTTAGCTTTATTTTTTCTTGAGAGTTTTTATCCGTGTTTTCTTTTACATGACTAATGCAGAAATATGTTTTTCATGACTGCACATGTATAACCTACATCAAATTGCATGCCTTATCCATGATGAGGAAAGGAGAGAGGAAGAGAATTTGGAACTCAAAATTAAAAAAAAAAATAACATTAAAAACTGTTTTTACATGTAATTGAAAAATAATACTATTTTATATATTACCTTTATGATTTTAAAGGCTAGATTATTGTATAAATTTCATATATCTTTGGTTTAAAGAAAATTCTAATGAACAAGTATTTTAAAAACTCTTTCCTAGCTATTTTTCTTATATTCTTTACCATTCACTTACCCACCAGTATGGATGTATGGAACAGGTACCCATTTGCTTTGGTATGGACAGTTGCACAAAATCACAGAACTTGAGGGCTATAAGAGAATTCAGTGGCTACCTAGTCCTACCTGTATTCACTGAAAGACAAAAGAATCTTAGCTGTTAAAATATAGTCAAGAAATCATCATTCAGCTTTCACACACCATCTCTAAAGAGAACCACAACAGTAGTTTTCAACATACAGAACCAAGTAAAAAAAATAGCAAAAACTCACATTTGTAAAAAATGGTATACTTTTCAAAGCTTCCACATTCCATTATCTTATTGCAGCCTCTCAAAGCCCTGTTGAAATGTTTAGGACAGATATTATCATCCACAGGTGACAGATGAAGTAGTTGGAACTGAGCAAGGTTAAAAACACTGTCCTCAGAGTTACAGGTATGACTAGCTAATGATAGAGTCAGAACTAAATTTAAGTTTCTTGATTTATAGTCCAGGAGGAGTCTTTCTGCCACATCATTCTGGTACCAAGACCATGTCCCAGATGTCAGAGATTAGATAACGCTGGTTTCTCCATCTTTTAAGACCTTACATTTTATCAGATTCTCTAAGTATCCTTTGTACTTGAGGTGTGCAGAAAACCTCTAGGGCCACACAGGACGTTCAAAGGTAGCAACAAAGTCTTCCACTTTATCCCTTCTTAAGCCTCCATTGTTTTTTAAAGACTTCGCCACCGAAGCTCTGCCTTCAAGAGTTTCCACAGGGCATTGTCTTCATTTTAAAACTATAAGACAATTTCACTTTACCTTCTTTTTTCAGATACATCCACTTTTGAAGTTCCTTGAGAACTCTTTAAGAAAGCAACTTTCTCCATAAGTGAGCTGAGTCAACTTTCCTAGGTTAACATTCAACTTAGAATTTTCTTTCTTACCCTTCTGTAATTACTCCCAAATATTGGTCGTACTGACATATAGTGACCATATCTTACCAAGTAGTCATTCAGAGTCCTAAGACTTCTGAAAGAGATACTCTCAAGATACTAGGAAACAGATATAAAGCAGCTATATGGAGAGGGCACTGGGCCTGGAGTCAGGAAGATCTGAGTTCAAATCTGGTCTCAGATATTTACTCGCTGTGTGACCCTTGGCAAGTCACTTAACCTCTGTTGGCCTCAGGTTCTCTTGTTGTAAAATGGAAATGATAACAGCAACTACTTCTCAGAGTTGTTGTGTTGATCAAATGATAAAATTGTTCCAAAGTGCTGAACACAGTGTCTGGCATATAGTAGGTGCTGAACAGATATTTTCTCCTCTTTACTTCACTTCTCTCTTCTCTTCTCTTCTCTTCTCTTCTCTTCTCTTCTCTTCTCTTCTCTTCTCTTCTCTTCTCTTCTCTTCTCTTCTCTTCTCTTCTCTCTCACTGAAATACTAATGAGGGTTAAAGATCTTGCCTACCCATTAATAGGCCTGCCCATTTAGAGAAGCTTGATTAGGGGAGGCCCACAGCTTTTGTTAATTTTCTAAGGAGGCACTGGTTCTCCAGGGTTGTGATGCCCTCTGTCTCTGATAAGTATATAAATACTCTGAGGTGAGGTTTTACTTTCAGGTTTACTCATTGGAAGAGTTTGTTTGGCCAGAGGAGGCTCTGGGTAGTTGCTAAGGAGCCCCCCACCCCACCCCACCCTTGCTTTGGAAATCTAGATGTTGGTGAGCTTTTTTCTCTGGTGACTATGTACATATGGTCAGACAGTCGGATCTGTCTGTTGATCTGTGATGTATGTACTGCTTATAGTCAGACAGTTGGAAGCCCTGTCTCTTGATTATTATTTCTTTGCATTTTCTCTCAAGTTCAGGGTGCTGACTTTTCCTCCTGAACTAAGTGAACCATATATGTGCTTGATTAAAGTGATTGTTGACCCCTCAAAAGTTGCTTTCCTTTCAAAAAGCAGATCTAAGAACCTGTACAGCACACCCCCCCTTTGTATGTCAGGGTCCCTGATATGTCTGTCTGTCTGATCTCTCTCTCTCTCTCTCTCTCTCTCTCTCTCTCTCTCTCTCTCTCTCATCAACAAAAAGCAGCCCAGAAATTCAGGTTTTCCCTCTTTTTTTTCTTTTCTTTTTTTTTTTTTTAACAATCCCTCTAGGTAGCCTCCAAATGGAAAAAAAAAATGAAGGTGCCCTTATTAAGGATTTCAGCAACAACTATTGTCTTTCTTCCTCATAGATCAGTTGATTTTCTGACTATGGTAATATAGTTGTTACCTGGAATTTGCCATTCATTTTTGGATATTCCTTCTTCTCTTGATGGCTGGATAGACCCTGAATGTGTTGATTAAAGAGTTATAGTATAAAGCCCATAGTTTTAGGCCAGTCTATGTCTGAAAATACTGCCAAACCACAAGCCATTTTTTATTGTTCATTGCTTTTCATACATTTATCATGATTTATTTCCAGAGGCCGAGGCAATCGACACATTCCATAAATCAAACAAATGAATAAATTATCGTTTGTTTGTTTTCTGTTTTCTATTGAATGGCTATGATTGATGATTTCCCTCTAAAATTTGTATTTTTTTCTAAGTGGAATCTCTATTAAATGTGTAACTATCAAACATTTACTTTTCTACTTTCTCGGTCCCTAATAACTCTGCACATTTGATTGATGTGTATTAATTTCACTTTCTGATCACTGAGGTCTTTCAAAAACTGAGCATTAAGTGGCTGGCTGTAATCATGGTATCTTAACACACCCCCCCCCCCCAAAGTACTTTAGGAAGCTATTATGCATAACATTCTTTAAAGTCACTGACTGCCCTATTTTAAAGTACAACACTTTGACCAAAATTTGGGTTGGATAGATTAGTGTGATAATTAGGAAAACCCAATATTTTCTTGGGGAAGAAAGGGAGCCAGCTAATAGTGGTCCAGGTTAAGAGAAGATGTTTCATTTGTCACTGTTTGCTATTTTCAGTTTACAGTGGGCAGCACTTAGCTAATGAATACAAGTAATAAGAATAGGTGATTACTGTTGCTAGTGGATCTATATGGAACTGTCCCTTTGGATCAAATCTGGTTTTATTGTGAGATGAACTGGGGGAAAACATAGTCACAAGTGAATTGTTGACCTTACACCTTCCATT
Source organism: Bettongia penicillata ogilbyi (assembly GCA_023548195.1). NCBI lineage: Eukaryota > Metazoa > Chordata > Mammalia > Diprotodontia > Potoroidae > Bettongia > Bettongia penicillata. The sequence continues at coordinate 15,045,340 of JAJHZJ010000413.1, read as the reverse complement.
TGTAACAAGTAAAGAACTGGATAGAGAGGGACAAATGATATGAATTAAGGCACAATGATTTCTTATAGCATGCTATGACATCTGGCATAGGTATAACCAGGAGAATAAGGGAGGAAATGACTTCAAGACATCAGCATCCTTGCCAAATTTATATAGCACTTTAAAGTTTGCAAAGCCATTCATATTATCTCATTTTATCCTCATCACATAACCCTGGGAAGTAGGAATTATTATTATTGTCTACATATTACAGATAAGACAACTAAGGCAGAAAGAGGATGTGAGTGATTTTTCCAGGGACGTACAGATGGTGGGATTTGAACTCTTGCCTATTTGACTCCAGGTCCTAAGTGAGATTTGAATTCAGGCCTTCTTGATTCTGAGTCTAATACTTTCTCCACTATACCACCTAACTGCCTTTAGGTGTTATAATACAAATCATATTTTAGTGAGCATAAAAGTTTGAGTGTCAAACTTTCATTTGAATACAATTAGAGGAAAAGGCTTTATGTTTGCTTATATGGTGCCATGTGTTCTTTAGTCATTTTGTAAAAATACATTTTAACCCATACTACATACATCATTAGATAATGAGATCTGTGAGGTCAGTTTACCCTCATTCTCCTTTCTCCCATTTCTTTTCCCTAAATCTTCTATGTTCACTGTCTATTCCTTCCATTGCAGTTGTCAAACATTTCCAAATTTTAGGAGAACAGAAAAGGCAGAGCATAAGAATAAGCCTCTGATAAAATTAGAGTCTAAGTAGTACAGTAGATTGGATTCTGGTATTAGAGTCAGGAAGACCTGAGTTCTAATAAACCATCACAAATTCACTCGCAGTGTGATCCTGAGAAAGTCACCTAACCTCTCTGACCTTCACTTACTTCATCTGTAAAATGAAAGATTTAGAATTGTTGATCCTAACAGCTCTATATCAATAACCCAAGAAATTCTCAAAGTTCCCCTATTCTTTGTGGATCAAGGGTTGCTCCAGTCTTGTTGGTCCAGTTATCAAAGTGCAAATATATATTTTTAAAAGTGCTAATGTTTAAGTGTTCTGTATGTCTGTTGTCTCAGGACCATCCTGGCTAAATTCATGAAAGCTTGACTATTTAATTATTCATTTTTCAATGATAGCAACTTTCAAAGATTATCTGCTAAAGTACATGTTCTAAATTTGTGGATAGAGTAGCCACATTGACAAAATCATAGATTATTGAAACATTACTAATATTTAAACTACCATTTGTAACAGAACCATATAAAACATATGACTATAGAATGTGGCTTTCTAAATGCATCAGAACAAGGGAAAGGATGTTAAGGAATAGAAGTGACAAGGTCTGGGTGGGTTCTCTAGGGATAAGAAGGTTAATGATAGAAAATTTAGAGAAACTTCTAATTCAGAAAGTATAACAAGAATGATAAGAAGAGAGAAAAAATATGAGTAAGGGAAAATTGAGCAACCTCCTGGACATTTATCTTGAAATTAAAAAAAAATATTAATAATGAAAGAGAGACTGGGTTAGGGAGTGACCAATCCAGACCAATCATTTTAATGTAAAGAAGTGAATCTGGACAAGCTAGCTAGAAAAGATTTGTATTCAGCAATGGCCAAGGGATGAGGGGAATAAGTGCCACACAAAGATGAAATGAGATGGAGCTAAAAAATTCAAATTATTGTGCCAAGTAGTTTGGCAAATATAGCATAAGTGATGAGAAACTATTTACCTATTTGTCTAAGGTATATACAAATTTTACCCACATCTCTACCAAGCCATAGACATGTAGTAATGAAAGCTGACTCATTACTGAGTTGTCCAGAAAGGCTCATTGTAGAATAGGGATATAGCAAACCACAGGAAAAAGAAAACCATAAAGCAATTTCTTTGGATGATCATGGAGGGAAGTTACTCAAGTTACCCCAAAGGGTAGTAGTAAGAGAAAAAGAAAAAAGGAAAATTTAGTCTCCATGTGATACATGGAAAAAACTCCTACAAATTCAAACTATCCATCTCAGTGACTAACAGCCCTCTTGGCCAAAGAGGTCTTCCTTCTCCTTCAACCTCTAGCAGTTTATTTAAACTTATTTCCTCTTGTTCTGGAATTACAGGTAGACAGAATTCTTCAATTGCTCATTTCAACAGTAGTTAAGACCATTCAATAATCCATAGCATCCAAAAGCTTTTTCAAGTAAAACTAAATTAATAGTCAAGGACATCATCTTTTTTGGGGGGGAGGGGTGAGTAAAGATGAGCTGTTACTTGACTGAGTCAAGAAGGAATAATAAAAATGATTTCCTTTCCCTTTTAACCAAAGAACAGGGACAATCAAGCTCACTCTATAACAATTTCTATCTAAACACTGGAGAAAAATACTGTTAGGATTTCACAGTCATTGATGTGAAATTCATGACAGAATCATGATGAAAGACCAAAGAACTATGTTTGTCTGGAATCGTGAGAAGCATATTTTGCTATGCTTCCTTCTAAGGAGAAAACAAATGGAAAGCTCTTTAATAAGTTATCATCAGAACAATTCATTTTCATGAAGCTACTCAATGAATTTCAAATATTTAAACTTGATTTCAAGGATGATGGATTTTTCTTCTTCTTGAATTTAGATTCTGATGAACATGGTGCTTAAGCTCTTCTTGATAGTTTGTCAAATGCTTAGAATATCAAAATACCCAAGACTTATTCAGAGTGGGTCTGATTTTCTTGTTTATACGTATCATATTGTGGCAAACTTGAAAGATGCTATCAGTGAAGTAATTACCACAAGTTGGTTGTTTGAAAATGCAAATTAAAACTACTTTAAATATAAATAAGTGTAGGACTGACATTTAGTCCAAGAATTTGATGTTTTCTTCCTAAATAGTAACCCTAGGCCTCTCTTCTGTATATAGTTTAATGGAATTTTGGATGCATACAATTTTTCAAGTTGATTGATTGAGGGTAGGGTAATGGTGGGAATCACAGTACCTTGTCATTGTCTCTATACCAAGACATCCAAATGAAAAGTGAAAAAAAAAAGTGAGAAGTAGCAAAACTGTGGACTTTAGAGGAATAGATATCTAAATGCTTTACTAAAAAAATTTATTGTCAGGGGGCAGAGCCAAGATGGTGGAGTAGAAGGATGGACCTGTTCTTAGCTCTAAACCTAAAGTCCATAAAATACCTGTAAAAAAAAATGACTCTAAACAAATTTTAGAGCAGCAGAAGGCACAAAGCGACAGAATGAAACAGATTTCCAGTCCAAGACAGCCTGGGAGGCTGACAGGAAAGGTCTATTGGGCCAGGCTTAGAGTGGAGCACAGCCCAGCCTTGGCCACAGCACAGCAGGGATAGGATTGGAGCAGGCACAATCCCAGGCAGCAGCTGTGGTTCCAAGATTTCTTACCCCACAAACATCAAAGACACCTTCAAAGGTCAATGAGAAAGCTCTTTCACCTGGGTGAGAAGGGAGTAGGGCCCTCCCCTAGCACCAGGCCCATGGAAGCAGCAGTTGCTGAGGCAACAGCATCCATATTAGGGGCCCTCAGCCAAAAGCCCCTGGGGGAACCAAGTTGCTGATGTGAACCTCAGCCCTGAGAGGTAGTCCTGAGGTGAGGAGGAGCACTGGTGTGGTGGAGCTGGAGGTACTTGGGGAGAGGGAACCCTACTCACAGATCCTGGACAGAAAGGACTATTGTGGTTGCTCCCAGACCAGAACACAGGCCAGGAGAGGAGTAAACTCCTCTCCCTTGATTGTGCCACCTTGGAGAAACTGAGAACTTACAGATTCCTAAGTATACCCTCCACTTGACAAAGGACTCAAAAGTCAAGTAACTGATTGGGAAAATGCCCAAAATAGGGCAAGATATAAGACTATAGAAGGTTACTTTCTGGGTGAACAGGTATTTTCCTCCATCCTCTCAGATGAGAAACAACAAAACATACCATTAGAGGAAGACATCAAAAACAAGCTTTCTTCATCCAAAAGCTTCAAAATAAATTTTCAGTAATCTCAGGCCATGGAAGAGCTCAAAAAATATTTTGAAAATCAAGTAAGAGAGATGGGGGAAAAATTGAGAAGAGAAATGAGAGGGATGCAAGAAAATCATGAAAAGCAAGTCAACAGTTTGCTGAAGGTGATCCAAAGAATGCTGAAGAAAATAGACTAACCCAAATGGCAAAAGACATCCAAAAAGTCAAGGAGGAGAAAAATGCTTTAAAAAGCAGAATCAACCAAATGGAAAAGAAATTTCAAAAGCTCACTGAAGAAAATAGTTCTTTAAAAATTAGAATGGAGCAGATGGAAGCTAATGACTTTATGAGAAACCAGGAAATTACAAAACAAAACCAAAAGAATGAAAAAATAGAAGATGATGTGAAATATCTCATGAGAAAAACAACTGACCTGGAAAATATTTGATCCAGGAGAGACAATTTAGAAATTATGGGGCTACCTGAAAGTCAGGATGAAAAAAATAGCCCAGACATAATCTTTCATGAAATTACCAAGGAAAACTGCTCTGATATTCTAGACTCAGAAGGTAAAATAAATATTGAAAGAATCCACTGATCACCTACTCAAAGAGATCAGAAAAGAAAAACTCCTATGAATATTGCAGTCAGATTCCAGAATTCCCAGGTCAAGAAGAAAATATTGCAAACATATCCCAGAAGCCAAAGGAACTAGGATTAAAGCCAACAATCACTTACCCAGAAAAACTGAGTATAATACCTCAGGGGGAAAATTGCATTCAATGAAATAGAGAACTTTCAAGCATTCTTGATGAAAAAAAACAGAACTGAATAGAAAATTTGACTTTCAAACACAAGAATCAAGAGAAGTATGAAAAGGTAAACAGGAAGGAGAAATCATAATGGATTTACTAAAGTTGAACTATTTTCATTCCTAAATGGAAAGATAATATTTGTAACTCTTGAGACTTTTCTCAGTATTTTGGTAGTTGGAGGAATCATATACATACAGACAGAGGGCACAGGGTGAGTTAACTAGGAAGAGATGATATCTAAAAAAATAAAGTTAAGGAGAAAAGAATATTTTGGGAGGAGAAAGGGAAAAATGGAATGGGGCAAATTATCTCTCATAAAAGAGGAAAGAAAAAGCTTTTTCAATGGAGGTGGGAAAGGGGAGAGGTGAGAGAGAAAAAGTGAAGCTTACTCTCATCACATTTGGCTTAAGGAGAGAATAACATGCACACACAATTTGGTATGAAAATCATTCTTACACTACAGGAAAGTAGGGGAGAAGGAAATAAGTGGGGTGTAGGGGGATGATAGAAGGGAGGGCAAATGGGAGGAGGGAATAATTAGAAATAAAGACTTTTGGGAGGGACAAGGTGTAAAGAGAGAATAGAATAAATGGGAGACAGGATAGGATGTAGGGAAATATAGTTAATCTTGCACAACATGACTATTATGGAAGTCTTTTGCATAACTACACGTATATAGCCTGTATTGAATTGCTTACCTTCATAGTGGGAACTCAAAGTTTTTGGAACGAATGTTGAGAATTGTTTTGGCATGCAACTGGGAAATAAGAAATACAGGTAATGGGGTATAGAAATCTGTCTTGCCCTACAAGAAAAGAGAGAAAATGGGGATAACAGAAGGGAGGGGTGTGATATAAGGGAGGGCAGATTGGAGGAAGGAGTATTCAGAATGCACAGTGTCTTGGTGTGGGGGGAGGGGAGAGAGGGAAGAAAATTTGGAACTCAAAATCTTGTGGAAGTGAATGTTGAAAACTAAAATAAATAAATTAGAAAAGAAAATCTTTCATTTTTAATGTCATGAGGTCACAACTTTCACATGAAATTTTTCATGAATGTACCTTTCCTCAGTCAGTCAAAAAAATAAGACTTTAAGCATGTGCCCTCTGCTTAAGTACTACTCTGATTCAAGAAAACAATGATTAATGATAATAGCAATCATTATATAGTTCTTTCTTTTACAAAGTAATATTTACATATTACCTACTTGGATCCCCCCAACAACTTATACTAATGAAATATATACTACCATTATCACCATTTTACAGATAAGACAACTAAGACTGAGTGAATAAATATTATACCCACTATCACAAAGATAGTAAGTATCTGAGTTGGGATTTGAACTAAAGTCTCCCTGATTCCAAGTCAAGTATTCTTGTCCATTGTATATGTAATTGCCTAAAAAGAGTCTGATTCTTATGAGCCTGGGATCCTCCTGGGAAATTCAAGTAACCATTCTGAAGTTCATTTCCATATCTGTCAAATTAAAATAATACTTTGGTAAGAATCATTTTAATATTTTGTGTAAAGCACTTTGATCACCTTAAAATGCTACATAAATGTTAGATATTGCTGTTGTTACTAAGTTCTGTGGTTGTTGTTGAGTCATTTCAGTTTCGTCTAACTCTGTGACCCAATTTGGAAGTTTTCTTGGAAAAACATTCTAGTAGTTTGCCTTTTCCTTCTCCAACTCATTTTACTGAGGCAAATAGGGATAAGTGACTTGTCCAGGTTCACAAAGCTAGTGTCTGAAGTGAAATTTAAACTCATGAAGATGATAGCAAGCTCAGTGCTCTATCCACCATGCCAACTAGTGGCTCAGGAGTTATGAAAACAAATATCTAAAAGGTCCAAGAAATGGTAGGCAAAGTTATCTGATACGGTTAGTTTTCACAACTGTGAATGTTAATGGAAGGAACTCACTCACAAAATGGAAGCAGCGGAATGGATTAAAAAACAGATTCTGATAATTTATTGTTTATAAGAAACATACCTGATATAGAGAGACACACAGAGTTAAAATAAGGGGCTAAAACAGAACATATTTTGCTTCAGATAAAGTTTTAAAAAAGGCAGGGGTAACAATCGTGACCACAGAAAAAGCAAAAGCAAAAATAATCTAATTTAAAGAGAGAAGCAGGGAAACTACATTTTGGCAAAAGGTACAGTAGACAGTACCATAATATCCATACTAAATATACATGGATCAAATGGTATGGTGTCCAAATTCTTAAAGGAAATGTTGAAAAGGAAATAGATTATGAACCTATACAAGAGGGGGACCCTCAACTTTCTGCTCTCAGAACTAGAAAAATGCAAGCACACAATATGGGAGAAGTTAAGAAGATGGGTAGAATTTTAGAAAAAGTTAGATATGATAAGCCGCTGAAGTAAATTGAATGGGAATAGAAGAAAATGTACCTTTTTACTCCAGTTATACATGGCACCTTCAAACAATCACTCACCGCTTATGTCCATTCTATTGCCAATGCCTATTAATTGCTCCTTTACAACATTTCTTGATATACCCCGTTCTCTTTCCTGACATTGCCACTAGTGTGGTATATACCCTATTTACCTCACTCCTGGACCGTTGTGATAGCTTGCTGGTGGTTCTTCTTGCTTCAAGTCTCTCCCCATTTATCCATCTTCCATTCAGTCAGCAAAGTGATTTTCCTAAAGGACAAGTCATACCGCATCATCCTCAAATGCTCAGACCTGCAATGACTCTCTATTGCCTCCAGGATCAAATACAAAATCCTCTATTTGGACAGGTAGGAGAGCACTAGATTCTGAAGGACTTTGAATGCCAGTAATCTTGGACCTTACTCCCTTTCCCATTTTCTTGAGTCCAGTGACACTGGCTTACCTACTGCTCCACAAACAAGGCACTCTATCTCTCAGCTCTGGGAATATACTCTGGTGATCTCCCATGTCTAGGATGCTCTCTCATTGTTTCTGCTTACTAGCTTCACTGGCTTTCTTTAAATTCCAGAAAAAATTCTATTTTCTATGAAAGCATTTCCTAACACCTTTTAATTTTGGTGCCTTCCCTCTATTTTTTCTCTATTTATCCTGCATATAGTTTGCTTGTAATATTTATTTGCTTGTTTCCCTCCTTAGACTGTGAGTACCTTTAGGGCAAGGACTGTCTTTTGCATCATTTTTTATATCTCAATACTTAGTACAGTGCTTAGCATATAGAAAATATTTAATAAATGCTTATCAACTAAGTATTCATCTATTAGATAATAGCTAAACAAATTGTGGCACAAGAAATATAATGGAATATCACTGTGCTCCAAAAAGTGATGAATGTGATGAATACAAAGAAACATGGAAATATTTGCATGAACTGTTAACAGAGTGAAGTAAACAGAGCCCAGGAAACAATATGCACAATAGCTACCACATTATAAATAGAAAGAAACCTTCCTCCCCAACTACCAAATGTAAATGTTACAAAATTATAAATAAATCACTTCAAAAGAAGAGATGAGAAGATGGCCCAACCCACTGCAGAGGTGAGAAGTCCACAACTGGTATACATACACATGTTTTTAGATTTTTTTTTGCATATTGATCAGTTATGATAATGTTTTCCTCTTTTTTTTCCTTTTTTTCTTCTGGTCTTTAAAAATGTTATCTAGCATATAAGATGTCTTGCTAAAAAGGAGAAAGAGATAGGAATACTGAAGGGAAATACAGTGATTTTTTTTAAAAAGACAGCAATAAAATCTTATTTTTTAAAAAAAGTACATGTATGGAAAATGGAATAAGGTTCACACTTCCAAGAACAGATACAAAAGAATAGTACTCATCTGCAAGGATAGCGTGAAGAAGCCAAAAGTACAGAAATGTACTGTGACTTGTGAAAAAAAAATGTTAAGGCCCAACGCAACAAAGACTCCTTTTAGATATTCTTAGAATAATAAGAAAAAGAAAAAGATGAGTCCGGCGCTTAGGCAGGTGGTGAAATTTTAACAGAGGACAGAAAGAAAACAATTATTTAGTATATGTATTTCTTGTATTTTCTATGGCAAGGAGAATAATCTTCAGAGAATTATGAATAGACTAAGCATGGTTAAAGAGGAAATCTAAGTAAAAGATTACTGCCCACCCCCTACTTTACATCAATCTAAGTCTTTTGGCCTAGAGAGAAGAAAAGAATCCCATATCACTGAAAGAAATTGTACAGAAAAATTCTCTGAACAATTTCCTAAGAATTATGAAGAATGACAGAGATGCTAGAAGTTTGGAGATCAATCCATCAATAATTGCTAAGACTTTTTTAATTGGCAACTCTATGCCTAATCCTATGTTAAGCACTGATGAGAGAAAGATAAACATTAAAGCATTTCTGACCTTAAGAAGCTTATATTCTATCAGCAAATATTGGACTTATTTTTATAATATAGAAGAAAATGGATTCTGGAAAAGAAAATAGTGGGCGGAATGATCATTCCCTGAAAAACTGTAGACCAGACAATTAAAGGGTATATGAGTACTGAGAATAAGAAATAGTCAACACTATAAACCAGCATGTGTTCTTTCTGAATGATTAATAGAGCAAGCTAATCCAATTTCCTTTAAAAAAAAAAAGATTCCTCAATCAAAGGAATGCTTTAGACATAATATATTTCTATTCAATCAATTAAGACATTGAATAATATTCCTTACTACAGCCTTTGGTGCAAAATGGAGAGATGTGGCCTCATTGAATGCAATGCTATGGGGATTTATAGTTAAATAATATTGATTAATATATTGATGCAAATCTAGAGAGAGGTTTCTGGTGCCAAGGCACAGTACTCAGCTCACCTCTCTGTTCCATTCAAACTTTTTATTAATATCTTGAGTGAAGACAAATATAGCATGAATGCATTGAATGTTAGAATCAGAATCTAAAAATATATTGATAAGTTAGAATAATGGGCTGCATCTAACAAGAGGAAATTAATTATTAATAAATGTAAAGTTGTGACTTAGAATTCAAAAATCAGTACTACAAGTTTTACAGAACTGTATCACAATTTAATTTGGGGAAGGTGAAGATCAGTAAGAAATTACATGTAAAATGTAAAATACTGGGAGGGGTTAACTTAAATGAGAGCTCAAAATAACTATACAATGTGATAAAACTGGAAAGAAAAAACTTATCTTATTGAGGTTTATTAAGAAAATATGAGTATTCAAGTCAAAAGAGGTAATTACTCACACTGCCATGATCTGACCACATGTTGAATATTGTTTTCCATTTGAGACAACCTATTTTAAGAGAGATACTGTTTATAAGGAAATAAGGAATGGTCAGCATGATGAGAGGACTAAGGATTGCTTAAAGGAAGTACAATTTCTTATCCTAGAAAAGAACTGATAGAACATTAAAACTCTTCAGGGAATAACATGTGAAACACAATTTAAAATTAAGTGATTTATATCTAAAAGGTAGAATAGGCCTACTGGGTGAAACTTTCAGGGAAATACCTCTTACAAAACTATGAGAAAGGATTTTCTAAGAATTTGAGTTGTCCAAAATTGTAATCTGCCATCTCTTGAAGTAGTGAGTTCTCTGTTATTGCACGTACTCAATAAGAAAATGGGAGATGACCCGAGATGCTATAAAGCAGGGATTATTAAACTTCTTTTTGTATCATGGACCCTTTGGGCAGTCTGTTGAAGATATGGACTCCCCAGAATAATACTTTTAAATAAATAAAATACATGGAATTGCAAAGTAATTTAATTATATTAAAATAAAGTTATCAAAATTTTGAGAAAAAAATCAATTCATGAATTCCAGGCTAAGAACTTCTGCTAGAGGAAGATTTAATTCATACATCATATAGAGGAAAAACCTTCAAGTTTTCTTCATACTCTTTCATTACATATTATTTTCATCTACTATGCTCTAAATTCTATTATTATAAATATTGCTGAAAGACCACATGCCACAATTTTTATTTAGTTGGTCATTGAACTATTATAAAGGTGGTCAGGTGAGTGGGTATGGGGAGGGCACATAGCCCTTACAACTCCACATGGCATAGGGGGTCCCCTTTATATTAAAACATCATTGCAGGAGGATCTCCTTCACAGACTGACAGAGCCACTAGTGGGGAAGGAAGAATGAAGGACTCAGCCTTGTCAGCTATCAAACTGAGAGGCCTGAGCTCTTTCTGGACTCTCAGCTTGGAGCAAGAGAGAACATAACCATATGGACCATAACCATCTTGACTTGACAGTGAATAAAACAAAACTCATATGAATTGTTTCTTGTCAAGTTGTCATGACAATGTGACCAAACAGCCATCATCTTCTCAGAGCCAGAAATCCATAGAACGTTAGTGAGACTGAAATTTTGGATGTTAAGATATTTGATATGTCTGCCTCATTAAAAAAAAATCCTAAGGTACACTTTTCATCACATGTAGACATGATCTTTGAGGTTGATGAATATAATTTTGGAACAGGCCACTAAGCCCTGCCAGAAACCTGAAGTTATACTCAACCAACAGTCTGTCAGCATAATTGCACCATTCTGTACATGACAGTTTCCAGTATGGTCTGCAGTCAAAAACTATATTTAGGTTCTTATCTTGGAAACTAAAGGAAAGTACTGCTGGCTAATCATTTAAGAGAATCCAGAAAGCCATAGGCATGCTTTATTGAAGTTTAAAGTCACACATCATTTTTCATATAGAATTAAATTTACATTTTTTCTTAGAATAGGCAAATGACTCAAGAGAATAAATGGTGTGATTACAGAAGGCAGAAGTATTTTTATGTATTAAATTAGACAGCATCTCAACTAACTCTGAGGATCCTGGAACTGATGACTTAGCAGGGGAAAAATGATTACACTCTACTTTGTTGAAATAGAGTACTTCCTAAGTAGTTTATAAAGTGTTTTTATTAAATCACTTCATAAGTTACATCATCATTAACACTATTATTAATTATTTTAATAAAGGCTTAAAGCCTTTTAGTAACACTAAATCCTTTGAGGGTAGTAAAACAGACAATGGGTGCAACTTAAAGAATGTTACCTCAAGACTTTGTGGATTCAAGAGTGGACATAGTTATATGTTTTTTGGAAGTGAACCTGTATGAAGAAAGATAAGCAAGCAGCTTATTCTGAGTGTTTGAGGATTACTTATTTATAACAAGTTAATTTAAGAATATTATGGATAGCTATTAATTATAAATATGTAACTCAAGTATATGATGGACAAATGATAGTTACTCTAAAAAAATAGATGACTAGTCCTAATTAGCCAAAAACTCTTTTACAAAAGCCATGGATCTTCTCATAGAGAACTAGATTTGACCAGATGCTCAGTGGAACTGAGAATGAGGAAGAGGAGATGAGATGATTGTTCAGGACACTAAGCTGCAATAAGGTTTGTGTAAGTAAGGAGGTTCAGAAATAGTTTTATAACATCCCAGATGCAAATTTCTCACAGGGGGAAATTATCTTGCTCTTGGTCACATCCAAGTTTTTCTATCTTTTTGTTTTGGTTCATTTACACAGCTTTCAAAGTTCTTCCTGCAGTTTCCCCCTATGAACATCTTAATTCATAGAAGAGTTTAGTATCATCTTCAGTCTCTAATATTTTATTGCGCATTCCCTCCAAAAAATAATTCATATAAATGTTCAGCAAGCATCCTTCATCCTGATCAGTAACCCTTAGACATCCCACACCCTTTGTTTTCTCTATCTTTAGTCATAGTGAATCAGTCACCTAAACTTATGGCAGTACAGACACATCTCAAATAGCTTTTTCTGGAAGTTTTAATTAATTGATTTGAAGTTAGTTTCTTTGTTTCATGAATTCAGGCATAAAATAGACTTTTAAAAGATAAGTGTTTGAGCTGGTAATTAATGAGACTTCTTTCAAATTCTACATCAGTGTTTTGATGTTAACAAAATGTTTCCTTGTAAACAATTGGAACTTATGCCAAGTAAAATCATTTTTTTTAAAGAAAAATTGTGGCATATATCCAATCAACTTCTCTATATTTTCTAGAACACTTTAACCAACAGATTAACCAGAAAACATACGCTGTGTTGGACAGAACATTGAAATATTAACTTTCTATTAGAACAAATACTGTGACCTCCCTCCTAAAAATGGATGGGGAGAGTATTTCAGAAAAGGAAGGCAGACCAAATAAATAAACGATGGACTCTAATGTTCCTAGGACCTTGGGTGATATGCTGAAATCTATTAGGTCTAATCAAGTGTGACCAAGATGTTGAAGAACCCTAAGTTCCTGACATAAGGGAAACAACTGAAAGAACTGGAGATGTTCAGCTTGAAAAAGAAAAGATTTAGACTGAATTTACTCTATTTTCTAGTATCTGAAATGTTATTATTGGGAATAGTCTATGTTTTTCTTGGCACCTAAAAAGAGAACTGGGAATAATGATAGATATAGTTATAAAAGTAAGCACCCTGATATGCAGTGGAGGGCCTAATATCACAGGTTCTTTCATCTGTTTTTCTAAAAAGCAACTTTTGAGGTGTCAACAACCACTTTAAACAAACATATGTATCATTCACTTAATTCAGGGAGGGAATGTCAGCACCCTAAAATTCAGAGAAAATACAGACAAATCAAAATCAACAGACATGGCTTCCACTGTCTGATATAAGCAATAAATGCATAGCAACCAGAGAGAGAAGTACCAACATCTGGGTTTTCAAATCCATGAGGCTGCTTAGTGGCTTCCCAGAGACTCATCTGGCACACAAACTTTCTTCAACAACTAAGCCCGAAAGTAGAAGTTCACCTCAAAGTACTTATATGTTTTTTTTGTTTGTTTGTTTTTTGTTTCTTTCCAAACCAGAGGACATGGAAACCCTTGAGAACCAGTGCCTCATTAATAAAAGATATGGGCCTTCCTACAATTTCCCAGGCCCATTAATGGGTGGGGAAGATCTTCTTTAATCACATTATTCAATCAGAGGCACCTGATTATACCAAAACAAAAAATGCATTATCAATACAATTGCAAAGAAATTTAGATTCCATGTAAGGAAAAACTGCTTAACAATTAAAGCTATCTGTAAGTATGAGAGGGATTCACCGTTTTTCCCCTCATTTTTTCTCAATTACATGTAAAAAAATGAAATTTTCAAATCTAAATTTAATTTTTTTAAATTAAATTTTTAACCTAAAATTACTTTTTTTATTTTGAGTTCCAAATTCTCTCATTTCCCCTTTCTTCCCCACCTTGAGAAGAATATATATATGTATTACATGTGAAGTCCTGCAAAACCTATTTCCATATTAGCCATGTTGTAAAAGCAAACATAGACTCAAAAAAAGAAAGTTTTAAAAAATGCTTAAATCTGCATTCAGACTCCTTTCTCTGGAGGTGGATCACATTTTTCACCCTAAGTCCTTCAGAATCGTCTTTGATCATTTATTTCTCAGAATAGCTGAGGCATCCACAGTTGATCATTATACAATATTGTTGCTGCTGTGTACAATATTGCCCTGCTTCTGTTCCTTCACTTTGCATCAGTTAATATGTCTTTCTAGACTTTTCTGAAACCATCCTGCTCATCATTCCTTTTAGCACAATAGTATTTCAGCATAATCATATAATTCAACTTTCTCAACCATCACCAAACTGATGGGCATCCCTTCAGTGTCCAATTCTTTGCCACCACAGAAAGAGCTTCTATAAATCTTTTTGTACATGTAGGTCTTTTTCCTTTTCTTTGATCTCTTTGGCATGCAGACATGGCAATGGTATTTCTGGGCCAAAAGATATGTGCAGTTTTAGAACTCTTTGAGGTTAAATTCTTCTCCAAAATGGTTGGACTAGTTCACAACTCCACCAACAAGGCATTAGTGTCACAATTTTTCCATGTCCCCTCCAAAATTTGTCATTTTCCTTTTTGATCATATTTCTGCTATATTAACCAACATGATAGGACTGAGGTGGTACCTCAGAGTGTTTTAATTTTCACTATTTTAATAAATAGCACTTTTTCATATAACTAGAGGCTCATATCCTTTGAACATGTATTGATTGGAAAGGACATAAACTTGTAAATTGACTCAGTTCTCTCTATATTTGAGAAATGAAGCCTTTATCAGAGAAACTTGCTGTAAGAACTTGCCCCCAGCTTTCTGCTTTTCTTCTAATCTTGGCTACATTGGTTTTGTTTGTACATATTTTTTAATTTAATTATATCAAAATTAGCCATTCACATCTTGTCATGCTTTCTGTCTCATGCTTAGTCATATATTCTTCCCTTTTCCATAGATTTGACAAGTAAAATTTTCCATGCTCCCCAAACTTGCTTATGATATCTTTTTAAGTCTAAATCATGGCTCATTTTGACCTTATTCTGGGATGCGGTGTAAGACGCTGGCCTACTTTCTGACTGTTTGCTTCTCCAATTTTTCATAAGAGGTCATAACTACAATGACAACAAAAAATGATTATCATTATAGCATTTATACAGCATTTTAATATTTGCAAAGAGCTCTACAAATTTTATCACATTTGAATCACCTACCCTGCTAGGTAGGTACTATTATTATCTGCACTTAACAGGTAAAGAAAGTGAGGCAGATAAACATTAAAACATTTGCCTAGGGTCACACAGCTGGCAAGTGTTTGAGGGCAGATTTGAACTCAGGTCTTCCCAACCCTAGGTCCAGTGTTCTATCCACTGAGCAATGCAGGTGCCTTCTCGGGTAAAAGTTAGAGGAATACATATGGAATAAAGTTGTCGTGGGCACTTCTGTTCGGGTATACTTCAGGCTGCAATTGTCAGAATAGGTCTGGGACTCCCAATTTTGAGATTCTGCAATTTTTGTGTAACTAGGCTTTTAGGGAAACACATGATTCATTTTTGTTTACTAATTAAAATTAAATGTGTTGCAGCAGCACTAGCAAAGACCAGAATGTCTAAGCAAAATTCTGGATTGGAGTTCAGCTTTTCCTGACTCCAGGCCTGGTATGCTATCCATTGTGCCACCTACCTGCCCATATAACAACATAGACTCAGAATTTAGAACTGATGAATGAATGAAGCATTTATTAAACACATAGAGAGAGCATTGTGCTACATGCATAACAATGAAAACAAAAACAGTCCCTACACTGAAGGAGCTCAATCTAAAGGGAGAGACCATATGGATTTCAGCTATAAATCAGACACGAAAGTCCCTTGGTCTTTAACGTACCATAGCAAAGAAAATAGCAATGCATCTTCTTTAATGTCATTTCTACTGATAAAATTGTGTCATTTTCTGATGTTCAACTATTTAAAATTTTCAAGAACTTTACAGTGCTAATTTTTTTGTGTGTTAGCACCTTTAGGGACTTTGTCAACATGGTGTATCCTGTATTGCCCTCAAGGGACCTTGCTGCTTCCCTTAAGTTGGTTTGCCTGCCTTGTGTGTGGCAGTTGGTCGGCAGTTGGTGAGGATGGCTGTCCCCTTCTTCACAGGAGTTTCCTCCCTGGATGATTGCTTTAAGGGCTGGGCTAGGCTAAAAGCAGAACCAGTCACCTGGTTCTGTCTCCTAGAGTATCTATGCCCCTCTGAATGTAGGTAGTGATTAGTCAGCAGTTGGCAATGGTGGTGATGAGGAAGCTGTAAGAGACCTTGGAAAACCAGCCCTCATTTTTCAGATGGGGAAGCTAGTGATAAAAGGTTATTTTCCATGCACCTGGCATCTCCTCCATTCTAATATAGACTCCTTGAAGGTAGTAACAATTTTGTTTTTAACTTTTTCTTTGTACCTGGAGTACTGACTAGAGTCCTGGCACATAGCAAGTACTTGATAAATACTGGTTGAAGGATGGATAGATGCATCAGATATCTTTTTTCTCTATAGAAAATCAAATGGTATCTTTCAATAGATAATGCATACTTCAGAGAGGGATTCCTTCTTGAATCCATGTCTATGAGAAATATTTCCCTCCATTTCCTCATATAAAGCATTCTATAAGTGTATGATATAGCAGTGGTCTGCCTGAAAAAATAGACAGATACATGCAATGAGAACAATAGGACAGGTGACCAATAAATGGCACATACAATGAGTATAGGAGTTTATAGGAAGGGGGAAAATGAACAAAGAGACAAACCTCTTAAGGAAAGTGTCCCAGATGCAAGAGTAATCAATTATTTGGGGACAGACTGAGAACTCCAGCCTTTCCTCAAAAGGATTCAGTGAATCTTAGATTAATGAGAGCCCATTTGGCTTCTGAGGATGCCGAAGGAATGTTGCTTTCATTTGAATAGAAAACAGATGCATGAATCTCCAAGACAGCACAGGGGGAAAACACATATATCTAAGCAAGCTGGTCACTAACATTTTCTGCCAGCTCTGATGTAGTGAAATGAACACCAAAGGAATTGCCAGAGAGCTACTTATTAATGAAAACAGCTGGACAATGACCGTTCATGGTCATTCGCATAGCTTTCCTGAACTCAAGGAAAACATACAGGTGGTGAATCATTCTGTGGGACAGAGAGAAGGTAAAAGAAATAACTTACACCAGTTTTCTGCAGTAAACATAAAGAGATGATTTTTACTAGGCTCCAATGGCAATTTACTGGAGGGAAAAAGAAGCAGTGAAATCTAATGTAGGCTTAATTCATGTAGCTGGGGGAAAAAATTCCTGTCAACGAATCAAATTTATTTCTGAGCAGGTCTAAACAGTCTATAGATGATTTTACATTTACTGGAAAATGATCCAACATGATGACTTCTCATTAACTTTCAAGGGCTATTTGGCACACAATGGAACATATCCGCAGGAAACATTTATTTGTCTTGCCTTAGACACAAATTCTTCTCTGTGAACCATAAGATAAAAGGCAGGAGAAAAAAGGCTATAGCATCATTGTTAGGGTCAAGAGGAAAAACAACAAGAATACTAATTTAAAATATGCAGAATTCATAGGTTCATATGTCTTCAACTGGAAGAGACCTCAACAGGTATTAAATTCAGTCTCTTCATTTTACAATGAAAAAAATCAAGTGCCAGAGAGGTTCTGACTTGCTCAAGGTCATGCAGGTAGAAATGTCAGTAATAATATTTGAATCAATTTCCTCTCATTCTGGAACCATCTTTTTTATTGTCCCAAAGGAATACAAAATTAACCATAGAATCCAAAATATTGTTTCTCAGATTTGCCAAAGTAATCAAAATGACTAAGGAAAAATACATTGACCTACAGAGAACAAAACAGTTTGGTTCATTCACTTATGAGATTATGAATTCCTTATTATATCTTATTACATTCTTATATTTATTATATTCTTGAAGATGGGGATGCTGTCTTTTACTTTTGTATTCTCAGTGCCTTTGTATACAAAATAATAATAGACATTTAAACAATCAGTAATATTGTGTATAGTAACAATAATATTGTTTTAAGAATAACTTTGAGGAAATAAGTCATTTTGGCTATTGTTAATATCCACATTAACCATAAAGACCATATGAAGGAAGATGCTATCTGCATCCAGAGAAAGAACTGGTAAATAGTAGCATGTATGGAATAATTTTACAAACATATTGTCTGTTGCTATGGGTTCTTCATTCTAGGACCAATGATATCAGGAAGGTAATGCCTTGACTTGGAAGTGAATTAGGTTTAAGTGAGGCAGAGCTGTTCAAGGTCAACAGCCTCATTCTCTAAAAGAGAAAAAATAAATTTGCATGATAACTATTATATATTTTTTAAAGAATATCAAGTTGTGCAGTATAGATTTGGAGTTTCAAGTGCAATCATCTTTTTATTAAATTTGTTATGGAAATGCTTGTTTTATTCCATAAATAAAAGTAAATTTAAAATGCATTTATTTGGTAGCTACAATATTTCAGGTACTATACTAGAAAATTAAAATAAAAATAAAACAGTCTTTGATCTCAAGGAGTTCTATAAGTTCTATTGAAATTTCTAGGTATCACCAAGATAATATGTTAAATAAAAACCAAATTACTCAAATACTATTACAAAGGTGAATTATTCTTTAAGTTCTCAATCATTTGATCAACAAGATGGAAAAATAGACATTTTCTCCCATTCTCATGATTTCTCAAACATCTACAAATTAATAATCATGTTCAAGAGTTAAAGTAATTGCAGTTGTTTCCACAGGCTAAGATACTGAGAACCCCAGTGAGGTAAGAATTTAATGATCTAATAGTAGAGAAGGATAATCCTGAATCTGTAATGTGCTCACTTCACATTTCCTCCTCTACCAACTTCCATTCTCTGATAAAACTGTACAATATAACCTATAGGTTTGTACTCTAGCATCCACTAAGCAATCCTTTGATGCTTTAATCTCTGCCAGCAGCTCCTCCACCTCTGCCCTCATTCTGAGGCAAAAAGAGGCAGAATTCTGTCTTTAATTCATCATCATTATCATCTTCATCATCATTAACATTTATAGAGCCAGGAACTCTGGTAAACACTTGAAAAATATTTCACTTGATCCATCTTTAAAACTCCTCTGGGAGATAGGTGTTATTATCAATCCCTATTTTACAGTTGAGAAAACTGAGGCCAACAAAAACTAAGTAACTTTACCAAGGTCACACAGGTAGGAAGTATCTGAGGCTAGATTTGAACCTTAGTCTTCCTAACTCCAGGCCCAGCACTCTCTTTTCTGTGCCACCTATTCTGTAAAAAGGAGGTAGATGTTTAGAAAAATGGCAGTGCTCAGTCAGAGAACATAGGAGAATGAGAATGGATGCAGAATGCCAGCATCCATGTTGGTCTCCACCAGGCGAAAAGGAAAAGGAACTGGAACCCTGCTGAGGCAAGGTTTATCCCCCAGAAGTCACTTGGGTCAGAGACTGACCAGTGAAAGTCAATTTCCCCAGAATGGAAAGAGACTAAGACAACGTTGAAGTCTAGACCCTGAGAGATTTGTCATTTAAAAGGAAAGACTCAGAAGTAAATGATAAGGGAATACTGGGATAGGGAAAGACTGAAATTATCAGTGATTTTAGATGAATTTTAAACCTTGAGCACAAGCAGATAAACTAAGAGGGAAGAGATTAAAAGAAGACATCCAGGATATCTAAATCAGGTCATAAATGTCTGAACACACCCTATCAGAAGCCATAAATACCATTTTATATTATTTTTAAAACAGAGAAGTAATTCAATAGTATAGACTAAACAAAGGAGAAAAATAATAGGTCTCAAGTCAATAGTTAATAAACCAAAAAAAAAAAAAAGCATAAATTACATGGTAAATGTCCACTTATTTGGTAACAAACTGATGGAAAAACTGGAAAGTAGTTTGGCAAAAATTGCACTGAGACCAGCACTGTTAAACAAAATAGATCCAAAATGGATAAATGATCTTTATAAAATAATTAGAAGATCGTGATATGTAACCCTCTGTGATGGCAATCAGATCAGAATCTTTTGCTGTCCGTGTTTTACTAAAAGTACCTCTGATTGAGGAGGATCTTTCCCACCCATTCATGGGCCTGCCCATTGTGGGAAGCATGATTAGGGGAATTGTTTTGTAGGAGGGTCCCAAGTACCTCTTGCTTTTTCTATTGAGGCACTGGGTCAAAGGGTTATGCCCTCTGGCTCTGAAAAAAATATAAATACTCTAAGGGTGAGGTTTAACTTTGGGGCTTAGTTTTTGTAAGAAGGTTTGAGTGCCAGATGAGGACTCTGAGAAGCTGCTTTAAGGAGCCTCGTGGCTTTGAAAATCCAGATGTCTGTGCTTCCCTCTCTGGTAACTATGGTCAGACAGTTGGACCTGTCTGCTGAATTATGGTCAGGCAGAGAAAGCCATGTCTGTTGATCTTTGACTTCTCTATATTTTCTTTGAAGTTCAGGGGACTGATTCCCCTGAACTAGGCAAATGATATATGTACTTAGTTAAAGGAATGATACATGTGCTTGATTAAAGTGATTGTTAACTCCTCAAAAGTTGACTTTCCTTTTATGAATGCAGATCTAAGAACCTGTGATAGATGCCCTGTGTATGTTGGGGTGTTTACTATTATTTCCTAAAACAACAAGTTTCATCCTAGATTTTCTGTCTTTTTGTTAGGTCATTTGCTAAGTCTTATGAGTAATGATTAAGAATGCATTTTAAAAATAACGTTTGAGGGGGGTGAAGCCAAAAGATGGCAGAATAGAAGCAGAGATTTGCTAGAGCTCTCCCCCAAAGCATAGCGAAATACCTGTAAAAAATTAGTCTAAATAAATTCTGGAGCTTCAGAACCCAAAGAATGATAGCATAAAGCAAATCTTCAGCCCAAGCCAGCCTACAAGATCAATGGGAAGCCTCCATTGCACCTGGCTGGAAGCAGAGCACAGTTCAGCATGGGCCACTCAAGCACAGACAGTAGCTGAGCAGGCCTTGGGAGCACTGAATCTCTGGCACCCATGGTGGTTTCTAGATTTAGCAATCCCAAAATACTGAGGACAAATTGGAAGGTCAGTGGAAAAAACCTGTCGACCTGTGTGAAAGAGTAGAATGGTCCATCCCCAGCCCCATGGTGGTAGAGGGGGTGGAGGAGCTCATGGAGGCTTCAGCAGGGCAGAGGCAATGGCTATTTCTAGAGATCTATGGCCACAGATTAGGGAGGA